>OY744483.1:120342767-121542767 GCA_963556165.1 Tipula helvola
AATGCCTATTGATTTAGGTATCAACCATCGAAATCGTAGCACAATTGCAGATTTTCGAATTTTCTGGCTCTGAATTTGTGGGCTATAGTTCAGTTGATTTTCAATAAAATTGAATTTTCTGCGAAATGTGTAGAAATATTCAAGCGATTCAAATATTCGTTGGCATGACGATTACAGGTTTCAATGCCTATTGATAGAGGTATCAACCATCGAAATCGTAGCACAATTGCAGATTTTCGAATTTTCTGGCTCTGAATTTGTGGGCTATAGTTCAGTTGATTTTCAATAAAATTGAATTTTCTGCGAATTGTGTAGAAATATTCAAGTGATTCAAATATTCGTTGGCATGACGATTACAGGTTTCAATGCCTATTGATAGAGGTATCAACCATCGAAATCGGAGCAAAATTGCAGATTTTCGATTTTTCTGGCTCTGAATTTGTGGGCTATAGTTCAGTTGATTTTCAATAAAATTGAATTTTCTGCGAAATGTGTAGAAATATTCAAGTGATTCAAATATTCGTTGGCATGACGATTACAGGTTTCAACGCCTATTGATAGAGGTATCAACCATCGAAATCGGAGCACAATTGTAGATTTTCGAATTTTCTGGCTCTGAATTTGTGGGCTATAGTTCAGTTGATTTTCAATAAAATTGAATTTTCTGCGAATTGTGTAGAAATATTCAAGTGATTCAAATATTCGTTGGCATGACGATTACAGGTTTCAACGCCTATTGATAGAGGTATCAACCATCGAAATCGGAGCACAATTGTAGATTTTCGAATTTTCTGGCTCTGAATTTGTGGGCTATAGTTCAGTTGATTTTCAATAAAATTGAATTTTCTGCGAAATGTGTAGAAATATTTAAGTGATTCAAATATTCGTTGGCATGACGATTACAGGTTTCAATGCCTATTGATTTAGGTATCAACCATCGAAATCGTAGCACAATTGCAGATTTCGAATTTTCTGGCTCTGAATTTGTGGGCTATAGTTCAGTTGATTTTCAATAAAATTGAATTTTCTGCGAAATGTGTAGAAATATTCAAGTGATTCAAATATTCGTTGGCATGACGATTACAGGTTTCAATGCCTATTGATTTAGGTATCAACCATCGAAATCGTAGCACAATTGCAGATTTTCGAATTTTCTGGCTCTGAATTTGTGGGCTATAGTTCAGTTGATTTTCAATAAAATTGAATTTTCTGCGAAATGTGTAGAAATATTCAAGCGATTCAAATATTCGTTGGCATGACGATTACAGGTTTCAATGCCTATTGATAGAGGTATCAACCATCGAAATCGTAGCACAATTGCAGATTTTCGAATTTTCTGGCTCTGAATTTGTGGGCTATAGTTCAGTTGATTTTCAATAAAATTGAATTTTCTGCGAAATGTGTAGAAATATTCGAGCGATCCAAATGCCCGTTGGTATGACGATTACAGGTTTCAACGCCTATTGATAGAGGTATCAACCATCGAAATCGGAGCACAATTGTAGATTTTCGAATTTTCTGGCTCTGAATTTGTGGGCTATAGTTCAGTTGATTTTCAATAAAATTGAATTTTCTGCGAAATGTGTAGAAATATTCAAGCGATTCAAATATTCGTTGGCATGACGATTACAGGTTTCAATGCCTATTGATTTAGGTATCAACCATCGAAATCGTAGCACAATTGCAGATTTTCGAATTTTCTGGCTCTGAATTTGTGGGCTATAGTTCAGTTGATTTTCAATAAAATTGAATTTTCTGCGAAATGTGTAGAAATATTCAAGCGATTCAAATATTCGTTGGCATGACGATTACAGGTTTCAATGCCTATTGATAGAGGTATCAACCATCGAAATCGGAGCACAATTGTAGATTTTCGAATTTTCTGGCTCTGAATTTGTGGGCTATAGTTCAGTTGATTTTCAATAAAATTGAATTTTCTGCGAAATGTGTAGAAATATTCAAGCGATTCAGATATTCGTTGGCATGACGATTACAGGTTTCAACGCCTATTGATAGAGGTATCAACCATCGAAATCGGAGCACAATTGTAGATTTTCGAATTTTCTGGCTCTGAATTTGTGGGCTATAGTTCAGTTGATTTTCAATAAAATTGAGTTTTCTGCGAAATGTGTAGAAATATTCAAGTGATTCAAATATTCGTTGGCATGACGATTACAGGTTTCAACGCCTATTGATAGAGGTATCAACCATCGAAATCGGAGCACAATTGTAGATTTTCGAATTTTCTGGCTCTGAATTTGTGGGCTATAGTTCAGTTGATTTTCAATAAAATTGAATTTTCTGCGAATTGTGTAGAAATATTCAAGTGATTCAAATATTCGTTGGCATGACGATTACAGGTTTCAACGCCTATTGATAGAGGTATCAACCATCGAAATCGGAGCACAATTGTAGATTTTCGAATTTTCTGGCTCTGAATTTGTGGGCTATAGTTCAGTTGATTTTCAATAAAATTGAATTTTCTGCGAAATGTGTAGAAATATTCAAGCGATTCAAATATTCGTTGGCATGACGATTACAGGTTTCAATGCCTATTGATTTAGGTATCAACCATCGAAATCGTAGCACAATTGCAGATTTTCGAATTTTCTGGCTCTGAATTTGTGGGCTATAGTTCAGTTGATTTTCAATAAAATTGAATTTTCTGCGAATTGTGTAGAAATATTCAAGTGATTCAAATATTCGTTGGCATGACGATTACAGGTTTCAATGCCTATTGATAGAGGTATCAACCATCGAAATCGGAGCACAATTGTAGATTTTCGAATTTTCTGGCTCTGAATTTGTGGGCTATAGTTCAGTTGATTTTCAATAAAATTGAATTTTCTGCGAAATGTGTAGAAATATTTAAGTGATTCAAATATTCGTTGGCATGACGATTACAGGTTTCAATGCCTATTGATTTAGGTATCAACCATCGAAATCGTAGCACAATTGCAGATTTTCGAATTTTCTGGCTCTGAATTTGTGGGCTATAGTTCAGTTGATTTTCAATAAAATTGAATTTTCTGCGAAATGTGTAGAAATATTCAAGTGATTCAAATATTCGTTGGCATGACGATTACAGGTTTCAATGCCTATTGATTTAGGTATCAACCATCGAAATCGTAGCACAATTGCAGATTTTCGAATTTTCTGGCTCTGAATTTGTGGGCTATAGTTCAGTTGATTTTCAATAAAATTGAATTTTCTGCGAATTGTGTAGAAATATTCAAGTGATTCAAATATTCGTTGGCATGACGATTACAGGTTTCAACGCCTATTGATAGAGGTATCAACCATCGAAATCGGAGCACAATTGTAGATTTTCGAATTTTCTGGCTCTGAATTTGTGGGCTATAGTTCAGTTGATTTTCAATAAAATTGAATTTTCTGCGAAATGTGTAGAAATATTCAAGCGATTCAAATATTCGTTGGCATGACGATTACAGGTTTCAATGCCTATTGATTTAGGTATCAACCATCGAAATCGTAGCACAATTGCAGATTTTCGAATTTTCTGGCTCTGAATTTGTGGGCTATAGTTCAGTTGATTTTCAATAAAATTGAATTTTCTGCGAAATGTGTAGAAATATTCAAGCGATTCAAATATTCGTTGGCATGACGATTACAGGTTTCAATGCCTATTGATAGAGGTATCAACCATCGAAATCGTAGCACAATTGCAGATTTTCGAATTTTCTGGCTCTGAATTTGTGGGCTATAGTTCAGTTGATTTTCAATAAAATTGAATTTTCTGCGAATTGTGTAGAAATATTCAAGTGATTCAAATATTCGTTGGCATGACGATTACAGGTTTCAATGCCTATTGATAGAGGTATCAACCATCGAAATCGGAGCAAAATTGCAGATTTTCGATTTTTCTGGCTCTGAATTTGTGGGCTATAGTTCAGTTGATTTTCAATAAAATTGAATTTTCTGCGAAATGTGTAGAAATATTCAAGTGATTCAAATATTCGTTGGCATGACGATTACAGGTTTCAACGCCTATTGATAGAGGTATCAACCATCGAAATCGGAGCACAATTGTAGATTTTCGAATTTTCTAGCTCTGAATTTGTGGGCTATAGTTCAGTTGATTTTCAATAAAATTGAATTTTCTGCGAAATGTGTAGAAATATTCAAGCGATTCAAATATTCGTTGGCATGACGATTACAGGTTTCAATGCCTATTGATTTAGGTATCAACCATCGAAATCGTAGCACAATTGCAGATTTTCGAATTTTCTGGCTCTGAATTTGTGGGCTATAGTTCAGTTGATTTTCAATAAAATTGAATTTTCTGCGAAATGTGTAGAAATATTCAAGCGATTCAAATATTCGTTGGCATGACGATTACAGGTTTCAATGCCTATTGATAGAGGTATCAACCATCGAAATCGGAGCACAATTGTAGATTTTCGAATTTTCTGGCTCTGAATTTGTGGGCTATAGTTCAGTTGATTTTCAATAAAATTGAATTTTCTGCGAAATGTGTAGAAATATTCAAGCGATTCAAATATTCGTTGGCATGACGATTACAGGTTTCAATGCCTATTGATTTAGGTATCAACCATCGAAATCGTAGCACAATTGCAGATTTTCGAATTTTCTGGCTCTGAATTTGTGGGCTATAGTTCAGTTGATTTTCAATAAAATTGAATTTTCTGCGAAATGTGTAGAAATATTCAAGCGATTCAAATATTCGTTGGCATGACGATTACAGGTTTCAATGCCTATTGATAGAGGTATCAACCATCGAAATCGTAGCACAATTGCAGATTTTCGAATTTTCTGGCTCTGAATTTGTGGGCTATAGTTCAGTTGATTTTCAATAAAATTGAATTTTCTGCGAAATGTGTAGAAATATTCGAGCGATCCAAATGCCCGTTGGTATGACGATTACAGGTTTCAACGCCTATTGATAGAGGTATCAACCATCGAAATCGGAGCACAATTGTAGATTTTCGAATTTTCTGGCTCTGAATTTGTGGGCTATAGTTCAGTTGATTTTCAATAAAATTGAATTTTCTGCGAAATGTGTAGAAATATTCAAGCGATTCAAATATTCGTTGGCATGACGATTACAGGTTTCAATGCCTATTGATTTAGGTATCAACCATCGAAATCGTAGCACAATTGCAGATTTTCGAATTTTCTGGCTCTGAATTTGTGGGCTATAGTTCAGTTGATTTTCAATAAAATTGAATTTTCTGCGAAATGTGTAGAAATATTCAAGCGATTCAAATATTCGTTGGCATGACGATTACAGGTTTCAATGCCTATTGATAGAGGTATCAACCATCGAAATCGGAGCACAATTGTAGATTTTCGAATTTTCTGGCTCTGAATTTGTGGGCTATAGTTCAGTTGATTTTCAATAAAATTGAATTTTCTGCGAAATGTGTAGAAATATTCAAGCGATTCAGATATTCGTTGGCATGACGATTACAGGTTTCAACGCCTATTGATAGAGGTATCAACCATCGAAATCGGAGCACAATTGTAGATTTTCGAATTTTCTGGCTCTGAATTTGTGGGCTATAGTTCAGTTGATTTTCAATAAAATTGAGTTTTCTGCGAAATGTGTAGAAATATTCAAGTGATTCAAATATTCGTTGGCATGACGATTACAGGTTTCAACGCCTATTGATAGAGGTATCAACCATCGAAATCGGAGCACAATTGTAGATTTTCGAATTTTCTGGCTCTGAATTTGTGGGCTATAGTTCAGTTGATTTTCAATAAAATTGAATTTTCTGCGAATTGTGTAGAAATATTCAAGTGATTCAAATATTCGTTGGCATGACGATTACAGGTTTCAACGCCTATTGATAGAGGTATCAACCATCGAAATCGGAGCACAATTGTAGATTTTCGAATTTTCTGGCTCTGAATTTGTGGGCTATAGTTCAGTTGATTTTCAATAAAATTGAATTTTCTGCGAAATGTGTAGAAATATTCAAGCGATTCAAATATTCGTTGGCATGACGATTACAGGTTTCAATGCCTATTGATTTAGGTATCAACCATCGAAATCGTAGCACAATTGCAGATTTTCGAATTTTCTGGCTCTGAATTTGTGGGCTATAGTTCAGTTGATTTTCAATAAAATTGAATTTTCTGCGAAATGTGTAGAAATATTCAAGCGATTCAAATATTCGTTGGCATGACGATTACAGGTTTCAATGCCTATTGATAGAGGTATCAACCATCGAAATCGTAGCACAATTGCAGATTTTCGAATTTTCTGGCTCTGAATTTGTGGGCTATAGTTCAGTTGATTTTCAATAAAATTGAATTTTCTGCGAATTGTGTAGAAATATTCAAGTGATTCAAATATTCGTTGGCATGACGATTACAGGTTTCAATGCCTATTGATAGAGGTATCAACCATCGAAATCGGAGCAAAATTGCAGATTTTCGATTTTTCTGGCTCTGAATTTGTGGGCTATAGTTCAGTTGATTTTCAATAAAATTGAATTTTCTGCGAAATGTGTAGAAATATTCAAGTGATTCAAATATTCGTTGGCATGACGATTACAGGTTTCAACGCCTATTGATAGAGGTATCAACCATCGAAATCGGAGCACAATTGTAGATTTTCGAATTTTCTGGCTCTGAATTTGTGGGCTATAGTTCAGTTGATTTTCAATAAAATTGAATTTTCTGCGAATTGTGTAGAAATATTCAAGTGATTCAAATATTCGTTGGCATGACGATTACAGGTTTCAACGCCTATTGATAGAGGTATCAACCATCGAAATCGGAGCACAATTGTAGATTTTCGAATTTTCTGGCTCTGAATTTGTGGGCTATAGTTCAGTTGATTTTCAATAAAATTGAATTTTCTGCGAAATGTGTAGAAATATTTAAGTGATTCAAATATTCGTTGGCATGACGATTACAGGTTTCAATGCCTATTGATTTAGGTATCAACCATCGAAATCGTAGCACAATTGCAGATTTTCGAATTTTCTGGCTCTGAATTTGTGGGCTATAGTTCAGTTGATTTTCAATAAAATTGAATTTTCTGCGAAATGTGTAGAAATATTCAAGCGATTCAAATATTCGTTGGCATGACGATTACAGGTTTCAATGCCTATTGATTTAGGTATCAACCATCGAAATCGTAGCACAATTGCAGATTTTCGAATTTTCTGGCTCTGAATTTGTGGGCTATAGTTCAGTTGATTTTCAATAAAATTGAATTTTCTGCGAAATGTGTAGAAATATTCAAGTGATTCAAATATTCGTTGGCATGACGATTACAGGTTTCAATGCCTATTGATAGAGGTATCAACCATCGAAATCGTAGCACAATTGCAGATTTTCGAATTTTCTGGCTCTGAATTTGTGGGCTATAGTTCAGTTGATTTTCAATAAAATTGAATTTTCTGCGAAATGTGTAGAAATATTCGAGCGATCCAAATGCCCGTTGGTATGACGATTACAGGTTTCAACGCCTATTGATAGAGGTATCAACCATCGAAATCGGAGCACAATTGTAGATTTTCGAATTTTCTGGCTCTGAATTTGTGGGCTATAGTTCAGTTGATTTTCAATAAAATTGAATTTTCTGCGAAATGTGTAGAAATATTCAAGCGATTCAAATATTCGTTGGCATGACGATTACAGGTTTCAATGCCTATTGATTTAGGTATCAACCATCGAAATCGTAGCACAATTGCAGATTTTCGAATTTTCTGGCTCTGAATTTGTGGGCTATAGTTCAGTTGATTTTCAATAAAATTGAATTTTCTGCGAAATGTGTAGAAATATTCAAGCGATTCAAATATTCGTTGGCATGACGATTACAGGTTTCAATGCCTATTGATAGAGGTATCAACCATCGAAATCGGAGCACAATTGTAGATTTTCGAATTTTCTGGCTCTGAATTTGTGGGCTATAGTTCAGTTGATTTTCAATAAAATTGAATTTTCTGCGAAATGTGTAGAAATATTCAAGCGATTCAGATATTCGTTGGCATGACGATTACAGGTTTCAACGCCTATTGATAGAGGTATCAACCATCGAAATCGGAGCACAATTGTAGATTTTCGAATTTTCTGGCTCTGAATTTGTGGGCTATAGTTCAGTTGATTTTCAATAAAATTGAGTTTTCTGCGAAATGTGTAGAAATATTCAAGTGATTCAAATATTCGTTGGCATGACGATTACAGGTTTCAACGCCTATTGATAGAGGTATCAACCATCGAAATCGGAGCACAATTGTAGATTTTCGAATTTTCTGGCTCTGAATTTGTGGGCTATAGTTCAGTTGATTTTCAATAAAATTGAATTTTCTGCGAATTGTGTAGAAATATTCAAGTGATTCAAATATTCGTTGGCATGACGATTACAGGTTTCAACGCCTATTGATAGAGGTATCAACCATCGAAATCGGAGCACAATTGTAGATTTTCGAATTTTCTGGCTCTGAATTTGTGGGCTATAGTTCAGTTGATTTTCAATAAAATTGAATTTTCTGCGAAATGTGTAGAAATATTCAAGTGATTCAAATATTCGTTGGCATGACGATTACAGGTTTCAATGCCTATTGATTTAGGTATCAACCATCGAAATCGTAGCACAATTGCAGATTTTCGAATTTTCTGGCTCTGAATTTGTGGGCTATAGTTCAGTTGATTTTCAATAAAATTGAATTTTCTGCGAAATGTGTAGAAATATTCAAGTGATTCAAATATTCGTTGGCATGACGATTACAGGTTTCAATGCCTATTGATAGAGGTATCAACCATCGAAATCGTAGCACAATTGCAGATTTTCGAATTTTCTGGCTCTGAATTTGTGGGCTATAGTTCAGTTGATTTTCAATAAAATTGAATTTTCTGCGAAATGTGTAGAAATATTCGAGCGATCCAAATGCCCGTTGGTATGACGATTACAGGTTTCAACGCCTATTGATAGAGGTATCAACCATCGAAATCGGAGCACAATTGTAGATTTTCGAATTTTCTGGCTCTGAATTTGTGGGCTATAGTTCAGTTGATTTTCAATAAAATTGAATTTTCTGCGAAATGTGTAGAAATATTCGAGCGATCCAAATGCCCGTTGGTATGACGATTACAGGTTTCAACGCCTATTGATAGAGGTATCAACCATCGAAATCGGAGCACAATTGTAGATTTTCGAATTTTCTGGCTCTGAATTTGTGGGCTATAGTTCAGTTGATTTTCAATAAAATTGAATTTTCTGCGAAATGTGTAGAAATATTCAAGCGATTCAGATATTCGTTGGCATGACGATTACAGGTTTCAACGCCTATTGATAGAGGTATCAACCATCGAAATCGGAGCACAATTGTAGATTTTCGAATTTTCTGGCTCTGAATTTGTGGGCTATAGTTCAGTTGATTTTCAATAAAATTGAATTTTCTGCGAAATGTGTAGAAATATTCAAGCGATTCAGATATTCGTTGGCATGACGATTACAGGTTTCAACGCCTATTGATAGAGGTATCAACCATCGAAATCGGAGCACAATTGTAGATTTTCGAATTTTCTGGCTCTGAATTTGTGGGCTATAGTTCAGTTGATTTTCAATAAAATTGAGTTTTCTGCGAAATGTGTAGAAATATTCAAGCGATTCAAATATTCGTTGGCATGACGATTACAGGTTTCAACGCCTATTGATAGAGGTATCAACCATCGAAATCGGAGCACAATTGCAGATTGTCGAATTTTCTGGCTCTGAATTTGTGGGCTATAGTTCAGTTGATTTTCAATAAAATTGAATTTTCTGCGAAATGTGTAGAAATATTCGAGCGATCCAAATGCCCGTTGGTATGACGATTACAGGTTTCAACGCCTATTGATAGAGGTATCAACCATCGAAATCGGAGCACAATTGCTGATTTTCGAGTTTATTGGCTCTGAATTTGTGGGCTATAGTTCAGTTGATTTTCAATAAAATTGAATTTTCTGCGAAATGTGTAAAAATATTCGAGCGATCCAAATGACCGTTGGCATGACGATTACAGGTTTCAATGCCTATTGATAGAGGTATCAACCATCGAAATCGGAGCAAAATTGCAGATTTTCGATTTTTCTGGCTCTGAATTTGTGGGCTATAGTTCAGTTGATTTTCAATAAAATTGAATTTTCTGCGAAATGTGTAGAAATATTCAAGTGATTCAAATATTCGTTGGCATGACGATTACAGGTTTCAACGCCTATTGATAGAGGTATCAACAATCGAAATCGGAGCACAATTGTAGATTTTCGAATTTTCTGGCTCTGAATTTGTGGGCTATAGTTCAGTTGATTTTCAATAAAATTGAATTTTCTGCGAAATGTGTAGAAATATTCGAGTGATTCAAATATTCGTTGGCATGACGATTACAGGTTTCAATGCCTATTGATTTAGGTATCAACCATCGAAATCGTAGCACAATTGCAGATTTTCGAATTTTCTGGCTCTGAATTTGTGGGCTATAGTTCAGTTGATTTTCAATAAAATTGAATTTTCTGCGAAATGTGTAGAAATATTCAAGCGATTCAAATATTCGTTGGCATGACGATTACAGGTTTCAATGCCTATTGATAGAGGTATCAACCATCGAAATCGGAGCACAATTGTAGATTTTCGAATTTTCTGGCTCTGAATTTGTGGGCTATAGTTCAGTTGATTTTCAATAAAATTGAATTTTCTGCGAAATGTGTAGAAATATTCAAGCGATTCAGATATTCGTTGGCATGACGATTACAGGTTTCAACGCCTATTGATAGAGGTATCAACCATCGAAATCGGAGCACAATTGTAGATTTTCGAATTTTCTGGCTCTGAATTTGTGGGCTATAGTTCAGTTGATTTTCAATAAAATTGAATTTTCTGCGAAATGTGTAGAAATATTCAAGCGATTCAAATATTCGTTGGCATGACGATTACAGGTTTCAATGCCTATTGATATAGGTATCAACCATGGAAATCGTAGCACAATTGCAGATTTTCGAATTTTCTGGCTCTGAATTTGTGGGCTATAGTTCAGTTGATTTTCAATAAAATTGAATTTTCTGCGAAATGTGTAGAAATATTCAAGCGATTCAAATATTCGTTGGCATGACGATTACAGGTTTCAATGCCTATTGATTTAGGTATCAACCATCGAAATCGTAGCACAATTGCAGATTTTCGAATTTTCTGGCTCTGAATTTGTGGGCTATAGTTCAGTTGATTTTCAATAAAATTGAGTTTTCTGCGAAATGTGTAGAAATATTCAAGCGATTCAAATATTCGTTGGCATGACGATTACAGGTTTCAACGCCTATTGATAGAGGTATCAACCATCGAAATCGGAGCACAATTGTAGATTTTCGAATTTTCTGGCTCTGAATTTGTGGGCTATAGTTCAGTTGATTTTCAATAAAATTGAATTTTCTGCGAAATGTGTAGAAATATTCAAGCGATTCAAATATTCGTTGGCATGACGATTACAGGTTTCAACGCCTATTGATAGAGGTATCAACCATCGAAATCGGAGCACAATTGTAGATTTTCGAATTTTCTGGCTCTGAATTTGTGGGCTATAGTTCAGTTGATTTTCAATAAAATTGAATTTTCTGCAAAATGTGTAGAAATATTCACGCGATTCAAATATTCGTTGGCATGACGATTACAGGTTTCAATGCCTATTGATTTAGGTATCAACCATGGAAATCGTAGCATAATTGCAGATTTTCGAATTTTCTGGCTCTGAATTTGTGGGCTATAGTTCAGTTGATTTTCAATAAAATTGAATTTTCTGCGAAATGTGTAGAAATATTCAAGCGATTCAAATATTCGTTGGCATGACGATTACAGGTTTCAATGCCTATTGATTTAGGTATCAACCATCGAAATCGTAGCACAATTGCAGATTTTCGAATTTTCTGGCTCTGAATTTGTGGGCTATAGTTCAGTTGATTTTCAATAAAATTGAATTTTCTGCGAAATGTGTAGAAATATTCAAGCGATTCAAATATTCGTTGGCATGACGATTACAGGTTTCAATGCCTATTGATTTAGGTATCAACCATCGAAATCGTAGTACAATTGCAGATTTTCGAATTTTCTGGCTCTGAATTTGTGGGCTATAGTTCAGTTGATTTTCAATAAAATTGAATTTTCTGCGAAATGTGTAGAAATATTCAAGTGATTCAAATATTCGTTGGCATGACGATTACAGGTTTCAACGCCTATTGATAGAGGTATCAACCATCGAAATCGGAGCACAATTGTAGATTTTCGAATTTTCTGGCTCTGAATTTGTGGGCTACAGTTCAGTTGATTTTCAATAAAATTGAATTTTCTGCGAAATGTGTAGAAATATTCAAGCGATTCAAATATTCGTAGGCATGACGATTACAGGTTTCAATGCCTATTGATTTAGGTATCAACCATCGAAATCGTAGCACAATTGCAGATTTTCGAATTTTCTGGCTCTGAATTTGTGGGCTATAGTTCAGTTGATTTTCAATAAAATTGAATTTTCTGCGAAATGTGTAGAAATATTCAAGTGATTCAAATATTCGTTGGCATGACGATTACAGGTTTCAACGCCTATTGATAGAGGTATCAACCATCGAAATCGGAGCACACTTGCAGATTTTCGAATTTTCTGGCTCTGAATTTGTGGGCTATAGTTCAGTTGATTTTCAATAAAATTGAATTTTCTGCGAAATGTGTAGAAATATTCGAGTGATCTAAATGCTCGTTGGCATGACGATTACAGGTTTCAACGCCTATTGATAGAGGTATCAACCATCGAAATCGGAGCACAATTGCAGATTTCCGAATTTTGGCTGTGAATTTGTTGGCTATAGTTCAGTTGACTTTCAATAAAATTGAATTTTGTGCGAATTGTGTAGAATATTCGAACGATCCAAATGACCGTTGGCATGACGATTACGGGTTTCAAGGCCTATTGATAGAGGTATCAACAATCGAAATCGGAGCACAATTGCAGATTTTCGATTTTTCTGGCTCTGAATTTGTGGGCTATAGTTAGTTGATTTTCAATAAAATTGAATTTTCTGCGAAATGTGTAGAAATATTCAAGCTATTCAAATGACCGTTGGCATGACGATTACAGGTTTCAACGCCTATATTGATGTGGTATCAACCATCGAAATCGGTGCACAATTGCAGATTTTCGAATTTTCTGGCTCTGAATTTGTGGGCTATAGTTCAGTTGATTTTCAATAAAATTGAATTTTCTGCGAAATGTGTAGAAATATTCAAGCGATCCAAATAACCATCAATAAATACAAAAAGCAGACCTAGAGCTTCAGAATTAATTTTGTGGTTCCGAATATCACACTAGTTCATCAATGAAACTAGAGCTTTTTAAACTTCCTGGCCTCGAAATCATCTGCGAAATATCTACGGGGCACAATCGCCCATATATCGCAAATTCATTACTTCGAACCATCTTCGTCACATTACACAACATTTCACATCCTGGTGTCCGTGTAACTCGTAAATTGATTACAGCTCACTACTTTTGGTCCAGTATAAACAAATTTGTAGGTAATTGAACTCAGCCTTGTTTATCCTGCCAGCGTGCTAAAGTTCAACGGCATACACAAAATCACCTCATGGACAGTTTTAAATTCCACTTGGTCGATTTGAGCATATCCATATAAACATCGTAGGGCCACTTCCGAAATCAAATGGATATTCATATTTACTCACTTGTGTTGATCGTTTCACTCGCTGTTCAGGCCAGCAGGTCCGTACAAAGTTATACGCAGATTTAGAAAAAATTTCATTGTATCGATTAATGGAAATAATTCAACGTTTCATCGATCGACTTAAACCAGCTTACGGAATACTTAGTTCGGCTGAGCAAACATCAAGCCATCGACAGAAAACCATCCGTATTGCCTCCACTCATACAATCACAGAAGGTTAACCGTGCTCGTCGTTCCATAGTGCTAAGCAATTATTGTTTACATAATATTGTAGATTTTATCGCGTGAAACAACCTTACGACACATATATGTCTGTTTCACTGGAGATATTTAGATAGCTGTACCTCTGATACGTTTCTGGCAAGTGGCAGCCAATCAAATCAATAAATCATAACACGCTGGAGTGCCCCCAACTCTCAGTAACCCAATCGCTGACAACACAATTTAATTTTATAAGCAACTAATAAAATCGAAGAATTTGATGATTGTTAGGTAACATACGGTCGAGGTAACATAAACTGTGCCAAAAAAAAAAAACGGAACAGAAATATTCTTAGAAAAATACCCAGATTTGAACGCTTGTATCTTGGTGAAATAACACCATCCAAAAAAAAAAAAATTTGTTTCTAATTGAAGGAAATTTTGTCTTCTTTTCGATACTGGAATCCAAGAAAATTTCTGTTCCGTTTTTTTTTTTTTGGTGCAGTGTATATAAAACAGACGAGCGCTGAAAATGCAAGACGGCTCAAAATTGCCTTTCTCGTGCGACAAAGTAACAGTTTAAGCTCTCTTATTACACAAACAACTATTTTAATTGTGCTGATAAAAAAATCATTGTCGACTTCTTTATAACACGGAAAGTGCAAAAGATAATAATGTGTGAACAAAGTGAACCGAATCATAAAAAAATTATCTTTACAAGAATACAAAAAAAAGGGTTAAAAGAAAAAAATTAATCATAATTGACGTCAAAAAGGAGCAAAGGAAGAAAGGAGGTGAGAATTTATGTTTAATTAAAATTTATTTTCCATTTAATGACTACGTAATGGAGTAGAACGAGCTGCTTTTAATTTTATTTATTCCTATCAGTAGTAAATAGGTGCTGTTATTGCTGTCTAACCTTTTTGTCACAATTTTTATTTTTATTCAACAATTTTTGTTGTTGTTATTTTAATTAATTAGGCAATCCAATTTTGAGAGTAGTACAAGAATTATTTTAATTGATGTTAAGTGGTTTATTAAGTAAATGTGGAGTGTTGGGAATTAAAAATGACAGAAGAATAACACTTTGTAAATTTTTAGAAAAATATATTTGTAGAAAAACGTGTTTGATATCATTTATTAAAATCATTTTCAAAAACCTACAAAAGTTAATTGCGATTAATTTAGGGCAGATTTTAGCCCGGCAAAGGAGGTGAAGACGTGCAGGAACTTCAACTACAGCACAATTCCCAAGCATGGCCAACAGCCGCAGGAGGTACCGCAATTGTTACAAAACTGGTAAAACGGGCGAGTTGATCGGTATATGTCCATATCCATGCATTCAACTTTGGCATATCCATGTATGTAAATAATAATTAACTCTTTAGAAATATAAACCTAATATTCTACTAAATTTGGCATTTTCTTTGTACAAATTAAAACAATTGATGTTCCACCTAAACCTCATGTCACACATATGTGTCCTATTTATTATGAAAATGAAAGACATTGGCTCATATATGTGTCATTTCTTTCCACAAACTCGAGATTTCCACAAACGCATGACACATATAGGTGCCATATAAATTTTATTACGGGAGTTTGTTTTGGAACATTACAAAAACGTTTGAGGGGCGAACGTTTTAAATAATTTTTTTTTTGTCAAATTGGCCGTAAGGCTAGAAAACCGTACCAAAAATTCACCACATTTTGTAAAAAGCTTCAAAATATAAACAATTAGAAGTATAAAGAAAATACTAAGATATGTGTCGATTTTAACAAGTAAAAATGTTTTTGTAAAGGGGTTGTCGAGCCACGTGTACTCGGAATCGAGATACAAATAACACCGTAACTTACCGCGGCCTTAAAACGAGGAAATATTCGCGGCTTTCATGATAAAATGAAATTATTTGATGCATGTGGACAGGCCAACCATAATGATGATCCTAGGTATGTACAGCATACTCCTAACAATATGTGCAACAAAAAATTAAATAAATATATTGGAGCTATCGTATTCCAGAATTAGGCTCAGGTTCTGCCTGCATCCTTAACATGAAAGATTTTTGAATTACGATTTTAGTCACAGAAACAACTAGGGGCGGTAACCGCAGCAATGTTATTATCTAACAAGATAGTTAAGTTAATAAAGTTAATCGAAAACATCATTCTCACTAAATCTCTAAGGACTATAATACCGAGCCACTGAGTATTTGTCAACTTTTAAAATATACTGAAGTTTTAAGATTTAATTTGGAATGTTCAATTTTTCCCCTGTTTGTAGTTTATGCAGATTTTTCGGATTATGGCTGTAATCATTGATGATATTTTGGGTGGATTAGGACATTTTTGGCTCCTTTAATTTTGAATAAGTTCCTAACGTTCCTAGTCAACAAATAATTTTAAACTTATAAATTGTATATTTAAAACAATAGTGAATATAGAAACTTTTTGAAAAACTTGAGTATTCGAATTAGATTAGTTCGGGTCCGTCCCGCAAGCAAGAAAAGTTCGAATACCTGGGTTTTTAAAATTCGAGATGGAAGCTTAAAACAGTTAAATGTTCTTTAGTTTATTTCAATCTTCCGGCTGTTAATTTGCAATCTTAATTCCTTAGCTATATAGGATTCCTGAAAATCTTAAGATGACTGAAAAATTGGAAAATTTAATAGGTCATTACAAATTCTTAGCTGAAATTTCAAAAAAACCTTCAACTGAAATCTAAATTAAAATTGTTTGCTCGAATTTCCATAAAATAAAAACAAAGCTTGTTGTGTTCATTTCTTTCATACTATAGTCATTTTTCCTTACTTGTCAAAAAATTTGGGTTATGTTGGTCAAAAATAACTGTAGGCCAATGTAATATTGGATTTTCGGAAAGGATTTTCAATAAAGCAAAATAAAAGTGATTAATAAAACAAAATTGAAGCTTTGGCGGTCACCACACGGAAATGTCCTGTACGCTTCTTTATGAAGTTACACACATATACATTGCACTCAACAAGAGAAACGGCATCTAAACTGCGCTAATTTTGCTTGTATATTTAGGTTTGGGTACTTTTATAAATAAAATTGTCAATATTTTCATGTGGGAATAAGTTAAAGCTATACAACCATTAAATGAAATGTCTTACAAACGGTTGTTCTATATATTCCTATATCCTTAGCAAAACCACTTTTTATTACTTTTCCAGTGGATTTAATTTTCTTTGAAGGAAAAGCTAGTAACACTTTATTTATCCACAATCTATCTATCACAAATTTCTTGTTACCGCCCCGGGATTCATCGGTAATTAAAAACAAAAATAATTGAACCTGACAACCCCAACACAAATAAATTTTTAAATAATTAAAACACCTCACAAACATAAAAACTCACAAATAATTATCTTACACACAAAAGCTGTATTGGCCTACAGATATTTTAACAATTGATTTTATCTGTCAATTTTTTTTTTTTTTTTAAATGACTATACAGAAATTCAATATTGACATGACGGATTTCAGTTCAGAAAACGAATCGTTAGGATGTAACAAAAGCAAGAGTTCTAATTAAAAGAAACCTAATCTGGTTGTTCATACGAAGTTAACGCTGCAACACATCGTTTCCTCGTTTCTTACGTGTTTGCCCATAAACTAACTGGAGGGGAAAAATATTCTTGTTGCACTTTTTCAACGTAAATTTTAGGTGATGAACAAGTTGCAACTCACAAACAAATTTTCTTCGATTTTTTTTGTAAACTATTTTACTTCTAATTTTTATTTTGAACAGTAAATGCCCCCTACACAAAATAAATTAGCAAAACACATATATATAAGTAACAACAATTTTATTATTTCGTCTAAATGCGAGGAGTTGTCGTGTTATTTTATGAAGATCTGGCGAACATAATTATGAGTTTATCTCGTCAGTATAATTGGTTGACTTTGTTTCTTTAATAATTTCCCGAAATCTGTCAATCCCAAATGCTCTAAACAATGGGACTAATTCCATATTGATTTCAATGTCATCTACATACATACATAAACTATATTATAAAAGCAGTTGGAATTTAAAGTTTGAAATTTTAAGTTTAAAGTTTAAAATTTGGAATTTCAAATTTGAGATTTGAAGTTTAAAATTTGGAATTTAGAATTTGAGATTTGAAATTTACATTTGAAATTTAAATTTGAAATTTGAAATTTAGATTTGAAATTTGAAGTTTATATTTTGGAATTTAGAATTTCAGATTTAAAATTTGAAAATTAAAATTCAAAATTTACAATTTGAAATTTAAATTTGAAATTTGAAATTTAGAATTTGGAATTTAGAGTATAAGTTTGAAGTTTGGAATTTGGAATTTGAAATTTGAAATTTAAAATTTGAAATGTACAATTTGAAATCTAAATTTGAAAATTTGAAATTTTGAATTTGGTTAGAATTTTAAATTTTAAATTTGGAGTTTGAAATTTTCGATTTAAAATCTGGAATTTAAAAGTTGAAATTTACATTTGAAATTAAAACTTAAAATTTAGAATTAGGAATTTAGTATTTGGAATTTAGTGTTTTAAAATTTGGAATTTGAAATTTGGGATTTGCAATTTGGAATTTAAATTTACAATTTGAAATTTAAATTTGAAATTTAGAATTTGGAATTTGAAATTTAAGATTTAAGTTTTAAATTTTTGAATCTGGAATTTGAAATTTCGAAATTGAAATTTAAAATTTGTCATTTGGAATTTGAAATCTAGAATTTGGAATTATTAATTTGGAATTCTGGATTTGGAGTTTGGAGTTTGAAGTTTGAAATTTGGAATTTGGAATTTGAAATTTGAAGTTAAAAATTTGAAATTTAAAATTAAAGATTTAAAAATTAAAATTTGAAATTTGCATTTGACATTTGAAATTTACATTTGAAATTTAAATTTCAAATTTAAAATTTTGAATTTGGAATTTAGTATTTTAAAATTTGCAATTTGTGATTTGAAATTTAGATTTGAAATTTGAATTTTTGCATTTGAAATTTGATGTTTATATTTTGGAATTTAAAATTTGAGATTTTAAATTTGAAAATTAAAATTCAAAATTTACAATTTGAAATTTAGAATTTGGAATTTTGAGTTTGAGTTTGAAGTTTGGAATTTGCAATATGAAATTTTAAATTTTAAATTAACAATTTAAAATCTAAATTTAAAAATTTGAAATTTTGAATTTGGTTAAAATTTGAAATTTAAAATTTGGAATTTGAAATTTGGAATTTGAAATATGGAATTTAAATTTTGAAATTTACATTTGAAATTAAAATTTAAAATTTGGAATTTGGGAGTGTTTGAAATTTATTGTTTGGAATTTAGTGTTTTAAAATGTTTAATTTGAAATTTGGGATTTGAAATTTGGATTTTGAATTTACAATTTGAAATTTAAATTTGAAATTTACAATTTCGAATTTGAAATTTGAAGTTTGAAGTTTAAAATTTGGAATTTAGAATTTAAAATTTGAAATTTGGAAGAAATATGAAGTTTAAAATTTGGAATTAAAAATTTGAGACTTGAAATTTAAAATTTGAAATTTACAATTTGAAATTCAGAATTTGGAATTAGAAATTTAGAATTTGGAGTTTAGAATTTGAAATTTGAAATTTGGAGTTTGGCATTTGGAATTTAAAGTTTAAAGTTTGAAATTAAGGATTTGAAATTTGAAGTAGGAATTTGGAATTTAAAATTTGATATTTGTAGTTTAAAATTTGAAATTTAGAATAGATTTGAAATTTAAAATTCAAAATCAAATTCAATTTTAAATTTCAAAAAAATTGTTTAAAAAAAATAATTGTGCAGTGAAAAATATATAAATCAAAATATAATAGTTCCAATTTAATACATTTTTAATCATAATAACCATATAAATATTAGAACTCTAAATTAATAAAATTATCGTAATAATTCAATTAATTCAATTAATTAATCAATTATTTAAATATTGGAAATATTTCTTGTGTTACAATAAAATCCGTTTTAGTGCAACTGTTTATGATTTCATTCATTTTGTGAAAACGTTATTGGTATATACAATTTGTTTCTTTCAAATCCGTTATAGTGTACAAACTGTTTATTGTTAAATTCAATTTCGGAAATCATTTTTGGTTTATTTTGATTGCTGTGTACACTTACCACAGATAATTTTTAAACTGTATTTGTACTATGTCTGAAACCTGTAACACTTGCTCTTCCAATATTACAAAGGGAAGATTTCCTGGTGTCAAATGTGGTGGACCTTGTATGAAACCATTCCATATCAAATGCGCTCGCATATCTGATGATCTTCTACAAGGCATCAAAAATCGATCTGTGAATTGGTTATGTGAAGACTGTCGTGCAACGTCAAACCAATCAATTATGGATGATGATCAGGTTGCGTCGGACTCGGCAAATATGAACGTTAGTTTATCCGATGTTATGACCCAGCTTAAACGCATGGAAAGTAAGCTATCAGCACTTGAAGATTTAAAAACCATTGTTACATCGTTAAAATTTGAATATGAGGAAATCAAGTCGAAAGTTTGTGTTTTAGAGGAAAAATTGCTTGTGCAAGACAACAAATTACGTCATTTGGAAGCTGAAATCGATAAACCAAATCAACAGCAAAATGTATCCAACATTATTATCAGTGGCTTACCATCTAACCATGAAGACATTCGTAGTTTAATAACTTGTGTTATCAAAAAAATAGGGGTGAACATAAATGGTGATCAAATAGTCTCAGTTGAGAAGATCGATAAAAAAATTACTGTCAACGCTGCTGCAAATAGAAACCACTTCAAGCCATTGTTAAGAGATTTCTTTATTGTGAAACTAAACTCAACTGAACTTAAAAACAATATTTTAATGCAAATGCGAAAACACAAATCACTGTCTACTCAAGATTTGGATGTATTTCTACCAGTAAACCATCCAGTCCAGCGTATCTACATTATGCATCACTTAACAGCGTTCCAGTCAAATTTATACCGTGAGGCTAAAAATATAAAAACATTATATAAGTATAATTATTTATGGTGCAAAGCTGGACAAATATATTTACGGAAATCTGCAGGGTCTGATGTTCATCGAATTGCTTCGGTCAACGATATTTTTCGGATTAAAAACATTCACAAGAAAATTGAAGGCAATACATCTGATTGAACTATCTGGGAACCTGGAAATTTATAGATTGTTAAGTATTGTGATTTATTTACCTGTACTAGCTCAGTTTTTATTTTTTCTTGTGTTTTTATTTTATTTTATGTCGATTTCATCGCCACTATCAATTGTTTTGTCTATTTACATTTCCTTAACAGATTTAATTATTCAAATTTTTTTGTGTTTAATTTCTTTTACGTTGGCACTATTGAATATTAATGCTATGAATGTAAAGCACGATATAAGTTATTTTTGGTCGTTTTACTCGTTTTTTGTTTTTTCTAATATTTTTAATTTTTACGTAAACATATTTTTTCTTATCATTAAGCGAATTTTAAATTCAACGCGATATTCTATGATTATTGCTCTATATTATATTTTTGCTCAATTTATTATTATCATTGTTTGTAAGTTATTTTTGATTTGCATCTTTTATGAGTAGTAAATATAGTATACTGCACCAAAATATTCGAAGTTTAAGAGCAAATTTTGATATGTTTAGTACGTTTGTAGCCAGTCTGAATACTCTACCTGATTTAATTTTTGTTTCTGAAATTTGGATTTATTCGAACGAAACAACAGAATTCAATTTGCCTAATTACAGCTTTAAAGCTTGCTGTAACGATAATTACCGCGCCGGTGGAGTTGGTGTCTTTATACATAAAAATCTAACAGTTATATCATGCTGTACTTGTAATTGGATTTCAGCTGATGTTCTTAGATTGGACATTCAACTAGGTAAAAATGTTTGGATTTTTCTGTGTTTTTACCGTTTTTGTAATAGTGATCTTAATGATTTTTGCAATAATTTAGATAATTTGCTGGGAACAATAAACAATAATAACATAGTGATCTTAGGTGATATTAATATAAATCTATTGAATAACGTAAGCTGTTTTAACTACCAAGCAATGCTTGCATCATATGGATTCCTCAGTGTATCTAACAATCCAACTAGGAATCTCTCATGTTTAGACCATGTTTTTGTTAAATCCAGTAGTACATATACTTTTAGTATTGATAATTTACCAATACATTTTTCCGATCATAATTTAATTACCCTCAATATTTGGGCAGAATCGAATAGACCTGTGATATGTTATAGTGGAAAGAGTTCAAAAGTTAATTATGACAAACTTAGAGATCGTCTTCTAGTTGAAAACTGGGATCTTGTTTACCATGAAAAAAATTGTAATACAGCATTCGATATTTTCTTAAATAAATTAATTTCCCATATTGAACTTTCAAAAGAAACAATTACTTATCGCAGTAGCAAGAAGTTAAAGCCCTGGATGAATTATTATCTTTTGTGTAAAATTAATAAACTTAAAAAATTTTCTAAAAAATTAAGAAGGTATCCAAATAACACTCGGTTAGAAAATTATGTAAGAAAACTCTCTAAGCATGTAAATATGACTGTTAAACGGGTCAAAAGAGTATATTACAAAGATAAATTTGGTTTAATAGGGAATAATCCTAAGCTTATGTGGAAGGAAATTGATGATATTTTGGGTAGAAATACGTCCCAAAACAAAAACCAAATAACACAAATTTATGAATATCAATCAAATGTTCTTCTTACTGATGATCAGAATATATGTAATGAATTTAATAAATTTTTTATAAATGTTTCATCCGATATAACTTCCAATATTTTTCCTAATAGTACTAACAGTGGAGAGCAGAAACAATTTATTTTTGGAAACCGAGATAGTTACTGTACTTCTTGTTATTTCGATGAAATTAATTCTTTGGAGATTATTTCTGAAATTCAGAAGTTAAAAAACAAACATTCTAAAGGATTTGATGGAGTAGATAATATCATTGTTAAAAATTGTGCCTGGTATTTGGTTGATGTATTAAAATTTTTATTTAATTTAAGTCTAAAGAGCGGAATTTTTCCAGACGCCTTAAAAATAGCTGTTGTTATTCCAGTTTTTAAAAAGGGTGATGCTCTGCAATTAAACAATTACCGACCGATCTCACTATTGAGTACTTTTTCCAAATTATTTGAGAAATTAATTAAACGACGATTAGTCTCTTACCTTGGTAAAATAAAATTTTTTAGTGATCACCAATTTGGATTCATAGAAGGAAAATCTACGGAAGAAGCTCTTTTAAATTTTCTGAGCAATATTTATTTAGCAATTAACAACTCTCAGAAATGCTCAGCAGTATTTTTGGACATTTCAAAAGCATTTGATACTGTTAACCATGACATACTCATAATGAAATTGTCAAGTATTGGTGTTAGAGGCAAAATATTAGATTGGTTTATAAGTTACCTTCGTAAGCGTAGTCAAATTGTAAAAATTAATAATGTGAATAGTCCTCCAGGTCTTCTAAAATGTGGTGTTCCTCAGGGCTCAGTTTTGGGGCCCTTATTGTTTTTAATTTATTTCAATTCTATCTTTGAAATTAATCTTAGAGGGTGTGCTACAGCGTTTGCAGATGATTTGGCTTTGACATATGCGTCTAATGATTACGTTGATATTCAACGGTTTATCTATATTGATTTATGCACTCTAAGTAAATGGTTTTTTTATCATCGGCTTGTTGCTAGTGAAAAATCTAGAATTATGCATTTTAGACGGCCCGACATAACAGTTGATCAAAACTTTTTCAAGTATCACGTATACCCGTGTGATAAGAATCCATGTTTTGGGCAATGTTTTGATTTGCCCTGCATAAATGAGTTTAAATACTTAGGTGTAACAATTGACTCACAGCTAAATTGGACCTCCCACCTAACTAATATCAGGAAAATTGTTATTACTGCAGTGCATAAATTTTATAATCTTCGACCTTTGTGCCCTTCTTTTATTTTAAGAAGGTTATATCATGCTCTTGTTGAATCTATCTTAATGTATGGTATAACTAGTTGGGGTGGAATTTACTTTGCTAATATTGCAGATCTTTTTGTAGCGCAAAAAAGAATTATCAAATTAATTTATGCTTGTCCAAGGAATACACCCACTATTCCGCTTTTTCGCGAGTTAAACTTGTTGCCTCTAAGGTATTTGTATGTTTTTAAAGTATTGAAAATGTTTTTTGTTCGTAGCAATAGTTATCATAGTCGAATATACCACGTGTATAATATGAGAAATCCAAACAATTTTGTCGGTCTTCGTTGTAATAGTGAAAGGTTTAGAAGATTTTATTTATATATGGCACCTTATTGGTTCCATCTTTTACCTAAAAATGTCAAAATGCTTCCATCTGCGCAGAAACATAAATTTAACAGGGAAATTCGGACTTGGTTACTTGACATCGATGATATCGAGCAATATTTTTAGTATAAATGTTAAATTATCATACATTATGTTCTAATGTGCCGTCGTGTAGTTAAATATATCTATTTTAATAACTGAGCTTGTATTTTGTTGAAGATTATTGTTAATTATGTAAACAAAGAATATTATATAAATTTTAATTAAAATTTGTTTTAAATTGCTCCACTACAGACATAATGTCTATAGGAGCTGTACTTTATTTCATATTTTATAATGTTGTTTCAACTAGATTTTAATTTTGTATTTATTTTATTGAAATAAAGATAGTAATAATAATAATAATAATAATAATAAATTTAAATTTCAAATTTGAAATTTAATATTAGGAATTTAGTATTTTAAAATTTTGAATTTACAATTTGGGATTTAAAATTTGGCATTTGAAACTTGGATTTTAGAATTTGAAATTTGAAGTTTAAAATATGGAATTTAGAATTTGAGATTTGAAATTTAAAGTTCAAAATTTATAATTTGAAATTTAATATTGAAATTTGAAATTTAGAATTTAGAATTTTTAGTATGAATTTTGGAAATTGGAATTTAAATTTTAATGTTTGAAATTTGGAATTTGAGATTTGAAATTTGAAATTTAGAATCTGAAATTTGAAAATTGAAATTTGAAGTTCAAAATTTGGAATTTAGAATTTGAAATTCAATATTTGAAATTACAATTTGAAATCTAAATTAGAAATTTAGAATTTGGAGTTTAGAATTTGAAATTTAAAATTTGGAATTTAGATGTTGGAATTTCAAATTTAGAATTTGAAATTTAATATATGAAATTTAGAATTTTAAGTTTGAAAATTTGGAAATCGGGATTTGGAGTTTAAATTTGGAATTTGAAATTTAAAATTTAAAATTACAATTTAAAATTTGGAATTTCAAATTTGGATTGAAATTTAAAATTTGGAATTCAGAATTTGGAATTTAAAGTTTAAAGTTTGGAATTTGGGATTTTAAATTTGAAGTATGAATTTGGAAAATAAAATTTGGAATTTGGATTTTGAAATTTGAAGTTTAAAATTTGGAATTTAGAATTTATTTCAAATTGGAAATTTACAATTTTAAATTTAAATTTGAAATTTGAATTTGGAATTTATAGTTTGAAGTTTGGAATTTGGTACTATTTAAAATTTGAAGTTTGAAATTTGAGATTTGAAATTTGGAATTTGATATTTGAAGTTTAAAATTTGAAATTTATAATTTGAGATTTGAAATATAAAATTCACATTTGAAATTTAAAATTCACATTTGAAATTTAATATTTAGAATTTAGTATTGAAAAATTTGGAATTTACAATTTGGGATTTGAAATTTAACATTTGAAATTTGGATTTTGGAATTTTAAATTTGAAGTTTAAAATTTGAAATTTGAGATTTGAATTGAAATTTGAAATTAAGAGCTCAAAATTTATAATTTGTAATTTAATATTGAAATTTGAAATTTAGAATTTGGAATTTAGAATTTTGAGTTTGAAGTTCAAAATTAAGAATTTGAGATTTGAAATTTGAAATTTAAAATTGGAATTTTACAATATGAAATCTAAATTTGGAATAAAAAATTTATACTTTAAAATTTGGAGTTTAGAATTTGAAATTTAAAATTTGGAATTTACATTTGAAATTAAAACTTAAAATTTAGAATTTGGAATTTAGTATTTGGAATTTAGTGTTTTAAAATTTGAAATTTGAAATTTGGGATTTGCAATTTGGAATTTAAATTTACAATTTGAAATTTAAATTTGAAATTTAGAATTTGGAATTTGAAATTTAAGATTTAAGTTTTAAATTTTTGAATCTGGAATTTGAAATTTTGAAATTTCGAAATTGAAATTTAAAATTTGTCATTTGGAATTTGAAATTTAGAATTTGGAATTATTAATTTGGAATTATTAATTTGGAATTCTGGATTTGGAGTTTGAAGATTGATATTTGGAATTTGAAATTTGGAATTTGAAGTTTGAAGTTAATAATTTGAAATTTAAAATTAAAGATTTAAAAATTAAAATTTGAAATTTACATTTGAAATTTAAATTTCAAATTTAAAATTTAGAATTTGGAATTTAGTATTTTAAAATTTGCAATTTGTAATTTGAAATTTAGATTTGAAATTTGAATTTTGGAATTTGAAATTTGATGTTTATATTTTGGAATTTAGAATTTGAGATTTTAAATTTGAAAATTAAAATTTAAAATTTACAATTTGAAATTTAGAATTTGGAATTTTGAGTTTAAGTTTGAAGTTTGGAATTTGCAATATGAAATATTAAATTTTAAATTAACAATTTGAAATCTAAATTTTAAAATTTGAAATTTTGAATTTGGTTAAAATTTGAAATTTAAAATTTGGAATTTGAAATTTGGAATTTGAAATATGGAATTTAAATTTTGAAATTTACATTTGAAATTAAAATTTAAAATTTGGAATTTGGGAGTGTTTGAAATTTATTGTTTGGAATTTAGTGTTTTAAAATGTTTAATTTGAAATTTGGGATTTTAAATTTGGAATTTGAATTTACAATTTGAATTTTAAATTTAAATTTGAAATTTGAATTTGGAATTTATAGTTTGATGTTTGGAATTTTGTATTTAAAATTTGAACTTTGAAATTTGAGATTTGAAATTTGGAATTTGATATTTGAAGTTAAAAATTTGAAATTTATAATTTGAGATTTGAAATTTAAAATTCACATTTGAAATTTAAAATTCACATTTGAAATTCAATATTTGGAATTTAGTATTGAAAATTTTGGAATTTACAATTTGGGATTTGAAATTTAACATTTGAAATTTGGATTTTAGAATTTTAAATTTGAAGTTTAAAATTTGAAATTTGAGATTTTAAATTTGAAATTTAAAGCTCAAAATTTATAATTTGTAATTTAATATTGAAATTTGAAATTTAGAATTTGGAATTTAGAATTTTGAGTTTGAAGTTCAAAATTAAGAATTTGAGATTTAAAATTTGAAATTTAAAATTGGAATTTTGCAATATGAAATCTAAATTTGGAATTAAAAATTTATACTTTAAAATTTGGAGTTTAGAATTTGAAATTTAAAATTTGGAATTTAAAATTTGGAATTTGAAATTTAAAATTTGAAATGTACAATTTTGAAATCTAAATTTCAAAATTTGAAATTTTGAATTTGGTTAGAATTTTAAATTTTAAATTTGGAGTTTGAAATTTTCAATTTAAAATCTGGAATTTAAAAGTTGAAATTTACATTTGAAATTAAAACTTAAAATTTAGAATTAGGAATTTAGTATTTGGAATTTAGTGTTTTAAAATTTGGAATTTGAAATTTGGGATTTGCAATTTGGAATTTGAATTTACAATTTGAAATTTAAATTTGAAATTTAGAATTTGGAATTTGAAATTTAAGATTTAAGTTTTAAATTTTTGAATCTGGAATTTGAAATTTGAAATTCCGAAATTGAAATTTAAAATTTGTCATTTGGAATTTGAAATTTAGAATTTGGAATTATTAATTTGTAATTCTGGATTTGGAGTTTGAAGTTTGAAATTTGC
This sequence comes from Tipula helvola, assembly GCA_963556165.1. Classification (NCBI taxonomy): domain Eukaryota; kingdom Metazoa; phylum Arthropoda; class Insecta; order Diptera; family Tipulidae; genus Tipula; species Tipula helvola. The sequence goes on from OY744483.1 coordinate 120,370,643, forward strand.
AATTTGAATTTTGGAATTTGAAATTTGAAGTTAAAAATTTGAAATTTAAAATTAAAGATTTAAAAATTAAAATTTGAAATTTACATTTGAAATTTAAATTTCAAATTTTTAAAATTTAGAATTTGGAATTTAGTATTTTAAAATTTCCAATTTGTGATTTGAAATTTAGATTTGAAATTTGAATTTTGGAATTTGGAATTTGATGTTTATATTTTGGAATTTAGAATTTGAGATTTTAAATTTGAAAATTAAAATTCCAAATTTACAATTTTTAATTTAAATTTGAAATTTGGAATTCGGAATTTTGAGTTTAAGTTTGAAGTTTGGAATTTGAAATTTTGAATTTGGTTAAAATTTGAAATTTAAAATTTAAAATTTGAAATATGGAATATAAATTTTGAAAATTACATTTGAAATTAAAATTTAAAATTTGGAATTTGGAATTTAGTGTTTGAAATTTATTGTTTGGAATTTAGTGTTTTAAAATGGTTAATTTAAAATTTGGGATTTTAAATTTGGAATTTGAATTTACAATTTGAAATTTTAATTTGAAATTTACTATTTGAAATTTGAAATTTGAAGTTTGAAGTTTAAAATTTGGAATTTAGAATTTAAGATTTGAAATTTGGAAGAAATATGAAGTTTAAAATTTGGAATTAAAAATTTGAGATTTGAAATTTAAAATTTGAAATTTACAATTTGAAATTCATAATTTGGAATTAGAAATTTAGAATTTGGAGTTTAGAATTTGAAATTTGGAATTTGGAATTTAAAGTTTAAAGTTTGGAATTAGGGATTTGAAATTTGTAGTATCAATTTGGAATTTGGAAATTGAAATTTGAAATTTGATATTTGTAGTTTAAAATTTGAAATTTAGAGTTTGAGATTTGAAATTTAAAATTCACATTTGAAATTTCAATTTCAATTTTGAAATTTAATATTTGGAATTTAGCATTTTAAAATTTGGAATTTACAATTTGGGATTTAAAATTTGGCATTTGAAACTTGGATTTTGGAATTGGAAATTTGAAGTTTAAAATATGGAATTTAGAATTTGAGATTTGAAATTTAAAGTTCAAAATTTATAATTTGAAATTTAATATTGAAATTTAGAATTTTAAGTATGAATTTTGGAAATTGGAATTTAAATTTTAATGTTTGAAATTTGGAATTTTTGATCTGAAATTTAGAATTTTGAATTTGAAATTTGAAGTTCAAAATTTGGAATTTAGAATTTGAAATTTAAAATTTGAAAGTTACAATTTGAAATCTAAATTAGAAATTTAGAATTTGGAGTTTAGAATTTGAAATTTAAAATTTGGAATTTGAAATTTGGTATTTGAAATTTAATATATGAAATTTAGAATTTGAGGTTTGAAAATTTGGAAATTGGTATTTGGAGCCTAAATTTGGAATTTGAATTTAAAATTTAAAATTACAATTTAAAATTTGGAATTTAAAATTTGGATTGAAATTTAAAATTTGAAATTCATTATTTGGAATTTAAAGTTTAAAGTTTGGAATTTGGGATTTTAAATTTGAAGTATGAATTTGGAATATGAAATTTGGAATTTGGATTTTGAAATTTGAAGTTTAAAATTTGGAATTTAGAATTTATTTCAAATTGGAAATTTGCAATTTTAAATTTAAATTTGAAATTGGAATTTGGAATTTAAAGTTTGAAGTTTGGAATTTGGTATTTAAAATTTGAAGTTTGAAATTTGAGATTTGAAATATGGAATTTGATATTTGAAGTTTAAAATTTGAAATTTATAATTTGAGATTTGAAATTTAAAATTCACATTTGAAATTTAATATTTGGAATTTGGTATTTAAAAATTTGGAATTTACAATTTGGGATTTGAAATTTAACATTTGAAATTTGGATTTTGGAATTTGAAATTTGAAGTTTGAAATTTGAAATTTAAAATTTGAGATTTGAGATTTGAGATTTGAAATTTGAAATTTGAAATTTGAAATTTAAAGTTCAAAATTTATAATTTGTAATTTAATATTGAAATTTGAAATTTAGAATTTGGAATTTAGAATTTTAAATTTGAATTTTGGAAATTGGAATTTAAAATTTAAAGTCTGAAATTTGAAATTTGGAATTTAGAATTTGAAATCTGAAGTTCAAAATTTAGAATTTGAGATTTGAAATTTGAAATTTAAAATTGGAATTTTACAATATGAAATCTAAATTTGGAATTAAAAATTTAGAATTTAGAATTTGGAGTTTAGAATTTGAAATTTAAAATCTGGAATTTGAAATTTGGAATTTGAAATTTGATATTTGAAATTTGAAATTTGAAATTTAAAATTTAAAATTACAATTTTAATTTTGAAATTTTAAATTTGGAATTTGAAATTGCGAAATTGAAATTTAAAATTTGGAATTTGGAATTTGAAATTTAGAATTTGGAATTCTGAATTTGGAGTTTGAAGTTTGAAATTTGGAATTTGAGATTTAAATTATAGAATTTATTTATTTAATTTTGGAAATTGTAATTTAAAATTTGTAAATTGGAATTTGAAATTTGAAATTTGGAATTAAGTATTTGAAATTTGGGATTTGGAGTTTGAAGTTTGAAATTTGTAATTTGAGATTTAAAATTTATAATTAATATTTTTATTCGTTGAAGGTGAATAGTTTTTGGATTTAAATAGTTTGTTCATAACATTGTTGGTTGAGGCAAGGTTAATAAAGTTTCAGATTTCTAAATCAAAATGATTCTGATTTAAATTTATATATATTCTTCAAGCGGGAATTTTATTTAGCAGATTGTGCGTTTAAAATTGAAATAAAGTTTATTAGACAAATCATATATTTGTGCTAATTGTTTATCATAATATGGTACTAACAAGAATATACTAATGTGGCTACTCAAATTATTTAATTTAATTTAGTATGGCCAAATTAAAACTGTTATTATTTAATGAGTTCCACATCTAATTTAAATTATTTCGTAGTTTAAGCAGAATAGCTATAAACAATTATTTATTTAATTATGGGTTTGGAGGTAATTTCTAGAGTAAATAGCTGTAGATTTGAAAATGATGTTTTATGAGGTTTCAGATTTTTTAGTTACTGATTTTAGAAATTTAGTTTAAAAAAGATACTTAGTATTTGATATTCATAATTTAGCATTAAAATTCGTTATGCATCTCGAATTTTACGTTAATTAGGTGTTTAATTTACTGTACTTTCAATTTAGATGCCGTATTTTATTTTATTTATTTAAGGGGTTAAGGGGTGATTTTAAATAAAGAATATGGCGAAGTAAATTGGGTTTTCGGTTTCACTGAATTTAATGAAATTAAATAAATTTTTGTTACAATTAAGTTCAATTAAATTTAGTGAAATGGATATTATCAACAGTTTATCATCGATTTAAAAATAATATATTTATTCAAACAGTTTAATTGCAGTTTGTCCAAATTTGATACTATATTTTTGGACCTACATATTCGGATATCGTTCTTAAATCACACAAAAAAAAATCCGTTTGTCTTTGCCAAAAGGAATGTTTATTTGTACGAAATTAAAATTGGTTTTCTGCGTATTTATTTTCAATTCATGGAAGAATACATTTAAATTCATTCAGTACTAAACTGATATTTCTGGAAAATGAATTATGTATGTATGGTAAGCACACAATTCATATTTCGACCGTAGCCCGAGACTGATGTCATTTAACACTTCCGGCGCAATTTTATTACTTCTAAGAAATTTTTTTGGGATGATTATCTGGAAACGATTGTACTTAATATGGTGACCAAATACATTGAACCCTACTTCGTGGAAAATTTAGAAGAAAAAAATTTGTCTGATTTACGGACACAATAAAATCGATTTTGCTTATACCCGATTTCAGAAGAAAAGAGCCAATCTCCAGATAAATAACATTTTCCCTCTTTCTGCTTTAAAAAAAATCCGATTTAGTTAGAATTTTATTAAAGCTAAAAGTAAGAAAATATTACTTAGAGTCTCTTTTGTTGTGAAATTTGGTTTTGTGGTATTAAAATTTTACGTTAGTAACTAAAAGTTTCAATGTATGTATGTACTTACTTTAATCGAAGAAATACGATTACGGCAACAATCAGTGCAACTAAACTTAAAATATAACCGGAAAAATAAATATATGTTGTTATTTCGACATGTGGTTCAAATGGTGAACCAGTCGCCTCTGGTATTGGTATATGATAACATCGCTCATAATTTACATTATCCCAGGTTCCATCTATATTACAATAACGTGTTGCATTTTCTGTAAAAATAAAATAAAATTTAGAAGATTAAAAAAGTAAATCTATACTTAGCGTTATGAAACCGGCAATCTGATTTAATTACTGTTTATTGAAATAACAAATTATAATTGCATACACCCATTATGTAAACACAAGTAATTAATATGCTGGCATATACCATATCAATTAAAATTTAATTTGATAAAAATTTAATTAAACTAAATAAAATAAAAAAATAGAATTAATATGAAAACACTATAAAATTATTTATTTTAATTAAATTAAAATGAGAAGTTAACCATGTTTATAGGATGAGGCGAAAATTCGCTGATGAAACATTAAATTATGTATATAATACAAAAAAATTATGAAATCGATTTTACAATCAGAAACTGTACTAAAAAGCTTTTTCTCCCTTCTACGTAGGTAGAGTGTATGGTTCTATCGTTAATAGTCTATTGTAGGTAGGATGTGGCTTTTTCGATGTTTGGAAAAATAACAATAAATCGGAAATTAAGTTCTATAAACAGAAAAGATGTTTTCGAGTTTTCTTTTAGTTTTCTATAAACTACAAGAAATAACTTTAAAACTTTTTTACGATTTAATGAAAAAAGGAAGTAAAAGCTATATAGTATAAGTATAATGTACATATATACATAGCTGTACCTTAATTTTTGCATAACACCTAGATATGTTTCACTTTTTAAAATTTATGAAAGCTTCATGTTCTCTGTATAACATAAATATTTTATAATTTATTTATTATGTATACACATATGTACATAACATTATAATGAACGTTATCGACAAGTAGAAAAATTAGACGACATAGGATTAGTAATTATTTATAAATCAAGTATAGTGCATTAAAAGAGAATTCTATGCGAGTATATGTACATAAATTTTAGGAAATCTGCTTATTGCTGCAGAATTAATATGAATTATTAAGTTAGTAGAAATGAGAACACAGGATGCACATCCGCTTTAGGCGTTCTTCTCGAAATCACAAAGAAGAGCATAATTTTACTTCAACAGTTTTATTGTTCCAAGTAAGTTTCAAATAAATTAGCTCGTTTTTAGAACAAATATTCATTTATAGAGTGACCAAATGTACGACTTCCCGTTTCCAATCGATTTTGTTCATTTCACCGTGTCATCTGCAAAAGTCGCTGCTGTGTTGTTTCTGTTGTTTGGTCATAAGTGTACAGTAGGTATAAAACCGGCCCTAATACACACTCCCCTGTGGTTCTTTCAATTCAGAAAAGGTATCATATAACTAAACCCTAAAGATCTACGAAAGGATGCAGAGGGAGAATTTCAGAATTATTGTGAAAGAGCATTATTGGGATGCAGCCGAAAATTTTATATTTGCTCCAACTGTGCTTTATAGAGCTGCACAATTTGGGTGTGGTGACATACAACGTGAGGCGCCATTCGCTGTATTATCTGCAGTGTGGACGTATCGTCAATTTTTCGGATTTAAAATAGATAGATTGGAATTAGTAAGATTGCTAATAAATATACTCCAACGTTTCGGACGACTCCCAAGCCAGTCTAATATAATTTGGGAGTCGGTCCAGGTTGAAATTTTTCTTATGTGAATATTTGATTCCGACCTCACATTTTTGATTCGGTAAGCTAGAAAAATCGCTGCGCATGGTTCGAGATAAGCTGTTTTCTGCTGCTTTATGGATGTTATGCTTGTTTTGGCCGAAATGAGTTGCACAGATATATTCCCAATTGCTTCTTCTTTACGAAAGAATACGGCTGCTGAACTTGGAATATTTGAATGTTTGTATGAATCTTGTAAAAGTTGGAGCACGCATGAAGCTGCGTTCGACTCCCCAGAGCATTTTTTACATCGGCATCTGGATAGACATCTTACTATTGATTGGGTGCCGAAACAATTGAAACACCTGTTTGTCCGTTTGATAAATTCGTTGCGCCCATTTAAATCCAATGAATGAAACTCGTTACAATGAAAGATTGTGTGACCCTCTTTTTGGCCACATAGCGCACGGGTAAACATTGAATGGCTTGACTGCAGCAAGACCCTCAGTTGCTTACTCAGCTTCCTCAGAAGCGACATGATCTTTGACAAGGTCCGACCTCGGAGTTGTTCATTTGAATGTTGTGACTAATGACTCCAGAGTGATTGATTATTTCTGAAGATTGCTCAGTCCAGAGTACCTTCATTTGGTCATCTAGTTTCTGTAATTATACAGATAAGCCAATGATCTCTTTTCTCACCTATTTCTCCAAGAGCCTGCAGTCCACGAATTACTTCTTCGGAAGTATCCATGATTCGCTTTATACTCGAAGCAGTTGAATGCTGAATGGGTATAGTTGATCGATGAACTTACGAATCAAAGTATTGACTATCTGTTTCTTACGGTCGTACCTTTCTTTTAATTTATTCAGTGCTCCAATGTAATTAGCTTCTGTTACGGTAATATGTCGTAGTAATGCAGCTGCTCATTCGAGATGATCATTTGCACCTATCGATGACGCCACGGCTAGGTCAATGAACTTAACCACTTCAATATAAATATCAAGGCTTGATTCAATCGGAATGTACTCAGTTCATTAAATATTGAGTTCTTAACTAAAATAAATACTCCTCCACCCTTGAGATTGGTGCAAATGTTGTTGTACCTATCTTTACAGTACACCTCGTATAGTCACGTGGGAAGTATTCCGCGGAGTGGAAAATATCATAATCGGATGCATTGCGGTAGTACTAAGAAGTATAGATGTTTAGTCCTGTGCTTACAAGTCCGAGTGGCCCTGCATTGATGATGTGGGGGTGATCGAGGAGGTTTCCTGATTTTGATTTGCTGTTAAAATGTTCTTTAATGCTGTATGTAGGTCTGTGGATGTATATGTTGCTTCCGAAAATTCGAGTTATCCAACGGTCTTACACGCACATGCCTCGACCAATTATATCCATGGATAAAACTTTCCACTTTTCCAATCACTCCCACTTTGAAACAAATATAAGTCATTTACTCCAATTTCCGACCTTTCGGCATAGTTTCGTTGCTTTGGCATTAGCTACCCAAACTGAGCTAAATGGAACCAAAACAGGCTTGATTGTCCTTATGGAGATAGGCAAATTTGACGCTTTTGTACCACATATTGAAGCATAAGATGGTTGTGGGTTGACATTTGAGGGGTTTGTATTTCCGATGATAACGCTGATGAAAATATCTCCTCATTGAAACCCGCATATGGTTCCTCGTATAGGGCACATGAGCACGCAATAGTTCTCTCTTTCTTCTCATTAAATGTATGTTGCCATTCGCTACACAGTTTCTCCACTGTTTTTGTCAGAATTTCACGTCGATTATCTGGACTGGAAATTTACTGCAAATAATTGGCTAAAGCTAATGGCAAATTGGATTCTTAATGGCAAATTACTATGGGACGGCTTTTAAAATAATATCGCGCTTTTAGGGCGGAGTAGGTTGAGGAGATAGGCGGTAGGATATATAGAAAGTGAAAAGCTATGTAACAAGGAGTTGGGATACCGTGTCAACAGTGTACTAGATCCAATGATGTCTAATTGTTAAAGGTCGAAAATGAAAAATGGTGAATGCGATTTTAATTGTGACACGTTTCGTCTATTGTTATGACCAATTATGATTTTAGGGAAGGAGTCTCCAAATTTAACAAAAGCCGTGAAGGTTGTTAAAAATAACGGGAAATCTTTGTAACATGTTGTAATTTTTGTAAATTTTATTGTTTTACGGTACATTTTATAAGTTTAATTGTGTTGTACCTGAAATCATATGTATATATGATTATCCGTTTATAAAAATAGTCCTCTATTATTGTGTAGTGTTATGCTCAATGGTAAAATAATAAGACAGAATGATGCAAAATGTTAGGTTCCGAATTCTAACATCAAAATGTCATTTTTGAGGAAAGTAGAGGTCGGTGGTCAGGCTGCTTTATATGTAGGGGGATAAACACAAGACTCGCTTCATGTGCTGTAACTGCATAGAACTTCAGCAAGTGCTCACACTGCCTCTTCGTGACGGCCACTAGAACCTACTCTGTTAAAATAGCAGGCTAAAGTGTGAGGGCTGTGATCCTTCTACAGAAGGTTGGCGTTGGGCTAAAAGCCCAACCTGTAAAACTATTTTTGTTACAAAACCTCAACATGAGCCTCGGATATTTTTGGATTCACAACAACGACCTTGGACACGATATAAGGACAACGATTTTAAATTTGGAACATGGAACGTACTCGGAGAGCGTTCATCAATCAACTCTTAGAACTAGCATCTACGTATAAGCTCGACCTCATAGCGCTACAGGAAACAAAACTAATCGGTAATGACATCACCGATTATAGTCGCTTCGAACTAACTCTCTGTCATAGCAATAACATGGATAAACATGAATTTGGCGTCGGTTTTTTGATTAGCAATCGATGTCGTCAATTTATGACTGACTTCTCATTTGTGAACATTCATGCCCCCACCGAGGACAACCCTGATCAAATCAGAGACGCTTTTTACGATCAGCTCGAAACCGTCCTAAGCAAAATTCCGCAACATGACATTAAAACTGTTTTGGGCGACTTCAATGCCCAAATTGGCAGTGCTGGCAGTACATATCGAAGCACTATCGGACCAAACTCCTTGCACCATACATAAAACAACAAAGGGGCGCGCACCATTGAGCTAGCTTTACTGTACAACTTGGTGGTTGCCAGCACTTCCCACATAAGCGTATTCATAAAGCCACATGGAAATCAAACGACGGAACAACTGTCAACCAAATCGACCTTATACTCTTGTCCAAGAGACATTTTTATAGCCTTTAAAACATCAAAACTTAACGTGGAGCTAACATTGATTCTGACCATTTCCTGGTAGTTGCTGAATTAAAATTTCGTCTATGAACCACATAGTATGAGCCGTTTATTTTGAAAGTGGCCTAAGTCTATTTTTCAAAAAAATCAAGTTAATGATAACAATAGATAAATAACAGTATAATTTTTCTAACGGTAAATAATTTATTGTCAAAACAAAAAAAAAAATTAATCTCTAACACCTGTGCAAAAAATAAGAAAATTCAAAATCCCATATGTTTTTTCATTTATTGTTTTTCTATTCTTTCATTATCTCGTTTCAACAAAATATGGACTTAAGCCACTTTCAAAATAAACGGCTCATATGTTCTTTAAAAATGTTAAATTAATTGCATCATGACCAGCTGTGTTATACCACTGACAGACTAGGGATTAGCTAAACGCGATTAGTGAATTTTTCGAGATTAGCTCAAGTGTGTCAAGTTCAAGATTAGCTAAACGCATTTTATTTCGAGATTAGTGACAAAACGCGATTAGTGAACTAATCTCTCAATATTTTGAAGTTTATCTCTTTTTAATGAGTTTAGTGAGAGTGAAAGTGGCGCCATTATATGTAAATGTTAAAATAAAATTGTAAATACAAGTTGCGCTATTTTAATATAGATGGAACTATTATCAACATTTTTAAAACTACAAAACATTTGTGGTAGGTATAAATAAAAAAGATTGAAAATTGTAATTAATAATTAAAGTGTTTAAATTATAATTTGTTTTTAATACCTATGTTGTTTTTATTTTGAGTTAATTATTGAACAAAATCAAGAAAATCAACTTAAACAAGGTGATGATATTTGTATTAATACCGATACCATAAACTCGCAGCGCCACTTACTAAACCTTAGTCTGTCAATGCAATTAGATTAGTGATAGATTAGCTAAACGGGTTTAGCCAATCGCGCCTAGCTATGTAATCCCTAGTCTGTCAGTGGTATAAGATTTTATGCTATAAATACTTTTCAGAATATCTAATTCCATTACACTGGTAACTGAAAACAAATCAGCAGTGACACTACTTGTAGCATTAAAATCCGGAAGAGGAATGACAACCGGATTGTTGGATATGCTGCAAAAATAGGAATTTACTACAGCAGGGTCAATGTTAATTGAAACATCAGAGACCTACTTTTCCTTACATGCCAATCGAATTAATATTTCTCCAAATTCTAGCCATAGATAGCTTATGGTTACCAAAGTAATAATTTTGTTTAGCGACTCTAATCAAATCAGTAACACAATTTCGTTCGTTCTGGTATTTTTTGCGGTACTTCATATCGGAAGTTTTCTGAAATTTAGCAAAGGCCTGATCCCGAAGTAACATTCTATTAGCAATTTTAAAATTAAACCAAGGAGCTGCAGATAGGCCATCCAGTGTTCGTTTCACTGGGACACAGTTGTCATGAATAGAGTATAAGCACTCATAAAGAATTAATGTTATCGGTCGAATACATTTGAACCCAATCAGCGCCCATAAGGCAATAAGAGATTGCATCATTATCTATGTTATTATAGTCGTATATTAGCTTATTCCGAATTTTGACACGTTTGGATTTTACTTTATAGGAGATGAGTAGAAAATCATGATCAGATATATGTGGCATAGAGTACTGTTTGAACCCCAAAATTTTAGCCTGATCCGGAATAGAAACAATAAACTGATCTAGCCATGATGGGCCACGAGTTGGTAAAAACGGAACTGAGAAAAGGCTATTTATTTGCTTTTAAAAAATCATGAAATTTATGCGACCTGTCAAGGATATTAAAATTGAAGTCACCGCCTATTACGAAAAGATTGGGGGATTGTAACATACTACTATTAGAATTTTTATGGACGGAAGTTTCATTTCAGCCATTATAACTTCAGTTTTACCATATGTACCTGAATGGACTCTCTTTACTTTATAACATTTCCTGTAGTATACACAGACCCCACCACCAGTTTTGTGTATTCTGTCGTACAGTAGAATATTATAGCCGTTTATGGCAACAGACTGATCATTGATCCTACAAGTAAGCCAAGTTTCCGCCACTCACAAAACATCAACGTTATTAAAACTAATAAAAATTCGAATTTTATCTATATGGCAAAATAGACTGCGAGCATTTAGAAATTCAAAGTTTACACATAAATTGTCACCATCTTTCATGTATTATGCTTACGCTAATCTAATTTTCATGTCTAATTAGTTTAGGGAATTATTGAAGCATCTGATATTGCTCTAATGCGAAATTTACATAAAACTACTCGCATCAATATAAACCACAAACGTTCCATGAAAATGGCATCGTTATGTTTATATTCATTTTGACGTTTACATTTCTATGTATTTGTGAAATTTTGATGAAATCAATAAAAAAATCCGGATTTGTTACAAACGATTCGGATCAAAAACAAAATCAATTTATTTATTTCGAAAGAATATGGTAATGTCAAATTATCAATCCAGATCAATTTTTTGATTGATTTTTTTTTCCCCAAAGAATTCGACATAAAATTGATTTAATTCATTCGCGGTTGGGATTAGTGCCTTGCGATTAACATCAGAATTTTCAGTGGAGTAAAAAAAAATTAATTTTTATTTAAATTTATATTCTGGTTTTGTGATATTGAAGGTTTTTTATTCTAAATGAAAGAAAATTCAAAATATATACCAAAATATAATCATAAAAATTTAAAATTCTTTCCCGCAAGTCTTAACGCACAAGTGGAAATTAAATTAATAATAATTACGATTTTCAGAAGTTACCAGAAATCGAACCCAGCAAACTAATAAAGTTTATTTCAGAATGCAGTTATTAACATAATAATACAAAACTAGAATTAGATAATTAGTTAATAATTAGATTTAGGCAGCTTTAAACCAAATTGCAAGAACAAAGGTCGGAAGGCGGGTCCTGGAAGCTAAAACAGACAAGGGAAACAGACACTAATTGCAAGCCAAACATTGTTGGTAAATTATTGTACCGAAAGAAATCCCAAAAGGACGGCAAATAAAACTCCAAAATTTTTTTATTTCGTAAAGCCAAACGAAATGTTGTTGATGACTTTCCAATTTTTAGTAAAAATAATTTCTTGAATTTTTTTGCATTGTTGCCTTTCTCGATTTACAGCTTATCTACGATATTTATTATTTTTTGCTTCCTTGTGTTATTTGATCCGATGTGTTCTGTGGATTTAAATAAAATTATTGAGAGAACAACTCCAAATTTAAGGCGATTTTTGACACCGTGTATCTCTGCGAAGACAGTCTGTTTATTATTAATCATATCCATATGCAACCCAATGTTTTTTACTTACGTTGGAAAAAATGGTCCTCAGAAAAATGAAAACTACATACGTACATATGGTATGTTACTCGTTTTCCGATTTTTATTACATGGCCCCATTTTTCTTTAGATTTCGGTCCTTTGATGTTATGGTGTAAATCTGTACCATCCCCTATTTCATGCGAGCGACCATATACGGAACAAATGTGTTTATAACTTTTCATGATGTGAAAATTTACTTCGGAAAAGTAGTCAATGTAATGGTTCAAAAAGGTAATTTAGTTTTTGAAATAGGATTTATTACTTAATATCTTTTTATTGTTTATTGTAACATATAACTACGTCGCTGTTTAACACTTTAATATTAATTATGCGAGTAAAACCATTTATTGAGTTTGACCTTCTATTAGTATTTACTGAAACTGCCACCATCGTGCACTGATAGACACGAAAAGACATAATTTTAATTTGTGCACTACTAGATAGACACAAATTTACTTATAGTCAATTAGGGATTTTCCCAAATAGAATTCCAACGCTTGCTACTGGCGGCTAAAATATTTCGTATGTAGTTTTATATGGTCAAACATGTGTTTGAATTTTTCATTAAATTATTAATTTCGACTACCTAAATTAATTTTAAAATTTGATATTTATTATTAATCGCAACATACTCAATTTTATTAATCATAAAAAAAGTACGGGGACATCCACTAATTTAGACAAGAAACTTGTATTTGTAAACATGATTTTACTTATTTTTGCATGTAAAAAAAAAATGTAATCAGCGCTGCCCAAGCATGGGGACAAATGAACTAAAATCGATTTTGGGAAAGTCCCTCATATAGACGATTGAATTACCGTAAATCCAGTGAATAAAAAGCAAAAAGTCTATTGAAGTTTATATAGCAAATAGAAACATAGAATCAGTAGACTTGCAAAATCAAATGGATATGGAACAAATTACAGCACAGTTCGCAGCAATCTTAGACCAATTGGCAAAATTGGGTCAAAAGCAGGGTGAACATGATCAGCTACTAACGTATCTGATTCAAAAAACGGAGATACCTCCACCTCCGCAAAAAGAGGAAAAAATTACAGTCGATTTATTTAGGATCCCTGATCCTACTAAATCAATTCCGTCTTTCGATGGAAATAAAAAACAGTTGACGGTGTGGCTGACCACAGCGGAAGATACTTTAAAAGTATTCGAACCATTAGTCACCCCCAACAATTTAGCTTATATATACAAGCAATCCAAAACATAGTAGAGGGAAAAGCTAAGGATATACTTTGCTTAGATGGAAACCCTCATACATTTTTGGAAATGAAAGAAATCCTATTAGAATCGTTAGGCGATAAACAGGAACTTCCACTGTATAAATCACAGCTTTGGTCAACGAAGCAAAATGATTTATCAGTACACGTTTATTTCAATAAAGTGAAGGAAATAGTTCAAAATATTAAATCATTGGCTAAACAAAAGCCACAATATAATCAATCATGGCACGCTATCAATGCATTTATTGAATAGGATGCATTAGCAGCGTTTGTGTCGGGTCTAAGGAGACCATATTTTGGCTACGCTCAAGCCGCTAAACCACAAAACTTAGAGGAAGCCTATGCCTTCATTTGCAAATGTAATTCCAATGAAGTTATATCGGGTAACTCACAAAGCTTAATAACCAAACAAAATCCAATTTTGAACCGAAAAAAAATTCGGAACAAATTAGTTCAAAGAACTAACATTGGCCGGAGGAAAAATCAGTACCAATGGAGGTCGATCCCTCAATCCGTTCGAAAAGGACGTTTAAAAACGCAATTCATAATATAGAGATCCCTAACGACATTGATAAAGAACAAGAAGTGGAAATTCAAAATACCGAAAATTTTTAGGAGGACCACAATTCAGACTCGGAAGACTAAATTATCTTCCTTTTCTGAAATGTCATAATAGATTAACCAACCAAACAATTAAACTGCTTATTGATATTGGCGCTAATAAAACAAAAATTATCACAAGTAAAAAACATATTAGGCACACAAAAAGTAACAAAAGTTGGAAAAATTAATTTTTTAGGACACAGCTTACCAACACAATCATATTACGAACTTAATTTCCATGAATATTTTGATGGAATACTTGGATCCCAGTCAATGGCTCAATTAGATGCGAAAATTGACTACAAATCTCTCACAATCTTATTGAACAATATAATCATGAAATTTCCCAAATATTATCCCAGTAAAAATTTTTACCATCATACCAAAATGGTGAATGGTTAGTCACTAATCACCAAGAATTAAAGAAAACATTATTTTACAACCTGGATTGTACAAATCAAAAAATTTCAAAGCTACAGTGAAAATACTCAGTAACGATCCCGATCCTCCAAAACAACTACCTAAACTAGGTTTAAATGTCTATAATTTCGAGACCATTAAACCGATTCAAGTGTTGGAGATTGGAGATACACTTATAGATAAGAAAACTATCGAAGATTTAATTAGGATGAATCACTTGTGCAAAAACGAGAAGCAAATTCTCGTAAATACCATGTGCGATCACCAAGAAGTATTGTTGAAGCAAAATGAAAAGTTATCTGCAACAGCAGTAATCAAGCACAAGGTAATAACAAAAGACGAAACACCAGTATATACTAGAACTTACAGATACCCCCATAATTTAAAAAGGGTCGTAGAGGACCATATACAGGAAATGCTGGATAGCGGGCAGGGCCGTCTTATGAAATTATGCGCCCCTGTGCTAAATTTATAAGACGCCCTAAAAAAATTGTTGTCTGATCTATTAAATAAATAAGAAAGTTTATTCAAAACTGATCCACTCCTTCAATTACCAATGTTTTTTAGGTTAAGTTCTATTTGAATTTGACAATTCGCTGGGTTCGTAAAACAATTAAACCGTCGATATTCGGCCTAGGAATGGTCAAATAACCGATAGTTGATTTTTCATAAGCAGTGATATTAAAACTTTGAAAATATTGCCGTCTTACTTTGAAAATATTGCCGTCTCCTATCCGAATAGGAATGAAATTTTGAACAAAGTAAGAGCAATACTTCTTCAGAATATTTTTTTTCTTTACTTTCAACAGTTGGTACCAAGGTCTAAATATAAATTATTATTTAGAATTTTAACAATCATTAAATAGTGATAAACTGATAACAAATTATTGAATAAATTATAATTAATTAGAAAAATTGATAATTGTTATTTAATACCATCTCATAAAACTAAATATTTTATTATATTTACTCTAGTGGTAAACACTGCAACTAGGTGAGGAAGAGAATTTTTCTATTCCTTCTTCTAAGCGGAATGAAACTCTTCATTCCGGAATGAAAATACACGGCACTGTTGTTGTAAAATTGCCAAAGTAAGACTACATATATCATATTAAACGTGGAAGGGGCGCCGTTGCAATAGAAATACATGTCCAACTATAACTAAACCTAAAACAATTAAAAAAAAATGTTTTCGAAACTTTTTTTAACATGTAAAATATTTTTTTTTCGAATTTTTTTACATTCTGTCTTGGAAACGAAAGGCGCCCCTTTTAGCTAGCGCCTCTGTGCTTAGCACAGTTAGCACAATGGTTAAGACGGCTCTGATAGCGGGATAATCCGAAATTCAAGCAGCCCCTATTCCTCTCCAATTTGGGTAGTACCCAAAAAACCAGACGCTTCGGGTATGCGTAAAATTAGGGTAGTCATTGACTACAGGAAATTAAATGGTAAAACTATCGACGACAAATTTGCTATACCATGGGAAATCCACTTACTTTACAACATTAGACCTGAAATCAGGATTCCATCAAATCCAGATGGACAAATCCGCTCAAGAAAAAACAGCATTTTCAACCGATCAAGGGCACTTTGAGTTTACTCGAATGCCATTTGGTTTAAAAAATGGCCCTGCGACTTTTCAAAGAGCCATGAATAATGTCCTGCACGGACTAGTGCGAAAGATTTGCTATGTATATTTAGACGACATTATAGTTGTCGGATTCAATTTAGCCAACCACATAGAAAATCTTCAGACAGTTCTCAAACGACTATCAAATTTTAATCTAAAGATTCAACTCGACAAGTGCGAGTTTTTAAAAAAAGAGACCGAATTCCTGGGTCATGTAATTACACAGGAAGTAGTCAAGCCAAATGCGGACAAAATACAAAAAATCCTAGAGTGGCCACTACCGTCCACTCAGAAACAAATTAAACAATTTCTCGGTTTGTCAGGGTACTACCGTCGGTTTATTCGGGATTACTCGAAAATCACAAAACCCATGACAAAATTTTTAAAAAAGGTCATGGTTGTCAACATAACCGACCCAGAGTACGAAAGATCGTTCAAAACACTAAGAGAAATAATATCCACCGATCAAATATTGGCTTATCCCGATTTTTCGAAACCATTCATCCTTACAACGGATGCATCGGAACATGCTTTAGGCGCGGTGCTTTTACAAATGCATGATAAAGTAGAAAGACCAATTGCGTTCGCGTCCAGGACTCTGAACAGTACTGAAAATAAATTCGCAACGAATGAAAAAGAAGCGCTGGCCGTTATTTGGGCAGTAAAAAAATATAAACCCTGCCTTTACGGAAATATGTTTACGCTTCTTACGGATCATAAACCGATTACCTTCATAAAAAAATTCGGAGAAAAACTCCAAAATTCTGAGATGGCGCTTGGAGCTTCAAAATTTTGACTATGACGTAGTCTACAATCAAGGCAAAACCAATGTAGTAGCCGACGCACTCAGTTATAGAATTCCACAAGATAACGAAACTAAAGAGGTAAATTTTCACAATTCGGACGATTCAAATATTGAAAACACTAGTTCAGAAAATGAATCGATTAGAAATCATGCTCCTAGCGAATCTGATACAATCCATTCCGCTGATGCATCAAGCGACTACTACATACATTTTTCAGATCGCCCGATAAATTATTACAAGAACCAAAAAATATTCAGGATTTCTAACTTAAATACAATAATTAATGAGGAAGTATTCCCTAACTTCAAAAGGGTGATAATCGTGAAAGAATGTTTCAATGAAGACGATATTACCAATATCCTAAAAAAATTCCATAATGGCAAACAATCAGCCATATTAGCTCCATAGAGTCTTTATCAAAAAATTCAAGACTCATTTCGAGAAAATTTTTCTCAAAAAGGCCACTTTATATTATACCACTAAAATAGTGGATAACAAATTCGAATCGACAGGATGCAATCGTGAGAAAAGAGCATGAAAGAGCTCACCGAGGCATCAAAGAAGTAGAAAATCAGATAAAACGAGCATATTTTTTTCCAAACATCATAAAAAAAGTAAGTAGTTACACAAATTCTTGTACCTTATGTAACATACATAAATATGAACGAAAGCCTTATAACATAAAAATATCTCCAAGGCCAAGTACCAACAAACCACTAGAGAGAGAAATTTAAAGAATATTTAAGTAAACTAAATTCAAAAATTGAGTATGCATCCACGTCTGAGTCAAATGGGCAAATTGAAAAAACCCATTCTACCATTATTGAGATATATAATACAAACAAGATTAAACTACCTAATGGCACTACAGCAACTGTTATAGAGTTAGCAGTAGCTCTCTAGAACAATTCGATCCACTCATCAACTGGCTTCATGCCAAACGAGATAATTTTCAATCAAAATAATGTAGTGGATCCCATCGAAATTACAGAAAATGCTAAACACATTTTTTGAGAAACATGCGAAAATTTAGAAAAAGGAAAAAATAAAGTCAAGGAAGAACCCCCAAATTTAACAGAAAACCAAATAGTATTCTTAAAACCTAACATAAGAGCAAAAACACAGCCGAGGGGTATTAAATCAATAGCAAAAGAAATAACGTATACACATTTAAAACCAGGAGAGATATCAAAAGAAATAAAAATAAGATTAAACGATTAAAGAAATATTAATTGTAAATGTTTTGTTTCATTTCAGAATGTTATTATTAACGAAATTATTAATTATTATCAATTTAAAATATTTGGTTTGTGCTACTCAAAAATTAGAAATAAGAAATATGCATGAGGATCCAGTATTATTAATAAAGTTAAATAAATGTAAAATTCAAACAGGATCCATTAGAATCATACACCCTATAAATATTACTAACTTAGAACTTACCGTAGAATTAATTACTAACCACGAATAAATAAGATAGATAAAGATAAATTGGAATAAACCACCGAAAAGCCCCAGACAGAATAGATGGGATATTTTGGGAACAGCATGGAAATGGGTAACAGGAAACCCAGATGCCGATGATCTAAGAATAATTAATACAACAATGAACGAACTAATAAACGAAAATAATCATAGTTCCGGATAAACGAACAGATCAACAAGAGAATACAAAAATACTGTTAACAAATACGATAAATGAAGTGATAACCAGTACAACAATGACTAACAGAATCGCGTTAACTGAATTAGAAATAATCACGTCAATTATGCATATTGATACAATCAATAAAATTTTGGAAGATATCCAGGATGCGATTATTAGAACAAAAGAGCACTACCCAGCAACAAGATCCTTTCGCTGAAGGAAATAATTGCAGTAAAGAACATGCTCACTGATCAAGGGGTAAACATAACAATACCAGACGAAGCACTTAAATTCATTACACCAAAAATCGCAGTCAATGATAAAACGCTCCTTTACATATTAGAGGTACCAAAATTGGAAGATGAGACATCCACAGTAATAAGAGTAATCCCATTAAATATCAGTAACAGTATTAAAGAAAATTATCCGCAATACCTTATTAGAAACAAACAAAAATTATTAACCACAACAAACTACAATAGCTATGTACAGAGACACTCGGAGATAAAGGAATACAAAGACAATTGTATTAAACCGCTGGTTATGGGAAATAAAAGTACATGCAACGTAACGTTAGAAACAGAAACAACGGTGCAATGGATCTCCGAAGGCAGAATACTGATCAATAATGCAAAAAACATCGAACTATCGACGAACTGCGGACCCGATAACAGAAACCTGACGGGAACTTTTTAGAACAAATTTGGAACTGCACAGTAGTGATTGACAAAAAAAAATTTCAATCCTACGAAATAGAAAGCGAGAACGAGCAGATTATTGAAACACTCTATAATATAAACATATTTCGTCAAAGGACAGTGAGTCAAAACATAACCTCAATCGAACAAGAAACCATTAAGAACAGGAAACAACTAGACCACATGTATTTAAAGCAATACAACCACCAAAATTGGTTACAGATTCTTTCAGGAGGTACATCATTCTCATCAATATGCGTATTTCTGCTAGTATTATACGTGACGTGTAAAAGTAAGTACCATAAGACAAAAAAGGGTAAAAACGCAGACAAAATCATTCGAGAAAAGGAAATATCGTATAACAGATTGTTAAAAGGAGCCGGCATTAAAACCAAAGTCGAGGACGACTTTTCTTCACCCCAGGGAGGAGTTACGGTTATAGTTCCCATAGAAACTGCCACGCAAACAAAAGATAAACAACGTGACTTGAAAGATAAGACAATTAGCGCAGCAAATCCAATTCTGCAACATAAACTGTTTTAAGCGCATGGTTGATCAACGTGACCATAGAATCATGTTCATCGAGTCGAGGCAAATTTGATGAGTTAGTAATTTTAAGTTTAGAGTTAAAGACATTTAGATTTAAAGAAATTAGTCCGATTTTAGATTTTAAAGAAAAAACTTGTAAAACCATTTTTAAGAAAATAAAAATTAAAAAATTAAATTAAAATAAATTTTTTTTTTTAACAACTTTTAAAATACGAAATACGTAATTATATAAATCTTCTCATAAATCTGATTCTTATTTGAGACAAAACTACACTTTATAAATGGACTATGGTTTATTATATACAATAACAATAAATCCTTAAAAAATCAGGAACATTATTAAATTTTTAATTTCACTTTTTCGTCCTGTTAATCTCAAGAAAACAACAAATTTGCCACAAATTTTCTGAATTTTATTTTTTTGGCTATTTGTTATGGATTGGGAAAAGCAAATCTGAAATCAAAATTTATGTTTGGCAAATTTAAATTAATGGTGACAGATGTTTTTTAGATGTTGGAAACCAACATTATACATAAAATAGTCTTGGGTATGAATTGTATTTGGTTTATATTGATATCTCGACGTAGTGATAAGTATAGGAACGATGTGAATAATACAATATAATTTTATTATTCAACTGTATATTAAACATGTTCGAATACACACTTTTGTAAAATGAAAATTTATTTTGGGGCTGTTTTTTTGTTATACTTATATAGCTAGTTGTGATATTAGATATATGATAATCTAAAATGGGATAAACATAATTTATTTTTTTCAACATGGTAAAGTTTCAGAAAGCTTTATTCATAAATCAAAAAGGTTAAATTTTACTTTAGTAGCTCAAACAAAAACAATTTTATACTTTTGATATTTTTACTGCATACACGAAATAGACCAAAACCTTTTTCAAAAATATTTGATATGTAGTAAATGTCAAATAAATTGTTTTGATTTATTTACAAAAGTTTGATTCTAAGAAAACATTCAGTTCTTTATTAACACTTAATATTTTTTGTATATATGCCACATGCCGCTTAAATCGTTTACAACATAAAATTATACTTACGTGTGCTATCATATTGTAAACCGTTTAATTCTTTTAAACATGGTAGTATTGCTGTTTGTCCGAGTGGTGTTTTTGGCCAGCATAATATTGAATCAAATGATATCGGACATCCGGCTGATTCGGACAATAATTCGGCAGTTATGTGTATAGAACATTTTTCTATTGTTTCATTTAGTGCGGCTAAAACATCCAATGGGATGTCTAAGGTATCTTCAATGGCCGCCACTATGATGGCTGTGTAAACAATATGGAAACATAAAGAAACAATTAATAGTTATAAAAAATATTTAGATTTAGTTCAGTGAATATATGTATGTATGTACAAAATGAGCAGCGAATTTTTTATTATTTTCGAACGAGTAAGTAAAATTGTTCGTGGCAGATTCCAAAAATGAAAATAACAACAAAAAAAAACTTTTACATATTTTTATTAGTACAGCAAATATTTGAACTTTTCGTTTTTTTAAGTGGTGGCATTGTGTTATCACCAAAATAATGCTATAATGTTATCATTGGAATCTGTAAAAAATATTTGATTTGTGATAAGAACATGTATGAATGGATGGTGTAAGTAACTATGTAGACTTTGTGATAAAAAAAATTTTTGGGAAGTTTATAAATGAAATCAGATCTACAATACAATAAAGAAAGATTCTGACTTGGAAAAGGTCACTCATCTATACTAATCAACTGTGTATATTATAATATAGTCAGACGAAACTTTTGTTTGTACAATATAAATCGCAAAATAGGTTTATCCGACTCCTCGAACGATACGGTCCGTCAAACTTCACCAAACCAAACATTTATGCAAAAAATGTCTGTTATTGTGAAGGAACAGTGCTTAAATGATGTCACAATTTCTTTTTTGAAGACTTGGGTGCTTCTATTCGACTATTCGAGCAATACAAACAAATAAACCACAAACAATACAAAATTAGAATTAATGTCAAATATCTTTATGACGTATACCTCCTTATCATATAGTATTACATACATTTTCTAAATCTCCTACCGCCTCTCTCCCCAACCTCATCTGCCCTATGATATTATTGAAGGGTGTCCCACAGTGATTTACTGGCAAGATTTATTTACGACTTTTAATACCAATAGAATTTATTAATAACTTTACATACGATTGCGTTAAGCAATTCAGATCGTTGATAATATTACAGTAGGAAACACACTTCATTGATGAGCTGACGGAAATGTGGCCATGTTCCATACAGATCAAACTCCTTATTTAATCAAAGGGAGAAAAATAATATAGGGATGTATCTCTATAAACTAATTTTAATCCATCGCGTTGATATGGAGGGGTTGTTATTTAAATGAGTTGAGGGTCCTATCTATACCTAACTATATCAATTTTAAGTTCGATGATTGATACCTCAATCAATAGGTGTTGAGACCTGTAATTGTAATGCCAACGGGTATTTAGATCACTCGAATATTTCTACACATTTTGTGGAAAATTTATAGCCAACAAATGCAGAGCTTTAAAAATCGAAAATCTGCAATTATGCTCCGATTTCGATGATTGATACCTCTATCAATAGGTGCTGAGACCTTAATTGTGATGCCAATGGGTATTTAGATCGCTCGAATATTTCTACACATTTTTTGGAAAATTTAATTTTATTAAAAATCAACTGAACTATAGCCCACAAATGCAGAGCTTTAAAAATCGAAAATCTGCAATTATGCTCCGATTTCGATGATTGATACCCCTATCAATAGGTGCTGAGACCTTAATTGTGATGCCAATGGATATTTAGATCGCTCGAATATTTCTACACATTTTTTGGAAAATTTAATTTTATTGAAAATCAACTGAACTATAGCCCACAAATGCAGAGCTTTAAAAATCGAAAATCTGCAATTATGCTCCGATTTCGATGATTGATACCTCTATCAATAGATGCTGCGACCTTAATTGTAATGCCAATGGGTATTTAGATCGCTCGAATATTTCTACACATTTTTTGGAAAATTTAATTTTATTAAAAATCAACTGAACTATAGCCCACAAATTCAGAGCTTTAAAAATCGAAAATCTGCAATTATGCTCCGATTTCGATGATTGATACCTCTATCAATAGGTGCTGAGACCTGTAATTGTGATGCCAACGAGTATTTAGATAGTTCGAATATTTCTACACATTTCGCAGAAAATTTAATTTTATTAAAAATCAACTGAACTATAGCCCACAAATGCAGAGCTTTAAAAATCGAAAATCTGCAATTATGCTCCGATTTCGATGATTGATACCTCTATCAATAGGTGCTGAGGCCTTAATTGTGATGCCAATGGGTATTTAGATCGCTCGAATATTTCTACACATTTTTTGGAAAATTTAATTTTATTAAAAATCAACTGAACTATAGCCCACAAATTCAGAGCTTTAAAAATCGAAAATCTGCAATTATGCTCCGATTTCGATGATTGATACCTCTATCAATAGGTGCTGTGACCTGTAATTGTGATGCCAACGAGTATTTAGATAGTTCGAATATTTCTACACATTTTGTGGAAAATTTAATTTTATTGAAAATCAACTGAACTACAAATTCAGAGCTTTAAAAATCGAAAATCTGCAATTATGCTCCGATTTCGATGATTGATACCTCTATCAATAGGTACTGAGGCCTTAATTGTGATGCCAACGAGTATTTAGATAGTTCGAATATTTCTACACATTTTATGGAAAATTTAATTTTATTGAAAATCAACTGAACTACAAATTCAGAGCTTTAAAAATCGAAAATCTGCAATTATGCTCCGATTTCGATGATTGATACCTCTATCAATAGGTGCTGAGACCTGTAATTGTGATGCCAACGAGTATTTAGATAGTTCGAATATTTCTACACATTTTGTGGAAAATTTAATTTTATTGAAAATCAACTGAACTACAAATTCAGAGCTTTAAAATCGAAAATCTGCAATTATGCTCCGATTTCGATGATTGATACCTCTATCAATAGGTGCTGAGGCCTTAATTGTGATGCCAACGAGTATTTAGATAGTTCGAATATTTCTACACATTTCGCAGAAAGTTTAATTTTATTGAAAATCAACTGAACTATAGCCCACAAATGCAGAGCTTTAAAAATCGAAAATCTGCAATTATGCTCCGATTTCGATGATTGATACCTCTATCAATAGGTGCTGAGGCCTTAATTGTGATGCCAATGGGTATTTAGATCGCTCGAATATTTCTACACATTTTTTGGAAAATTTAATTTTATTAAAAATCAACTGAACTATAGCCCACAAATTCAGAGCTTTAAAAATCGAAAATCTGCAATTATGCTCCGATTTCGATGATTGATACCTCTATCAATAGGTGCTGAGACCTGTAATTGTGATGCCAACGAGTATTTAGATAGTTCAAATATTTCTACACATTTTGTGGAAAATTTAATTTTATTGAAAATCAACTGAACTACAAATTCAGAGCTTTAAAATCGAAAATCTGCAATTATGCTCCGATTTCGATGATTGATACCTCTATCAATAGATGCTGAGGCCTTAATTGTGATGCCAACGAGTATTTAGATAGTTCGAATATTTCTACACATTTTGTGGAAAATTTAATTTTATTGAAAATCAACTGAACTACAAATTCAGAGCTTTAAAATCGAAAATCTGCAATTATGCTCCGATTTCGATGATTGATACCTCTATCAATAGGTGCTGAGGCCTTAATTGTGATGCCAATGGGTATTTAGATCGCTCGAATATTTCTACACATTTTTTGGAAAATTTAATTTTATTAAAAATCAACTGAACTATAGCCCACAAATTCAGAGCTTTAAAAATCGAAAATCTGCAATTATGCTCCGATTTCGATGATTGATACCTCTATCAATAGGTGCTGAGACCTGTAATTGTGATGCCAACGAGTATTTAGATAGTTCAAATATTTCTACACATTTTGTGGAAAATTTAATTTTATTGAAAATCAACTGAACTACAAATTCAGAGCTTTAAAATCGAAAATCTGCAATTATGCTCCGATTTCGATGATTGATACCTCTATCAATAGATGCTGAGGCCTTAATTGTGATGCCAACGAGTATTTAGATAGTTCGAATATTTCTACACATTTTGTGGAAAATTTAATTTTATTGAAAATCAACTGAACTACAAATTCAGAGCTTTAAAATCGAAAATCTGCAATTATGCTCCGATTTCGATGATTGATACCTCTATCAATAGATGCTGAGGCCTTAATTGTGATGCCAACGAGTATTTAGATAGTTCGAATATTTCTACACATTTTGTGGAAAATTTAATTTTATTGAAAATCAACTGAACTACAAATTCAGAGCTTTAAAATCGAAAATCTGCAATTATGCTCCGATTTCGATTATTGATACCCCTATCAATAGGTGCTGAGGCCTTAATTGTGATGCCATTGGATATTTAGATCGCTCGAATGTTTCTACACATTTTTTGGAAAATTTAATTTTATTGAAAATCAACTGAACTATAGCCCACAAATGCAGAGCTTTAAAAATCGAAAATCTGCAATTATGCTCCGATTTCGATGATTGATACCTCTATCAATAGATGCTGCGACCTTAATTGTGATGCCAATGGGTATTTAGATCGCTCGAATATTTCTACACATTTTGTGGAAAAATTAATTTTATTAAAAATCAACTGAACTATAGCCCACAAATTCAGAGCTTTAAAAATCGAAAATCTGCAATTATGCTCCGATTTCGATGATTGATACCTCTATCAATAGGTGCTGTGACCTTAATTGTGATGCCAATGGGTATTTAGATCGCTCGAATATTTCTACACATTTTGTGGAAAATTTAATTTTATTAAAAATCAACTGAACTGCCCACAAATTCAGAGCTTTAAAAATCGAAAATCTGCAATTATGCTCCGATTTCGATGATTGATACCTCTATCAATAGGTGCTGAGACCTGTAATTGTGATGCCAACGAGTATTTAGATAGTTCGAATATTTCTACACATTTTGCAGAAAATTTAATTTTATTAAAAATCAACTGAACTATAGCCCACAAATTCAGAGCTTTAAAAATCGAAAATCTGCAATTATGCTCCGATTTCGATGATTGATACCTCAATCAATAGGTGCTGAGACCTGTAATTGTGATGCCAACGAGTATTTAGATCGTTCGAATATTTCTACACATTTTGTGGAAACCATATATAGATGTAACCCCACAAAAAACCCTTCTCATCATCGTGTTGATTTGGGGGAAGAGAACTTACATTTTACTATTTGCTGGAACCTACTATAAACTGCTAAATATAGTCTTTTCAAAATAGCCTTACAGATTTCAAGTCAAAGTTGGTCGCTTCATGTGATGTAATTTCATACAACGTCAGCAAGGGCTCATACTGCCTCTTGATGGCGGTCGCTAGGAACTACTCTGTTAAAGCAGTAGGCTAAATTGTGAAGGTTGTAGTCCTTCTATAGGAGTTAGCGTTAATTTAACAGCCCAACCTGTAAAATCTTATTGTATCAATATTTTTTAATTCATAGCAAGGACTTCGGACAATGTAAACTTAAAAATCCGTCGTTAGACGATTATGTCTTGCTGCTAATCGGGCGAAAGATCCCGCGAAATTTTCAATCGGTTATGCAGACGGATAAAACGAGAATGGTATGAGCGGACAGTCATGAAACATCCAAAATTCTAGCCTGAGAGATATAGATACGGCATCTGGTGTTCCAAATAGACGGGTACCACTTTCCGTCCGACCAACAACCTTTCTTGAATCAACGCGATGAAACGCGGAACGTGATATAGCAAATGAAAAATTACAAGATACCCGGTGAGGATAGTATCTGTAACAAAATGCTCAAATATGGCGGCGATTATCTGTTCTACCGCATGTTTGAACTAGTAGAGAAGAGATCCCAGAAAAGTGTAAAACAGGTTTTATCTGTCCATTTCATAAGAAGGAAAATCGGTTAAACGGCAACAACTACCTATATGGTATAGCTTTACTGAACATAGGCTAGAAGGTTTTAGACAACATAATCACGGTAAAGTTATCAACTTATAGCAAAGATCTTGAGAGATTATCAATATGTGTTTCATTCAAATAGAACAACGACCGATCAAACTTTTACTCTGAGGATGGTGCTTTGCCTATTGTTAGACTTCCAACAGGCGTACAACACCATTAAGAGGAGTACATTAAGGAACGTCTTGTCCTAACTGGGCATACCGTCAAAATTGGTTTCTACTATAAGAAGGCATAACTCTGGATGCCTTCATGATAACATCTGGAGTGCGGCAAGAAGATACAATACCTCAAACTTTTTTCAACCTACCATTGGAGGATGACATTTTTTAACTCAATATGGCGCAGTACAGCTTCCTCTTCCTGTATTATAAATCAGTGCAACTATTATCACACGTTGCCGATATTTTCATTCTGGGTTGCAACTTCATCTCCCTGAAAAAGGTTCCTTCCGTTGGAATTACCAGCCCAACAAATTGGCTATTATTAGGTACATTACGGCCGTGAAATTATTTTGCGAAATGAGAAAATAAATCCTGCGTCATCGACCTTAACCGGTAAATATTGTTAATGCATAGAATTTATCTTTAAGTTATTTAGAGGAAAGTGCGGGTTTGGCACGGGGATTTCAAAGCACTTGCGAAAATTTTGGTCATACGAAAAGTAGAATGAGTGGAATGTGAAAATATAAACGGGGGAATGGGTTCTCTATGACTATTAACGGAACCATAGTGCATAACTACATACTGCGTTAAAAATCACGTTATTAAAACTACTTCCGGTGTCCTATGAAGTCGCACTCCAATATCGCATAATACTCAAGTACATCCGAGTCTTAATAGCACAGACCGATCAACGATTGAAACATATTACCGGCAGTAGCAATTTTAATTGGTGTCTTACTTCAGTTACCACCAGTTAAAGTTTTCAATCAACCGAAATAAAGCATGCCTGGACCAATATTATGGAGAAGGCTCAAATTCTATGAACTCGATGAAATTATGTACCAAGCTGACGTTTAATTTTCGAATATTTTAACAAAAATAGGAAACGGTGAAATACTTGACGATTATGAGTTAATTCTAATGCAGTTACGTTTCTTTGCGGAAAACGAAGTTATTACATTATGTCCTCGTGGTATTTGATTATTTTATTCGAACCAAGAACCAACCAGTTTTTATCTCCCCGCAAAAGCATCTCAATCTTGAGTAGCAGAAAATTGTAAGATCGAGTAAGCCATTTAGTTGTTGTTCGGAAGTAACTGTTGTTAAGTCATTGTACTTATATGCAACAAAATATCTTGGAATTTAGTTGAAAACGTAATGAGGCATGAATCGGTGGTTCAATGGATTTTCAGACACAAAAATGTCAGTATG
The DNA here is from genome assembly GCA_963556165.1 of Tipula helvola. Taxonomy (NCBI): domain Eukaryota; kingdom Metazoa; phylum Arthropoda; class Insecta; order Diptera; family Tipulidae; genus Tipula; species Tipula helvola. Next base: position 120,399,141 of record OY744483.1, read on the forward strand.
TTTTCTGCACGAGGAAAACCTAGGAACGAATTATGTGAATTTATTAGCAAAAGCATGGAGGGCCAATTTAAATTACATACATGTTCTAAAGGAAAAACTTAAAGAATTGGGCGACAATGATGGGAATTTGTACGGTGATTACTATCTGAAAGGGCTGCTTCTAAATCCTTTTAAACCAAATTTGACGGCTACTAATAATTGGTAAAACCATAATTTTAATTTTTCAAGACAAGCTATCCACCGAATTGCTAACTCAAAACTGGGAATCAAATAAATGCAATTCGATTAAATCAGAGCGGATAAAAATGGTTTAACCATTGCAGCTGAAGCAGCAATAATCAAAGAAGGCGTCCAATCCCAAATTTACGCACATTTGATAAAATTAAAAATGGCGGTAAAGAGCTTATGCCGCAAAGATATTGAAAATATTTTCGGATACTAATAGTTGAAGACCGAAATCGTTAGCACCACCATAGCAGGATTATCAGTTTATCTTCATCTTGATATATTGAATTATAAAATTTCATTAAATCGCAACAGAGTTTACTAAAATACAAGTTGTAAAAATTGATGCATTTTGTATTTGATAATGTAGATGTAAATATAGGTATAGGATTAGATACATTTCAAGCTCTAGGTGGCACAAAATGCACCTCACCTTCTGCATCAATTCAGGTATATTCTCAAGATATTGCACGCTATGCACAATTGAATATTTCATGATAAGAAGCGGACTAGAGGAATGGCAACGCAACTGTGCTGTACCATAACACATATTTTTACGGTTTCAGCGTTATTCAATTTAATGATGGATAATTCAGAAGATAAGAAATATGTAATGAATTCTCCTGTTTGAACAAAATTTACTATATCTACTTAGGATCTACTAGAAAAGTAGAAAGTAAAATATCACTTGATATGCGACCTGGCTCAGAAATAGTACGCAATTTACAGAGCTGCTTTAAAAGCAATGAGATTATATTAAAAGGTAAAACCGAACAAGAAAACATTGGCTTCAATATTTTGAACAAGTTATACTTGGTGCTACAATATATTAAGGCTAAGATGTTGCCAAATTTCCATTCTGCGGAACATAATTTAGATGCAAGATGCAGGAAATGATGGACTTACCAACAGAACCGATGAAAAATTCAAAAAATTTCCAGGCGAACATTTTTCAATTAGAAGAAAAAATATGCAGTGAAGCGGTATTTGGCGGGACATGTGCATAGAAAAGTCACTTATGTCGTCGATGAAGACGTTAGGATTTTATTGTGATTTCCTATAAAGACAATTTTACTGGACAATCATAACCAATCTCCGAGCAACCTGTTGTTGAAGCTCAGACAGTAGAAAAGTAAGAGATAACCTGTACAAAAACACATTTATTGCATGGCTTCAACAACAAAATCTATTTAGTAATCGCGCTGATGATCTAATCAGTTTGCTGACAGGGCTTATTGTTGATTCTAATTTCACAGATGATAGCGCTCTGGAGAAAGACGAAATCCTGCTGCGAAGTTGCTCCTATTTCAGCTCAGGTTCACAGAATTAAGATAAATAATGAAGCTTTTGTTATAAATTCGCTACAGTTATTCCATCAAATTGTTTAAGTCATCAAAATTTCGTAAGAGTTGCAGTCATATTTTAAATATGAATTGGCTTCAACCCCGTCATCTTTATTTAACGATGGTACGCAACGGAAGGGAAAAATCAAGCATCAAATCATGTTACTGAATTAGCTAGTGACAGAGAAGATAACAACAAAAACGTATAGGAACCAAGAAAATATTCAAATCAGCAAATATTAAATATAAATTCTGTGGTAATAAGGCAAAACGTAATAACTCGAGTTATTCCATATTACGTTTTATTTCAAATTTGAAATCTCCATATTCGAATTCATATTACATATTAATATATCAATTTTTTGTAATAATGCAGCAACTACAAACAACCGTAATAATCATTTGAAAAAGCAAGAATTCAAAAAACTCATGCGATTTTGAGAAATTCTTAATTTTAAAAACATTTTCCTGAAAAAGTAAGAAAAACGAGTTATTACATTTTGCCTTGTTACCACAGAATAAAGGTGCTGATATATCATTTAATTTTTTTTTAATTAGTATCATGCTAAACGCACAGAGGCTATCTGCTTCCTCGCCTTTGTTAAACACGACCTTTCAGGATCCTCCCATAATCTTAAAAAATTAACAAATCACTGAAAATCTCGAATAATTTCATTCCAGAACTTCCGACGATCTAGATTAATCAAAAAACCTCAAAATCTCGAGTTTTGAGAATCTTATCTTTGTAAGATGTAACTCAGTGATATGCTTAATTTCAAGCTAAACTCGAGCTTATTTATAATTTCTTGTGCGATGCTAAACTGAAGTAATATCGAAAATCTTATATAATATCGAACAAATAATAAGACCTCGAAGGTATTGCTAATACATAATATTCAACATGAAACAAGTCAATGCTCAATTCTCCAAATTAAACTCGAATAATATCGAAAATATCGAATAATCTCGAAAAATCTTCAATTCGCATAATATCTATGTATGTACATACAGATTGATTGATTGAGTGATTTGAATGCACGGCCAAACTTATTAGGCAAGTAATCCCATATTAGTGATGTGGTCATTAAACTGTCACACCAACTTTATGACACAGGTGAAGGCTTTTCCCACTGAAGATACGAGGGCACCATTACAACAAGAAGAGCACAACCACCCCTGACATCACATAAATGTGACAGCATCATGTCCACCCCTGGCCGGGTCCTACCTAGGTATAACCGATAGTTATAGAAACTTTAGATAGTAATATGGATAGTAAATTACATATTAGCACAAGGCAACACAATTTCTAACTACAAATTTATATACTGCTTTCCAATGTTCCTTGAGGCTACTTAGTTCCGATTCAAAAACCCTAAAAATTAATCGACCTTACTTCGTTTAAACTGATAAATTAGTTCAGTTAAAATTAAATTAATGAATTTCTTAATTAATTAATTGTTTAATTAATTAATCTGAAATAAATTATAAATTAAGCTTTATTATTAAAAATAATTAATCTAATCAGCAAATTAATACAAATCTGGAAATCAGCAATTTAATACAAATCTAATGTTATATAAATTTTAGTTTATTGTATGTTACGTTACATTATAAATTGAGCATGCACAAATAATTTTGTTAAGTAGGTACGGACTAATTACGAACAAGACTCAAACGCATTCGATTATAAGAATCCTATTTGAATCGAATATACGTATGGACGGTATGGTTCGCTTTGTATACCTTTTTCAAACCAAATTAACAATTTTTCAAAACAAATTAAACCTTTTTCAAATAAATTTAACAACAATTTTCAAATCAAATTAAATTATTGTTTTTTGCAAAATATATACAATAAAATGAGATGCACACAATAAAATTTAGCAAAATGCAATTCTCTGATTAATTAATAATTAGGCTTAAAATTCTTAGGTAACATAATATTTTTTTTTTTTTTTGGAAAATTCAAACCCAAAATTTGTTGGAAATTTATTAAATTTGTATAGAACAAATAAAGGTAACTGAGCCCTATGTATGTTACCACATACATTTAAATATTTTCGCATAATCAAATAGTTTGTACATATTTCAATTTATTTCATGTTTTAGATTAGATGCCTAAGCCGATTTTATGTTTTAGATTTGATGCCTTTAATATTAATTTTAGGGAGTTACTTGCTGATTTTTAAATTAATAATTAATTTTGAAATAAATTACGATTTAAGTCTCTAGAATAGGAAACGAACCAGTTGGTTATTTAATATGATGCCGTAATAAAATAATCGATAAATTTGTTTTGGATTAGAAACACGTGAGAAACATGACGGGATTTCCGGAAACATTAAACATCCAACGGATGTGGGTAGTTTAAAAATTGGGTTGCTTTGATGTTTGCCTTCTGTTGATTTACAGGCACTTCAGTTTGATCTTCATACTTCAAAAAGTATTTAACGTCTTATCATTTCGATTTTGGTCACTGGTGGCATTATTCCAAACTTCTATAGTCTTAGTGGCGGGTTCGCGGAAATGCTTTATTTATAATAGTTTTGGGCTAAACTGTAGTTTTAAGTTGCGACAGCGACCGTCTCTGAGCTACTGTTTTGTAACTCTTAAATGGAATTGAAATTAATAATAATTATGATTTTCAGAAGTGACTAGAAATCTTACCCAGCAAACAAATACATTTTATTTCAGAATGCAGTTGTTACCACAAAATTAAACTTAGATAGTTAGTTAATAATTAGATTTAGACAGCGCTTAATCATATTGCAACAATAAAGGTCCGGAAGCGGGTTCTGTAAGCTAAAGCAGCCAAGTGAAACAGACACTACTATTAACATTAAGGTTGTTTGTAGCACTTAAAAATTAATTCGTAACAGGTTTGTAGACATTAAATTAAACTTAAATTTAAACTTAACTGGTTGAGAGTAGGATCAAGCAAAAAATTAAAAACGGTCGGAGGGAGTGAGGTGATGGGAAATATATAAGGGGCAATTGATTAGGATGCCAAGGATGGAAAACAGTTTTTAGAAAAAATGAAAGTAATTATTAGAAAAAAATGTAACTACTAACAATTGACCGCGAAGGTGTTTGTAACCGGGTCGATCTCAATCCTATACTAACAATCCTATCCAATCCTTCCAAGCAAATGTAAAGAAGGGAGTACGGCGCGGCGAGATCGGCGTCAACAATTCTTAGAATTACCGGCAGATCCTGCTAAATGCTTGGTCGTACATTCAAAATCAATCAATCAATCATTTCAATTTATTTTATATTTTAGCACATATTTTAGGAGTTTTTCCAAATATTTTTAATTTGTCTTCAAGAAATCCGTAGTTCGACTTAATTAGGTTGAAATTTGATAATACAAAGACATTTAAGCCAAAAAATATTTTTAGAAGCTAAAAATGTTTGCCTAAAAAGTTTTGCATAAACTACGTACATAAGTTAGAATAATAAATTAAGACTTTTTACACTTTCTGCTGTATGCACTTGGCGAAACCAGAACCATCTTGAAGTGAATAGAGCCGGCATGTGAAAAATGAACTTAAAATAAGGGATATAGAAACACTAAAAATTCATTTATTTTCATAGTGTTTATATGAAAAAACGCGATTTCGATTGACGATAAAATATGAATTAAAAGTTAAACCCAGTTAAATAATTTTTTAAGAAATCGCTAACAAACAACTCAATGTCTTACTCATTTAAAACACAGATTCTCAAATTTCCATATTTTCCAGCAATAATCAAAAGAAAATAAGGGAAATTAAATTAAAAAACATTCTACAACAACAACAATGTGTATTAAAAAGAGAAAATTCAGTTTAATGACGACATCATATCTCCAAATCTAAAACTAATGGTAAGAAAAAAGACAACACGCCTCCGCTCAACAATTAAACTAAAATAAATCAGAAAGAGCAAACAGAAAAAAATAAATCAATAAAATGAGTGCGAAAAAAACAAAAAATCAAAACAATCTAGCATGCTTTGCAAATTCAAAATAACTATAGAAACATATTCGAATTCAAATTTGAATGGAGGCAATGAAAGAGATGATTATTGAATTTTTTATAAACGAGTTATGTTGATGACGTAGTATATTACAAAAACAACAATATTTAAAATTTCAAAAGTACCTTATTTTTCATGACGATTTTTACTTAGAAATAAACATTTTCAAGACTCGATTTTTCAATCAAATAATATTTCATGTTTCATTAACATTTTCATATAAAAACAAAACAAAAGCTCACATTTTTAATAAACTAAAACTGTAAATGAAAATAACCGTTTCCCCATATAGTTTCATAGTAAAGGAAAAATTATTTGTACCTTATTTTAAGCTTAGTAAAAAATACAGTTGATACTGGAGGCTCTTATTGATACAGTAGGCTCTGGCGAAACACACCTAATGCACACATTTTTAAATTTTTAACACTAGAACTACCGACCGGTCAAAATGACCGGTTATACATTTATTGAATTACATTTTTTTAATTATTATGTTAATATTTTTGTGGGAATCTGTGATGACTTTTAATATGTTAATAAAGTAATTATGTTAAAATTCACCACAAACTTCCAAAAAAATATTAACATAATAATTAAAAAAATTGAATTCAATAATGTACAATTCGTCATTTTGACGGGTTGGTAGTTCTAGTGTTAAAAACACTTGTTCAATATTTCGCAAAATTATAATTGTTTAATTTTGCGAAATATTGTTTTTAAAAATAACAAGCGAACAAATGTTTTTAAAAATTTAAAAATGTGTGTAATAAATTAAGAAAACCTAAACGTAGAATTAAAATAGCTCAATAGTTTACTATACATTCTTGGAGGATCTGGACGATCTTTGGCCCACTAGTAGGAGAATTGGCCAACGTTTTATTGAAAGAGTTTATTACGGCTAAAAATGTATAAAAATGTAGTTTTTTGTCCTTATTGACAACCTGGCTTAACTCCGAGTCTGAGCCGCCCAAGGAAGCCACCCAAGAAGGCCATTAAAATATTCGCAGTTCAAAGGGAAGTACACTTATCGCTTGAATTTTTTTTAACATGTATTTTAGATTTATTTAAGCGATAAACCAAATTTTCAGGCGATTTGGCTTGACCTGACTTATCGTACGGCGAATGTGAAAGTTGCTTTCATTGTTGAGTGTTATATTTAAAATGTTTTATACCATAATTTTTACAGTATATTTCCAATGCTGTTGAAACATAAAAAATTTAAACGGGATGGCAAGATAGATCGATTTTGATCGCTTAAATAGCCTAAAATACGTGTTAAAAAATTCAAGTGGTATGTATACTTCATTTTGAGCTGGCCCGAAGTTGTCAATCAAGGTGGTTGATACAATTCTTAGGGACAAAAAACTAACTTTTCTTAAATTTTCAATCGATATGAAATGAATTTAACGAAACTATCTACATATGTATACACCTTTATCAAAAAAGAAATAATTCTCGTCCAGTGCGACATTTATCTGATTAGTTCAAAATTTTTAAAATGAGATTTACGTATTCACATGACACAAAAACATAGAAAATGCAATTCCACCCCATTTTAATACCATGAATTGTGTCAACCCTCAAGTTGTACTTTAGAGGTAGGGGCCGTTTACGTGTTCAAATTTTTAAGTGTTTGGAGATTTGGAACCTCTCCAGCCCTCTATAATACAGTGGAGTTAGTTTGTCCCACTCTACAACCAAAACAGAAGATTTTTTTTTTAATGAATGAATTGAAATCCACTTATGATAAGTTCGAATTTTGGCTTTCTTTTCATAATTTGACCAAAATTTTCATTTCAATCATATATTTGTATCACATAATTTGCAATTTTAGTTATACACATTGTAAGTACATATTTTTGATTTTTTAGAACCTAAAAATCCTTAAGCCTTGCATATTTTGCAAAAAAAAAAAACTTAATTTAATTTGACTTGATATGAAATTGTTGTTAAATTTATTTGAAAAAAGTTTAATTTGTTATGAAAACTGTTAATTTGGTTTCAAAAATGTTTCACTTGACTCAAAAAAGGTATATAGTACATAATGCATTTCAAAATTTATGTGCTCGGGTAAAATATTTTCCATCACAAAACAAAATTGCTTCCAAAATTAGATGTGGACCATATTTTTGGATGAAATATCTTTTATTAAATAAACTAAAGCATATACATCAAAATAAATTAAACAATTTTTATTATTTTAAATTCATACATAAGGAAAACATTAATTAAGTTCATCAAAATTATTTGTGCACTCTTTTCCTGCTTCAAAATTATTTGTGCATTATGTATTCTGTCTTTCGAACGTTAAGTGGCTTATATTTAACCTTTAATTGTTTCCCAATTGTTTAAAATAATTGTTTTGTTTGATTGCAAACATTACTTAATTCAAAAATACCAAAAAAATCGGAGCGTCGAAACAAGAGCAGCCATCATTGTGGCTGAATACTATTGTGGAATTTCGACCGCTAACCTAGCCCAAAAATATGCTTGCTTTCGAAATACGATTTTATACCAAGCAACAAAACAAAAAACAAGGGAGTCCTTAAAAATATGGAGGAGAGTGGGAGAAAAAGAATTACATCCGTAAAACAGAATTAACACTAAACAACATACAAAGCCGGATTAATTCATCTTCTAAAAGCATTCTTAGTAAGCCCACGATATACAGAAGTCTTCAGGGAAAAGGGATTCAGACATACGTCTCCCAAAACAAGCCCCATACATCGAAAAAAAATTGGCTTAATTAAAATGTTGCACGAGAACATATTAACAAACCGATTGAATATTGGAGGAACATATTATGGACCGATCAATTTATCTTTTTGTTGGTTGGATCGTGGGGGAGAACATTTTATGATTCTAACTCTAAAGAGAAAACAAAGAGGATGGTTATTACTCCCACACGCCACTCAGGGGGTGGACATATAATAGTATGGGGATGTATAAGCTTCAATGGTGTAGGACCAAATTCAATGATCCGGGGAACAGTTACACAAGTAAGCTATAGAATTACTGAATGAGATAGCGTTTGTAGCTGCAAAAAATTATTTGATCCGCAATTAGTACTTCAAAAGGACAACGGCAAAATCGTTAAAGATTTTTTGAAAACTTTGGATCAAACCGCATTGCCATGGCCAGCGCAGAGCCCTGATTTGAACGTGATCGAAAATGTATGGGCTTATATGAAAAGGAAAGTTCCATTCTAAATTGGAGTGAAATTCCTTCCGACTTTATAAGACACTTTATAGATTCTATGCAGTCATTCTATGACTTTAAAAGACACTTTATAGATTCTAATGTGTTCAAACAGATTTTAGTTATAGTGAATTTTTTATGTTATTTTTAATTTTTTCTTAATGCACAAATAATTTTGAAACATAGAAACTGAGTGCATAAATAATTTTGAAATGAACTTAATTAAAGTTTTCTTTATGTATGAATTAAAATAAAAAAAAACTGTTTTATTTCTTTTGAAGTACATGCTTTCGTTTATTTAACCCTTGTGTCAACACGACATACCCGGGTGTGTTTTTGATTTTTTGTAACTGAATGAATTTTTTTTTTCTAATAAAGTTAAATGACATTGCAGAGGCAATGCAATTTTTCACGGACGGCTCGAGGCTAGACGATAAGGTAGGAGCCGGAGTCTTCTGTGATAAACTTAATGTTAATATTTCTGTTCGTCTCCCTGACTACTGCAGCGTGTACCAGGCTGAAGTGGTGGCGATCGGGGAAGTCATGACATGGTTGAAGCATAATGTGGTATCCGGGAGGGATATCGCAATTTATGTGGACAGTCAGGCAGCGATCAAGTCACTTGAGGCAGTTTGTCTGAAGTCGCGGGTGGCGCTGGATTGCCGATCATCTCTTAACGAGATGAGCGAGTATTTCAGCATCCAGATAATCTGGGTCCCGGGTCACTCGGACGTCACGGGGAACTGCAGGGCGGACGAACTAGCTAGGTACGGTACGACTCTCCAGATGCAGCCGGAAATGGTAGGTCTGGGGAGGCCTATGGCAATGCTAAAATGGGCGCTCAATAAAAAGGCAATCGCCTTGACAAATGAGAGGTGGATCAACACTCTCACGTGCAGGGTAGCAAAGCAGGTTTGGCCAAAACTGGACTTGCGGCGCTCCAAGGAACTAATATCCCTGGGAAGACAAGAAATAGGATTGGTCGTAGGGATAATGACAGGTCACTGCCTTTTTGGGGAGCATGCGAGAAGGCTGGGGATACAGACGAATGACTTTTGTAGAAGTTGCATGGGCGAAGAGGAGGAGGAGACTTTGGAACACTTCCTATGCTCATGTCCGGCGCTATCATACAGAAGGCATAAGTATTTGGGTGTGTACGGTATGGACAACCTTTCGGAACTCGCGATTTGTGGAGTGCGAGATTTATTACGCTATATAAATAGCTCTGGTTGGTTTCAACGGGAGTAATGGGGAGATGGGATCCTGTGGTATCACAACGGGCCATTGCTGGCCTAAGTGTGCGATAGTAGCCACTTCAACCTAACCTAACCTAACCTAAATGACATTTTCATTATGATATCGTTTCTATATTGAATGTTTAACAGTCTTTGATACAAAACTCTTCAGTTCTTTCTAAATCAGTTCTTTTACAACTGTGCAAGAGCTACTGTATTGTAGTTTCAATAACACGGAAACTAAAAAACCGGAAAAAAAATATTTTTAACCGGTTTTGCAAAAAACTGAAAAGTACCAATAATACAACATAAAATCAATTTTTAACCGGTTTGCAAAGAATTATAAAGTACCAAAAATTATGAATTATGACCACCACTTTTTTAATTAATAAAACACACATTCTTATACTATTCATATTTAATTAAGTTAAGAAGTTAAAAAATTGTCTGTTAATCAAATTGATTTTTCGGCTTTATTATAGACAATATAAATTAGTAGTAATGGCATTCACAGTATTTTCGATTTGACAAATCAAAAAAATATAGAGGCAAATCGCCCATATCTACTGAAAAAAAGTAGAAATATCATTACCCCAGAGTCTATACAACAAATGGATCGACTCTCAAAAATGAGAACCCTTCTTGAGTTCTCTATGTAGTAGTTTGATTTCGTACTGAAAAGTTTGGTCTACTCATCAAGTAACTACGACCAAACTACAAAAATAAAATTCTCGTTTAATACCTTAACTATCAATCAGAACGCACTGACTTAGCGAATTATATTCACTAAAAACTTCTTTCCGTTTTTTTTATTGATTTTTGTAATTTTTGTAATAATAATGGTTTTTTCAGGAACCTTTTCGTACTCGTTTTAGATATATTTTACAAAAACTAATTATGTAGTTAAAATTTGGTTACCCAAAAACATTTAGAATAAGTTCCAAATAATCCAAATTAAAATCATAAAGAACAAAGAATCCTTTTCTGACTGATTTTAAATATCTTTTACAAAATATAATTAGTTATAATTTGGATACAAAAAAACCTCTATAACTCATTTCGAATAATCCAAATTGAAAAAATTTAGATACCGTGTTAAAATAACTAGTTACAATAAAACTAATATGAACCCAATTTTATCGTTTTTTTTAAACTATGGTTTCAGATTGCTACTTGGAGTATTGTCGAGTTGTCGGAGATTTTTCTTACTAGACATCTGTTTGTCTAAAAAGTTTTAAAAGCATTTTTTCCTATTAAAGTCAATCAGTCATAAGCCGTATATTCGGCATGAAAAATTTATTTACAACAAGAAATTTTCAAGATTCGTTTCTAATATTGGCACCTAAAATATTCAATAGCCTACCGGATGAATTAAAAAACTCACGTAAATTAAATACATTTAAGTCAGGTTTAAAATCATTTTTATTTGAAGCCTCAGCTGTGAATGATTTTTTACATTTCCAAGTGAACTAAGTTACTTGATAACTTTTTTGTTAGTATTGATGTAAATATTATAAAAATACATGTAACACTTTTTTTCAATCGCCATTGGATCTTTGGACTCACAGATTGAATAAAAATACAAAAAAAATTAGTTCACGTGAACTCTACTTCTTTTTCCTGAAAATTACAGTTCCTGAAACAAACGAAGTTTTCCCCAATCTAGCACTATTCATTGTAATTTTTACGAATAAAGTAGAAAAAATGCTGAGGCTTAACAAGTATTTTGTGATTGTTCGATTGTATCCGAAACATATACTGCCACAGTTGAAAATATTGAAACCAGTGCCAATTTGAGAAAAATGTTCGAATTTTGTTAAAAATTATTTAGAGGACAACCAGTATCAATTCACGCGCTAAATAGTTGTAGATTATAAAATAATAAAAACAAATTAATACAATATATAGAATTATTAACTAAAATCTCAATTAACCTTTCAACCAAAACCGATAATTTTCCATTTATATTGAAAACAATTTCATACCATTAAATTGACAACTAATAACTCACACATGTACTCACACATAAAATATGTGTTTATGTTTAATATAAAAAAACAACAAAAATAAAAATTATAATAAATTGACCATTTAATAGCACAAATATGGTAAGCACTAAGAACACTTTATCACACTTCCAACAATTACGGGTAACAAGTTAATTTTATTTTGACTTTTTAATATTCAGTTTTACGTACGTGATTTGCATACAACATAAATAACAATATTCGAAATAAATAAAATGTTTGAGTGAAATTTCTATAATATATGTTATGTGGAGTGTGAGTCAATTGAGTGATTTAGATTTTATGTTGTATTATACACAGATATTTTTGTAATCAATCAAATCGTAACATATATGGTGCGAGGATTTGCCTTATGTCAATTTGATTTTGTATGTCAGTCAAAATTGGTTTGCAAAATAACTCGAATTTCTATTTTTAGCGGATACATTCGGGTGGGTAATTTGTCGGTCAGCAAACAAATCAATTGCTTTTTCAAAAACATAAATATTTTATCAAATTTACAACGCAAACCTTTTATTTTAAATTATGCATGTTTGTATCTAATATTTATTTATTTTTGCGAAAAAATAAAATTTTTATGCACACATTTGTGTATATAAAACGGTTAAATTCGAAAAATATGTAAAATAAAAAAATCAATTCGCATTTTCATTTTTCCATGAATATATCGTACTCGTAGCTTACCTTAGGATCCAAAATTTAGAAAAAAAAAAACTGAAACCGACCGAAATACAAAATATAAGCGCTTTGTACAAAAAATTGTTTTTATTATTATTTATAACCAAAAGGCAACTATTTAGGATTTCGATCAAATAATTGAATGATGAACGATACAAAAAAATATGTTGAGGCCCTTTAGGGTTTATTTACATATTTAACAACAAAATATTGACCGAGTCGAGATGTATTTGTTATTAAAAACAAAAATTCAACTCGCACATAAAGAAATGACACACACACTGATTGTTCCACAAAAATGAAATGTTTTATTGAATTAAAAACAAAAAGTTTTTTAAAGCTTTTTTTCCGCACTTTTATATGCACGAACACATAACAATAATTTAAAAGTTTTCTACTCCTTTTATTGCTATAACATAGAAATTATAAAACCACACACAATAAGTATAAAAGGCACATGTACTCATAGAATAGAATCTGTGTTCATTAAGAGAGAAACTTTGATACTGAAAACATTTTGTTTATTTTTGTCTTTAGAAAAATTAAATTTTGTGTTATCAGAGATTTTTTTTTTTTTGTGTATAAATAAATAAAAACAATATTTATAAATTCAACACAACTTGCACAGTAGTGGTTTTGTAAACCGCACCCCAGAAAGTTTGTTTTTTGTGTATATAAGTTAGGAGGTACGATACTTAATACATGATAATTGATTCTAGAAAGGTAATTAAATTTTTGATTTATGTAACTTATTAAATCTTATTCGAGTGAGGTTAAGAAGCAGACTAAAGAAAACCATCACATTAATGATAAAAACTAATTAAGAAAAGTTATTTTTTTGTAATTACTCCAAATTATTAGTATTCGTCTAGTATATGTATAACAAAAAAACTTATGGTCTTAAGTAAAATTATTTATACACTTGTATTTGGTTGTCGGTTTTTATAATATGATATCAGATTATTTGAACAGTGTAAAAATGTGATTTTTTTACAATTTCCCTTAACACAAAAAAACATCAGAAAACGCACATCATCTTAAACTGATTAGAAAAAAAAACCGAGCTATTAGTCTTTATGTTTGTAGGTTTTCTGTCAGTGAAAAAGAAAAATTCTTGTGGTATATGCGGAAATGTTTGTTGGAAAATATATTGACAACACAAACCAGGAAATCAAAAAATTGAATGCCTAAAGCCTCGTTCTCATTAGTCAAGTTATGCCACAAAACTACATAGGACTGGTAAATTTCGAAAAAAATTATGATTTCTGCACTACTCTATTCCATTTTTGTAGATGTCAAAAATTGTAAGTTCACTAGTTTGATAAAATATTTTCCACATTACTAAATTTTATTATTCCAACAATATTCCAGATCATGAAACCTGATAAATGATGAACGAAATATTTAAACACTTTTATCGTATAGACCAAAAATTTACCTAGTTGTAGCCACCAAATAATACACGAACATTGAATGATTCAGTTTCATCTTTTCTTTCTTTTAAAGAATCGACATTTTATTTAAAAAACTTAATACATATTTTTATAATTAAAAGGCTTTCATTAATTTTTTGTGAATTTAGTTTTATTTTCAAACTTCAAAAATGTGAAAATTAATAACAAATCACGATTAGCTAATCATATAAAACGAAAAGCAGAAAGAATTTGGTTAAAAACTTCCATACAACAGATATACACTACTATAGATAAAGTAACATTACAAGTTTACAATGCTCAGTTAGAACTATCGAGGCATTTTCACCAATTAGAATACATTGCGATTCTTGACAGGACAAATGAAATGATTGAAAAGTAGATGCAACAGAAGAGAAAGATTATAAAAAATAAATTGATAAAATTGATATAACAACAGAGAATCACCAGGAATAAGAACCAGCATACAATAACGAATCATCAGTTTCTACCCGCGTATATATAACAACACAAACATACAATTTAGCGATGAAGAGGCTAAACTTCTAGAAATGGGCCTAAAATATAACCTAACCCCGCAACTGACGAAAAAATAACATATAAACCGAATGTTAGATATAGAATCCGCCATTTCACAAACAAAAGAAGAAAATCAACACAGTATCAGAAATGCAATAGTCCCTCAAATTAAGAGGAACAACATCACATTCAACCGGACAACAGGAGGACAGAGAAGGCAACAACATCACCAAACTGTCAACACGATAAAGAAACATCACCCAGGTGAAGGCAATTATTACGAAAACAGACAAAGGTGTAACACTATCGTTGTACTATTGAAAAAAGAAGAGTATAGCAACAAGATCTTAGAATATATACAAAATAATAACATTGAGGAAATGTCAAATGATCCTACATCCGCATACCTAAAGGAAATTAATGCAGTCATCAACACAACCAAAATTACAATAAAACAAAAGCAAAAATACCATTTAAAATTATTAACACTGCATCCCCAATGAAGTACTTTTTACTTTTGCCTTACAGGATTGTTTGAATTTTCAACATAACAAACAAAAGTTTTTGTTTGTTAAGTTGGAAATTCAAACAATCCTGTAAGGCAAAGTAAAAAGTATTTCATTGGGGATGTGGGGTAAGCCATTAACACCAAACTTCAATGCTGAAATTAAAATACATAAGAACAATAAAATAAGACCATTAGTTAATTTTGCCCCGGTGGCACAGTGGTTAGCATGCTTGCTTTAAGCTCCGGAGGTCCCGGGTTCGATTCCCGGCGGGTGATGAAAAAATTACGGCTGGTTAATGTAGGATCTTTGAACTAATCACTCATTATCCGTTAATAAAATGATTACGAAACTTCATAATGAAGCGGCCAAATCCCTCCATGGGATGTAGCGCCAGCGAAAAAAAAAAAAAAAAAAATTAGTTAATTTTACAACAGCTCCGACATATAAACTGGCTAAATATGTAAACAACTGGATTACAAAACAAATCAAATTTAGACAAAACTATTCAATTAAACATCCGTTAGAATTGATTAATAAAATCCAGAACGTCCGGAATACGACAGAACGCGAAATTGGCAAGTTTCGATATTGTCAATATGTATTCAAATATACCGGTCAATGAAGCAATTAATGTTACAGCACAAACACTAATTGACAACGAAGTAAACAGAGAAGAGTTGGATGAAATTATAAAAATCATAAAAACGATAACTAGCCAAAATTATTTTCAATACGACGGAAAGGTATACCGACAAAACTGTGGATTAGCTATGATGGGTAATCACCTGTCAGGTACACTAGCAGATATTTTCATCAACTGTTATGAACGCACACACATATTTAACAACAATAATCAACATGAAAAAAGAATTCTATACTGGCACAGATATGTAGATGATACACTAATGTTGTTCAACGGCAGACAACGACAATTAACGCAGCTCCATAACTATATTAATGGTATACACCCGCAGGTACAATTTACTCTCGAAATAGAGATGGATAAATGCATCATCTTCTTGGATTTATCAATTACAAACATAAAAAATATACATGATTTCAGGACATTTCGTAAACCAACACATACAAATCACACAATCAATAGCACTTCAAATCATCCAATTAGCCATAAATATGCAGCATACACACACATGATCAATAGACTAAATAACACTCCAATGCCAAAAAAAAATTACTTCAAAGAATTGGACATAATAGAACACATAGCCGAGAAGAATGGTTCACTTCCGTCCAAATTCGTGCCTGTACCCTTGAATTTTCAATTAAGATTACTATTTATTGCATATTTACAATAAGTTTATAACAACCGTCTTTACAAAAACCTTTATGTTTAAGATATTTCTGTATATTATGAGATAAAGAACGAAAAAGGCATAGGGCAAGCAAATTATTTCCAAATATACCTTTTTTATACTTCTATATGATTAACGTAGTTTATACCGCCATATTTAGTCCCGGACTATATTCTATATCAAACAAGTAAAATGCCTTGCTCGACCTAAAATAGGTTAACCAGAAATATGGTGTAAACGGTTCGGCCTAAGGAATTTTGAATTTTTCAATAGATGCCATTTGTTAAGTAGTTTTGCAGGAAAAATAAAAATACCATATTAAAATTCAAATCAATAAATGTCAAACTATGATAATATAATATAGATAGATTTAATAAAATATTTTAATTTTTGACATATGGACTAACAAAGTATTTCTTGTGATGTAAATTGTCGGTAAGTGGGCTAAAATAAGTGGCGACTTGGGTCAGTCCACTAAATATTTCGTAGTTCTCATTGTTTTATACATTATAATATACACGTAAATTGCCGCTCTAGTCCAAATTTAGCCGCTCTAGTCCAATATGTTACCACTAAGCCACATCCAACCTAAATTAAATTATTTATTTTTCACTGTTATATTGCTTATTTTTTCAAACATAGCATGCTCTAAGCTTATGACACGAAGGCCCTTTTCCAATTACCGAGTTATTTGTTTTCACCGACTTATTTAAATAAGTCTGCTGATGAGGTGACTTATTTTCTATCTCTTTCTTTCATAAAAAACTTATTTGGTTTCATATAAACTATACAGTTCTGTTACATGTAAACATTAAAATTCTGTCATTCATAATATTTTGTCTTGTCTTTCATACGTTAATTTTAAAATGAAAAGAAAGCAGTATAATACGCGATGTAATGGAGCAATATTTCTGTGGCAATATGGCATAAGGGAATAACTCGAGTTATACCCTTTTGCATATTATTTCATATTCGAAATCTCCATATTCGAATTCATATCATATCAATTTTTTATAATAATCCAGCAACTATAAACAACCGTAATAATCATTTAAAAAAGCAAGAATTCAAAAAACTCATACGATTTTGAACGACTCTTAATTTTAAAAACGTTTTCCTGAAAAATGGGAATTTTAGAGTTATTCCCTTATGTCATATTGCCACAGATTTCAACCCCTGATATAAGTAGATAAAGTAATATTTTAAATTAAAGACATAAACACAGACACAAATTTTTGTCATCATCAGCTGTCCAAATAAGTCAGCAAAATGAATTGGAATTATCGACTTATTCAAGATGGCGTCATATAAGTCAATAAGTTTGAAATAAGTCGGTAATTGGAAAAGGGCCGAAAACCGAAAAATATTAATGGCTCACTACAACTCATGATATAACAGTTTTTAAATAATTTGTAGTAGTGTTCGCAAACATTTAGGCGCATCATAAACGCATACCGCGTATTGTTTTGTGTAATTACTGTAATAATTATAAAGCGCAATATTTAATTTATAGTAAAATATTTGGTCATTACATGATAATTAAAAAAAATAATAATAAAAATTAAAAAAATAAAATTGGATGCGATTGGAATCGCAGACCTTTGCCGTTCTAGTCCAGTGCGTCTACCAGTAAACTTACCACTAAACCACAAACTATATTAAACCCCAAATTAAATGATCATCATTTAGTGTATTTTGTTGATAAACTTACAACAACAATTGCATTGGATATAAAGCGCCGCAGGATTTAAATAAAGCCGAAAAAATCGTTCTTTATTTAAATCATAGTAGGTTTATAGGAAAGAATAGGACAAAAAATAAATCAAAACTGATTTTGTTTAAATTTTTCTCAACAAAATACAGCTATTATTTAAAATAGAAAACACTCCATTTTGTCAAAAAACTAAAATAAACAAACGCCGAATTTTCAATGCATACTCTAAAAAAATTTGCGTTATGTTATGTTACAAACTCTGGAGTGTGTTCATAAACTCTACATTGTAACAATATTTGCAGTGTTCCATTGGCCTGAGTAAACTACTCACAAGTACTTGTATCTACTCGCAACTACTCATGCTCAAACGATGGTGTAGTTGAGAAGTAGTTACGCACAAAATTAACGGCAGAGGGATTTTAGTTTAAAAAATTTTAATAGATGGCTCTATACCAATTTTGTTTGTGTGGAATGTCAGTTTTTTTAACCCTAATCCAACCAAGGTGTGCCTTTTGGTTCATTTGATAGATGCATCGATTTTCAAAATAATGTTAATTTAGTTATAAACTTGTTTGTATTTTATTTTGAAACATTTCCATACATTCCATACAACGTACTTGGCATTCTTTGCAAAAATTTAGTAAGTTATTTGAGTAGTTGAATTTACTGACCTAACAAAAATTAAAAAAAAAATTTAAAAAAAAATTGTTTATGTTTGTGATACGACACGGCAATTTTTAAATCGCAAAAATATTTTAATTATTTTGTTGTTTAACGTTTTATTACGTATTATTATTAATTATTATTAATGGAACAACGTGTTTTTTATCAAAATCTACCAGTTTTATTTAAATTGAGGTTCACAAGTACTTGCAAGTAGCAAATTGTTTCCAATGGAACACTACAATTGTTAACAATGATAGTTCTAAAGCGTTCATAAACTTCGGTTGTAACCACAGCAACGTGCATTTTGTTGTTCATAAACCTAAACCAAAATTTCCCCTTATTGTTATAAACGTCATTTACAACTCTACTCGATAGTGCCTTTTTATCTGTCAGTACTCAACAATAAAGCGAATAACGATTTATCATTGGTATAATTGTTCTTGAAATATTAGTAAGATTGACTCACATTCATAAGTGATTTTTTTATAATTTATTAATGAAGCCAGACTTATAATTCATTATTCTCTTCTTCCATCTTGTGCGTGCAATTTTATCTTTTCGGTTTTTATAATTTGATTTTTATACAATTTTTAACTCTGCAATTCAAGCTCTCTGTAACAATATTCCACTTAAATACTGTTTTGATATTTGTAACATTAACATTGGTAAGATCCACGTCATTCGTGCAATGACAGTTGTAACAATATTGTTACAATGTAGAGTTTATGAAAATTATTAATATTCACATTTACGCTCATCACTGACTGACTCACTGATGACTCTGGAACGATTTTCTTATATTTCCAATTTACATGTCGAATTATTATATCTGAGTAGCCTTAGTGATATAGGTGTTGACTTAATAACAACAAACTACAAAAAGATAATATTTCAAGTTTTGATATTCACAAAAGTGCCTATTAATTTTAAAATTTTCTTTTTCTCGCAATGGCATTTCATTGTTTCAATATGAATTGAAAAACATAAAACTTTGTTTTGTAAAACAATGAATGTAATTAAAGTTCTTCTGAAACCAGGTAAATATTTTTTACGAAAAGCGAAATTATTAAGAATTACACGTTTAGTTTTGATCTGAATGAGAAATAGGAAAAATTTAATTATTTTCCAGTCAATCTCATCAGGCTATAGCGACTGAATTGTTAATTACTATTGATTACTTTCTACATATTGTACATAAAAAGCAACCATGTAGTTAAGTATTAGCGAATTGTACGCAATACATATAAATCTTGTAATTCTTAATAATTTTTCTCTTGGTAAAAAATAATTATCTGGTTTCAGATCAGAAGAACTTTAATTACAAATTTAATAATCGTATTTATTTATGCGTCAAATAAAATAAAATTGAAATTATTAAGAATTTAATATGTATTGCGTATAATTCGCTAATACTTAACTACATAGATTATAGACAATAATACTTAACTACATAGATTATAGATAATAATTTATTTATACTTATCTTGTTTTATAACAATTAATTAATAATTAAATCATTATATTTTATTATTTTAGTCACAAAAATATTGCTCTGTCAAATGTTTGTATTAAATAAAAATTGCTATAATCTAGTGTAAATGTACTAAATCATATTGCTATTGTACTAAAATTGTAATTTTCTTGAAAATACTAAAATAAAACATTACTTAATCATTTGGTGAATTATTTCGTCTGATTCGACGCATTTCATTATTATTTCATCACTATGTATATAGAAAGTAATCAATAGTAATTAACAATTCAGTCTCTGTAGCCTGATGAGATTAACTGGAAAATATTTAAATTTTTCGTGTTTCTCATTCAAACCGAAACTGAACTTGTAATTCTTAATAATTTTCGCTCTTCGTAAAACAATGAATATTATGTAATATGTAATAATAAATTTTGTAAAACTGGTAATGAATATTTAGGCCGGTACCACAGATAAGAATAGACAGATGGCGATCTTGTATGGGCCATATTTACATACGTAAAAAAGATAAAAAGAGACAGAAATGTACGTCCTGCTCTAAAAGGATTGGATTGGAATTTGGTATTGAAATTTTGGAATGTAAATATGGCCCATACAAGATCGCCATCTGTCTATTCTTATCTGTGCCGGTACAGCAAATTATATCAATCAATATTCAATTATTTCAAATAAACTTTCGGGTTCGATGATGATTGTTGTAAAGATATTTTTATATTTTTTTTTGTACATGAAGAATGGAAATTTGAATTCTTTGAAATGCAATTTGACTAATTTGATACTTCATGTATTTGTGTATATCAGGGGCGTAGCGTCTTTGGAAGCAAAGGAAGCACTGATTCCCTTTAATTCTACAATTCGAAGGCGATCTTATTAATAGGATTTTTAAATATACAAATTTACAACAACTAACAAAATCTATTTCCAAAAAAACAAAATATTTTCCCTTAAAAAAAAGTAAAAAATACATCCATACATAAATATTCCTTTTAAACTAAAGCGTAAAATAAAATAAAATTTCTTAAGGGAACTAAAATAAAATTTGATTATTTCTCTATGAAATATACACTGAAGGAAATTCCCTTCATCTGTATTATCTTCTATTTTCTGATTTTTTTCGATCACTATACGTTCAACATAAAGTTGATGGTTCCCTAACACAAAGTATTAGAAAAAACGAAATGGAAGAAAAGTTTTATAGGTAATTGAATATGTATTTCACAAAATATATAAGTAGAACCATTGCCTGTATATGTGTAAACGGCCGTTTTACATCAAAAAAAAAAAAACACTCTATGTATGAGTAATCGACTTTCAAAAAAAAATTTCCCATACAAAAAGTAAAAATTTATATGAAAATATCTCGTTTTTTTTTCGTTTTTCTCGTCTCGCATTTAATAACTTTTTAAAAATAAATTAAAACATAAAAAAAAATAAAAAAAATAACTTTTTAAATAAGGCATAAAATGATTTTCCGAGGATGCCACACTAAACTATGATATTTAATTATTATATTGGCCAAAAAAAAATTTAATTTTTATCAAGATTTGGACTATTTACAATCAATTTTGTTTACCTAGTTTTTTAAATTTGGTCTGCAAAAAAAATTGTTTCATAGTTTTTTGTTTTGTTTTATTTTTATTTTTTTTTGTAGCTGTCTCGTTGTTTTACGATTTAAAATTTAAAAAACCAGGTAAACAAAATTGATTGTAAATAGTCCAAATCTTGATAAAAATTAAATTTTTTTTGGCCAATATAATAATTAAATATCATAGTTTAGTGTGGCATCCTCGGAAAATCATTTTATGCCTTATTTAAAAAGTTATTAAATGCGAGACGAGAAAAACGAAAAAAAGCGAGATATTTTCATATAAATTTTTACTTTTTGTATGGGAACATTTTTTTTGAAAGTCGATTACTCATACTTTAACAACATTTCTCTAATTCGGCCTGTAAAATGTAGTGGTATTGGTAGAATGTATCTGTGTAATTTAGTCAAAGCCAACACAAATATATGTAAGCAGCGCTACTCGTTTATGACAGATTACTTTAAAAAAAATGTATATCTACTTGCGTCAGTGTGTTAGTGATTTTTACGTTATGTTTATATATTTTGAATATGAAATATAAAGATTTATTTTATGTAGTTTTTTATACGGCGATGGGGATTCACCGATGGATTTACTTTGGTTTTGAATTTTGAGCGATATAAATTATTTTCTTTCAATCTATAACTACCAATAATCTGTCTCGTTTTGCTGTAAGTTGTACATAACATTTAGAATAGTTATTAAATAATTCATTTAAATCGTGTGAAAGTGGTTGTGTTTTTTTTATAGTGGGTTTTGGCTATTCGAACCAAACCATAATTAAATGTAAAGTTTATTAAAAATTTTGCAAGCCATTTGTTCGTAATTTAAAATTGAAAGAAATATTTGTCATTATATTTTATTTAACTGTTTTTGAATTGAGGGTCTTGGTTAAAGAAGTATACATTTTTGTAAATTCGTGTGATCTTTGCCATTTATTGGATATCTGCCGGGTTTTACGTTTTATCATAATGCAATCGGAAGTTGTATATTCATGTGTAATTGAGAGTTTATTTGAAAGATCTTTTGTTTCGAGGTCATTTGAAGAAAAGCTTAAACTTATACATAATGGAAAACCGACACCAAAATTAAATATAGTAAGTCAAATTAAAAATTTTAAACGATATTTCTCACCAGAGTTTTATAAAACAACAGAATGGCTAACTGGTTGCGTTGCAACGTCCAAACTTTATTGCTGGCCGTGTTTGTTATTCAACAAAAAATATACTGCATGGAATAGGCAAGGATTTTCGGACTTAAATAATTTAAGCAAGGCCATTAAGCGACACGGAACACAATCGAATTCCCATCTTTGTTCTATTCTAGAATTTAAAAAATTTGGGAGCCAAAGCCGAATAGAAAATTTTCTAGATGCATCACGTAAACTTTCAATCCAACAACATAATGCTAAAGTTAAACAAAATATAGAACTTTTAAAAAATTTAATAGACGTGGTTTGTTTTTTAGGCATGCAGGAACTGGCATTCCGAGGACACAATGAGACGGAAACTTCTTTGAATAAGGGAAACTAAATTGAGCTAATCAATTTATTAAGCGAGCACAACACGTCTCTAAAATCACATTTAGACAGTGCTACGATATTTAAAGGGATATCACCCGACACCCAAAATGCCTTGATATCGTCAGTGTC
This sequence comes from Tipula helvola, assembly GCA_963556165.1. Lineage (NCBI taxonomy): Eukaryota > Metazoa > Arthropoda > Insecta > Diptera > Tipulidae > Tipula > Tipula helvola. The sequence continues at coordinate 120,422,750 of OY744483.1, forward strand.
AACAGTTATAAAGAAATATATTTTTATGGAAGTAGGAAAAACCAGTTACGTATCCCTAATCTTGGATGAGTCTACCGATGTTGTGACCAAGTCACAACTTTGTACGGTTTTAATATTTAGCTGAATATGTTTTAAATTTTATAAATATTAACAAATTAAATGCGAAAATAGTCAGCCAAAGCTATGACGGTGCGCCTGTAATGGCAAGTGAAATCAATGGTTTACAAGCAAAAGTTAGACAATCAATTCCGAACGCTATTTTTATTTATTGTTTTGCACATAAATTGAATATTATTCTCACACATTCATGTAAAAAAATTAAAGCGTGCCAATCTTTCTTCGGAGACTTATCGGCGATGGTCAGTTTTTTTAGTCATTCTTCAAATCGAATGCCAGCTCGAAAAACGAAGTCGCTCCTACTAGATGGAAGTATAATGGGACACTTTTGTCCGTTATTTTAGAACATAAAAACCAATTAATTGAGTTATTTTCATTAATTTTAAATGACGAAAATAATATGTGGGACGGAAATACAAAAAATTCTGCTCGTGGATTTTTATCCTTATTTTCCAATGGGAAATTTTTAATTTTACTCAATTTATTTAATAAAATTTTTCCGGAAACTGATATTCTGTATAATATTTATCAAACTAAATCCCATGATATTACATACTGCATTTCAAAAACAAATAGTTTTGTTGAGCATTTAGAAACATGTAAAAACCAATTTACTGAATTTTGGAAATTTATTTTAGAAAATGTTGGAATAGATAACATACCTGGACGGCGCGGTAACATCTTTATTGTGAAATATTCACCAATGTTATATCAGAAATTAAAACACGATTTGAAGGTTTAAATAAATTTAAATTTTTTGGTTTGATGCAGTGCGATCGCTTCAAAGAATTTTCAAAGATATTTCCGCTGGAATATTTTGAAAATTTAAAAGAAACGTATCCAGAATTATTCGATTTTCCAACATTAAAGTCTGAGCTAACGGTAATGTATCGTGATTCCGACGTACAAAATTGTACCAATTTAAAAGAAATTTTACAATTTTTAATCGATAAAGATTTAGAAAATACATTTGTGGGATTTTCTATAGCTCCAACAAGTACATCGGCCGAACGCAGCTTTTCAGCTTTAAAACGAATTAACACTTATTTACGGAATAGTACCGGAGCTAACCGTCTAAGTGGCTTAGCAACTATTTCTATTGAAAAAGACATAATAAAAAAACTAAAGGATACCAACCGCTTTTATGATGAGGTTATAGATGACTTTGCAGCTTCTGAACGTCGCTTAGAATTGAAATATAAAACATAATCTTATTTTTAGCTTTTATTTGTATTTTCATTTTTTCATTTACTGAAAGTTATGTTAAATAATAGATATTACAAAAATTAATAAAAAATTTGCCTGAAACTATGCAAAAGAGTTTTAATCCAGTCTTCATGCGTTATACTGTTGTAGAATGTGAAGTGCTTCCTTACCTCTAAAACCCAGGCTACGCCACTGGTTTATATGCACATACATATAGTTCATGCTACGCGTCAATGTTTATGACTTTTTTTTGTATAAAAAAATTCTTTCTGGAACATTTTTCTCATATTAAATATTTTTCTTATTTTGTTGGATTTGATTTGGATGATGGTGTGTGTGATGACGCCACGCGAAGGCCGACACAAGGTGTTCGGTTTGGATATTCGTAAATTTGGTTAGTATCGTTTGGAATTTTAAAATGGGTAGCTCGTTTGGAGAAAAAAAAAAAAAAATGGCGATCGAGTTTTGAATTTTTATTTTAATACAGTCAAGTGCGAGTTTTTTGAAAAATTATGTGTTTAAAAAAAGAAAATTAATATTTTAAGAATTATAAATAAATTTTTTTTGGTTTATAGTTTTCGGTTATAAATATTAATTAGATCGCGCGTTTTGTGTTACAGTTCTTGTTATTACTCTATGTGGCGTGTTTGGTGTACCGTCGGGGCTTTCATAGGGTCAGATGGTTCGGTGATAAACGGGATGTTAACACGTTAATCATTCATTATCCGTTGAAAAAAAATGATTACGAAACTTCACCATGAAGCGGCCAAATCCCTCTATGGGATATAGCGCCCGCGAAAAAAAAACACGTTTTGGTATTTTTTTGTTGTTGTTATTTACCCACAATAAGTGAGTGAATACTCTTTTGTTGATCGAGTGATGATTAGGTGGGTCTTGTGAGGGTCGGTCCTTCCATTTCCTTTCGGTTTGGATCGTTAGTTCCCTCAGGACAAGCTGTGCTGGGGGGGGGGCAATATAGGTGTTGGTCGTTTTAGGACGACGGTTTCCGCAACTGGGGGTCGTCGTTGGGCCTGTCATAAGAGTGCCCTTCCATACATGATTGGAAAGGCATTTCCGGTAGGCGGCCCGATGATAAGGGTGCTCTTGTTTAAGACATGACGGGGATCGTCGGAGGCGGAGATTGTAGTTCCGAACGATCGCACCTGGTTTATTATTTTCTTATCTACTAAGGACGAGCCAAAAATAATGTTAATTACTCTCTTAAGTTTCTCTTTTTCATCATGCGGTTATACAAGCATGAGATTATCTTTGGAAACCCTCACACCGCACCGCGAGCTCTAGCCAGCTACACAAACCGCACCAAACCTCTAATCTCATAATTCTGCTAATGAAATCTTGCGGTTTCGTTACAGCATAAAGACGGCAGCATTAGACAATTAAAGGATTTTTTAATATTTATTTTGTATCGAAACCATAATGTAAAAGCACGAGAAAAATAATAATTAAGCACAATTTCTTTGAATTATTTACGTGCTTAAAGATTTCTATGAAGTGATTGGAATAAAAAATAATAATAATAATAAACTTAAGTAAAGCGCAGACTCTGATTCTCAGTTTGCAACGTACCAAAATATCAATGAAAATTAAATTTGATTTCTTTATGGTTTGGGTTTTAGTGGTAACGCACTGAACAAAGGCTACAAAGATCGTCGGTTCGAGTCTTCTTAAAGATTTGTTTTCCAATTTTTTAGTTTTCTTAAGTTTTATTATTCATGTAGTGACCAAATATTTGACTTTAAATTAAATATTACGCTTTATAGTTATTACATAGAAAAAGGTGGTAAGCGTTTTTGATGCGCCTAAATATATGCAAACACAACTACAAAATATATAAAAATTATTATATTGTGAGTTGTAGTAAGCCAAGAAAATTGTTCGGTAAAACGTTTTTCTCGTAACATAAGTATAAAGCATATGAGAAACATTAAGCGTATTTTGTTGACCAAAATTTAATTCGAATTATTTTGAGTTTATTTTTTCCCCAAGAATATAGCCAATTTGATTTAATTGGCAAAAGCCATTCTTTCGAAATAAAATATAAATTTAACATGTATTTTGACTTCTGGTAGTTCACTAAGTACGAAAACTAAAAAATGGGATAAAATTTCAATAAGAATATGATCCATTTGAAATATATCAAAAAGAAATTCATCATAAACCTTAATCAATCATAAATTAATCATCTCGTAAAACTTTCTCGTATAGCACATGTACAACATACAGCAATGACACTTACTTAATTAACTCATTATATTAAACAAATCGTAAACTCAATTGGATCTATTTGAAAACAGCGGCATAAGTACCGTATATGAAAAATACTCGTATATACGTGTAGAGTGTGAGAATTTCAGAGGATACGATTAATTAAAGACAATCAAAAACCTAGTGAGATTTTTATTTTTTTTTTTACGGATAACAAGACAACTTTTCCACCCGCACAATATGATGGTATGATATCCTTGTCGCTTTGTATTTGATTTAGAAAACGAAAAATGATAATGAATCAACAGGAGAAATTAATCAATTAGTATGAGGCAAAATGTAAAGTGATTCAGACAATGTTAAACCCACGTATTTATAACACCCATCGTGATTTTGTGTCTTTAAGAAGAATACATGTAGAGAAAAAGAAGTTCGTTAAAATATTTCTAATTCTAAAGAATTTTACTTTACAAAATTTTATTTTGTGTCTAATTAAAATAAACATTTTTTTTAATTTATATTTCTACCCTTCTAAATTTATGCCATTTTTACGGAGGGTTAAATATAAATATAACTGAAAATTGTGTGTTTGATGGGAAATTTGGAGTTTACAATAAAACGTGCATACATATCAACATACGTACAGTTTAGATAAGAAAAATCCGTTCAAGAGCGACGAATAAATATAGGGAAAATAAACCATCTCAATAAAATGAAGAAATTTATTTTTTTTTGATAAATAGAACTCCTAATTTCAAATTTATAAAATGAATAAAATTTTAATTGAATTAAAGATCTTATATAAAATAAATTTGTAAGTGATTTTTATTTTATAAAAAAAGAAACGAACATTTAAGCCATCCAAAATTATAAGTGCGGGTATTAAAATGGTTAGGCAAAAAACTACTTTGCGATTTAATTTTTCGATTATGTGGTTCGTACACATTTCTTATTTATTTTCTATTGTACGAATGATATTAGAAAATCTTAACAATAAAATTCAATTTAAAATGTACATAAAAAAAGTTGTGTGTAACTTTGTTTTTCGTTTCTGCTCAAATACTGAATTACAAAAGAAGTTTTTGAATAAAACGGTTAACAAGTTTTTTTTTTGTTTTCCAATTGAATTTTCATGTGATTTCTTTTAAGGTTTTTTGTTTAACGTACGAGTATACAGTCACCTTATATAGTAAAGTTTCAATTGGATAATGGATTTAATTTTATTGGTTTGGATACGACAATTTTGTAAGCACTAAGGCTAAACTCTCCGAGTTACGTTCAATTCAATTTGTCTAGTTTAACGATGAGGATTAATCTGCGAACCACAAAAGTCTCTAAGATATCAACAAAACCAAGAAAATTCTTAAACTTAAATTGGATATGTTGTGGTACGCACATAGGTAGGAATTTTCGATTCACATAAAATTTCCTTTTATAGCTCGTGATGAATACGATAACAAGAATGTAGAAGAACTAAAAGATTAAAGGGTTTTCTTTCAAATCACTGGATTCTCGTTGTATAATACATTTAAATCGTATTTAAACCAAACCCATAAAAGAAAAGCATAAAAGCAATAAAATGGAAATGGGGGGAATAATAAGAAAATTCAATAACTTTTGTATTTTATATTTTTGGTCTTTAAAGAAACCGAAATACTGATTCTCATTGTTTTACAAAATCTGATCTTAAGGCTATATGTTTAATAGAAAAAGAGTCAAACAAAAAAATCTTACCAAGCAGAAAGGACAATTTAAGGATATTTCTTGTTGAGGTTAACTAAGCTAGTCGAAAAGTATAACGAGAGAATTTTTTTTTTTGTAAACCACAAAATTTAATGAGGTATTTGTCATGTTTTTTATGTACAGTTTATTTTCTTTAGCTAACTGAACTAATTTCTTCTCGTACATATTTTAATAAAATGTTTAGAGGAAATCAGAAGTAAAAAAAATCATTTTTAATTTATACATTTTCCAAAAAAAAGAAATCAATATATGTACATAGTTAAAAATTCGACTTGGAGACTGACTAAAATGCGGTTGTGTTGCACTTTTAAATGGATGGAGAAAATTCGCTCAAACCGTTGGTCTATCGGATTTATAAGGACAAAACAATCAGTTCACTAAAGGAAAGATTCTGGCCAAGTTTCCAGTCTTATAAAACCAGCCCATACCAGTTCTCAAATATTGCAGCAAATCTCTCCTCACTATAGGTATTTCCCTTTATTTTGGAAAATAGCTAATGTTCAATCAGTTCCCTAAAGGCGTCAAGGCGGATCCCGCAAATTAACGATAGTCAAAAAAAAATGAATCCGATTAATTACCGTTGATGTAACATCCAGAGGGTTCCGCTCTTTTTCTTATATCATTTCGGCTTCCGTAGGGACGGATTTGAATTCATTCTCAACTAATTAGCGACTACATTTCCAGTTCAGCGGTTATATTTCCTTATCTTATTGTGTTTCAGCGACTGCTTCACGAAATAACGCCTTCGCTGAAAGAGCTTTCATAAATGATGTAGGACAATAGGAACGGAATAAACACCTTTCTGGGCAATCATTTTATTACCAATAGGAGTGATAACATTTTTATTTTCTTTAATTCATGAACTTCATCTACAAATCTTTATTAAATCCCATTTCCATTGCATTTGCTGGATTTTATAAAAATCGGTTATGAAGTAACCAAGTTCATCCTAGTTGGCAAAATTATACCAAAACCATTTTGGAATAACAACTGTTCTTTTTGGCCGTATTAAAGAACTGCACCTAAAAATCATTTTAAGACCTCAGTTCCATCGAAATGTCGAATTTCAGCATAACCGGTTACAAAAGCCATGTCCAGTCCTAATTGGCCAAATTCCACACTTTTATCAAAAAATCATTTTAGAATCACATTTCCAAAAATGATGAAATCATTTCAACTACGAAGGAATTTTAATTGATCATCCACGAAATAACCAAGTTCCATTCTAATTTGTCGAATTCCAGAATTTGATCAAAAATTTGGTTTAGCATCCCATTTTCATCGTATATGTTGAATTTCATTAAATCGGTAAATAAATAGTTGTCTCATTCACGTTCCATCATAATTACCCCTACTACAGAACTTCATCTCAATATTATTTTATAAAGCCACTTCCATACTAAGTTACCTTATCTAAAAAATCATTATAGAATCCAATTTCCCACGCATCTAAAAATTATTTTAGAATCCCACTTTCATCGTACAGGGGATGAATTATTCACAAAAGACGAGAAGTGGTTTATATCCTTTTTCCCAAAAATTATTTTTAATTATTTTTCTATTGTGATTTCAGCCTATTATATTAAGTATAAACCCCCTCCCTTTTCTTTCTTTTCGACCATGTAATTTTATTCTGTTTAACTGAGATCGGTAAAAGAGAGAAAAACTCGATTCTTGCTTTTTGAGCAAAATAAGGGTCGTATAGGTTGAATTTCATCAAAATCGGTTAAGAAATAGCAAATTCCGACCAATATGACCTTATTCAAATCTAATTTCTATCACACATATCGAGTTCATACTCAAATGAACATACACATACACATGCATACTACATAAATTTTTCCCTGTTGCATTATGCCTTCTATCTATCCTTTTATATTTTTACATCAAATTATCATGCGTTCAGAGCGATTACCAGCCCCGCCTTTACAAACATACGAATCGGAATCGAAGTTTTTATTAGTAGGTTTATTAGTGGTTAAGGTTAATCAATTAATTCTATTATTTGACCTTTCAATTAACTGCCTAAACATTAATCGACTAATTGTCGTATTTTCTTACTATACAGCGTTTACATCTGTAAAACTTGTTCGAACTTAATCGGGAATCCAAATTTATTGGCGTAAGCAAACTACTCACAAGTACATGTATCTACTCGCAACTATTCGTGCTCAAATGATGGTGTAGTCGTTAAAAGCAGTTACGCATACAATTAACAGCAGAGGGACTTTTTTTCTGTCATTTCTTAAGCCTAATCCAACCAAGGTGTGTCTTCCGAACAGGCAAGTATCTTTGGGTGTGACCGATATTTAGTCTTTTATTTAATAGTATAATATCGATGCCTTAGAGCACACAAGTGTTTTGTTCATTTTTACAATTTGTGGTAAATACAAATTTAGGCTTGCAGACACTAGGCATTCTTTATCCCTTATGGTTCTGTTATTTGGTAATATAATCATTTATATAGCATTATTTCCACGGCATTGCATGAAAATTCCAAATATTTTCGAATTTAAAGACATTCATGTGAACATTCTAAATATATGAAGATAGCACTGTTGTGCGCTAGGGTGTCGATATGATTTGATGAGGACGATTGTGCCCGTGATATTTTGGTTATTCATTATGATTTTCAACAGTTCTACTGAAAATCTTTCATGAATTACTTAACTACAATAACACTTTAAATACAATAAGACTCATAAAACATATTTGGTGGCTCTTAAAAATTGGAGTCTTTATCGAGTGTCAGAATCATATGTCACAGTGGTAATCTACGCTTTTGAAATGTTATATAACTTACATACATGGTCGACCGACCACACATTAATTTTATCTTGCATTGCATTTTTTCAATTCCTTGAGTTTGCAGCGACACAGATGGTGGGCAAACAATATCATTACTTAGGTGATTTTTAACGAAAGGACTGGGTTCCAGTCGCCCTACAAGTTCATTGGTATCGATTTTTTGCTATGTAACTGCTGGCGAACGAGAAGAAAAACTGTAAATACCAGACCTATTTGAAAGAAAATGAATTTAATTTTTTTTTTTTAAATTTCTATTTCGACCAAAAAAATTAAATTTATTTTTCTGAGTCAATTAAAAGTTTAATTGAATTTTTTACATTAAAAATAATATTGTTTGGCCAAAATCAAGATCCAGAAGGTTTTAGTTAAAATAATGCGTTTGATGCAAATAAAACATGACGTTTTTCCTTAAACTTAAGGTTGTTATAAAATGCAAAGAAACAAATATATAGGAATTCCAGCAACTCAGGTTGAAAGTAGAAGCCAAAAGCAAGGATGATTAAGTAAGCAACAAAACGATTTCGCCAAGCCGATAATTTTATAATTTTTTAGAACAATCAACCGAATCTGGCTTCAATATAGGCTTCATTCTTTGGTGATTTTAAACGGGTTAGCTGAATAGAGCGTGACGGTCTTGCGAAATCGTTTTAGGAATAATTTGTTATTCTCATGTGGTGAAGGCGCTTATTCTCGCTTGTATTGACCGACCAAAGGTAGTTGCCTCATTCATCAAAGCTTACCAAAGTGTAGTTGACACATCCGAGTTTCGCTAAGTGCCAGTACATTACTCCTCAGGATGATATTGTCAATTTACTGATTCGCTGGTATCATTCATTGCTCTAGATGTATTAGGAACGGAGGACTCTAGACTAAAGAGACATTTTCCGTACCGATACATCTTGTACTATCCTAACCATAGAGCCACAGAGCACTGTAAACAATACTGTAGATAATGTGACTGGCATTGCAAGTACCGTTACCGAGTGAACCCTCTTGAATACCGGCGAAATGTAATACGTAAAACGTAGAATGCCTAATAACGTCATGATACTGAGAGAGTAGAGCCAAACATGTTAGTGGGTTACCTAAAGAGCCAAACATGTTAGTGGGTTACCTAAACCGATAAGAAATTGTCGAATTGTGCACTCTAACAAAATTCTTCAGCCCTCATTAATGTATATCCGATCGTGACGATTAGACTGATTAAACAACTCTAACTCTATTGTTGGAAATTTCGGAATAGATTCTATTAGATTGGCTCATGCTGGACCATTTTTAAAAATGCTCCACACGTTGCCATTCGGTGGCTTTTTATTGCAAATGCAGATTTTCTTAATAAAATCAGTCATTTCAAAAACAACGGAAGTCACTATTTTATCAAAACTCAAAAAACAATAGTATTGAAGTTTGTGGATGTAGTTTTACATTGTGAGCAAGAACTACGTCAGTCTTACTTTATTTAAGGGGAGAGACGCTCATTTAAAATTAAATTGTTGACCTAAAAATCCCTGAGGAGCCATAAAAGTGATGTGCTCGATGTCTTGGCCAAATAAGTTTGCTGGTTTGCTATTTTATAAATCTATGATAAATACGTCACAAAATGATACATGTATAACTTGTGAGTAGCTTAACGTTAGCATAAGAAGTCCAGTATTAGCTGAAAATGATAAGCGTGCAGATAAGGCTCAAATTAGTGTTCACAAAAAAAGGACCACAAAGTTCCATGAAAAATATCTAAAATCGAAAAATTGTGCAAAGATTGCATACCTAGAAATCTTATATTTACGGCAATTATAGGTAAACTGTTTCGGCATAAAAATTTTTAAAACAGAAAAATTTACGTTTTATTTTTACCATGACGGTTTAGCCAAAAAGGGAACTAATGAAGTCTGTTCGCTGTTCCATGATCCAACACTACATTAATAATAACTTTGATATCAACATTAAAATTACCTTTTCTCAGATGGCTGCCCAGGCCAGAACAAAAAACATACGGATAAGATTTTTGTTGTCATTAACAGATACAAGACAGTTCGAATAAATTTATCATTGCTTTCCAGTACGCGGACATTCATTTTTACCTAATGATTGGATTTCGGAATTTTGAAAAAGAAAATTAAAAAATATGATAGATTATATGTACCTGATGGCCGTTGTTGTACAAGCGAAATTGTCTCTCCGTATAGAATTTTATGGAAAGCATGTTCCAAAAGATCAGAAGCTTATGCTTTTACTCCTTCTACCTACTCTAGTTTTGAGTACAATACAAACAATACGGGCACTGTTGTTACACATGATTTTATTGATGGTTTTATAAAATACACCTGTAACTTAGAATAAATGGCCAAATTTCATTACCTACAACAGCAGCTTACAATATAATAATGGTAAAGACCTAGAAACGCTAAGAAAATTGAAAATTTAAAACAATTTCGAGCCAGTATACTCGAATATAAAAATGATTATGAAAATATTTTTAACTGGATGATATGTACATAGGAGAAGAAAATGATGCTACCATGGTGGAGAGCGATGGCGAATATGATTATGTGCCATAATCATTATTATATTTTAACGTGTATCATATTACACAATTAATAATTTTCATTATTATAATTTTTTGTAAAAATCTGAAATCGATAATATTTCAGTTGATCTAAATTATATTTTATTTTTAAAATTAATATAAAAAAAATATTTTTTAGATTATTTAGAAGTATTTTTACCTTTGTCTGCAAAAACTACATAAGTCCAAATATTTGAACCATCAAAATTTTCAAAATTAAGTAACAGAAATTTTCAAAATACATATATGGAAAAACATTTGTTAGTTTCTCCTTCAAATATAAAAAAATTAATTTACGTCTGCATAAATTACATGTTGAAAAAAATAGTACATTGTGTCATTAGGATTAAAAGTGATACTTTGTTTGACGAGCAATTATATTTGCATGCGAGGCGAAGCGCAGCGTAGCCGAGCAAAAGCAAAGATTGCGAGTCAAACAAAGTCACTTTTAATCCGAATAACACATACTATTTTTTCTCCAACGAAGAGTTCATGTCGTGTCGGTTGTATATTACTAATTATACGAGTAAGTACAAATTATGTAATTAAAACTTAAAAATTGAAACTAATTTTGTTGAAATATTTTGTGAAACTAAGGAGGTCATGACTTTTGTTTGGTTGGAATATTGCATTGTATTTGACGCGTACAATAGTCAAACCAAACAAAAGTCATGACCTCCTTAGTTTCACAAAATATTTCAACAAAATTAGTTTCAATTTTTAAGTTTTAATTACATAATTTGTACTTACTCGTATAATTAGTAATATACAACCGACACGACATGAACTCTTCGTTGGAGAAAAAATAGTATGTGTTATTCGGATTAAAAGTGACTTTGTTTGACTCGGAATTTTTGCTTTTGCTCGGCTACGCATACTATTTTTCTCCTAGTATTAAAAGTACGTACTTTTACACCTAGGATTAAAAGTGTAGCTTAGCAACACACACATTTTTAAAATAGTAAGAAAAAGGCCAACTTTAATATCCAAAAACAGTATTAAAAGTAGACGCTTTTAAGACGTTGGGAGAAAAAAGAAATTTTTACTAGTTTTTCAAAAATTTTAAAAAAATTAGAGCCTTCTAGAGTATAGAGCCATAATCATTATAACGTATTTTTTAGAAGTTTTTAGTGGTACAATTTTTTAGTGATTTCCATATGAATCTATAGTAAAAATTGTGTTTTTTAGCTTCGAGTTTTTCAATGAAAAAGCAAAAATATTGTAAACTGTTAATAAAAAAGTTTTCTACATATCTTAAACAACAATATACAGGGTGAGGAAAAAGTAGGGAAACCCCTAAAAATCTCACGGAGTTGTGTCAAAAAAAAAATGAGCAAGATTTATTCTTAGGTAATTTTTAACAAGGAATTTAATGGTGAGGTTGGTTGTGACCTTGATCTTCATCTTCAAGGTCATTTGGAGGCTAAGGTCATTTTTTTAAATTAGAACCCTTATTTTTGATGACAGAATTGAAAAGAGTGATCAATTTTACGTCCGAGCATGTATTTTGCTGGCCTCCCATGATCATCTGAAACAATCAAAAAGTCAATTGCGAGGTCAAAGTATGGAAACACCTAGAAATGTCGCGGAGTACGTCAAAAAAAATAAGCAAGATTTAGTCTTAGTACTTTTCAACAAGGAATTTAATGATGGGCTTGGTTAAGACCTTGACCTTCATCTTCAAGATCAAATTGAGGTCAAGGTCATTTTTATATATGGGACCTCCTATTTTTGACAACGGATTCGAAAAGAGCGATCAATTGTTCGTCCGAATATGTATTTTCCATGACCTCTCAAGGTCACCTGAAGGAATATATTTTAGTTACAATGCTTATGATTTGCTACGAAAATTAAAAAAATTAGTTCTTTATTTTTAAAATTTATATTTTTTTATTTTTTTTATAATTTTCATCAACACAAGCGCTATTACAATGTTCAGTTATTTATGATTATTTTTTATTTTTATTTTTATAGCAAATCATAAGCTTTGCAATTAAAATATATTCCTTCAGGTGACCTTAGGAGGTCATGGAAAATACATATTCGGACGGACAATTCATCGCTATTTTCGAAGCCGATGTCAAAAACTGGGCACGGTGTGCGGGAAGCCAAAAAAAGTTGGTCTAAAATGCCGAAAAAAACTAGCGTCATATATAAATACAGCATGCTCTACAGTGTCATAATCCATTAAACAGAAAATCGTACCTGATCATTTAACAAAGAAATCACGAAAAAACGCGATTTTTAAAATTTTAATTGAAAATATCATGTCGGCGGTCGATTTAAACAGGAAGAAATTAAAAATGATACAACTTTTATACTTTTTTCTTAATCTTTATTCCTTTATCTACAAAATGAACCCTATATCAATATTTTGCGATAACTAGTTTTTTGTTTTATAACCAAAAATACACTAACATACAATGCCCAAAATCAAAATACTCCGCCAACTTTGCTTGAAACAATACTAACTCAAGGTCACTGTGTACGGAAAGGTGAAAAAAATGTAACCAAAAAGGTAACATGGAGGAAAACTGCCTTCAAACGGTTTTTGGAGGAATCGATAGACAATCGCCAATCTTCGGAATTAAATGCATGGTGCATTGTGGAAACCTAACCACGTATATCAGTGCAAGCAGCGAGTGAATTATTCTCAATTAATTTGAAAAAAATTGTAAAATGACGATGACAAAACATTTGGAGCCAAAATGTGCACTTGTTTTAAATCCTTTGACAAAGGAATGGATTGCCGCTGCGATAGTTTCAGGCATCGTACCATAATATCCAAACGATTTTGTGAGATTTCAATGTGGTTGCAAGGCGCAGTGACATTTTATGGTTGGTACATTGATACAGGTATTTCTCCGGTTTCATCAGATTCAAATGTTAGTGGTAAATATTCTTCAGTTGGGTTAGATCTTTCCGGAACAGGAAGCGGCAGCGGTAATTGAGCATATGTCGTTTCAGTGTAGGTCAAAGTACCAATTTTTTTTCTGTTTGCACCGATAATATAATTCACGCACCCATAACATTGAATTGAATCATGTACTTGTGGATTTATCCATATCATCGGGACACCAAATGACATTGCGGCTTCAGTGTTTTGCCATTTATGCAAATGGAAAATGCTTGCCGTACAAACAATAGACGGCGTCCAATTTACACCACTAGGAACATTTTGTGAAAAGTATAGTCGATATAAATGCAGCGGTTTCATCACTTAGTTTGCAGCGATTGGTCATAATTTTAAATTTTCCACACACGTACCAAAAGCAATTGAGTTTAAAACGTCTATCCATATTTCACCAGACTTCACAAGCCGATTTTCACTTTATTTTTTGTGTTCTTTTGTCACTTTATATATTTAAATGAAAAGCTTTCTAGTTTTAATTTTTAATTTTATATTGTAGTTTTTATTTCTTCCTTATTGTGACAATTTTTTAATTTTTTTAGATCGGATTTAGATTTTTTTCGATTTCGAGGATAATTTCTTCTTCGGTTTCTTTTTTACTACTACATATTACCTAATTTATGTTGAAGCTGTTTATACACTGTTGCTGTATGCTGTTGTTTGGCACCTTCTTTATTTTTAAGTTATGGATAAAATTAAGTCGTAATTTTTATTGGGTTTGGTGTTGATTTTTTCGTTAAGTAAATTGTTGTTGTTTTTGTTTTTGTATATTTCCAGCTCTTCTAATCTGTCTAATTTCGGTCCTTTTTGATTCTGTGTAAAATGGTTACATTTTTATTGAATTCAGTATCTATACATATTTGGCAAATTTCTTTCACCTTTCCGTACCATGCATATAATTCCGAAGATTGGCGATTGTCTATCGATTCCTCCAAAAACCGTTTGAAGGCAGTTCTCCTCCATGTTACCAACTCAAAAATATTAGGCACATTTTTTTCACCTTTCCGTACACAGTGACCTTGAGTTAGTATATTGTTTCAAGCAAAGTTGGCGGAGTATTTTGATTTTCGGCATTGTATGTTAGTGTATTTTTGGTTATAAAGCAAAAACTAGTTATCGCAAAATATTGATATAGGGTTCATTTTGTAGATAAAGGAATACAGATTAAGAAAAAAGTATAAAAGTTGTATCATTTTTAATTTCTTCCTTTTTAAATTGGCCGCCGACATGATATTTTCAATTAAAATTTTAAAAATCGCGTTTTTTCGTGATTTCTTTGTTAAATGATCAGGTACGATTTTCTGTTTAATGGATTATGACACTGTAGAGCATGCTGTATTTATATATGATGCTAGTTTTTTTCGGCATTTTAGACCAACTTTTTTTGGCTTCCCGCACACCGTGTGGGGTTTCCCTATAAAAAATGACATTGACCTCAAAATGACCTTGAAGATGACGGTCAATGTTACAACCAAGCTCACCATTAAATTCCTTGTTGAAAATTACCTAAGGCTAAACCTTGCTTTTTTTTTTTTGTTTTGACATACTCCGCGACATTTCTAGGGGTTTCCATACTTTGATCTCGCAATGTAAATTCTTTCAGATGATCTTGGGAGGCCATGGAAAATACATACTCGGACGTAATATTGATCGCTCTTTTCGATTCTGTCATCAAAAGTAGGGATTCTAATTTAAAAAAATGACCTTAACCTCCAAATGGCCTTGAAGATGAAAGTCAAGGGCACAACCAAGCTCACCATTAAATTCCTTGTTGAAAATTACCTAAGAATAAACCTTGCTCATTTTTTTTTTGACTGAACTCCGCGAGATTATTTGGGGTTTCCATACTTTTTCCTCACCCTGTATTGTGTGCTAATGGTATTAATTAAATATTAATTGAAGTAATATTCAAATTAAATTATTTCTAAAATATATTTTTCGAACTTTCATTTTGAAAAATACATGAAAGTTGGCTCTAACGAATTGACTGAAATAATACTTGCTAAATTTATCTTTAGGTTTTCTAGTATACGTCAGATGTCTTAGATGTTTACAGAAAATTACGAAAAAAAATTATTTAATCACAAAATTATGACACGATCTTAATAGTTTGTGAATTTGTTTTGCTTTTATTACAATTTTTGAACTTGAAATTTCCCCAGGTGGCAATTTTTGGTACCGTAAAAAGCCGCCTATAATATCACCCACAATAAAATACTCGAGAATATTATTTTGCCTTTAAATCGGTATAGTATAAGGAATTTTTCTGATTTACTGGTTTCTTGGGTTTTTATGATTTTGTTTTATATGTGCAATCACGGAAATATAAATTGTATTATACATTATTATAAATTTAGGTGAATGAGTGAGAAGAATACAAGTCAAAATTAAGTGAATCCCAAACTGTTTGAGAAATTTCATATCAGCAAAAACGATATAGAAAGAATATAAATAGGTACTTCCTATGTCATACAAATCAAATGTCCGCAGCTTGGGGTACAGAAATAGTTTTTTTATGTTTTGCTATTTCGTTTTGTATACTATTTGTGTACCCCAGCTGCGTTTATTTATTGTATGACATACATCAGGTACATTAAAACTGTGGTCAAAACGTAAAACATAGCTTATTTTAAACTTCATAAATTTTCTAGAGAGTTAGAAAAAGTTGAATATTATATTAATTTTTTACTTATGTCGACTAAAATTTCTATGGCTTGCGACCACAACCTTTCGCCACAAGGCATTACAAGAGATAGAAAACGTTGGATATTAAAAAACGTAAAACAGCTTAAGTCGACTTAAGCTGTTTTACCTTTTGACCACAGAAATGTTGCCGACCTTTTTGCTGATGGGTTGACCTACTCTGGATTAAAACTCTTATTTCATAATGTGTTTGTTATATGTATTGTTAATTTAAAAAAATATAAATCGCTAAACTGTTTTAATTGAGTCGATTTATTATCAGAAGAGGTTTGTAAATTTTTTATTTGACTTTTAATTTTAAACCATTTTTTAATTTTCAGATGCAAATTAAAAACTATTAAAAAAATAAATTAGGCTTAGGGTAACCTAGAAATTAAATTTCTATCGATGAGAAATTGGAAATAATAAGCCGTATAAAAATGGGAAAATCTTGCATGATCTGACGTGCGTCTCGATGGCTGGGAATTTCATAAAAACTTTCAATGGCTTAAAACAGGTTCCAAAAATTGTCGCGGTAGAAAATATCGCGGTTGCTGTGTCAAAGGGGGAACCCAATGAAAAATGTTGTGTGCCAAAAAAATGTATTGCTGTTAGTTTCATATTTTGATACACATATCGGAGACAATCACGAAATATTTAAATTCGGCTATGGTAATAATTCCATCAAAACTGCTAGTTCTTTACAACCAATTGATGTGTCGGTGAATCATCCATTTAAAATTGCTATGAAAGCGGAATGGAATAAGTGGTTAAAATCAGGGCCAAAATCATTTACCAAAAAAAATTAAAAATAATGAAATGAATTTTTACCGTAACTCATTTGTTTATCCGGATATTAACATTTATATACCCGCGTATTAAAACCCATATTTTGTACCGGGTACAATTTTTTTTATTTTTCAGGAAACTCATAACCGATTATTTAAGAAAAACGTAGTTTAAACGGTTGCTATTACTTAACGAAAAATATCCTGCCAGGTTAAAAACTTTCGCATTACTAACACAATTTGTTGATATTTTTTATACATTTGACCTTTAGTTTGCTGCAGCGGAACTATCTGCTTATTCGATAGCACTATAGCACTATTTAGCTGCTAACTCTTACAAAATCAGCAAAACCTTCTGGATGCTGAAATTTTCTTCAAATAAATTAACTTTAACTAAAGGTATTCGAAATCTGTATTAGTGTAAATGTAATTTGTAAGAATGGGCCTAAAAGTAGTTAGCTATAAATAACTAGCCAAACTTCGAGTGAATTTATGTTCCAAAAAGCTTGAAAAAGTCAGGTAATATTTGAATCAGTTTTTAAAAGCATGATTAATAACCTTCTTCGCTATATTATTATCCTTTCATCGCAGTTTACGTTTAAAAGTCAATGTCCTTTGTTAAGCTTCTGAAATACTTTAAACTTTAAACTGAAAATTTTCAATTAACTTTTAATTCTGTAAATCTCTCAAGCGAAAAAAATCAAATTAAACGAACGAAAGCAACCACATTCATGAAGACACCAAATTGTTTTTATATAAACCAAAAAATGTATATTTAAGATAGGTTCTTGTCATACCTTTTTATATTCTTGTTAACCAAAAAAAAAAAAAATATCGAAATCAAAATTAAACACAAAAAAATAATAAAAATTCAAAATAAAGGATTGCGTCTACCTATGTTGAGAGGTGTACTCATACATATTTAAATTTCTACATTTTCCAATAAACCACATAATACCTTTAGCACCACATAACAAAACCATAAAATGAAATTTAATTAAAATTTCAAAATTCCACATTATTTTTTGGGCCATGAGGGAAAAAGCACCTGTGGATTGTTTTTTTGTTGCACAATAAACATACAAATATGTACATACATATATATTATGTAGCTTTGTCATGATGACAAAGGTACTTTATGTAACCTGTCTTGTTTTAATATACAGACATACATATAACATATATGATAATAATTGTCACGGTGACAAAGGTACTTTGTGTAACCTGTCTTGTTTTAATATGAGAATAATTTGCTTCAACTCGATTATTGAAAATTTGCATTTTTGTTAGGTATACACACAAAAAGCAATCAAAACATTTCAAAATCTGTATGAGACAATGAAACGGAAAAATTTCGTAATGGTTGAAATAATAATTTGTGACAAAATGACATGAGTTTTTTTTATACACATTGTGCTCCTAAATTTCCTTGGTATCTCGATCGAATTAATTTTTATTATCAAAATATTTACTTTGTCCGTAACGATGATTTTTTCGGTCGACATGATTATGTTATGTTTAATTTTCTGGAAATCTGTAAACGATATAACGGCTTACTATTTATTTTTCAATAATAAAGTTGTATTTGTCCATAAAAAGGGTTTCAAGTTCAATTTTTCTCAATTATATTTTTATACCTATGATGTAGGTTAATAAACCATCCTATTTTATTGAACATTATATGTACATACATAAAATAATACAGTAAAATAACAAAATGTTTACAACTTTCCAAATAATATTTTATCTTATATCATCTTCTTATACAGCAATTTCTTATACATACGTATCCATTTATAACCTTAAAAAAGTATGGCAAATATTTTTATGTTGTACATGCTTTGAAAATAACAAACATATTTTCTAAATAAATTGCAATCAAAATTTGTTTTCACTTTATTTATTATGCCTTATCTTGAAATTTTATGAACATATTATACATATCTGGGTATGTTGCACTGATGACAAATATGTCCATCTTCCGTTTTAGAAAATTTGAAGATTATTTGAATTCGATTGAATATTCAAATTCATAATAATCAAAATAAATTGATGTCGGTACACGTTAATTCCCTTGAAAGTTAATTTTCCATTTTTTTAACGAATTCTTGAGATATAGCATGTTGCGATTACATCGAAATATTTACTTCACTAAATTTAATTCAACTTAATTTTTAACAAAAATTAATTTAATTTCATTAAATTCAGTGAAACCAAAACCCCAATTTACTTCACCAGTAATTCTTTATTAAAAGTCAGCCCGTAATACCCTTAAATAAATTAAATTCAATTCGGAATCTAAATTAAAAGGACAGCAAATTAATTACTAACTAAATAACTTGAAATTCGAGATGCATAAAAAATTTGAATTCTAAATTATGAATATTAAATATTAAATATCTTTTTTTAATATTTTAGAATTGCGAAATAATTTAAATTAGATCTGGAGCTCATTAAATAATAACAGCTTTAAGTTGTCCATACTAAATTAAATTAAATAATTTGAGTATCCATATTAGTATATTCTTATTAGTACCTTATATCATAAACAATTAGCATAAATATATGATTTGGCTAATAAACTTTATTTTAATTTTAAACGCACAATCTGCTAAACCAAATTAACGCTAGAAAAAGATATAAAAAATTAAATTCAGAATCATTTTGATTTAGAAATCTGAAGCTTTATTAATCTTGCCCCAACCAACGATGCTACGAACAAACTATTTGAATCATAAAACTCTTCACCTTGGATGATTAAAAAAATAAATTCTGAATTTTAAATCCCAAATTCCAAATTTCAAATTCTGAATTCCAAACTTCAAATTCAAAATTTCAAATCCCAAATTTCTAACCTCTAACTTTAAATTCCAAATTCAATATGTTAAATCTTAAATCTTTTCCAAATTCCAAATTTTAAATTTCAAATTCCAAATTAAAAATTTAAAATCTCAAATCTTAATTTATGTGTCCCAATTTTAAATTTTAATTTTAAATTTCAAATTCCAAACTCCAAATTCCAAATTTTAAATTTCAAATTCTAAATCCCAAATCCCAAATTCCAAATTCCTAACCTCAAACTTTAAATTCCAAATGCTAAATTTCAAATTAAAATTTCCAAATTTCAAACTTCAAATCCCAAATTCCAAACTACAAATTCAACATTTCAAATTCCAAATTTCTATTCCCAAATTCCAAATTCCTAACCTCAAACTTTAAATTTGGAATTCCAAATTTCAAATTCCAATTTTGAAATCTCTAATTCCAAATTCCAAACTTCAAACTTTAAATTCAAACTTCAAAATTGTAAATCTTAAATCTTTTCCAAATTCCCAATTTTAAATTCCAAATTCCAAATTTAAATTTAAAATTCCAAATTCCAAACCTCAAACTTTAAATTTCAAATTCCAAATTCCAAACTTCAAATTCCAAATTTCAAATTCCAAATTTCAAATCTCAAATTCTAAATTCCAAACCTCAAACTTTAAATTTAAAATTCCAAATTCCAAACTTCAAACTCCAAATTCCAAATTCCAAACATCAAATTTCAAAGTCCAAATTACATATCCTAAATTTCAAATTCCAAATTTCAAAATTCAAATTCTTAACTCCAATCTTCAAACCCCAATCTCCAAATTTCAAATTCCAAATTTCAAATTTCAAACTTCAACACCCAAACTTAAAATTTTATATTCTATCAACACATTTCATCAAAATTGTTTCCAATCCATGTCCAAACATACTTTTACTTGTGAGTATTTTGTATGCGGATTCGTCTTCCAAACTCCAAATTTCAAATTTCAAATTCTAAATCCCAAATTTCAAACTTCAAATCCCAAATTCCAAATTCCTAACCTCAAACTTTAAATTCCAAATATTAAATTTCAAATTAAAAATTTCAAACTTCAAATCCCAAATTCCAAACTACAAATTCCAAATTTCAAATTCCAAATTTCTATTCCCAAATTCCAAATTCCTAACCTCAAACTTTAAATTCCAAATTCAAAATTGTAAATCTTAAATCTTTCGCAAATTCCAAATTTTAAATTTTAATTTTAAATTGCAAACTTCAAATTCCAAACTCCAAATTCCAAATTTCAAATTCCAAATTTCTAATTCCAAATTTCAAATCACAAACTCCAAATTCCAAATTCCCAACCTTAAACATTAAATTTGGAATTCCAAATTTCAAATTCCAATTTTGAAATTTCTAATTCCAAATTCCACACTTCAAACTTTAAATTCCAAATTCAAAATTGTAAATCTTAAATCATTTCCAAATTATCAATTTTAAATTCCAAATTCCAAATTTAAATTTAAAATTCCAAATTCCAAACCTCAAACTTTAAATTTCAAATTCCAAATTCAAATTTCAAACTTCAAATCCCAATTTCAAATTGCAAATTTCAAATTCCAAATTTCAAATCTCAAATTCCAAATTCCAAACCTCAAACTTTAAATTTCAAATTCCAAATTCCAAACTTCAAATTCCAAATTTGAAATTCCAAATTTCAAATCTCAAATTCTAAATTCCAAACCTTAAACTTTAAATTTAAAATTCCAAATTCCAAACTTCAAACTCCAAATTCCAAATTCCAAACTTCAAATTTCAAAGTCCAAATTACGTATCCTAAATTTCAAATTCCAAATTTCAAAATTCAAATTCCTAACTCCAATCTTCAAACCCCAATCTCCAAATTTCAAATTCCAAATTTCAAATTTCAAACTTCAACGCCCAAACTTAAAATGTTATATTCTATATCAACACATTTCATCAAAATTGCTTCCAATCCATGTCCAAACATACTTTTACTTGTGAGTGTTTTGTGTGCGGATTCGTCTTCCAAACTTCAAATTTCAAATTCAAAATTCAAAATTTTAAATCTTAAATCTTAATTTATGTGACCAAATTTTAAATTTAAATTTTAAATTTCAAATTTAAAATTCTAAACTCCAAATTCCCAATTTCTAATTAATTCTAAATCCCAAATTCCAAATTTAAAATTCCAAATAATAAATTTCAAATTCAAAAACTTCAATTTACAAATTCCAAACTTCAAATTCCAAATTTCAAATTCTAAATTTCAAATTTCTAAGCCCAAATTCCAAATTAACCTCAAACTTTAAATTCCAAATTCAAAATTGTGAATCTTAAATCTTTTCTTAAAATTAAATAAAATAAATAAATAAATAAATAAAATTCCAAATTTTAAATTTCAAATTTTAAATTTTAAATTTCAAATTTCAAATTTCAAATTCCAAATTCCAAATTCCAAATTCCAAACCTCAAACATTTAAATTTGAAATTCCAAATTTCAAATTCCAAATCTCAAATTCCAAATTCCAAACCTCAAACTTTAAATTTCAAATTCCAAATCCAAATTTCAAACTTCAAATTGCAAATTTCAAATTCCAAATTTCCAAATCTCAAATTCCAAATTCCAAACTTCAAATTCTAAATTTCAGATTCTAAATTCCAAACTTCAAACTCCAAATGTCAAATTTCAAATTCCAAACTTCAAACGCCAAATTTCAAAGTTTAAACTTCATATCGTAAATTTCAAAATCCAAATTTCAAATTTCAAATTCCTAACTCCAAACTTCAAACCCCAAATCCAAATTTCAAATTCCAAATTTCACATTTCAAATTTTAAACTTCAAATCCCATACTTCAAATTTTATATTCTATCAACACATTTCATCAAAATTGTTTCCAATCCATATCCAAACATACTTTTACTTGTGAGTATTTTGTGTGCCTACTCGTCTTCCAAACTTCAAATTTCAAATTAAAAATTTAAAATCTTAAATCTTAATTTAAGTGTCCAAATTTTAAATTTTAATTTTAAATTTCAAATTTCAAATTCAAAACTCCAAATTTCAAATTCCAAATTTCTAATTCCAAATTTCAAATCCCAAACTCCAAATTCCAAATTTAAAATTTAAAATTACAAATTTCAAAACTCAAAATTTAAATTTGAAATTCCAAATTTTAAATTCCAAATTTCTAATCCCAAATTCCAAATTCCTAACCTCAAACTTTAAATTCCAAATTAAAAATTGTAAATCTTAAATCTTTCCCAAATTCCAAGTTTAAAATTCCTAATTTTAAATTTTAATTTTAAATTTCAAATTTCAAATTCCAATCTTCAAATTCCAAATTTCAAATTCCATATTTCTAATTCCAAATTCCAAATTTAAAATTTAAAATTCCAAATTCCGAAACTTAAATTACTTCGGTCTAAAAAGACCAAAGTATTGAAATCCTGTCAAAAATGACGAAAAATTTGGTTGGTCCAAAACCACTTTTCTCGACGTTTTGAAAGTCCCTGAGTCTGAAAAAGCAAAAAAAAAAAAAATGTCCGTCCGTCTGTCTGGATGTCTGGATGTCTGGATGTCTGGATGTCTGGATGTCTGGATGTCTGAATGTCTGGACCCATGGTATCTCGAGAACGGCTTGTCCGATTTGGATTTTTTTTTCGCCAATCTGTTTCTATGGTCAAGGCGGAGATTTGAAAAGCTTTTGGAGACTGTGCGCCAAGGGGGTGGGGTACCTGCCATACGAATTGACCCAAAATAACTGCTTTTATAAATATTTACGATTTTTTTATATATGGTTATTTGATTATTGAATTGGGCATTGAATTTGGCATTGAATTGGGAATTGATTTGAAGATTAAATTAGGGGTCAATTTGCGCGTTGAGTTGAAGTTGAGTTGGAGTTGAGTAGGGGTTGGATTTCGATGTGGTGAATAGTTAACAAATTTTTTTTATGATGGAACTTGCCTATTTATCAACCGATTACGATGAAATTCGACATTTCTATTGGAAATGGGATTCTAAAATGATTTATGGATGAAGTTCTG
Source organism: Tipula helvola (assembly GCA_963556165.1). Taxonomy (NCBI): domain Eukaryota; kingdom Metazoa; phylum Arthropoda; class Insecta; order Diptera; family Tipulidae; genus Tipula; species Tipula helvola. The sequence continues at coordinate 120,446,663 of OY744483.1, forward strand.
GGATTTTAAAACGATTTCTGGATGAAGTTCTGGAATATGGCCAAGTATGACGGAACTTGTCTATTTATCAACCGATTATTATGAAATTTAATATGTGTGTTTGAAATGGGATTCTAAAATGAATTTTGGATGAAGTTCTGGAATATGGCCAAGTAGGATGAAACTTGCCCATTTCTCAACCGATTACGATTAAATTCGACATTTCTATTGGAAATGGGATTCTAAAATGATTTATGGATGAAGTTCTGGGATTTTAAAACGATTTCTGGATGAAGTTCTGCAATATGGCCAAGTATGATGGAACTTGTCTATTTATCAACCGATTATTATGAAATTTAATATGTGTGTTAGAAATGGGATTCTAAAATGAGTTTTGGATGAAGTTCTGGAATATGGCCAAGTAGGATGGAACTTGCCCCTTTCTCAACCGATTGCGATGAAATTCGACATTTGTATTAGAAATGGGATTCCAAAGTGAGTTTTGGATGAAATTCTGGGATTTTAAAACGATTTCTGGATGAAGTTCATCTAGTATGATGGAACTTGTCTATTTATCAACCGATTATTATGAAATTTGATTTGTGTGTTAGAGATGGGATTCTAAAATGAGTTTTGGATGAGGTTTTGGAATATGGCTAAGTATGATGGAACTTGCTCATTTCTCAACCGATTATAATGAAATTCGACATGTGTATTGGAAATGGGAGTCTGAAATGAGGTTTGGGCGAAGTTCAAGAATATGGCCAAGTATGATGGAACTTAGCTATTTCTTAACCGATTATAATGAAATTTGATATGTGCGTTGGAAATGGCAATATTTGATATGTGTGGAATATGGCCAAGTAGGATGGAACTTGACTATGCCTTAACCGCGGGTATCATTGTGTTAGACATGTGCGTTGTAAATGGGATTCTAAAATGAGTTTTCGGATAAATTTCTGGAATATGGTCAGTTAAACGGTTAGAAGTATCAGTATAATTTGTTATACTACTTTCGGTATAAAGTTCTAGAATACGATTTTTCGTTTTAAATTGGATGCCTGTACCCATGTTGAAGCTTTTGACCTGTTTGGCTGTTGTTGTATAAGTATATATATATTGGTTAAAATAGAAATCAATAATGTCAAAACAGTCACACCAACTTTATGATATTATTGAAGATACCAAAGACCGAAGTTCTGATCACCTCGTGAGGTTTCAGCCCCTCATATTTTTAAATTTGAAATTCCAAATTTTAAATTCCAAATTTCAAATCTCAAATTCGAAATTTCAAACCTCAAACTTTAAATTCCAAATTCAAAATTGTAAATCTTAAATCTTTTCCAAATTTAAAATTCCATATTCGAAACTTAAAATCTAAAATTCCAAATTCCAAACCTCAAACTTTAAATTTCAAATTCCTAATTCCAAACTTCAAATTCCAAATTTCAAATTCCAAATTTCTAGTCTCAAATTCCAAATTCCAAATCACAAACTTTAAATTTCAAATCTAAAATTCCAAGTTTCAAACCTCAAACTTTAAATTCTAAATTCAAAATTGTAAATCTTAAATCTTTTCCAAATTCCAAAATAAAATTCCAAATTCCAAACCTCAAACTTTAAATTTCAAATTCTTAATTCCAAACTTCAAATTCCAAATTTCTAGTCTCAAATTCAAATTCCAAATCTCAAACTTTAAATTTCAAATTCCAAATTCCAAACTTCAAATTCCAAATTTCAAATTACAAATTACAAATCTCAAATTCCAAATTCCAAACCTCAAACTTAAAATTTCAAATTCCAAACTTCAAATTCCAAATTTCAAATTCCAAATTCAAACTTCAAATCCCAAACTTCAAATTTTATGTTCTATCAACACATTTCATCAAAATTATTTCCAATCCATGTCCAAACATACTTTTACTTGTGAGTATTTCGTGTGCGTACTCGTCTTATTCAACTACATAACACTTACAAATATTTGGATAGAGAAGAAACAATAACAACATAGTACAGCAAAAAAACGAACAAACTATGCAGACAAAATAAGACGTTAGGTACAACACAAAACCAACGAAAATCCTTCCTATGAAGAACGAACCATACATCCAAAATAGTAACAAGATTTTTCAAGAATAATTTATACACACACACGCACAAATATTTATACTTAGAAATTACAGTTGCTTTGATACCATGATACAACGAATTAATAAGGTATGCTCAATAGATGTAATTACGCCATCCGGTGACAGAAATTTGTTTTTTATTTTTTGTTAATTCTCTATTTTATTTTGTTTTTAGCACGTCATTCGGTAGTATCGTGGTGCAGCATCGAATAACGTGCTAAAAAACAAAACAAAATAGAGAAATTTGTACAAAAAATAAAAAATAAAAAACAAATTTCTGTCACCGGATGGCGTAATTACATCTATTAAACATACCTTATTAATTCTTTGTATCATGCTTTGATACAATAACATACAATATTTATTCCGATAATTAAGAATCATTCAACTAAGCCGAACAATATACGATCACCAGAAATACAAGAAATTTAACAATGTTGTTGTTTCATTGTTTATTTTTCTAGCGAAGACCATTGCGATAATATCCATGCGCAATTATTTTGTTAGGATGCTTTTTTAACTGATTCAATTGCTTTAATAATAACATATTTGTAGTGGTAAGCCTTTCACGTATATAGATTTGCTTTCCGTTTGTTGAGCCATCGGTGGTAGTCTGTTGTTTTTGTTTCTCCGGATTTATTTGATGAGCATATAGAGGAGCATAGCTTCGAATTTTGGGGTATATCCTCCAACAGGTCGCAAATAAACTATTTGCGCCTCAAAATCTGACTACTCGATTGATTTTAATATGAGTTTTTCAATTGAAATTTCTTTTTTTTTTTTTGCTTTTGCGGCTGAGTAGTAAAAACATTATTGAAAAGTTACCACCGACTTTTTGACGATGCAAATAAAATCAAGTAAGTCAAGAAAATTAATACTACTCAGTCGCAAAAGCAAATGAAACACAAAAAAAAGAAATTTCAATTGAAAAACTCATGTTAAAATCAATCGAGTAGTCAGATTTTGAGGCGCAAATAGTTTATTTGCGACCTGTTGGAGGATATACCCCTTTATACATAAATTGGCATTTATTTTGTAAATCGTTGAAACGGGCATAGATCAGAGCAGTACGACGTGTTGACGACGTTATTACTCTTGTGAATATTACTTTGCAGCTTGTATATTAAATACATAATATTTCTTAAGACCACTTATTACAACATTCAGCGCGATTTCTTTTTGATGAAAGTACATATTTATTTGCTGACATAATATCTTTCGTAGTAGGATTTTCTGATTCTAGAATTTTATTTAATTTGCCGTTAGACGATTGTTGCTCCATTTTGATTTATTTGCTTTTCGTTTTTATTTTTTTTTGTAATACAAAGGACTCCTTGCACCACACTAAATTTTTTGTAATTTTGTATCATTTCAAAACCAACACAAATGTCTTATACAAGCCATATTATTGCCATACAAACACAAAATAAAACCTACTATTTCTGTAAGTATTAGCGTCATAAAACAGTATAATCTTTACATACTTTGATTTTAAATTGTAGTTTGTATCAAAAACAGTATAAAATATCACTAACACTTACAAGAAATACACTCCAGAGCAACTGAATCGACTAGGCCATCAAAACGCATATTTTTTTAAAATGGCTGGATCGATTTTCGAAAAACAACCTTCTTTTGACAGCCTAGTATTTTATCTTTTCAAGGATACCTTTATCATTAAAATCCATACAGTACTTTTCAAATTAAAGCAGTCTTAGCAAAATGCGATGTTTCGGTGAAAATAATTAGCGTGATGCAATCTCCTGTATAATGCCACGTTGACCGATATTTGTCGTCACTTATGAGTCAGACGTTGACCTGAACAAATCTCTACCAGTTTAATTCATTGTTTCCTTAAAATCATGGATACCACTCCAGAAAAATCCGCACAAGTTGTTGCTTTTAAGCAAGACAAAGCAATCTGCTGTCTCAACAGTATTCAGAATGTTTCAGGAAACTGGTACCTTCAATCGAAGAACACAAACCAGCCGGTTTCGGTGTATACCAGAGAGGGACGATCGATTTATCGTCCTAACTTCACTGCGAAATCGCCATCTCACGGGCATCGATGTGCAGCAGGAGCTAAGACAAGTTCGAGATGTAGCTGTTAGTCAATGGACAGTAAGAAGACGCTTAAAGGAAGCCAACCTCACTCCAAGACGGCCCGCTAGAGGCCCAAAATTGACAACACGCCACCGCAAACAGCGACTCGAATTTGCTCGCGAACACATCAATTGGAACATCGAGCAATGGACGTCCGTTCTATTTACTGACGAGTGCAGAATATGTCTCCATGGTAATGATATGAGAGACCGGGTCTACCGGCGTCCAGGAGAGCGATTTTCGCAGTGCTGTTTTGCTGAAACAGTCTCATACGGCGGCGGTTCGTGTATGGTGTTTGCTGGCATATCGTTTAAGCGAAAAACAGATCTTGTTTTCGTACCTGGTGGAGGCCGTGAAGGAGGTCTGACCGCTGAACAATATATCGAGGGCATTCTCTTGGATCATGTAGTGCCCTATGCAGGATATTTAGGGGAAGATTTCATATTGATGCATGACAATTCCCGGTGTCACACAGCTCGAACCACTCGACAATTCTTGGATGAGGTCGGACTCGAGACGATGAGGTGGCCAGCACTCAGTCCAGACATGAATCCAATTGAGCATTTATGGGACGAACTAAAACGGAGGGTCCGAGCTAGAAATCCGGTACCATCTAACATCTGTGATCTAAAGATTGCGTTAGAGGAGGAGTGGGGTGCGATCCCCCAAGTATTTGTCAAAACCTTAATAAGTTGCTTGCTTGAGTTTTTGTTGTAATTTAATTTTAAACACCCCCAATATTTTTTGCTTAATCATCAATTTTGGTTGCGTTTTCATTCAAAATTCATTACAAAAAAAAGTACTAAACCAATTTTCATAAAAATAGTGTCATTTTAAAGCAAAAATATCAGGCTTTCAAACAAATAATGTCTTATGAAAATCGGTTTGACCATTCTAACAAAAATCGCCCTTATGTGAGCGCTTAAGGTTTTAGTCGATTCAGTTGCTCGGGAGTGTAGTAGGTTTTGGATTTAATAATATGCGTGCGTCACGGAAATAATATGGCTTGTATAAGACATTTGTGTTGGTTTTGATCATTTACGATCGATTTAAGTATGTATAATCGACACAAATGTGTTCATGAATTATGGTGAAGGAATCAAGAGTATTTGTATGATTTTTAGTACATACAATATTAATATTTATTTCCGATGTTGTGTGATGTCTCCGTTATGATGAGATAAGATGTTTTGCAGCTTGCGATTGATGAAAATTGCAAAATGTGTAGATGACTCCTTGGATCGCGTCGGTTTCATCAATTACAATTATGTTTTATAATAAGTATCAACTTACAATATTTCTTTATAGAATTATACTTATGTTCGCGAGATCCAACTACAGGAATTAATATTTGATTTGAATTTTCAGAGATATTGTTCCATGGTGGGGAATTTAAGTGGTTACTTGTACTATGGCAGGTTTAATAACTAAATAAGGGGGTTTAAGCTCTTATTTAATAATGTTAATTCAAATTTTAAAAATGGTATTTAATGATAATTAACTGGTTTCGATCTTGATTTTCAGAGGTGTTTGTGAGGACCCAACGCAGATTTCCAGAAATATAAAGCATCCAGTGGACAGGTAGTTTTAGAAATTCTGTTGTTTTGATTTGTTATCCTCCTAAATTAGAGAACTTCAGTTCTGAATTCATACTTTAGAAACTAATTGGTGTCTTATAATTTTAATTTTGGGTACTGGTGATATTAATTATAATTCATTACAGAACAGTCATCGCAGATCAAACTTTTATACTTTAAGTGGCAGGTTCACGAAAATGCTTCATTTATAATAGTAGTTTTGAGTTAAACTGTAGTTTTAGGATCGGATTGGATACATTGGGATTTTAGGACGAAGAAACTAGGCGCGGCACACTATATATTTTGTTCTAAAGGGGTTCCTTTCTTAGTGATTAATAAGTAAATTTTCAGAAGAAAACTTAGTTCCAGAATTAATAATTTTATAAGGATTAAACTTAATCCCGATTTTCAGAATATAGTTACAACCTTAATCATCTCTCCAGGATTAGAGTTTAAATAATTCTTTAGCTTAATTTTCATGTAACAATGAGCAATAATTAATTTCGATTTGAATTTTCAGAAATACGGATGAATCCTCGCTCAGCAATCAGCATTCAGAAACTCCTAGCTTCAGCTGTCATATAGCATAGTAATTGTATTGTCTTGTAGCAACTCTTTTTAATATTTTTCACTAATAAATTTATATAAGTTAAATATTAAGTAGTAAAGATTTGGTATTAATAGTTAAATATTAATTAAATTTAGTTTTCAGTGATGACCGTGAAATTTTTTATTTTAGCCATATATTCGCGTCCGTATTCGTAAATAGCCTATTTAGATACAGTACTTAATTGAATTATCGGTGCATTATGGGTGCTGGTGCAACGTATCATAATCATTTTTAAATTATATTATATATAACCCAGACGTCACTTACCATGATTTGAGTTGTGATCACATAACCTGTTGTGCTGATTGTTTTAAAATTAAATTCGATTCAAAGTTTAAGTACCTGGGACTGCTTGTGGATACTTCCATGCGTTAGTTACCACATATCGAAACTCTACGTAATTTCATGTGTGCCCTGATACGAAAATTTTATATTTTGAGTTCAATGTGTCCGATAGCAGTCTTAAGAAATATTTATTATGCGCTGGTTGAATCGAGGCTATCGTATGGAATAGTCTGCTGGGGAGGGACTTATAATTCTAGAACTTATACACTTGCTGTTGCTCAGAAACACATTATACGAATTATGCTTAACACGCAGAGGCTATCGGCTTCGTGGCCTTTGTTTAAGTTCTTGGAGATTTTCCCTATAATTCATTTGTTTGTGTACAAGGTAATGAAAGCATTTTTTTCTATTAAGGGTACTCAGTCTAATGTTATTGTCAATTACAACTTGAGAAATAAGCAGTATATACGGCTTGAAAAGTTTACAACAACGAACTACCAAAATTAATTTCCAATATTGGCGCCAAAAATATTCAATAACCTACCGGAAAATTTAAAAAATATTTGTAAATTCAATGTATTTAAAACAAGTCTTAAATCATTTTTATTCGAGGCTTCTACTGTGAATGATTTGTTGTATTTTCAGGTGTAGTACATTTGTAAATATGTACATATCTTGTAATTATTTTATTTTTTTGATTGTAATATTATTAAGCTTTCTAATTGTTAATTTGTATATTTCTTATAAATAATTGTAAATAATGTTGATTATCAATCGACACTGGATTTATGGTCCACAGATTGTATTATAATAATAATAAATAAATAAATAAAAGAAAGAAATAATTATATAAATAATAATTCTAATAATTTTATTTTCCTGTTTCCAAATAGGTAGGAAATAGCTAATTAGTTTAATTTTAGGGATAATTATTTATTTTTAATTTTTATTTTATTCTAAATTTAGTTGCAGTGTATAAATAACTAAATAACTGGCTCACGATACCTGTAACTAATAGACCAAGCGTTGTGAAATTAAATCGTAGCTTAGCAATTTTAAGTTTTAAACTTTCTTAGAAGTTTTAGCTAAGTATTGAGAGAGTCTTCATATTCGATTTCATAAAATATCAATTTTTTGTAATATTAATATATTGTGTTTTATTTATTTATGTATTTTGTTCATTAAGGTCTATTAATTAAATTAGTTTAAAGAAAATTAAAAGGAGTCTCTTCATTAGTCTACTAATAAATAATTTAATTTTCAGAATATAACATATTTCCTGTATTAATCATTATTATAGAGATTAAAATTAATCCTGAGTTTCAGAATTAAATTTTAGATTGGACCAACCCTCCAGGATCAACATGTAGTAAATAAGTTGTAGTTTAGAAATTGTGTTGTCCTGTGCTAACTATTTTACTAACTTATCGATCGCTTGGGTGTCTGTAGCCGGGTCGATTCTGTACCATCTAACAAACCTATCCTATCCTTCAGTTTTGTTATATATAAGCGTGTGTACGTTGTGTCCGGGAGTTCCTGCTATAATGCTTGGCCGTACATCCTAATCAATCAATCAATTTACGATCGATTTAAGTATCATACACTATTTATTATTAAACAAACTGCTTATGTTTCTAAATTAATTTATTTACAACTTGTTTTAAATAAGCTCACTTTATTATTTAAATTTAATAAAACAAATCTCTGATCCGCAACAAAATTCTTGTTGCACGCACACGCCATGCTGAAAATTGAATTACATAGTTACCATATTATTATTAAGATCAAGGCGAATTAAAAAGTTAAGAAAAGTTTCTGTCAAAGCAAAGAAGTCAAATTTGTGTTCATCTAATAAAATTGTAATGCTATTAAAATGTTTATCAAATTAAACTACGAACAATTAAATGGCCCAACTTTAAGTATCCAACAGCATTTATCACTTGGAACGGATTTACCACTATACATGTATGTAAGTTGTGATAATTTACCTTGTTGTTGTAAACTTTACTCGTGAGGGCACCGTTTTCAGAAAATATTTATTATTAAATTCCCCAATGCATACCGGTCGGCCAAGTATTTTGTTCTAGGGCCTAGATAAATTTCAACCATCTGAAATTCCGTTGTTTGGAAAATAGTCTAAACGCTTTGTATTCTCAATCTTTCAACAATTTTTAGCCGTCAATGGAATATCATTTTCTTTAGTACAGGTATAGTACCATTTTCTGGAAGATGCCTGGTAATCCTCGTTACGTAACACTCGTTTCACCAGGAAATCTGCCGAGCAACATTTTTGTTTGGAAATCACTTTTTGTAAATTTCGATTTTTTGTCAGGTTTACTCCTCTTTTACGAATACCAACAACTAGCAATGTTTTGAGCTTACTGAAACGTCGAATGCTTCGCAACCTTTAAGCTGTTTTGCAGCTAACTTTTATAATATATGGACATAATTCTGCTGCTTTTAATAAATTAATTAATTTTCCTTGATAAATATCTAGACATAGACACTCTAAAAGAAAACATGTTAATTGTATAAACTTCCATGGTTTCATTTAAAAGTAAGCTTTTATTTTGCGTTGGTTGTAGTCTGCCAGGCGCAAATAGTATGGTAGGTAAATATTAAAAAATAAATATTTATAGAACTTTATTTATTGTAAATTCCGGTTCGTTCATATAAGAAGTCATGTGGTGGCCATACCCCTATTGTTTAACAAAACTTTACAAAATTTCATTAGTACTAAAGTTGTCTTACTGCTTTTAATTCGAAGTCAAATTTTCTTAATAAAATATTGTGCCATTTGACTGATGAATAACAATAATGTGCATAATATTGCCCAAGTTCATACAGAATGTATATGTCAATTTAGCATTTTAATAAACACTCAATATATATTTGTATTGAGTACAAATGAACGTGATATTACGTTTCTAGAGTGCACACAGTGTATCTTGTAAATAAACAGACAGTCAATAATATCTTCAGTTTATACTTTTTTCCTTTTGCCAACTGATATTTATTTATGTAAGTCCTTTCTCTGAATTGAAAAAATAAATAAATCGTTGAATATAAATCAATTGAAATTATTATATTTTGTCCCAGGATACATAAAACCATGTTTATCCAATTCTTGAAATGAAGATGAGTTTTCTGAATAGACAACTAACAGTAAAGGCAAACAACATATTTTATTTGAAATTTAATATTGAATCCTATGTAAGGATATGTCGATATCTTACCAAGCACTAACAATTTTTGTATAAATTGAAAAATCTTGGTTATGAAATGGGTGCGAAGGAATGTAAAAGTAAATTTACACTTTTCTAGACTTTAGCAAAACAGCAAAAAATCGCAACCTAAAAAAAGATAGTCTTCCAATATTTTAACGGGCGTAGTTACTGTACTCGCGAGATTCACTGTTTTATTGTGCGGTATCATAATGCTTTTAAAAGCGCAAGATCATTATAAATTATTAAAACAAGAAGATTGAGAAAACAAATACCATAAACGAATAATGTAAAATTGAAAGATTTCAAGGGAAACATATAAAAAAGCACAACTCAAAGATGATTTAAGATTTTATATTTTGTTATATTCTCAAACATTTCCGTCTTTTGGCTCTTGTTATTTTAATACTTAAAAAGGCACAAAATTTGTTTTTTGTAAATTGTATGCTTTACTATTGTGTTTGAAACGCTATTTGATGAGCAAAAACATAAAAATCACAAAAGATTAAAATTTAAAACCCATAAAGTAAAACAAAGCTCTCTCACAAATAAAAAGCTTATCCCGTATAAAACCGCCCAGACAAATTATTTCCATTTTTTGTGCTGCTATTGTTGAGCTAAAAATTATTTTAGTAATAATAAAATACTCAACAATCTTCGTTGTGCAGTACCAGTACCACGAATTTGAATTATTTATTCATGCCGCTATAATTTTTGTAAATCTAAAAAGGGCAATATTCTTAATTTAAAATATAATAACAATAAACAAATGCAAAAATTAAAATGGCAAATAATAAATAAAACAAACAATTATTTTTTGTATTTCCCGACAGTGGCGTTTAAAATTACAAATGTCGGGCTCCCCGCAAAATTATTCTTTCATCATCAACGACGCTCCTTTGAGCGTGCGATGTGGCGGCATTATTTTTTAGAAATTACCGAATAACAATTTACATTTAATTTGGTTGCTAATAAGCTTCCAGTGAAGTACTATGGAAATTAGAAAGCTCGGATGACAAGTAACAAGTTTGCCTGTTTCCTAGTAAATCTAATCTAAATCAAGCCATGAAGCAGGCCTGTCGTTAAATATTATTGTTAGAGATAGATAACACCTTTCATTAGCCAACAAAGGCCAAACTAAACATTATACATATCTGGTTTAAGGTAGTTATGTCAAAGTAGAAATCTCAACCCATTGGTCAACTGCTTTAATTGTTTTCACAACCTTAGTAATTTAACTGCGGTCCGCAAGGAATAAAATTATTGAAATCCTGTCAAAAAATGACCGACAATTTTGTTTGTCCAAAATGACTTTCCCGACGTTTTGAAAGTCGCCGAGTTCGAAAAAACAAACAAAAAAACTGTCTGGACGTCTTTACCCATTGTATCTCGAGAACGGTTGTGATTGAGAATTTTTTATCGTTCATCTGTGTCCACGATCAAGGCGGAGAATTGGAAAGCTGTTGACACACCATAAACTGTGACATATGTACGTCAAATTTCTCCGCCCCCGTCATTTTTTTTTTTTTTTGGTTTAATTTACTTTTGCCCCTTCGAAAGTATGTTAAACTAAAATATGCCGCTACGTGAGGAGGATCAAGTACTGGGTATAAGAATTTACCCAAAATCAAGTGGTTTGAGGATTGAGTTGAGCGTTAGTTTGGAGTTGAGTTGAGTTGAGGATTAAGTTGGGTTGCGGGTTCAGCAGCGGTTGAGTTCTAGTTGAATTGGATTGGATTAGGGTTTAGAGAGCAGTTGACCAATTGTTTATATGAGTGGGATGGATCGGGTTCCACTTGTGGGTTGAGTTGAGAATGGGTTCGAGTTTAGTAAGCAGTTCAGCTGGGAAATTACTTGGGTGGTTGAATTGAGTGTTGAATCGCTAAAGCTGAGTTCATGTACTGTTACAGTTTTTCAGACTTTGTTGTTTGTTAGTTGAGTTTGAGGTTGGTTTAAGGGCGGGGTTGCAGGACGAGTTGAGGTTGATTCAGTGGTTCAGTTAAGAATTTATGTGGGGTTGTGTTGATGGTTGCATTGTTTTGAGTTGAGTTCTTGGACGAATATAGTTTTTCGAACCTCACTAAATTGGGAATTGAGTTTGACGTTGAGCTTGGAGTAAAGGTTGAGTTGTGAGTCGAGTTAAAGTTAGTTAGGACTGAGTTGAGTTCATGTACCCATGAAGTTTTTGAACCGTGTTGATTGCGCTGGAAAGAACCAATGGTGTCGTAAACTATGGTTTCAGTGCAGTCACACTCAAAATATATAAGAAGCTCATCTGGGCGCCCTGAATAGGGGAATAGCCATGCGGAAACTATCTCCACTGATACGAAGATGACAACGCACATGGAGTCATTAAGGAGGATCTCAGAGTACTTGACATCATCAGGGGAGGACTCTGATGGTACAGTGGTAGAGATGGACGTGTAAGGATGGTGACATTCTTACAGATCAACCTACACCACTCAAAGGCAGCATCAGCTGCTCTCCTTTTAAAAATTGGAAAGGAAGGGACGGATATTGTATTGATCCGAGAACCTTGGACCGCTGATGACCGGGTACTTAGACTCAAGACACCCTGTGTTCTAGATTAATGTACACGAAAAAAGAAGGTAGGGTTCGGTCATGCATTCTCGTTAAAAATAATATAAATTGTTTTCTGCTATCAAATTTCAGCAATGGAGATGTGGCAGCGGTCAGCATTGAGGCCAATAAACGAAACCTCTGGCTAATACCAGCCTACCTAGGTTACGATGAAGTAAACATTCCACCAGTCATTCTAGGTGAAGCAATTTTGGAGGCTGAAAAGCGCTAGGTTGGAGTCATCCTGGAAAGTGATGCAAATTTTCATCACATAATCTGGAGAAGTACAGACACAAATGAACGAGGTGAGTTACTCCTTGATTACATTCTAAGTACTAAACTTCCTATATGTAACATAGGCAATAAGCCGACTTTTATAACAAGAAATAGACAGGAGGTATTAGATATTACACTTGTCTCAAACTTTTTGACGACTAGTCTTGTGTCGGAAGACCACTCCTTTTCTGATCACTGTTATCTTCAATTTGAAATCGACTTGGTTTCTCCAAACAGCCCTTTCTACAGGAACAGGAGGAAAACCGACTGGGATATCTTCAGAACTATTCTGGGTCTTAATTCTGGGTCCTTGGTGGTCAAAGGAGATTCAACAAATACGTCAACGATGCAAAAGACTCTTTAAAACAGCAAGGAAAACAAAAGCCGCTGTAGACTGGGACTCCTATAAGGAAGTCCTCAAAATTTACAAATATCAGCTAAGAAGTGCAAAGAACAGATCTTGGAGACTGTACTGTGGCAAAATTTAGGAGTCTTCAAAGATGTTCAGGCTGCGTAAAGTACTATCTACTAGCCCTTCCATCCCAAGCTTTCTTCAAAGGCCGGATGGAGCATGGACCACAAATAGTATGGAATCGCTGGAACTACTATTGGAGACTCACTTTCCTGGTTGTTCGGAATCTGCACCTACTATATCAGCAGGTAATAGGGCAAGTAGCCTCGTAGGCCAAATTATTAGCAGAAGACAGATTCTGTGTGCGATAAGCAGCTTTAAACCATATAAGTCGCCAGGACCTGATGGTATTATCCCTGCGGATATACAAAAAAATACGGATCTAACCATTTTCTGGTTAGAGGTAATTTTTAGAGGCAGCCTAAAACTATGTCACATTCCTAGTAAATGGACGGAAGTGAAGGTTGTTTTCATACCTAAGGCGGGAAAACGCTCACACTGCAGTCCCAAAGACCTTAGACCGATTAGCTTGTCTTCTTTCCTTTTCAAAATACTGGAGAGACAAATAGAAGCTCATATTAGAGGCACGATTATGCCGGCAAAGCTGTTTAAATCTCAACATGCCTATTGCAAAGGGAGATCTGTAGAAACTATTCTTCATTCTCTTACATATTTTATTGAAAAATCTTTCGAATATGGAGACTACGCGATGGTAACCTTTTTGGACATTGAGGGAGCCTTCAACAACGTGCTTACAGGGGCTATATCTCGGGCACTTTCGATTCTAGGAGTGGATGAATCTCTCAAGGGCTGGATAGATCAAATGCTAAGAGGCAGGATCATAAATGCCAGTCTGGGGAAATCCTCCGCCAGAAGATTTGCAAGCAGAGGCACGCCGCAGGGTGGCGTACTGTCCCCGCTGCTTTGAAACTTGGTCATAAATGATCTGTTGCTGAGACTAGAGTATAGTGGCTTCAAGGTGGTTGCCTATGCGGATGACGTCGCTATTGGTGTCCGTGGAAAATATCCCGGCACACTTAGTGAGCTTATTCAAAATGCTCTGGGCATTCTTTCATTATGGGCCAATGATTGTGGGTTGAATGTGAACCCACACAAAACCGAAATGGCTCCCTTCTCCAGGAAATATAAAATTCCTCATGTCGATCCTCCCACTTTAAATGGTTTCAACTTAGCTTTTATAGATGAAACAAAGTTTTTGGGTCTCGTCTTGGACAGTAAATTAAACTGGAAACCTAATATTATGGAAAGAGTAAAGAAAGCTACGGTAGCGCTATACTTTTGCAAAAATGCCATTGGGAAAGGTTGGGGGCTGGAGCCCCACATGGTCCTTGGGCTATACACAGCAGTAGTTAGACGTTAGACCCATTCTTCTGTATGGGGTAATAGTCTGGTGGCCTGCTCTGGACAAAACTGTCAACCTAAAGTTGTTGACAAAAGTTCAGAGAGCAGTCTCTCTGTGGATCAGTGGTGCACTGAGGAGCACATCCAATCAGGCACTGGAGACTCTGCTATTTCTGACTCCTCTAGATATCTTGGGAAAACAGTGGGCAGCTTGCACTGCCATACGACTGAAATCCACGTTAATGTGGACCTGCAATAATACAGGGCACTCATCTATACTTTGTAACAAAGGGCTCCCCAAGACCACCGACTATACTGTCCCGTCACTATCTCCTGATAGAAAGTTCCGGAATATTATCCCATCCAGAGAGAACTGGATGTTGGATGCAGTTTTGGAACCAGGAGTTTTTTTCTTCTTCACTGATGGTTCAAAACGGGATGTAAGAGTAGAGTCTGGGGTGTTCTGCGAGGAACTCATGTTAAACCTCTCCTTTTGTCTCCCTGACTACTGTAGCATTTTTCAAGCTGAAGTAACTGCGATAAAGGAAGTCGTGGACTGGTTGAGGTATAATGTAATATCGACTTGTGATATTCGCATATAAACGGACAGTCAGGCTGCTATTAAAGCGCTTCAATCACACCTTCTCATGTCGAAAGTAGTCCAGTAGTCTCTCATCTCTTAACGAGGGTACCAGGACATTTCGTTAGTACGGGGAATATAAAAGCCGATCAACTGGCTCGACGTGGTACAACGGACCACATCTCAAACAGCAAAAAGGTCATTGAAATGCCTCTTGCGGTATGTAAACTGCTGCTTCAGGAGGAAGCTAGTAAGTTGACGAATAACAGATGGGCAAATAGTACCTCAGGCGTAATTACTCGGCAGGTCTGGCCAAAGTTGAACTCGGCGAGATCCAAACAGCTGATCTCACTTCAACGGAGTCAGATCAGTGTGGTTGTTGGAGTGATTATGGGGCACTGTCTCATAGGCAGACATGCGAGTAGACTTGGTTTCTGCTCAGATGACTACTGTCGTAGTTGCGAGGACGAAGAGGAGGAAGAGACAGTACTTCATCTTCTTTGCACCTGTCATCGTCTGGCACGAAACAGACTGAATTTTCTAAGGGCATCCTTTTTCAACTACCAGACGGAGCTCAGCAGGATGAACGTCAGGAGTATCCAGCGCTTCATAGCAAGCTCAAAGTGGTTTCAATGAGTTGGAGGAAAATTTTTAAATTGTGGTATGGCTATAGACCTCTTTGTGCCTATGCTCGGTCCTGGTGGACCGCCACCCAAACCTAACCTAACTTAGCTAGAATTTTCTTTGAGTTGAGCTCATGGACATTTGAAGTTTGAGTTATTGTCGAGTAGGGTGTTGAATTGGGATTGAGCGATGGGGTGTTGAGGTGGAGGTTAGATTAAGATGAGTTCATGTAATTATGCGGTTTTCGAACCGCGTTGATTTAGGGGTAGCATTGAACATTGAGTCTGGGGTTGAGTTGAGGGTTGAGTTGGGAGTTCAGTTGCAGGTTGAGTTGGGACTGAGTTTAGGGTTGGATTGAGTTGGTGTCGAGTTGAGAATCTAAGGGGAGGGGGGGGGGGTACTCTCTGGGTTGACTTGGCCGTTCAGTTTGGAGTTGAGATTTTGTTCGATCTGATAGTGTGTTGATGTTGAGTTGAGGTTGAGTTAACCTTCATTGAGATTAGTGAAGGATTCAGCTGGAAAATTATTTGGAAGCTGATTCGTGGACTGGGTTAGTCACTGAGTTTGGGGCTTTATTTGCTATTGGATTGAAGATTGAGTCAACGGTTGGGTTGACAGTTGACAGATTTGGTTGAATTGGAGATTGAATTGAATGTTGAGATGAAAATTGAGTAAGCGATTAAGAGGATTAGTTAGGGATTGATTTGGTAGTTGAGTTGGAGGTTAGATTGAGTTACTTGAAATTAGTTCAAGCAAAGCACGCAATTAAAAGCAATAGAACCAATAATGTTGGGCGTTAAAGCCCTTAGCGTAGAAACCGCAATCTTAACTGCCTATGAAAGGGTCATTTAGCCAAAGCTATATTATAATTTATTTTTCTGCTATAAGACTAAGTTTTAAGTTATTTAAAAAATCTGAGTGAGTTTAATAAACGTATTTTACTTGAGATGAATAAATTTCTGACTGTGGGTTTTGTAATTTGTTAAGGACACAACGACTGTCTAGAAAAACCAAACTCGCAATTTTTCAACCATAAAATTAAAATAATTTCGCCGAAAATATTCGTAAATTTCTAAATTGAAAGTACATAGTTGAAATGAATCTCGAAAATATTCTTTTATTTTTGTTTCGCAAATCTTTTGTGATTTCACCTTTCCAAAATATTATATATTTGTTTGACTGTTTGTACATTTATTTTGGGCAGTGATGAGAAAAGAAAAGTAACATAAAAAAATTGACAAGGTGAAAAACAAACAGCGATATATTTATTTATTTACCTTGAGTTTATTAGGTTTTACAAGCATTTCACAGCTTTCAGCAACCTAAACACATTTTCATAAGAAGCGTGGCAAATAATGCTTCTTCTCTTTATTCTTCAACAGGTAAATATTTTTTAATAACAATTAAACCTACACTCATGTTTTCTTAGATTTTTTTTTCTCTTGCGACGATGAAGACTTAAAATGGTAAAAAAAGTGAAAATATTGGTAATATTTTGTTTTTTCGGGCGTGTTACGAATGAATGTGATGCAATAGAAAAATTAGCCGAACGATAGATTGGTTTTATGCTATACTTAAAATAAAGCATAATAAGGCTAACCACTTTATGTCAAATTGTATAAATATACCGTTTAATAATAAATTCTAAAACATAACCTCATTCTAGGAAATACATGGACAGAAGGAACTAGGAATCGGAATCAAGGCATGGATCTATCTACCAGAACAGGCTGCACGACATTTACCAAATAATCTTCACGTGACGACTGTTAGCCTCTCATCCTGCAAAACGATAATATATAAGCGAACGAGAAGCGAAAATTTAAAACCGTTATTCTTACTAAAAATAAATATGTCGTTGAAATTCGTAAGATTTTTACTGACTCGCTTCGCTGGTTACCTCTTATGAATGTGCGCATTTAACTAAATCAAACGAAACTGTCAATTAAAAATTAAATTATGTATTGTGCCAAGTCAGCTAACACAAAAGAATCTTTAAACTTTGTTGTTGTTTATTTTGTCCGAAAATCTTTTATGTTTTTAAGAATTTATATTTTTAACTCAAGACTATGTACATATTTATGTATATCGTAAACAAAATCAACGTTGGAAAGTTTAAAACATTTTTGAGACATCAAAGTAAAACGACTTTGTTGATATTTAATTACACCATTACTTATTTGTACCATTAGGCTTCAGTACGTCCCTATCCAAATTTAAACCGTCTAGGTTTATTTTTCTGTGACAATCGTTACTTGGAAAATGTAAACCATTTTCAAATTAACGCTTTTTGCTCTCAGTATTTACATATGAGTGTTTCTGGAAAATTGTAAAATTGTTGTTATCCATCCTACATTTTTTGTTGTTTTTATTATTCTTTATTGTTGTTATTATTATTTTAAAAAAACCAACAAAAATTTTATGTTTCGGCAATGTGGGAAGTTTTTCGTTGGAATTAATAGCGAAATTGAAGGATTGATAAGAGTAATGGTATAAACGATAAGAATAAATTTTAAATGAATAGCATGTTACTGTTTAGCGATTTTCTGTTATAATATTATCATTGTGGTATTAAATTTATTCCTATCGTAATAATTCATGATACATTTCTTTGGTATTTATAATATTATTATTTAATTAAAGCTGTCTTACAATTAACACATAGAACAATAGGATTGTATTTTTTGATCGCAGATATTCCATCGTCATTATTGTAGTCAATACCAGAGAGTGCGAAAAAATTCTAAAACCTGATTTTTATCTGTATTCGTAACGTAAGGTTTTCAGAATTAAATCTTTGAATGCACCGCTGCAATATCTGCGCAATTGATTTAATTTTTAAAAGCATTCATCATCAAACATAAACTAATTCGAAAACGAACATCACTTTTCAACGTCACCAAAGAGTTGCAATCAACCAACGATTTCCTCAAATTCTTAGAAAGAACATATACACGCCTTAATAGGACCGAGAACAATGCCTGCAAATGAAAAACTCAGGCCCAGCTAACAAAAACAACAGACACTCACCGCAATTACAACCAAAAAGCGGATATACATTTTGTGTTCAGATGATCACAGTCTAGAAAAATACAATAAATTATACCGACTGAGTCAAATATAATGAATGCGGTTAGTTAACTTACACGAATGATGTAAAAATAGGGCACAATATACTTCCATGCACTAAAAGCCAACGTTGTAAAACGT
The DNA here is from genome assembly GCA_963556165.1 of Tipula helvola. Classification (NCBI taxonomy): domain Eukaryota; kingdom Metazoa; phylum Arthropoda; class Insecta; order Diptera; family Tipulidae; genus Tipula; species Tipula helvola. Next base: position 120,465,614 of record OY744483.1, read on the forward strand.
AAATGGGCATCATCACATCCTACTGTGACACTTAGTTACTGCTACCGCAAAAAACACACAAGCATCCAGCGCAATAATTGATAACGAGACAGCGCTGCTAGCGACGGCTATAGCGAAAACAACGAGATATGATAGAAGAGAAGAGCTCCCGGCATGGGACGGCACGATAAAAACCTTAGGAATCAGCCTAGAACCACAATTCAGATAAGTCTGAATAAAATATTTTGTCATTTGGGGCAATAGGAAAATATTGGCAGATCTAGCCAATTTATTTGATCAACTAGAGTGGTTTGCACCTGCATTTATCTATCGGATAGGGTGAAAAAACATTTGCAAAATTAGAACAGTAGTGGATTCAATTTAAGGACCATCTAAAACACATTGAAAAAATTACAATAGCTATAGATGGATTGACCATAAACAAGAAAAAAATGAGCTCCATGGTTTCAGCAATGACTCAGAAAAGGCGTTTGCAGCAGTAGTTTACTCTTAAACCACAAGTAGCAAAGGTGTACCCAGCTGTCTATTTAGTGGCTGCAAAACTCAGGTCGCACATGTAAAAATTAAAATTTCACTAATAAAAAGCGTACGAGATACTCTGAACCTAGAACGAGTAGCCATTTATGCTTGGACTAGGGTAAGCAGTAATCCCAACAGATATAAAACATTTAGTAGCTCATGCAAACTAGCCAATGGCACCACATAAAATCCAACTGTAACTCAGCAGGCATAGCTTTCCGATGGATGAGCGCTCTTTAATTAGGAAGTGCTCAATATTAGTGGGATGGACTAAATTGGTTAAAAAATACAAATTATCCGATCCATCCGAAACCTGATCACTTCTTAATCGGGATATCACTGCTATCGCATCCAGAATCAGATAGATTCAACATTAATTTAACACAAAGATGGACTTTGATTTCAAAAATGACTCAACGATTTTGGAAAATATGATGAATGGAATACCTAGCGAAACTACACAAAAATCAAAGTGAACATCACTCATTAAAAGTATCATAATTTAAACAGCCTTTACTAGAAGTTGAGCATAATGATGAACTGCGTCACCACAAAAAAGTAAACTTAGGAAGAGGCAAATGCGGAACCATCAATATATGAAAGATTGCGAGTGAATTATTTAGAGTGAACTAAAGCTGAATAATGAACATCTGTTACAACTAATGATAAACCAAACTTTCAACTTGGAATATACAGTAAACGTTCTCAAAAGGCGACAAGGTGACATTGATCGAGATTGGCTGTTATTCAAGAAACTGTTAGGAGAAGTTCTAGTGAATAGCGTGGGGAACAAACTTTCCAGCTTTATTAGAACACACCCTATCAATAATGATTTCATTCAAGGAAATCCAAGAAACGCTAATAGAAAATATAATGGATTCACACGATCAAGTTAATACTACCAGGCTATTAACAGCTCAACAACTCAAGGCCTGTTAATCTCCGAGTGAAATCTCCGTAATCAATTTCATATCATATCAATTTTTTCGTAATATTCCGGCAACTACAAATAACCGTAATTAGCGTTTACAAAAACCAGAATTCCAAAAATGTATACGATTTTGAATAACCCATAATTTTAAAATCGTTTTACTGAAAAATGCCAATTGTAGACTTATGCCTTTTGGCCATAGAATATTGGCATTATATCAGATCATAACAGCCAAAACTGCATAAATATGTATGAATTTAACATAAACAAGCTAATGAAGCATATTCTACAAAATCAAGCAGATAGTATCACAGGTGAATTACAATTACTACGACAAGTAGGGGTATACAAAAAGTGGGAGATAAATGGCAGGAAAATTCGAAGCTCTTTTCCCATTCAAAACAGATGCTTTTATATGTATAATTTCAAAAATTGCATTATAAAATGTATTCATATTTAGATCCTTAAACAAACCCATCCTATCTATTACGTCCGGCTACCTTGTAGATTTTTTATATATGTAGTTACTAAATGTAACACTAAAGCTTATAATTAAGGGTGGATGAAACTGATCAATTCTGGATAACGCCTGAACTGATTATTATATCCATAAAGTTTTTGATATTATTAATTTGGGTTAAATCTAGATAGCTGAGGGAATAACCAAGAAGCACACCGACCCTCATAACTTAATGGAGACAGTTGTCCTTTATCATCAATATTCCATACAATAGAACCTAGATTAAAATCACCAAGCAGCCATTTTTAATGAAGAACGAAGAGATTTATGAAGACATCGTTATTGATTTAATAAAACCTTGACCATACAGCATTCAAACAGAAAGTATATACTCAAATTACTTATGCACATAAACAAATAAGCAATTAATTTCCACAGTGTCATTTTTAAATTTTCATACTAAATAAAACTAATATACCGGGTGTCCCAAAAAAATGTATACACAGTTTGAATGATTAAATTCAGTTTTTATTCCCATATAATTAATATTTAAATTGCTAAAGAATCTACATAAAATGTATAACTTTCCTCCTACCGCAGTTGTTCAAAATTATTATCGTTGTGGTCAATACACTGCTGATAACCGTGGGCTATACAGATTTTTTGGATCGGTCGCAATAACTTTCCAGTACTCTTTCTTGGCTCGTGAAACTCGTTGATATTCTTTGTCTTCAGGAACGTTATCTAAATACTTTGAACAGTTCCATTCGTTTCAAACTTAGCTTTTATACGACTAATTGTAGTCGTTGTTTGCTGCGTATTCCCTTCTTATTATCCTTATCTGCTTTCTTATCCGCTCACACAAATCTGATATAAGATAATGAATGAAAGGGAACACGATTAAAGTTCTTTAGCTCTTTCGGTATTTATGAATAAAAGAACAATGACTGCACCACGTTATAATAATGATTTGGTTTATTTTTATAAATGGCTTTAACACTTCACAATATTATTTTTACAAATGGCTTCACTACGCTAAAATGCTTGATCATTATTCTGCGATTGCTGGTGTGCGATTGACTCATTTTTTTAGTAGATTTTCTGTCGAAAGTTTATTTTAGTGGATCTATTTGACGCTGTACAACATTTGGCGCTTACATTTATAACATGCGCCTAAATGAATACTTTAAATGGTTTTAGTACCAACTGCATGACAAGAAATGATTTTGCATTGTAAATCCGCCACCTAAATTATTTGACATTTCTTGTTTATTTTGAAATAATAAATAAAGTTATGTTTTCTTTATCAGCTCTATAGATAAAAGGATGAGTATTGTGTTTAAAATATATGTAAACCGTGAATTGATGATTGCTATAGCTAATATATATTTTCTTTTAGATTTTAAACAGTCGTATAGGTAGATCTGCCTGAAACTCCCTGCGATATTGTCTTTGTACTTTTGCTACATCTTCATACCTTCAACAGTATTTAAAAATAAATTTCCTTTTTAAATGTTAAGCTTGGTCCACCCATTATTTCCAATTCATTATACCTTGAAAAGAAAGTAAAATCCCAAAGTTATGAGTTATGACCCGTTAATCAGTATATACATTTTTTTGGGACACTCTGTATATTAATATACTCGTATTATATACAAATTCACTTGTTACACTAGTTAAAATGTCTACCTTATGTATATACATTTTGAAATATAACAAAAGTTATCTTAGATATCTTTTGTCTTGTGCGCCAAGGAGTATTGTAAGATAGTAACAAATAAATATGTATGCATCTGATTATTTACAGTAATTCAGTTATAACAAAATAAACAAGATATTTAATAATCAAAAATATAAAGGGCTGGAACCTCATGAGGTGATCAGAACTTCGGTCTAGATTACTTCAATTCCCAAATCAATCCCGGAATAAACCTTCTAAGTCAATCTTAAGCTCAACTTCCAACTCAATTTAAAACTCAAACTCCATACCAATTGCAGCACAATCCTAAACATAATCACCAAATTAACCGCCAAACCTAACCTCGACTCAATCACTAAATCGACTGCAAATCAACACTTAACCAAACTCCAAATCAAACCTTAAATAATCCACCAACCGAAAAACACACATTTCAACTCAACTTAGCTCGAACCAAATCTCAACTCTCTACCCTCGGCATACGTAACCTCGTACCATCATAACCTTAAACTATCATTCCACCATATTATTATTCCATAATGTCATACCATCATGAGACTATACCATTAAACCACCAAACCGTCATACCATCACACCATCATACTACCACAACATCATAACATGGTACCATCATACCATCGTATCATTATACCTTAATATTATATACTATATTATACCATCATACCATCGTACCATCATACCGTCATTTAACCATACCATCATATTTCAGAACTTTATCCAAAATTCATTTTAGAATTCCATGTCCATCGCAGATGTCAAATTTCACAAAAATCCGTTAAGAAATAGAAAAGTTCTGTCTTAATTAGTCATATTCCAGAACTTCATCTAAAAATCATTTTGGAATCCCATTTTCAATGAACAAGTCAAATTTTATTATATTCGGTTAAGGAATATTCAAGTTCCATCCCACTTCGTCATATTTCAGAATTTCGTGTAAAAATCATTTAGAATCCCATTTCCATTGGAAATACTTAATTTCATCAAAATCGGATAAGATATAGAATCCCAATACAAGTTTTATAAAAAAATCACAAATCAAGTTTAACTGCTCACTAAAGCTTAATCCAACCCCAACTCAGCCCTAATTCAACTCGCAAACGGAACCCAACTCAACCCTCAACTGGATTGCAAACTATCCGCCAAACTTAATCCTCAAACCAGCATATACAAAAAAAATTGGTTAACTGCTCACTACATCCTAACCCAACCCCAACTCAACTCCAACTCAACTTCAACTCAACTCACACATTGGCTCCTAACTTAACCTTCAAATCAACTCCAAACTTAATGCCCAATTCAATAATCGAATCAGCATGTGGTTTGGGTCAATTCGAATGGCAGGTACCCCACCCTCTTGACGTACAGTCTTCAAAAGCTTTTTAAATCTCCGCCTTGACCATAGAAACAGATTGGGGAAAATAATTCCAAATCGGACAAGCCGTTCTCGAGATACCATGGGACAGACAGACATCCAGACAGATGGACGGACATTTTTTTTTTTTTTTTGCTTTTTCTGACTCAGGGACTTTCAAAACGTCATGAAAAGTGGTTTTGGACTAGCCAAATTGTTCGTCTTTTTTGACAGGATTTCAATACTTTGGTCTTTTTAAACCGAAGTACTTATCTGCTTGGGCGATTATACACAATATTACAAGAACAGCTTTCAATCAACTTATCAAAATGTTAAAAGACGCAAATATAATGGAATCAACTTCACCAAAAAATTTATTGAAATACAGTGGAAAACACAATGGAGTGCCAAACGAAATTCTAAACAACATAACAAAAATTGTCATAGATATGGGAATTGATGGAATCCCACTTTTTAAAAGTAGTGCAATGACATTATGGAACATTTAAAATTTTCTGGTAGATTTTACAAATTTCGATCCATTTATAGTTGGATGTTTCATGGGACCCGGAAAACCATTAAACGTTGACAAATTCTTAAGCGATTTTGCTCAGACATTAAATATTTATATGAAAATGGCATTACAGTTAACAAAAGTGGACTAAAGAAAAATTTTAAAATTTTTAACAAAAGGGAATTTTAACAAAAGGGGATAAGTTTTTTAATGGGTGCAGTAAGTGATGCCAAAATGGTTTGGAAATCGATGGCCGCGTCTATTATTCACCGGTAAAATCAACTCAAAGGACATCATAATAGTGAGTTTTATACGAAACAAAATGTTTTGGAAAACATTATTGGTCTGGTGTCACAATTTCCAATCGAACCAATGCATCTGCTCGATTTAGGGGTGATGAAAAAATTATTGCAAATTGTGGACTGAGATAAAATTTGGATCAATATTCAAGATGTCGAAAAATAATTTATTGGAGTTGTTTAACCGTTTACTTAATTTAAGAAATTTCATTCCGATAGAATTTCAACGGAAACCTAGATCATCAACCTAGAGCTTCGCAGATGGAAAGCCACTGAATTCAGGCAGTTTGCGCTATACACTAGAGTAGTCTTTCTAAAAGATCTCATCGATTTGGAACAATATAAGCATTATTTGTGCAAAATAAGCAAAATTGTGTGACTGACTTTCCAGAAATATACGAGGAAAATTTAATATCTTACAATGTACACAATTTAGTCCATTTGAGCGATTGTGTTTAGCAATATGGTTGTATAACTTCGTTTAGTGCCTACAAATTCGAGAATTATCTACAATTAATAAAAAAGAAAATTATATAGAAAGCCATCATTTATATTACAGAAAGTTTACAATCGCACTACCGAATTAAATAATTTCTCCCAACTTCATTACCCTGAAATATTTGCCAATTTTTATATTGGTGGCTCGAAAGCTGATTCATTTTGTGTGATTAAAACAATGTTTCTCTGTCTCGAAAGCGAATTACACAACTAGTATTGGACACAGATTTCAAAAAATTAATGACTTTTATCAACAACCAATTGTATCATCATTCCTCGGAATTGTTGAAGCCAGTAATTTGAGAGACCAAGAAGAAACCTTTAATATTATTGATATAAATTATAAATTGGTTGCCTTGCCTTATAAACTTAGTTTTATTTTAATTCCGCTGTTATATCTGCAAAATGAATTAATTTTATTTTGTGTGAATTCATCACAAAGAACAACATGACAACAGAATCACCAGATCTATTTGCGATGAGTGAATCCGACGATTTAATAATTCACGAATCTCCAACTTCACAGCAATAAATATATTTTAATGATATATACTTATGTCAAGTAGTTTTTACAGATTTATAAAATTCTAAATATTGCTCAATTCAATTTCTAAAATTATTTAAAGATTTCTTACAGATTCAGTCAATTCTACCAATTGCTCCCAATTCGAAGGCAACCAGCTTCCCAGTATATCACCAAACAACACACATCACAACAACAATCATAGGAAAGAAGCCATTACCCAAACCAAATCCGGAACAGAACACTAAATTAATTCGACCTACTAGTTCCGAACCAAAATATTTATCACTAAATATGGCAGATCATTTAGCACCACTACATCGCATCAGGAACAACTCATTAAAGACTAATGCTAAACCAAAGGCCACAACTAATATTATCTCAAATAACTTTAAAGATGCAAGTACATATGTATACTCAAATAATAGAGGACAAAGTTGATATATCTAGCATATGATACTGTCATGCGTGAATCATTAGTCTGTCTCAAATGACTTTCCTACTAGGAAATAATTATGTAGCAATAAATTGTCGTACTTATAGTCTAGTGGTTTTTTATTCATCCCAAATTAATCATGGCCCAACAGAGAGGAACCCCTTTAAATATTTACATTGACAACGGTACCAACTTTCTTGGAGCTCGAAATAAATTAAAGCAAGCCAAATACAGTGTAGCTGATCAAACAGCCAATAATGTCAAATTGACATACCACCACCTAAAAAAGATTATCCGAGAAACTATACTCACCTTTGAAGAATTTAGCACAGTACTAAGTAATACATGGAAGTCACTTCTTAATCGGGAGAGCACTTCTTTCGCATCCAGAATCGGATCTATCCAACATTAATATAACACAAACATTGGCTTTAATTTCAAAAACGACTCAACGATTTTGGAAAATATACCTTGCGAATCTACAACAAAGATCAAAGTGGCTAGCACCAAAGCAAACTATACGGGATTGAGCAGTCAACAAAAATATTAAGTTTTCATGGTGGATCAACTAAACTTGTGTACGAGCAATAAGTAAATATGTATTAAAAAAACTCAATGAAGAAAATGGATTCCTCAATAAAGCTCGAAATTTAATTGTTAAAAATAATGAAAAGTCAGATGTAATTATCTGGATTGATTTTTACCCAATGCTGTTCGCCCCAGCTGAAGGACCGATAGAAAAATAACCCGTGATGTAATATTAACGTCAACAGATTTGAAAAACATTTTTTTTTTATTCGTTTGTTAAATCCTATTCCATATTATGATATAATTATGTGGGAACACGAAATACATTTTGGTTTTTGAATAAACTGTTTACTTGTGGCAGAACGTATGTGAACATTTTTACTGGATAACGAAAAGTAAATATTTTTTTAGAGTAAACACTTCAAATTGGTTTTAAAGTTTTCTTAATTCCAAAAAATTTTACTTATTCGTTACAATTGTTTGAGTATCAAGGGTATAAATTCTGTTTATTGACACATCATTACTTCAAATTTATAGGTATGCTAATAAGCTCAATGATGCCATTACGTTTATTTTATTTATTTACTTTTAGAAAAACTAATCACATAGATGTATTTTCTGCAGACTATTTGATGACTCTATGGTAACATTACCTATTTTAAGTGAAATTTGAACATAATTTGATTTGCCCACAAAGAAAAACCTAGAAAGTTATAATTTTTTAATTTGAGATTTTATACTAAGTAAATATGATTAATATTTACATGATAAATAAAAAAAACTACTGTGTGTTATTACTCTTGAAGTGTAAACATAAAACGAAATTCTTTGTGATGCTGAAAAATTAATTTAAACCTTGTGTATGGTTGTATGGACATTATGTTTACAGACAAAATATAAACATATTATGTAAAATGTATACATATATTATCCTTTTCCATATTAAAAGTTTTTTATAATTTTTTGTATTTTGTGGAATTTTGCTTCTTGGTAAAAAGATGAAAGGAATATAGAGGATGACTTCTTTATCATTGGATTAAGGAATTATTTATGTCCAAATAAGAATTTGTTAAAAAAAAACTTACATGAATTCTGCTTTGTGTAGTTTTAATTTAATACAACATTTTTGAACAAACAGCGTAGGTATTTTGATATAAAGGTAGACTGCCACGACTAACCTAATATTTTATGTAGACATCCATTTATGAATTACAAATTTAGTATCATCTCAAAGGTAAACAAATTCTTAAGGAACTTATAAAAGGATTGATTTATGTTCATCTTTAATTTACATTTTTTTTAAGCCTCTTAACACTGTAGCACATGAAACTGTTAAAAACTATAAACCACATGGGTACATCCAAAACTATTGGAAATGAGAGTTACCCAAAGGAAAATTAATTTATGCAGGCGGGTTTGTTTACCATTTTTTTTTTTTCAACCGAAAACAAAACCAGAACGCGTAAAATTGAAAATTTTGTTTTTATCATTTCTTCTCCCGCTCCTGCATCGAGAATTTCTAACGCAAATTTTATTCCTTTGATCTTCCCGAGAACAAATATGCAAAGTATAAAAGAATTTTTTTTTTTTCGATTTCTTAAGAAAAGAAACCTTACAACACCACCCAAATCAAACAGAAAACCAATTCCAAAGACATTCGAATACTATTTTTGTTTCCTCAGCAGTAAATATTGAATTTCCATTTCTAGATTTAAAATTTGATGTTTGTGTATGTATGTGTGTGTGTATTTGTATCCAACATCTAAAGGAAAGCATGAATAAAGTCAATTTAAAATTTAAAAATCCATGGCAAATAACATTGAATTCTGTTTTATCGATTTATTTGTATACAAAACATTCAACAAAATAAAAATACAATTTATTATAAGCAAAGCAACACCAATTTTCCAACGGTTTTCTTTATTTTCAATTATATATCTTAAAATAATTCAATACATTTTCTTGCAGGCACAATATATTTACAAGAGAATACAAGTTTTTTAGTCTTCTGTTTCAATAAACGTTTTTGAATGTTAAATACCACATTCAAACCAATAAGAGAAACCATTTTCAATTTGTTTTTACTTCTTTTGTTGTGGTAAATGATATATGAGGAACGGGTAATCAGAAAATTGGTTTTCAATGGAATCAAGATTGCTCCAATTTAGTAAATGTTTAGATATTTGTATTAACAAGAAGAACAGTTGTAATAAAATAAAATAAAAATTTCCATTGGAAGCCTTAATTTATTTTAAATTTAGTAAATCGAGCTTATTTATAGAAACTTAAAATTTATTTCTTGGCACAATTTATATACATAAACAAATATTATTAATTATTTTTATTGAATTTTTAATTAACAAGTTAATATTTTTCTGAAAAATAAGAGAATTTAATCCAGTTTCTAACTCATGAGCCTATGACTATAAAAAAATCAATTCTCTCATCAGGCCATGGCTATTGAACTGATTGTACTACAATTATACATTCTAAATATAGAATGAATTGTGTGCCGGTTATATTAGCGAATTATACTAATACAGCCAAAGGGTGGTGACCCCAAAAACGTGATTTTTCGACAATTTCGCCAACCTCATGAATTTTATTGAAAAGTGGTTTAAATGATAGTTTAAAATGAGACAATTGTTAGAATAGCAGTAGATGATTTAAGAAATGCAAATAATAAGCCTGATGATTCAAGATACATATTTAGGAATGATTTTATTTGTTCTGTATAAATAACACACGCCTACTTAGTACAGTGCTCGGCAACACTAGCAAACAAATATGTAAACGAACACGTCATGCGGCTGGCAGACGTCAAGACTACTACGTTAGTTTAGTGTTGCCACATTATGCAAATACAAGTTCATTGAATTAGTTAGGTATAAATTAAATGATGTTAAATATAATTATTAATTCAACACTCCTCCTCAATGAACTTCCAGGCCACATAATTCGTGCAGCTTCTGTAGTCGTATTGCAGCTAACGGTTTTGTTAACATGTCGGCCACGCTGTCTCTTACGAAGAATTCCCGAGTGTCTATATGCTTTGATCTATCGGACATCTTTTCTTCTTCAATTAATGTAAGGCAGCTTTAGTTGTCTTCTAGAATAAGCGTTGGGTCATCCATCTTTAGGTTGAAGTTCGTCAGAAGTCTTCTCATCCATATGGCTTCTTTGCAAGATTGCGAAAGGGAGATGAATTCGGACTCGGTTGATGACAAAGCAATGCATTCTGATTCTTACGCCTCCAGCTGACGGTTCCTCCAAACACGTAGAAAATATAGCCTGAATTGGATTTTCTGTCCTTTGGATTTTCACCCAATTGGCATCAACATAGCCTAGCAGCGGCTCCGGATTGTGCCTTTGAGATATTTTAAAACTCTTTTTACCTCCATCCAGTCAGTTTGTGTTGGTGTTTGGACAATTTGTGCTAAAATAGCAACACTTGTCGAAATATTTAGGTCAGTAGAATTTTTGATGTGTCTGCTTCTTTCAAGTATCCCAAGTTCTCCAAGTGGAATATTTGAGATCATGGCATCGGTCATGCCAAATTCAGCAATCACTTTGTTGATATAGGCAGCTTGGCTAAGTAAATAATTTCCAGCTGCTGACTTATTTATTTCCAAGCCAAGGTAATTTTTAATTGGTCTCAAGTTCTGGAACTTGAACTTTGTTTAGATTGAATTTTCTGCTTGTTCAATCATTGAAGTGTTGTTATCTGGCGACCACAAAATCGTCAACATAAACAAGTATGTCACAAACTCCATTCGCGTCTCTTTTTATGGACAAACAGGGATCGGACTTACTTTGAATAAATTCAAATGATCTAAGAACTTCATGCAAAGCTTGGTCCCAGCACCTACCCGATTGCTTTAATCCATATAAGCTTTTCTTTAGTCGGCACACAAGATGTTCTTCGTTTTCTTTAACAAAACCGGGTAGTTGTTTCATGAATAAAGTTTCTTCAACTATTCCGTTCAAAAATGCAGCCTTTGCTTCAGTGGCGTAACTACAAGTTTTGGGCCCCACCGCAAAACTTAATGTGGGCCCCTAGACTACCCTCTAGTGATGGGCTAATTCGGTTCTTCTTTGATAAAAACGTAAGAGAATAAAAGCAAAACAGAGCAAAAAGAACCGATTTAGTACATCACTACTATCCTCCCTGCACCTTGCATATATTTCCCTACCGTCGCAGGTAACGTAAGAAATTATAATGAACATGTTATTACCTGCGAAACACTTGAAGCTGGTTTAGGAAATTGTACTATTAGAACTTCTGCGAATTCAAGTATTGATCCCGAAAAACAATTTCTAACCGCTTGGTTAGAGGTGTGTAAATGGTCGGTACAAAATTACAACAACAAATTAAAATTTTAAAAAATTATCACCCAAATGTTCATCGATAGTAATGCCATATATAACCGTTACTTGACGATCACACGATAAAAGATACAATTACACGAATGTAAATAAAATAGTAAGATTCGTAAAAATTCCGTTTAATATTTTTGTTTCAGTTGGTCCGTTTCAGTATAATTATTATAGTTACTTACATTTGCGGCTGACAAAATTCAGAGTAACTAGACGGTTAATTGGAATACCAATGTGTCAGTAAAATAGTTACCCTATAGGCCACACTTATGTCAGTCAATTTTACCTGTAAAATTCTCGATATTCGTTCGTACTTCAGTCGGTTAATTGCAGTGTCAATTTGCTGGTGGAATGTTTACCCTTAAATCACACTTTTATCAGTCGATTTTATCTGTAAAATGCTCGGTATTCGTTTGTAACTTAGTCAGTTAGCTGCAATGTCTATTTTTCAATAAAACGATTGCTCTTAAGTCACCCTTATGTCAGTCCATTTTACCTATACTATTCGTTGATTATACAGACATTATAACGCGCTAAGGTCTGCCAAGTTACGGTCATTTAGAGTACATTTTAACGAAAAAACGTCCGAAAAATAACTACATGGTCCTCAGTCTCAGGACGGTCAAATTAGATGACCAACATTGTATTTTGTTTTTCGGGGATGGTATTCCTGAAATTTCCTGGTTAAGCATTGACTTTACTATCACCATTTGTAGCGGAAACTCTTCCGATAGGTCGTTTTTATATTTTTCTTGTATCGCTCCTGCAGACTTCATGAGATCATCGTCATTCATTTCCACAAATTTATCTGGCTGCATACAACATTTTAAATCAAAATTTAATATTTTATTGTTAATAAATGTTGACTTGAAATGTAGAAAACAGTGTTTAAATTCATGATTCTATAAATCCCAGGTTAGCTCGATTTTTCAAAACACGTGTTCGTGACGTCATGCAATTCTTTTTTACTTTTCGTTTTTTTATTTGTTGTTGTAATTTATATACGTATTTAGAATTGAGTGACGTCAAAAAAAAAAGATGGCCATTTGTTTACATATTTCGAGCTAACCTTGGTTTTATTGAATCATGGTTTAAATTCATGTTTTCGTTCCCTTCTTTTATCATTTATTTCTCTCTTTGTGAAAGAAAACAAAAAATATTTTTGTTGTTTTTTTCCCCGAAAACGAAATCGAAAAACGTAAAATATCTCTCCTCATATTAAACACAAAGCATAGGAGAAAAGAGATATTTTATTTTGTTGGATGTCGTTCCAAAGGAAAGAAACAAAACAATATTTTTTCTCTCCTTTTGCAAAAAGAGAGTAAGGCAAGGAACGAAATTTAAATTTAAACACTGGTAGAAAATCATATTGTGGAGAGTATGAAACAGTTCTTCATTACAAGAGCAAAGACCACGGGACCCTCATCGTTGAGTACCCCACCGTAGCACGGGGTTTGCTTCCTTGTAGTTACGCTGCAGCTTTGCTTCGAAATGGAATACGACCATTTTTTCTTTAGCTGCAATCGATAAAAGAATTCGAAATGTTGTTTGCTGTACCATAGGTGCGAACACCTCATCATAATTTTCCCTAGCCTAGCTTTGAATCGATAAACGGAAACGTCCGTTCCATACTTCACCTTCTTGCCAACGATATGGCATGTTGCTCCGGAATTCAGTATCCAACCATGGCATTTTGCTGTTGCACGCAGTAATTGGTCAATCGATTCTTCATTCACCATGATCGCTTTCTGACTTTTGTACCCCTTAGACTCATTTACGTACTTATTCTTTCTTTATAGGAAAATTAAACCAATTTGCTTTTTGTGTTTTTGGGGATATTTTTTGGTTTAGTGGTATACAAAAAAAGAGGTTCTTCTGCTGGAGGCCTATTCCCGAATACATAAATGCTTTCACAATATTGTGAATTTCGTATCATGTAACACCAAAGTGGTATTTAATTTTACACAATAATGTGAATCCGGCAATAACAATATAGTTACTGTCAAAATCACAAACGCATATACTACATTGCTTTTTCGTTTGTTTTGTATACGACAAAATAAAATAAATTAATAGAATCGAACAAAATAAAAAAATTATTATTTGAAATGGCAGGCAAGCAAACGTAAGTATTTAATAATTGTATTAAATTATTTAAATTGTTTTACTTTTAGTTGGTATGTTGCCATTTTAAATAACATTAAACAAATCATATGCCAAAATGTTTTTCTATGTATTTGTTCGAAAACATAACCTATTTTGCAGGCCAAAAATAACCAATCAACACCAATTTGAAGCGATGGTTGATTATATGGAAGAGAACCGGGGATTAGCGTGTGGATATGTTATATCACAAGATGCAAGAAGTAGTAGTAAATTGCTTTGGGAAACATTACCGAGTAATTTGAATTCTCTCGGCCCCCCTCTAAGAGAGACCGCAGAATGGAAAAGAGTAAGTAAAATCATATAAACGACGTATGTATGTATATAGTTTTAACTATTTTAATTATAGGTTTGGGCGGATTTAAAACAAAATATTAAAAAGAAGCTGAGGCAAAATATAAAGGCACTTAATAAAACTTGAGATCCAAATAAAACCATTTACCTAACCCCAATGGAACAAAAAGTAGACGAATTATTTGCTTTAACTGACGCTATTAAAGGGGTTGCAGGGGTAAGGACTTTGGCGTCCCGAATATTACAATTATCGATGTATCGAATATAGAGGAAAGAGGGAGGATTCTCATTCGCCTAGACCAGAAACGCCATTTGCACTCAATATTCCAGAAAATAATTCATGTGCTGAGGAACTTCGTAAAACACCGGTCCCACTTAGATCGAGACGTTCCAGAATACGAAATCGAACTTCGAAACAATTACGGGAATCTTTGATGTCCAAGCAAGTAAAATCTCAAAATGAAACCTACAAACAGTTTCTAATTGACATGCAACACCAACTAAAACTTCTTAAAAAATTGTTAGCTGCACAAAATAAAACAAATCAACTACAACAAGAAATGCTAGATTTAAAAAAAAAAGAACTTGGATCGTTGAAGTTAGAACGTTTAGATAAAATGAAAAACCGCATGCAGACAAAATGCAATTAAAACTGCAACTCTTGGAAATAAAACAGGCGGGACTTGGTCCCGAATAAAATTAATTCCAGAAATTTATTTTAATTATTATGTTGCCAAATAAATAAATGAAAGGCTGTTTTAGTTTAAGTTTATAGATAGAACTGAATTATTTATTATTATGTAACTGAAGAATTCCACGAATAAAATATTTTGTAACTACATTATAAGACTATTTTTTATTTCATCCCTTATTTGTCTTGCCCTCGCTATTTCACTTAAAGAATTTTCCTGTTCCAGATTATTGGTGTTAATTTCATTATTACCGACTTCTTCATTAACATATAATTCTAATGTAGTGAATTTTTTGGAAACATTATGCAGGGCACAACAAACATTAACGATTTTTGCCGCTTTGGCTGGGGTATAATGTAACTCTCGGGACGACAAAAGACAACGGAAACGGCCTTTCAGTAACCCAAATGTTCTCTCAATTATATTCCGGACTTTAGAATGTTGGTGATTGAATGAAACCTCTGGACTTCCGCCTGAAGCTTGCCTATATGGAGTGATTACCCAAGGTTATATCCAGAATCGCCTGAAATTTAACATAAGTGAATTGAGATATAGAACGAGATAATCCGAGCATTATATTTACCTAGTAACCACGAATTTTTGACTCCATTTTTCCATCGTTCTTCTAAGAACTTCCTTTCTGGGCTTACACTCCATACCGCCGAATCATGAGATGCCCCGCCATTTCTTGCATTTACGCTTCGTATCAGCATGTTGTTATCACAAATCTAAATAATATGTACAATTTCGTTAAATAAGTATTTTTGAAAATTTACAATTATGTGTTTTAAAAATTTACCACCATTACGTTCATACTGTGGTTTAATTTTCTGTTAAAGAATAGATGTTCTGTCTCTGTAGGACGGATGATATTGACATGAGTGCCATCGATTGCCCCTATTACGCCAGGTATTTTGGTACGAGAAAAAAACCAATGTTTCGACTGTATTTGTTCCGCAGTTGTCATTTCTAGGTGAATTACTAGCGGGCACAAAACGTTCTCTAATATCGACAACGTTTCCTCTAGCACTTTTGAAACTGTGGACTGCCCATGCTCACCAAATAGTCCTGCCCCACACATGCTTGATAGCTTCCATGGGCTAAAAATCTTAATGTAGCAAGTAATTTTTGAGTTGGCGAAATACGGGTACATCGTGTAGATTTTTTAAAATTCAATTCTGTTTTATTCAGAATAAATGAAAAGCCCTCTTTGCTCAATCGAAACAGTATCTGAAAACTTTGTTATAAACGTACATGTAGTTTTGTATTAAATTTTGAAAATGCTTGTATTTTATAAGTTTAACTTACGTTATCTCCCGAAATTCCAATGGATTTGAATTATCCCGTAAAATTCTTTATTGTATAGCTCGTTCATAAATATCCTCTTCATCACTGCTGCTTTCGAAGCCCCAAAAAATCCAATCCATTCTATGTTGATTTTTTTTTTCACTCATAACGTAACTTTTGTTTTGAATTTGACACTTTTAGAGAAATGTACTACAAAATATATTTTAATTTACTACAATTGTTTAGCTAAGAAACACACCTTAAACTTGTGTACGAGAATGCCAATTTCACATAAAATTGTGCAGCATTTTTGTTAAATTGGCATAATTGTCAATAGACAATTATGTGTTCGGGAATAGGCCTCCTGGCAAATTAGATAAACAATCTTAGCCGCGTATTTATTGCGAAATGTATGTGATTTGAATTTGCTTTTTAAATTGTTGCTTTCGATTTTTCGAGTTATATGGGTTTACATTTTTTGCAACATAACTAAAATGTTAACAGGTAGTATTTCAGCTACTGATATCTTTATTTAACAATTACAAAGAGCCTAGTGGCGCTATTTTGGGTTTCCCGGGGAATTTAAAATTGGGAGTTGATTTGTTGTGGGTTTTGGTGTGTTTTAATTTTCTTTTTTCCAAAGCATACTGAGCGATTGTTCATGTTTTGGGAAAACATAATTTCCAGCCAAATTTTTGGGAAAAACTAAACAACAAAATTGCTATAAAATGGAACAATTTTTCCACTTAATTTAGTTAATTTAGCTTTGGAAGGAAGAAAACCACAATACACTGAAAACTCACAGTGGATTGGTTCCCAGTTCCAATTCTCTAGGAAAACTAGAATAGTACCACAGGAAGTTCGTTAGATAATGTTGTTTTGTTTTATTTTCCCTTTTTATAATAAAAATGAAGTTTTCTTTTCTGAAATGAAGTTTTTATTTTGTCTTATATGAAGTTTTTATTTTTAAAACATATGGCAGCACTAATATTTCAAAAAAACTGAAATGGAAGTACGTTAAACAAAGACAAATACACCCATACTTCAAATATTAAATATCATACATGATACATCTTAGCTAGCTGTGAAAATAGCAATTATACATACGTTGATACCACAGTACACATAATAAAGGTAATATACTGCGCATCTGCCAAAAATTACAAAAACAACAAATTGAAAAAATGGCGAAACATAGAGACCTTTTTATAATAATGTGTATACGTATGCATGCCTTGTAAAGTTTAAAAAATAGAAGTAATTTTAAATAAATAAACAAAAAAGTTATTTAATTCAAATACATTTATTTATATAATTATTTTATTTAGTATATTCAGGTCTCAAACATTCGCCATATTGGCAATTTTTGACAGCTGCGCAAAAATGAACGAAAATAGAACCAGTGAGTATATTACCTCTATTTTGTGTACTGTGCGTTGATACATATAGCGTATTTACTTGAGACATTTACAACAACAATTGCACTAAATAATCCTGAGAGGGATTAAATAATCCCAAATTTTGTTTGGGATTATTTAAACCTTATCCCATTTTTTAGTTTTCGTTCTTAGCGATAGAAGCCGCCAGATGACATAATACATGTTAAATTTATATTTTATTTCGAAAGGTTGGCTTTTGAAAATTAAATCAAATTGGCTATTTTCTTGGGAACAAAATAAAACCAAAATAATTCGAATTACATTTTTGGTCAAAAAATACGCTTATAATAAAATAATAATTTTGAAGTTGTTTAATCGGTATGCTATGTTTGGTATTGCTAATGCTGTCGCTTAGTTTGGTTATGCGGAGGATATAGAACACAAAAATATATGAGTGGTAAACAGCTGCTATGATTTTACAGTCAAAATTGCGCTTTTATTCAAAATAGTGCTTTTTAGCGCAAACCGCCATATTTCATTTACTTCAAGCGATGCAGCGATGTAGCGAATGTAGCGATGCAACATTGCTTTGTTCACAAGGGCCTCTATCATGTTCTTTTCGACCCGCCTCAACTTTCTTATTATGAATTCCCCTATCGAAAAGGCTGCAAACACATTCATTTAACATAATAGACGCACTCATTTAATGACGTTTGTCAGTGTACGCGGGATTATTTTGAGACTAGTTTTGATTTTAGTTTAGATTAAATGTAAAAACTTGTCACAATCCTCAACAATAAATCAATCGGAAAATTGTTCGCCTTATTTTTGTTGGCGGAATTTTTCTCGCTATTGAATAGATGTTAAAAATCGCTATTGAAAAATTCTTTCGCGGCGGAAATCATGATAAGGCCCCTGGTTTGCCGTGAACATTCACAAAAGTTTAAATATGGAATCATCAACAATTGTATTGTATGAGTAATGGTGAATTTTAAAGCGCTCAGGACAGGTTTATAGATGATTAACTTAACAGAACTGTACCGTTGCTCAAGCTCACCAATACATCGCTATACTGAAATATAGCCGGTTAGAAATTTCAATTTTCAATTAAACAATTAGTGTCGGCAAGGTTCGACCTACAAATCCAAAATAGAACAACTTATTGACTTTTTAACCCAAAATTGTACCGTAATTTAAATACTGAGTGAACAGTTCTCAGGTCCATCGAAGAGACTTGAAATGATTCAGCAGTTGCAGGTTTTCACATAATTCTTTTGCGAGTCGAGCGTGAACTCGCCCGTTGTTTTTTTAAAATACCTGCATCATTATATGGTATGCGTCAAATTTTGATTGTACTCTCAATATGATCTATTGCGTATTTGCGTTATAGGTTTTGTTGAGCTTTTTATTTCTTCTTTCACTTCCGTTTAAGAATTGTTTATTTTAAATTAAGATTAAATAAATTATTTCTTCGATTAAGAAAATCTTCTTGTGCATAATGTCTTTTGATGATTTTGGGTTTTTAAAAAAGGAACAAGTGATGCTCCGAAACTGATGATAACCAACATTGCTGACCCAACCGGCTACCAACCAACTTGCCGATTTTTTAATAATTATTAAATTTCACCACTTTTGGTACACTTTATTGTGAAAGAGCTCATATGCTCAAAACAGGGTGTGCCAAAATAAATGTAAATTAATAAGTCAATAAAAAGTTCGACTAATGGCAATTTTGCGCGGCACATAATTGATTGCATTGCATTGCTTTTGATACAATGCCGAATCTTCTCACGAGCAGCTAGAACTGTCACACTAGGTTTTTGGCCTCACTCGGAACGATCATCATTTCTTTGAAGCCCGCTAAACATTTTAGTGATGTCATAAACAGCCGATTTTGGAATTTTCAGCATCTTTATGATGAACGAGGGAGAATTTTTCTACACAATTTGGATTCACTTTGATAATTAAATAAATTTAAAATAACACAAATTAATAAAATTTCTTCACAGTAGATTAGAATAATTTAGACCGACGAGCATTTCAAATTAATACTGTATTAAGTTTTAAATCTAAGATGTGTATCTTGTATCCTATTTTATTAAATTCCTTAATAAATTATTATCGACTATTCTATATGCGACTTTCATATAAAAATTGTCCTACCCAGCCATTACGAAATCCTTATGATACTATGTGTTTACTTAGATGTAATGTCAAATATTTTTATATAAACTATATTGAATCGATAATTTCGACACCGTAAAATTAAATATATGTAAGTCACGATTTTTTACACAAAGAAACATCGAAAAATAGTCTTCAATGTTATGTAAAGTCAATAGTTTACATCTTGCGCAAATAAGTTACTGTAACTTGTTACATGATACTATTGACTGATGCCTTTGTGTAATTTTTTCTTACAAAATGGTGTTCTAATGTTTTAAATAAACATGCAAATTATTTACTAACGATATTGAGGTTCACATATACTACATGTACTTCTCAAATAATTTTTGTACAAATTTTGGTTTCTCCTTGAGAGGCATACTATATGATAGGTGTTACAAAATTAAAATGAAAGATTTTGAAGTTCAAAATTTGATTTCATATTCCTATAAACATTAACAGAATATAACTTCTGTCAAGTTATTGTGTAGAGTAACATGTCAATGGAAACTACAGTTTACAAAAATCAGTTGCGTAGTTTCAGAGTTCTTGGTACAATTTCTTCCCACCTGGCCTCTTATTTTTCAAAAACTAAGGGACCCTTATGCTTTTATTTTGTTTCGTTTGTTCAAGTTTTTATTTTTTGGTTTGTATCTATTTTATTGTTGGACGAACAAAGTATTTATGGAAAAGCCTTTACATAAGAAAAAATAAAGGGTGTTGAATAAGAAAAATATACATTATTTTGCAACAATATACAATTTGCCCAAGTAATATGAATAAAAACGAGGATTTGCACTCTAAACTTTCGTTCTATCGAAACAGCAGGATTCTGGTCCAAACGATGCATCCGAAATGTTTGAAATAGCGACTTTTGGAAAGGTGAAATCTCAATGAAGAATCTCAAAATTTATTTCTTTTTTCTTTAAGCAAAACAGATCAGTTTATGGCGTAAAAGCATTGATTGATTGCTTAAAAGGCTTCGACTAGACCACTCTTTAATAGAACAGTTTAGGGCTCTATACTGTTTTTATTTCTTTAAAAATTAACTTGAGCTTTCGGACTCACTTCGAGTCCATTTTCAAAAGCGTTTATAAAATTTTGTCCAATACAATTTTCCTTTTATAAATAAATCAAAAACAAAACCAAAAAATTGAAAGTTTCTCCGTAGAAAACAAAATTCAGGTTTCTTTTAGGAAAAGACCGTTTTTGGAAATATTACACATAAAATCCAGTGATAACTCAATAAACATTGTTGGAGATTATGCTTATATTGGTAATTCTTATGATTTACTTATCTAAATTTGTTTGTTTGTCTTATACTTATAATTGATTCATTATATTTTTGTAAAATATTTCAAATTTTCTTCATATTTTGTAAAAGCTTTTTTCGTAAAATTTACCACAAATTTTTTTGCTGGGAAATATTTTTCTAGTCTAGACACACGAATTTTGGTTTCTACGGAAAAACTTTCAATTTTTTAGTTTTTTTGTTTGTAGGAAAATTGTATTGGAAAAAATTTTATAAACGCTTTTGAAAATGGACTCGAAGTGAGTCCGAAAGCTCAAGTTAATTTTTAAAAAAATAAAAACAGTATAGAGCCCTAAACCGTTAAATAATTTTAAATTTAATGTTGTGGAGTGTTTTGAATTTGCACATTGCCTTCTTTACGCAGATGATTTGAAAATATTCGCTCTGATTTCTTCAATTTCTGATTGTTTAAAATTACAAAGTGATTTGAATAGATTTTGCAGTTGGTCATTTAACAACAAATTGTTGTTGAATGTGACCAAGGTTATCTCTATTTTTTAGAAAGCAATCACCTATTCTTCAGCAGTATTTTTTTTATAATATAGCAGTTGACAGAGTTGATTTCATGTCTGAATTAGGTGTAATTTTCTCTTCCTTTGTTCGGTCTATTCTTGAATTCGCTTTTCAGATCTGGTCACCATTTTATAAGTATCATTCATATAGAATTGAAAACGTGCAGAAGCAATTTGTACTGTATGCTCTTCGTGGCCCACCTTCTGATAGAATGAATAACTATGTTCTTCTGCCTTATAAAGAGCGCTGTAATTTATTAAAATTACAGCGGTTAAATCACTGTAGAGGCGTAGCATCAGCTATCTTTGTGCGCGCGATTCTTTGACCTCACAAATTAATTGAAATACTTACGCGTTTCAATTTTTACGCTCCTACGCGTTGCTTGCGGCGACGAGACGGTTTCTTACATAATGATTGTGTTACTACAAACTACGCGCTTTCTGAACCAGTCTTGAGAATGTCGCGAATTTTCACCTCTGTTTTTGAAATTTTTGATTTTAATTTGTCAAGAAATTCGTTTAGAAATGAGTTATCTAAATTTTTTTCTATTGATAATTAGTATTTGTTGTACCAGTAATGTATTATTAATATTTGCAATATAATTTCTTAATTACTGATTGTAATTTACTATAGGTTTAATACTTAATAAATAAATAAATAAACTTCCTTCAGAGAGACTTTAAACCAAATTGAGGAAGGACTACAGATCCTAATTGAAAATCATAGTACTGAAGAACGTAGTGGAAAAGTATCGCGAGAGGTAAACAATGCTATTAGCTGTTATAAGGAACTGTACGCTGAAAAAAGAAGGAATGCAAAACAACAAACACTGCATTCATTCTTAACCCACATCTTCATTCACATTAAAAGAGATTGAATGTAACAACAAGGCTGAAGGAGAAATTGTAAGTTCGGTTGATGAACAATTTTAACGCTATCCGATTTTACGAATTTTTAAAATTGAAATTTATTTCTTATGCTTTTGAATCTTGTTTTATTGGTTTTTTTTTTTTTGATTAAACGTGATCTTGGAAAGTAAATAAATTATCTGTTTTATTTGAAGTATGTATATACATATGTATGTATTTGTTTTTTGAATCGAATTTTTCTTTAGGACGGATTATTGAATATTACATTATTACATTGCTGTATATAATCTTGATTCGATTTACACAAGTTTCAGGGAACGGAACTGTTCCGTAAATCGAGAGAAGGTGTGCTGTATTTTACCTGTGCGTAAAGTAAAATGTAATTTTTAGCAAGTATTGGGGTCGATTCAATGCAAATCTTCTATTTTTATTTTCTTCTATTCTGCTACTATTTCTACGAAGACTAGATTCGATTTTCAAACAATCCGTAAATTTGCGCAGATTTTTTTAAAATTGCATCGAGTTTTCCTTGAAATAATAGAAGAATAGAAGAAAAGAAAAATAAAAGATTTGCATTGAATCGACCCCATTATTTTACATAGTCAGAGCCAACTTTAATGTATTTTTCAAAATGAAAGTTCGAAAAATATATTTAAGACATAATTTAATTTGAATATATCTGCAATTAATATTGATTTAATACCAATATAGCTTTCTTGTATATTGTTGTTAAACATATGTAGGATACTTTTATATAAACATTTTATAATATTTTTGCTTTTTTCATTGAAAAACTTGAACCTAAAAAAACATAATTTTTACTACGGATTCCTGTGGTGAACAATCAAAAGTTATTAAAAGTTATACTCTATACTCTAGATCTAGAAGGCCCTGCTAATAGTTGTCACGTAATATCTCCAGGCTTACTATGTATTCGAATAAAGGTATATCAAATAACATTTTTTTTTTTGACTATACACAAATTCAGGAAAAGTACTTTCAGATCGGAATCTGTCTTTCCCCGTAAATAACGCCTATGTAGGCATTGCTCTATATACTCCAGAAGGCCTCTGACATTATACCAAGGCTGGGCAAATTACATTATATTGAGTAATTAAAATACTTTTACGAATTACAGGAAACTCAGTAATTAAAATACAAATTACAATTACTTTCCATTTGTAAATTGATAAATTTGATTTGACAAAATTCGTGTTGTGAAAAAACGATCATTAAAACAGCGATCATTAATATATGACACTTCGATGTATGTTAATATTACAAGGGGTGGTAGAAATCAAAATGCCATGTATGTGTTTACGTTTTAATACACCACGCGACGGTGTATGGTTTTATAATTCGTTTCTTATTTTTACAAAATAGTTCACTAATAACCACCACCACTTGCACCATAAATAATTACCGCGGACGTATTATTTTACTATCGTGCAATGCACTTATATTTTAGATAAACAAAGTGTAATCACTAAACTAAACTACTTGTTTGTTGTTTGCCAAACTAATGGACGTAAGCGTCCCGAATCAACAAAATATAATTAAGCGAACTTGTCGCGAGAAGGAAAAAATAATGACTTCTGATTTTTATTAATCTGACGTACGTTTTTTCGTACGTGTACATTTCCAGACATACATACTATAGACAATATTTCTGTATACTAGTGAAGTAAAATTTGCTAAGTTAAAATGTCGACAACAGATGGTGATAATTTCGATGTTGTATTAAATCACAAAATACCAAAGTATAAGAACAGTCAAACCAAAATAAAATTATAAGCCAGCGCGAAGCTAGCGACACTCTATAAATATTATTTTCTGGTACTAACATTAGATGTCTAGTAAGGGAAACAAATTCATTTAAATACGATATGAAATTTTGTATTGAAAATGGAATATATATTCCCTTCACTGTAAATCATATTCTCAATTTCTCATTTCATTCGTTTTCACTTTGTTTCGTTTTTTTGTATTTTTGGTTTTTATGTAAATACCCAGCAAACGTGTCTTAAGTAACACATGCAAGACAAACTCAAGACTTGTTATGGTAACAAACCCAAGTCATTCAAAAGACAACTCCATGTATTTGGGACGAAGAGTCTTCAAAGACATGTCTTGTGGTCGTTATTGGTAACATGTCTGGTGGTCGTTATTGGTAACATGTCTGGTGGTCGTTATTGGTAACATGTCTGGTGGTCGTTATTGGTAACATGTCTGGTGGTCGTTATTGGTAACATGTCTGGTGGTCGTTATTGGTAACATGTCTTGAGTTTGTCTTCCATATGTTACTTAATACCGTAGACAGACACAGAGTTAATCGAGATTTTCAGTTGTTATTTTTGTAAAAAATCGTGTTGTGGAAACAAAATAATCCGGTTTATGCGAAAATCGTGTAATGACAGTTGACTTTCATTACACAATCTTCACAAAAAACTGGATTATTTCGTTTTCACCACGCGATTTTTGACAATCGGGATAAACGAAAATCGCGAATAATTTTGTGCCTGTCTACCGTGTAAAATACATTTCCTGGTTTGTTAACACTTTTTGGTTTACTTTAATCACAAATAAATATTGTATTGAATTTAAAATATTTAAAGAAAAATATTTTTTATATTTAAATTCAATAATATTTATTTCTTTTATACCCACAAAAAAAATTGAACACATCACCAATCACCATCTGCACAAAAATAATAATAAAAACTACAAAAAAAATGGCGAAGTATAATGCTTTTTGTGCATTGGTGTCGATAACGAAGCGGTTTTTGAAGACATTTTCAAGACAACCAAAAGACATGTTACCATTCCTTCTATTTCCCACCGATAGGAGCGCTTTAAATTACATTACGTTTGTGTCACTAGTAACATACTGAAGACAACCGCAAGACATGTTGCCTAAGAAATTTGTCTCTTTTTAACCAGTGTAATTTCATATTATTTTCTCTATCCCAGACAAGTACAAGACTTGTTACCAAAGACAAAAAATTTGCTGGGTAGCCACATCCCCATTTGGTATGAAGATGTACCTTATGTAGATATAGTTTTGTTTATGTATTATGATTTTTTATATGCATATAGCTAATACAATTAAATCGAAAGGTTTTTTCTGTATCGAACTACAAATTTATGAATGAAAACGTAGAAAATATTTCATTCATGTTTTTATCTAAATTTGTCTACTTTTACGAAATTTTGTTTATTTTTCCTTGCATCAAAATGGTTTGCGCAGGCTAAATTTGTATTCTACCGTAACCCTACCGTTTGTAAAGAATGAATCAATATTTTAGAATTTTTTTATTTTAAATAAATTAAATAAAATAAGCTTTTTATTTGAATATAATTTTTTTAAATTTTTTATTTTAGAGAAAAGTACGGCTGAGTTAATCTGTAGAAAAGTTACAAAATGGGAAATCGTTTATGATTGTTTTTTTTATCCCTTTAGATGTTGGGCTATAGATTACGAAAAAAGTATTGTAAAATGTACACTCAGTTTGGTGCGAGATGGGAAAACATACTCCATTTCCACCCCTTTTTAATTATTTTACACATCAAGAACTTTTTCAACATCGCATTTTTATTTAATGAGACCAAGTTTGAAATGTTCAACTTCTGGCGGAAACAACGAACTTGCCAGGTTAAACATAAAAACTTACGATTTTTTGGCTAATTTATTTATTTTATTTGTTTAAAATTCTTAATTCAATTATTGCTGTCGGTCATTTAACCACATATAACTTTCAAACAATTAACAATTTGTTGATTTTAACATTTCAAATTATGAATATTAATTTTAGAGTAATTTGAGAAATAACTAATATTATAAAATTAAATACTTAATTAAACAATTTAAATATTTTTTATATACTTATGTATGTACACTGTCTCAAAAATTGCCCATCCACCACTCGGCTAAAGAAACATTGATAAAAAAAACAATTAGAAATCACACAAAAAAATCCGTTTTTACTTTTTTAAAACTCAAATTACATTTAAAAACCTTAAAATAATAATAATCATGATACAAATTAATTTACTTTTACGTTTGATGAGATATACTATTTGAACAGCCTGCAACTATGTCAAATTATTGTCCGTACACTTGCATTTTTGTCAAAATTAACACTAGCATGTTAACAATTTATGCACTCCTATTTTCAAACAACGGTAAATTACGAAGTTGTTTTTTGCGTAAAAGTTTATTACGCGTATTTTTCACATGGTAAATGAAATATTGTCCAACTAATTAAAAATGTGTGATTCTCGTACCAAAATTAGTGAAGAAATTAAAAAGTTCATCATTAAATTGGAGAGTAAAGGTAAAAGTTTATCAGAAATTTCTAAAATAATTATTCAGAACTTGCAAAAAAATCCCTAAAGATTGTTGCTGGAGGCGGTCGCAACCGAAATCTGAACGAGCGTCAAATACATCTAAAAAAGAGGGAAATAAAACCGAATCGAAAGTTTGTGCTCCAATGATCGCTACCAAAGTTTACCAACGCGAAAAAATGGCGATAGAACCTCAGACAATACTCAATATTTTGCATAAACAAGGTTGGTTCAGACGGGCGAGTTATGGTGTGGCGGAAACTTAACACTGAACTTGAGTAAAACATGGTAACGGAAGTTTAATGTTATGGGGAGCTTTTAGCTGAAGCGGTGTAAGCCACTTCACCTTCATTGAAACCATAATGAACTGGTTTAATTATTTGGATATTTTGAAGGATAATTTGTTAACCAATGCTGAGAAGATGGGACTTTGGCAAGATTTTCGCTCCGCACTTGACAATGACCCGAAGCATTCCTCAAAGCTGATCAAGGAATGGTTATTATTCAATGTAAAGTCAACACTCCCTCATCCTCCTCAGCCACCAGATTTCAACACCATTGAAAATGTATGTCATTATTTGGAGTGAAAGATCCGTGAATACCAAATTAGCAGTAAGGAATAATTAAAACGGGTCATTGTGGAGGAGGTTACAAAGTGTCATTGCATGAATAGGTTACACCACTAAATACTAGACCTAATTTATTTTTCCTTCAATTCCCTCAACTTCTTTGTGTGTACGGTACGGACAATTATTTGATTTGATGAGATTTCTGGCGGTTTATTATACAAAAAGATAATTTAAACTAATTCATTAAGAAAAACAGAAAATGAAAATTGCTTTACAAAGCCAAATGGTACATCCCAATCAAAATTATGTTCTTACGTAAGTTTAATGTAACTTTAAAATAATAGATTATTCTCATAGTTCATTATTTGATAGGCTTTTAGTATTGGCTAATTTTCTGCCACTCTACCACCACCGCTCTAGAGCTCATTTTTATTGGAAATTGGGTGATTTCGAATTCCGCATTCTCTCTGTAATTATATAGAAGCCATTCTTGTACGATATTCTTGTACGAAGATGAATGTTTCGGATCGGTGTCCTGATAAATTTGAAAACAATCTTAAATTCCAATCTTTCAATATTTCAAGTGATAAAATGCTTGAAATCAAGTTTTCCTTGAGAAATCGGTAAATATTTCCGACCAACATACAGTCCCACGCCATTACATCATGCCTACCTTCATGTTTCATTGTTCTGCCGCGTGCTAAGCATATTTTACAGTACTAAATTTTCGGCCAATGAGTTATTGATGCCAATCGATAGTTAATAATAAACTTTATCATTAAAATTAACAAAAATAATTAAAACTAGAATGAGAAATACAATAATTTCAGAACTTTAACATCGATTTTCCTAAAATGCATTTCTCAAAAATATCATAAAAAACAAAATAAAATAAAACGGCTTCCTGTATCGAAAAGAAGACAAAATTTCCTTCAATTAGAAACAAAATATTTTTTTTGAAAGGTGTTATTTCACCGATACATGCGTTCAAATCTGGGTAATTTTTCTAAAAAAAATTGTAGTGCGCTTTTTCTTTGTTTTTGGCGCACTGTAGTTACTCACACATTCTTGCTCATAATAATTTTAAAGACAAATGCAACGCTGATCAGTCATCTTTTAATAATTTGAACTGTAGTTTCATCGATTCTGAGGACCCTGACTCTCATGAAGTAACTTATCACATTGCTTCTAAATGTGTTTTTATTAGTTGATACTCTGATTGTTTTAATATTGAGCTAGTTAATCCGATTAAATATCTTGGTATCGATAGCTGCGTATTTTTATTCGCTCCTGATAGCTGCTGTCGAGAGCCATCATATAAAAAGTGGCTCCCGATAGCGCTTCGTATAATTGGAGATTTTTTATGTCAAGTTTTCGCTAAACAATTGAATTAAAAATGATAGTTTGATGTTAAATAAATTTAGTTTACCGATAAATAGCGCGTCAAATTTAAAATTAGCTATAGAAAAATGACGGCTCTCGATAGCAGCTTTCGGGAGCGAATTAAAAATACAGCTTATTTGGACACTGATCTTAATTGAAAAGCCCATGTTTCAATTTAAAACAGTGTTTGTCATCTGCTTCAAGGATTTTCTACCTCCTTCGTGATAGGCCTTGTCTCTGAAAAAGGCGTATCATGTTTGGTTATGGTTAACAAATAAAACTTAACAAATAATTATTTAACCAAATCTAAATAAATACATACTTAAATAAATGTATAATAAATAATTAACAATTTATAACGACTTAAAAGAAAATTGTGAGATCTTTTATTTTAAAATTCACGGTGATTCACCTGGCCCACACCAATCCAGTTTTTCATGTTGGACTGTTTGTTCAACATAAATGGTTTTGCGAAATTTATCTAACAATATTTTACGGTTACAAAATTTGTATGCTTATAAAATTGTGAATTTTTTACGCAGAGTGATCAGCATAGTTTTAGAAGGGATGCTTGTTATAATTTTCGTGGTCTACAAAAACATCCGTATATTCTCGTTACTACAGAAATTAAAAATTGGCTACTTGAAATACCTGATCACATTTCTGATTCGTATTGTTACGTAAAATTTTAATTTTTATTTTCGTTTTTTGATAGTATTTTAATTATTTAAGAACTGATTGACATTTATTTCTGTGCTACTAAGTTGTATAGTTTGTTGTTTATGTTATCAAAATTATATCTTTCGTATGTTCTTCTTAGCGTTATTTTTATTTTATTACTAATTTAATTAATTGCTTGGTTAATTTTAACATATTGTAAATTCGCAACTGTCGGTGTTTTTGAAACAGAATCAATTTAATAAATAATAATAATAATAATAAAATTTATACAAATAATTCATAGTAGATCTTCTAGAAGTATCGAAAAGTGAGAGTTTTCCAGCGAGTGTACTTTATAAGGAAAACGGCATATTCAAAGCGTATAATAAATGTGATTTGCTGCATGCTTGAGAAATCTTACACTAGCTGGAACACTCACTTTTCTTTACTTGTAGAACAATCTACTATTTATAAAGCATAAATCATGCCACGGGTAACTGTTTTTGCAACATTTCAAGCACACACACTTTTGAATAAAGCTTTACTCCGGTAACCTTTACTTTAGTTTATATAGAAATCGATTTTAACAGAAATATTTTTTGCATTATATATATCGTCGGTTTGCGAGAATAGTGACACATCTCAAAAATGGCCAATTTTGAGATAATAGGAAAAAAATCCTTTAAATGTAACAATCTTTAATCTGGCATAGTGTCACTCCTAAACTACCCATAGTTTTCAATAGATGTGACATTGAATTTGATGAATTCAACTATTTTATACTAAAAAATAAAAATTCAAATCGATTTCCTCAAAAATATGATATTTTGAGATGTGTCACTATTCTCGCAAACCGACTATATGTAGATTTTGGGTCATATATTACGAAAAAAATGCGTACTCTGTACCCTAAACACTCCATCTTCACCCCCTTTTTCATTAGTTTACAAATTTTAAGAGTTCTATTAGGTCAAATTAAGAAAACGTTTAACGTTGACTTTTTCATCCCGGAAAATATTTTCATTCCGCTTTTTATTCCGGTTGGTTATTGTCAAGATAGAACTAAAAATACAAAGTACTAGCTCAGCACCAGAATCACTCGTATTTTCTCTCATAATTCTTAATCTCTATCCAAGCAATAATAGCGAAACGGGCTCGAGCATATCTTGACATCAAAGGCAAGAAATCTTGAAGCTACTACGTAGGTGTTTCAAAAATTTTAAATTAGTAATTAAAACGAATATTGTTGTTGGCTAATTAAATAGTGATTTAGATGTTTTTGTCTTGTATACCCACGGTCAGTTATCCAAAAGTGTTTTGTAAACTTATAAAAATTGTATGATATTGATAATCTTTATTACGATCAGCAAGCTCAAATATTGAAACTAACGCTTATTATATTAATTAGGAAAACTTGTAATTGGCAAATGGAAATGATAAATCAAAATAAATCTGTGGTATTAAACAAAAACAGGGTATCTGCAAATATCAAAATGTTAGGAAAACTTTTTTAAAGTTTGAGTTGATTTTTTTAAATATGTATTTTGAATTATTTTACGTATTGCATAATGCTGAACTTTTTCATTACATTGAATTTGATTATCAATTATGCATAAAATGATTAAAAACAATCCAAAATATATTGTAGCTTTATTTCAATAATTACTAAGCTACCAAATTTTCGACATATCGTTTCGAAAATAATGAAGCTTTTGAAAAATTATTTAGATTATAAGGTACAGATAGCAGCAAAAACTGAAAAACGTGAATTTTTGTTCGCAACGCTTACAAGACGCACGACCAACAATCATAAGTGTTTTTTCTAAACTAACAAAAGCATTGCACATAAAATACCCCAAACTCAAAATATAAATAAGGAAACACAAAAAAAAAAAAAAAAAATCGTAAAAGCAAGAGAGAAGTAAATTATTTTGTTTGTTTTTTTGTTTAAAGAGCAAATTCAGTGAAGGAAATAAATATTCCATTTCAAATAAAGAATTTCATCACGTTTATAAAAAAATTTGTTCCTTCGGTGTACATCTAATGTTAGTTTTATTTTTGGCCGTAGTGCGCTGATTGAATTTCATTGTTCTATGCGCTTAATGCTTCTTATTATTCTTTATTTTATGATTAAATTTATCCAAGATATTTATTTAATACAAAATAGTGAACTGTGCTAAAATACCGGGAAATATATTTGCTAAGCACAGACAAAACCGCTATAATAGTTGCAAAGCTAGTTGCTATTCTATTATAGGTGTCACTATTGATCGAAAAGAGATGTGCCATCACAATTATATTTTCAAGTTGAAATGCGTTACATTTCAAATAATTGTGGCGATAAACGAATTTAATTATTGATTTAAATGAGTGGGTCGCTACATGACTCCCCCTCAAGTCAAATCCCTCCATAAAGAAATTATTTGGCTGAAATACGGACAGTTTTAGTTGTACGATGAACTGATTTTTGATCAGTTGAACAAAGAATGCCGTAAGCCGGTTTGAGCCGGTCGATTGAAATGGTTTGGTTTTTACCATTAATCAACACGGTGAAATGTTTGCGAAGGCGTCGAATGACTTTAAATGGACCTTCGTATGGAGGAGATAATCCGGTGCGAACCTTGTCTGTTCTTACGAACACAAAATCACAATTGTTGAGTGATTTTGGAATAAAAACGTCGTCTTGTTTGGACTGACGAGTGTCTTTTGGTACAAGATTTTGCATAGTTTCACGTAATTGGTCAATGACTGTATCGGTAGTTGGAATTGGTGAAAGAGGATTTTCGACAAAGAATTCCCCAGGCAGTTTAATGGTTTGCCCATAGACTAATTCTGCCGGTGAGCACTTTAGATCTTCTTTCACTGTTGCTCGGATGCCAAGTAAAATGATTGGTATTTCCGAGCTCCAATGAATTGTATTGCTTCTGGCCATTAGCGCGGCTTTCAGTTGCCGGTGGAAACGTTCGACCATGCCATTGGCTTGTGGGTGATAAGCCGTTGTACGTATTCGGTTTGAGCCAAGGAGTTTTGTTAACTCGGTAAAAAGCTTGGACTCAAATTGCGTTCCCTGATCAGTAGTGATGTTTAGGGGTACGCCGAATCGAGATACGTAATTGTTGACGAATGTGATGGCAATGGTTGCTGCAGACATATTGGTCATGCAGTACGCTTCGGGCCAACGAGTGAAGCGATCGACACAGGTAAGTAAATATGTGTATCCATTAGATGGAGGAAGTGGACCTACTATATCTATACGGATATTTTCAAATCGACCAGATGGGATTTCGAATTTGCCATGGGGTGATTTTGTATGTCTTTGTACTTTTGCACGTTGGCAAGATAAACAAGACTGAGCCCAATTTCCTACGTCTTTGTTTATACTGGGCCAAAAGTAACGAGCGGCGATTAATTTGCGAGTTGCTCGGACACCAGGATGCGAAATATTGTGCAGTGTGTCGAAAATGGTTCGACGTAATGATTCTGCAATGTATGGGCGATTGTACCCAGTGGATGTTTCGCATACAATTTCAAGGCCAGGCAATTTAAAAAGTTCTAGTTTCAGTGATGAACTATTGTGACATTCGGAACCAGAAAGTAAATTCTGAAGTTCTAGGTCAACTTTTTGAGTATTTGCTATTTTTATCAAGTCGAAATTTGTTTCGACTGAGGCCGTTTCGTTGTCGGTAGTGCGGGATAATGTGTCCGCGACAACGTTGTCATGTCCAGAAACATGTTGTAT
The DNA here is from genome assembly GCA_963556165.1 of Tipula helvola. Classification (NCBI taxonomy): domain Eukaryota; kingdom Metazoa; phylum Arthropoda; class Insecta; order Diptera; family Tipulidae; genus Tipula; species Tipula helvola. Next base: position 120,499,140 of record OY744483.1, read on the forward strand.
GTCCGAAGTAAATTGAGTGATATAATCCAAATGGCGTGATTGCCTTGGATTACGTTCAGTTTTTGACTGAATCGCTCGTGTCAGAGGTTTGTGGTCGGTGTATATTGTGAAATCACGACCTTCAACAAAGTATCTAAAGTGTTTTACTGCTAGATAAATTGCGAGTAATTCCCTGTCAAATGCGGAATATTTCTTTTCGGCATCTGAGAGTTTTTTCGAGAAGAATCCCAGGGGCTCCCAACACTCGTTATGGTACTGTTGCAGTACTGCACCGACGGCAGTGTTTGATGCGTCAGTAGTCACACTGAGCTTTGAGTCGCTCAGTGGATGCGCCAGAAGTGTTATCTGTTCCAATTCAGTTTTCAACGACGTGAATGCTTGTTGGCATTCGTCGGGCCAAGAGAAATTCTTGGCGGTTTTTGGCTTTTTGAGTAAAGTAGCCAAATGACCGTGAATTGGGGCGAGTGTTTGTGCGAGTTTCGGTATGAAGCGATGGTAGTAATTTACCATACCGACAAATCGTTGAATACTTTTAATTGAATTAGGAGCTGGGAATTCTCTGATTGCGTTTATTCGTTCTTCTGATGGCAAAATACCATCAGGCGTAATCTTGTGGCTGAGGAAATCAAGAGTGGTTGCGCCAAAGACGCATTTTGCGCTCTTGATATGAACATCAAACTGTGCTAACTTATTGAACAATTGTTCTAAGTGTAGTTTGTGCTGTTCCTCAGTGTGCGAAGCAACCAGAATATCGTCTATGTAAACGAAGACGAAATCTAAGTCATGAACTACTTCGTTCATGAAGCGCTGAAATGTTTGTGCGGCGTTTCGTAGACCGAATGGCATTCGAGTGAACTCGAAGAGGCCGAATGGGGTCGTTATTGCCGTTTTGTATACATCTTCAGGCGCTACGGGAATTAAATGGTATGCTCTGACAAGATCAATTTTGGAGAATATTGTACGTCCATGCAAGTGCATGGAGAAATTTTGAATGTGGGGTATCGGGTAGCGGTCCGGTGTTGTGACCGAATTTAATCGCCGATAATCCCCACAGGGTCTCCAATCTTGATCTTTCTTTTTGACCATGTGCAAGGGGCACGAAACGGAAGATGCCGATGGCCGACAAATTCCTAATTCTACCATGTGCTGAAATTCCGTGAATGCAGCTTTGTGGCGGATTGGATCTAATCTACGCGGTCTCGACACTGGCAGATGGCCTGCAGTGACGATATGGTGGACCACGTTGTGTTGGACTGGCAAATTGTAATTAGGCTCTGCTGTTAATGAAGGAAATTGTTTAAGCAGAGTGCCGTAATCATTGTTGACCGAGAAATGGATCGGTGTCGGTGTGTCGACACGAACCATGGCGGCATTGATCGACAGCTTAGTCGCTGAATCAACCAGCCGTTTGTTCTTGAGGTCAACAAGAAGTCCAAATTTGCAAAGAAAATCGGCGCCAATGATTGGACGATTTACAGCAGCTATGATGAAAGCATGTGTAAATGTTCGTTTTAGTCCAATATCCACCTGCAGCAATTTTGTGCCGTAAGTGTGGATAGATGTACCATTGGCGGCCGATAAGACTAGATCGGGGTTTCGTTTATGAATTGAAAACATGTATTTGAAATGTTTGACTGGAATAACCGACAGGTCAGCGCCAGTGTCAATTAAGTAGGTTAATTTATTAATATTGTCGTATAAGTGAAGACGAGCCGAGAGTGAAGTGATCGACGTGGCAGATGAAGTATGGGTATTTGACGTAGCGGTCAAACCCCGTTGGCTTATTGGTTTTTTGTATTTTCGTCGATTTCCATGCTTGCTGTTTGAGCTGGCTTGCGCCAGTTACATGGATTGAGGCATTTTTTAGCTGCCTTACCAAAATTACCATGGTACCAACATAGACCCTTTTTGTAGTTGTTGGTGTAGTTACCGGACCGGGAGCGCGATGGGGATCGTCGCCCTTGCGATCTGTCTCGACACAAGCCATCTAGTCTGGCTTCGAGACGTGCCAATCTATCTGCGATCGTGCCGCTATTCGAAGGAGTTCTACGATCTCCACTGCGGCCGCGATACGTCTGCACGGTTGACCTCGACTGTCTATTTGAGTTTGAATTGTTATTATTGAAAGTTTTATTGGTTTGGTGGATCTGGCGGTGTTGTTGACCGATGTTTAATACGTCGAACATTCGATCTGCTGTCTTGGCTAGCGATTCAATAGGTGTGTCTTCTGACTGTGCCACGAGTGCAATTTTGATTACCTCGGGCAATTTCTTTATCCATATTGAACGGACAAATTTCTCACTAACGAGCTGAGATTTTCCGGCTAGTGTACGTATATGACGTAAAGACTCTGATGGACGTCGGTCGCCAAGATCCTCTCCTGATAGTAACTCCTCCAACTTCCGTTCGTCTGACGGTTCAAGACGGTCTAACAACGCTTGTTTTATTTCGTTGTAGTGATTTTGTTGGGGAGGTTTTTGCAAAATGTCTGATATTAAAGTAAAAGCCTCAGGAGACATGCTTGATAATACGTAAGCATATTTCGACTTTTGAGAGGTGATCCCTCTGAGCTCAAATTGTATTTCCGCTAATGCGAACCAATTTTGTGGTTGCTGCGGCCAGAACGGAGGCAGGTGTAATTTTTCTGACCCTGCAATCTCCATTACTACGTCTTGCGTATCGCCTGGCGTCTTTATATCAACCAGGGGTGGCGGAGCAGTTCGTGTTTGTGAGCCCGAAGGTGTCGATTCAATGACTGTTTCTTCGTCTTTGGTCATAATTGTTATGTAGCACTCGTATGCAATTCCGTTTCAATATTGAAATTAATTTTAAGATCCACAGAGAAGCAAACTGAATTTTTTTTTAAAAAAAACTAAAAAAATGATTGATCGGAAACGTTAAACAAATAGATTGATATATTGCTAGTGTAAAATGTGGAAGTAATAAAAATGTTTAGCGATAACGAACTAGAAGAATGAACCGTTAAAAATGTTTTGTAACGAAATGTGACTAAAAGAAATGTGAAGAGTGGTGGTGGAGATTTTACAGGTTGAATATAATTTTAAATGAAAATAATAATTGCTTTTACGTTACGTTAATTGCAGCAAGTCTAAACAAAAGAAATAAATTTAATTTAAATGTTAATTTGACTTTAGCTGCGCAAAAAAAAAAATAAAATAAATTTTGATTTTAGTTTAAATAAAAACTTGCGATTTTGCAAAAATGTACTGCTGTTGCACCACGTGTGTAGGTGTTAGGACCCTCTTGCCGTATTTGTAATCTTTCCGTTGTTATTTATTTGTTACCGTTACGTATTTTCGTTGTAAAGTAAACGTTTTCCTTTTTTATTATTTAATTGATGATTATTGTTTTTGAATGTTTTACTCCTCGTATCGTGTTCCGTTACAGTTGTACTTTGAATTGCCGTTATATTATGGCTCGGCAATAAAAATTTGCGTAGACGCTGCTTACATACGTCGTCGTAATAAATATTTGTTTTGTTTGTTGAATATTCTGGATGTTTATTTATATGTTTATTGTTAATTCCGTTGTTAATTATTTTGAATATTGTACTGTTGAATCGGTGTCCTTGAAGAAAAATTATATTTCTTCCCGTTGCATGAATTCCACGTGTTATTTATGATTTAATTTTTTGATGACTCCATTTTGTTTTTGATGTGTCGTTTTTGTATAAGCACGCATGTATGATAGAAAAAGAAATATATGTATGCGTGTTAGCGTATGTTCGAGAAAAACGTAAACAATTTTTGAAATAGAAAATTATCTTACCCAGTGGCCGGTGCCTATTTTGCACCCGGCCGATTTTGTACAAAAGCCTTTATTTTAATCCCAATACTTCGTTTGTATTGTGAGTTCCTTCTCTCGTTGGCGTTAGGCGAGTTTCCGTTCCTACGGATGGTCCCTTCACCGTTACCCCGTATTTGTTGTGTCCTATGTCGGACGGTCACCAATATGACACTTCGATGTATGTTAATATTACAAGGGGTGGTAGAAATCAAAATGCCATGTATGTGTTTACGTTTTAATACACCACGCGACGGTGTATGGTTTTATAATTCGTTTCTTATTTTTACAAAATAGTTCACTAATAACCACCACCACTTGCACCATAAATAATTACCGCGGACGTATTATTTTACTATCGTGCAATGCACTTATATTTTAGATAAACAAAGTGTAATCACTAAACTAAACTACTTGTTTGTTGTTTGCCAAACTAATGGACGTAAGCGTCCCGAATCAACAAAATATAATTAAGCGAACTTGTCGCGAGAAGGAAAAAATAATGACTTCTGATTTTTATTAATCTGACGTACGTTTTTTCGTACGTGTACATTTCCAGACATACATACTATAGACAATATTTCTGTATACTAGTGAAGTAAAATTTGCTAAGTTAAAATGTCGACAACAGATGGTGATAATTTCGATGTTGTATTAAATTTATCCAAGATATTTATTTAATACAAAATAGTGAACTGTGCTAAAATACCGGGAAATATATTTGCTAAGCACAGACAAAACCGCTATAATAGTTGCAAAGCTAGTTGCTATTCTATTATAGGTGTCACTATTGATCGAAAAGAGATGTGCCATCACAATTATATTTTCAAGTTGAAATGCGTTACATTTCAAATAATTGTGGCGATAAACGAATTTAATTATTGATTTAAATGAGTGGGTCGCTACAAATATTAGGTCTTATACTTATGGCTCTGGGACGAGAATTTAATAAGCCTTGTAAAAATTTAAACAAGAAATTTCAAAAACTTGGTAATTAAAATACAAATTACAATTACTTAGAATTTAAGTAATTAAAATACAAGATACTGTTACTTGGAAAATGAGTAATTAAAATACAAGTTACAAATTGTAATTTGTATTTTCATTACGTAATTCAAATACATGTAATTCGTTACTGCCCAGCCTTGCATTATACATAATATGAAACACTTCTGTTTTTATTTATAGAAGTAAATATTTAATCAAAAATATGAAATTTTTTTGTATTCAACAAGATTTTGGGCAGAAAGAGGTATTTAAGGAAAATTCAATTTTCTTTCCAATATAAGCAAATATACCTACAATACTTGGACTGATTCGACCAATTTCTTTATAATAATTGAAAAAAATAAATAAAATAAGATTATTCTTATATCTCTTCTTCAAAACATTTATGTAATCATATTTTATCGTTTGTCTATAGATAAAACATATACCATTTCAATCTAACTTAATTATACTCGTCTAATTTAATATAAAAATTTTGTACAGAAAAATAGAAACCAAAAAAAAAACTCAAAAAGGCTCTTCCGCATGAAATGCTTGAAAACATAAAAATGGTATACATTTTGGAGTAATAACTCTATAAGTCAATAAAGTAGAATTCCAATTGTTGTTGTGCAAGATATTATATATCCACTAAACGATAACGACCAACGAGACTTTGCAGTACAAAATTTGTATTGTTTTCATTAAATATTTTATTCATGTTGCTACTACTGTAACAATTGGACCTTACATAAATTAAACGGAATGAAATCAAATAAGAAAATTGTAATCAACCCAGTATGCAAATATTCCACACTGTGGAAAAATTATTCGAATTCCATACGAAATTCCATACAACAAAATATCAAAGACACATCAAATTCGTTTGAATTGTATCGGGTTTTGTCTTTCTCTTTCTCTCACAAAAGAAATACTCACATTAAAATATCGACGCACACGCCATTTTCTACACTCAGCTGAGTTTGTCAATTTGTTGTGATTTGTGTTTTGATTGAGCCAGACGTGTGTGTGAATTAAAGTGTTTTTTCAATTTATTCACGTCGATTATAGAATTCGCGGTTGCGAATCTATCGCGGATTGTATACTACATATAAAAAAAATTGGAAACAATAATTTTTAATCATAGTTTCATTGAAATTCCTTAGGATAATTTTACAATTCGTCAAAAAAAAATTGTTTTAGATCCGCAATAAAAATATTTCCAGGATACTTTGATTTACACCAATTGTTTCCAATTTTTTTTATAATTACGATCCGCGATAGATTCGCAACCGCGAATTCTTTAATCGACGTGATTATTTAAATTTATTTTATACTTCGTTGTAATCTTAAGAATCTTAATTATCTAATTATGTTTTACACATTAAACGCAATTATTATAAGTTTATTTATTTATTTATGTATAACATTCATTATTTAAGTACAGATATACAAAATTATTGAATTTGTAATTGAAATAAATAAAACACTATTTTGAAATGAAAATTTTATTTTGATTTATTATTCGCATGGAAATATTGGTTGATTCCATCAGGAAAAGACCAAAAATCTACTATGGAAATAATATTTTGTTTCCGACGGAAAACTTTTTTATAATTGCCAGAAATTAGTACGGAAAAGGATATGAAAATATGCAAATTTCCAACAAAATTCCATCTACTTTCCAAATCTGATTTTGTCTCGTTTTAGTTAGGGCACACACCCACACCGGAATTTTTGAGACACTTTTCTTTGGCGAGTAGTACACTATTCCGTATACTTTTGATGTTTCTTTCCATAGAAACAGTATGTTTTTCGCACGAAAATTCACACGGATTTCCGTTGGGCGTGCATATTGGGAAAGTCAAGATGAAAAGTAAAATCGAAGATTTTCCAAGAATTATCTATTCTCTGGTATGTACACAAGCAAAGTGAAGATAAAAAATTAAAATATCATGAATTATTTATTTTCAATCATTAATTATTATGATTACTAGCAAATTGATTATAAGCTCTCAATATTATACAGTTTTTTGCTTGTGCATACAATTAAGAGCTTTTATCGTTGCCCCTGTTAATTTCAATTAATAAGTTCAATTTATTAATTATCGCGTTGAATCATGTAGAAAATTAGCGTAACTCAAAAAAGAACGAGTGGATAAGACTCAATGTTAAGTTATATTAAATGGATTAAAGAAATTTATTTTGATGATTTTGGTCGTAAATAAAATTATGCTCAAAATTGATCGAATTATTTTCGCTTCAGCCTTGTTTATCTCATTATTTTTGATGTGAAAACATCTTTAGGAGCAGGAATAACTAAAAGATTGTAGAATAATTATGCTTCTGTGTGTGTAAATATCGTCAAAAAAAATAAATAAATAAAACCTGAAATCAACACAAAATCTACTCATAAACATGCAATATACAGTACAACATCATCCGGCATTTCAAAATCAACGTGAGCCGAATTGATGTTTTTCCTCAAACATCAAATGATGTAAATTGACAGCCGAAGGCGAAGGGCAAGCGTCATGTTGATATCTTGTTTTCTGTGTTTAGTCAAACAAATTAAATTGTTACGGTAGATTTAACTTTAGGTTTTATATTGATTTGAAATTGTTTCCATAAACGATAATTCTTATTTATTTGACCTACAGCGATAATTCTTAGTTTATTGCCCTACAGCTTCGATGTATCGATGAATTTAACTGCTTTTCAGACCGGCTGCGTTAACTTTGGACATTAAAAATGTAAAGTCGTTTTGTAATTTAGTTTTATTTGATTAACAGTGCCACTTTTTATAGAAATATTTTAAAACTGTTATAAAATAAATTAATTTTAAGTGATAATTATTAAAAATAAAACGTAAATTTTTTAAAGTCCAAAGTCAACGCAGATACGAAAATAACTACTATATAGTCTACACTATGCGAAATAGGGGTCCGGGTCAAAATGCCGCATTTTAAAATGTCGCGTTTTAAAATATCGCGTCTTAAAATGTCGCGTTTCAAAATGCCGCGAGGTACAAAATGTCGCGTGGTACAAAATGTCGCGTCTTAAAATGTCGCGTTTCAAAATGCCGCGAGGTACAAAATTTCGCGTGGTACAAAATGTCGCGTCTTAAAATGACGCGTTTCAAAATGCCGCGTGGTACAAAATTTCGCGTGGTACAAAAAGACGCGTTTTAAAATGTCGCGTTTCACAATGCCGCGACGTACAAAATGTCGCGTGGTACAAAATGTCGCGTTTGTAAAGAAGGAATAAAATAAATGTTATATTGAGATAATAAAAAAATGTGTATTATTAAACCATATAAATGATTTCTCACTATTGTGTTTTATGTATTATTAAACAATATAAATGATTTCACTTCCGATATATAAGGACTTAACTTTAACATTTTAGTGAAGGAATATTCTAATAAATTTCAACATTTGCGTTCTTTTTCTTAGACCCACTTTATAATTACATAAAATTACATTTATAAATAATTTCCATTCAGTGAAGGAAAATTTTACTATATGTTTAAACACAATTTGCTTGTTTCAAATAATTTTTATTAAATTATTTATTATTTCACATCATATTGTGTTGATTTATAAGGGATTTTTCAAAACGCGTCATTTTAAAACGCATCATTTTAAAACGCGTCATTTTGTACCACGCGGTTTTTTGAACCACGCGGTTTTATGAAACGCGACATTTTGCACCACGCGACATTATGTACCACGCGGCATTTTGAAACGCGACATTTTAAAACGCGACATTTTGTACCACGCGACATTTTTTACCTTGCTGCATTTTGAAACGCGACATTCTAAAACGCGACATTTTGTACCACGCGACATTTTGTACCTCGCGGCATTTTGAAACGCGACATTTTAAAACGCGACATTTTGTACCACGCGGCATTTTGAAACGCGGTATTTTAAAACGCGACATTTTAAAACGCGGCATTATAAACGGTTCCCGCGAAATAGCTATATGGGACAAAGTAATTTGTACTGTTTTCTTCAAAAGCATTTCGCTGATTTTATTTTACGATGTATGGAACAATTTGTCAATGCTTACTCAACAAACTGAAGTTAAAATTTTCGTTCGTCCCTTTCTCGTAATACCGTTATGTTGATTTAATGTTTTTAACAACCGCCAGTTGAAGGAAATAGCTATATGGGACAAGTGCGGTTTTTGATAATAAAACCGTTTTGCTGTTAACTTTAATATTGCTTTTATTGTTATTATTTTATCTCTAATTAAAAAAAGAAAAAAGAATTATTGTCTACATTAAAAAAATAATTTTTTATGGCTCAATAGCAATTTTTAAAGAATTATGCCACGAGGAAAGCAACTATTGACCGATGAATGAGCAAGGATCTTATGCTATAGCAAATCTGGCGTTACCATTCGTCAGATAGCCACAAAACTACATAGAAATTAAAATACCATCAACAACTTTTAAAAAAATCCCCAAACATACGTCACAGTAAAAAGACCAGGACCAGAGTCTAAAGTTGTCGTAAGAGGTAAAAGGGAAATAAAGCATCTTGCAGTCAGGAAAAATATCAATCCATTCCAAATAAAGCGTGACTTGTGTCTAGACGCCTTTAAACGAAGGATACAACAGATTTTAAAAGAAAATATTAATCTGAAATATCAGAAGCTAGTGCTTAAACCTAAATTTCTGTTACGCCATAAATTGGTGAGAATGGAATTTGCTAAGAAATTTAAATTTTGGGTGAAGAGTGGCAATCAATAAATTTTCGGATGAAAAAACATTTAATTTTGATGAACCAAATGAATGCCAGAATTATCTGCGAGATTTTCGTGAGTCACATCAAACGCGTCATTCCCGCAAATTTCAAAGAGGGTTACTTAGAACATGGGGTGGTTTCTGCAATCAGAGCAAGACCCCAATTTGTTTTGTTTCCCATAAAATCAATGCGGGGAAGTATGTACAGTTAATAGACGACGCTTTAATAAATTTCGGGGGGAAAATGTACGGTGAAAGTTGGACATTTCAGCAGGATAATGCGCATATTCATGCTGTGAAGTGCACCAAGAATTTTTTTCAATCACTAAATATACCTGTATTGCAGTGGCCTGCTACTAGTCCGGACTTAAATCCAATGAAAAATCTCTAGAGCATTCTTAGCCAGGGAGTCTACAAAAATGGACGTCAATTTAATACTTTAGCGAAGCTTAAGACGGTTATTCAAGAGGAATGGGCATAAATTGACGTTTCTGTTTTCCAAACGTTAATAAACTCATGCCACGTTGATTGATGGATGTTATTAATAACAATGGAAGTCATAGAAACTACTAAAATGCACTTATTGTTCGTATTTTTTTATTAATGAATAAAATAAATGGATTTTAAGTTTTGTCCCATATAATTATTTCCTTCGACCATTGAGAATAAACTGCTATAAATAGCGATGTAGGCACAATGAAAACTAACCGAACTAAAATTTGTACGCCCTCTGCATTGGCAAATATTCTGATGCAAATGAAAATAAAATAAGAGGTTGCTTATTAAAAAAAAAAAAACAAAAAAAACTTGTCCCATATAGCTATTTCGCGCAGTGTATATAGTCAACGAAAATAACTACTATATATGGCCGCAGCAGAAAATATTGTTAAATTCCCTTGAAGTTATCCCAAACTTTTATCCCAAGAAAATTTCAAGACTTTTTTTCTGCACTATTTAAAGTGTACGAACTTTAAAATCTATCCCAGACTTTTTACACGGGTGAAAAAACCCTTCGCAGGATTTTTTATTTATTATGTATAAGATTTTTTCTCGTATAGTTAAAAATTAATAAAAAAAAAACTTAAGAAAAACTCCTCTGATTAGGATTGGGAATTAGTGGGCCTGGAAATTTACTACACCTGTTAGTAGGGGCTTTACCAATATAACAAATTTTCAGGCCCACCATAATCCTGATCAGAAGAATTTTTTTAAGTTTTTTTTTATTCATTTTTTACTAAGGGAAGGAAACACATGAATTGACATCCTGATCAGTAGGTTTTTTTACGAGAAAAAAAATCTTATAATAAATAAAAATCCTGGGATGGATTTTCTCTCGAGTAAAAAGTCTGGGATGGATTTTAAAGTTCGTACACTCTAATAGTGTAGAAAAAAAATCTGGGATGGGTTTTAACGCATGTGTTTTTGGAGGTAATTTCAAATTTTTCTGGGATGAAAGTCTGGGATAACTTCAAGGGGGTAATTTTTAATATCTTTATACTTCATACAAACGAAAAATTAATAATGCTTGTTTATGTGAATATCGACTAGAAAGAAAAACCTAAAATAAAACCTTCGAAAATTCTCTCTGTAGAAAGAATACTTTCGTCGGCGATAAATGCAAGGTGTGTAAGTCCAAAAATAATTTTTTCCGGGAGACAATGAAAACTATTGCACTGTGCGTGTCTTCAGGCAAATACTTATTTTCTTTCTAAATTTCTTCATCTTAACGTAATTTTTTATGATATTTTTTAATGGCGATCGATGCACAATGGAGGAATCTTTCGTTTACTATGAAAGACGCAAAATTGGATAAAAATGAAGTTACACATTCTGCATTTCTCGTCGACGATTTGAATGCTATTGTTGTAAAACTATACCAACTGCTGATTGTTTTTATATGGTTTTTCGTAATAACCAACACGCTTAACTAATAAAATACGAAATTATCCAATTAAAAGTATTTCTGGAGCACTATTATGTAATTTTCGATATCGTTTTTTTTCGATAATTTCGAGAGTTTCGATGACATCGAAAATAGCTATTATGAAATAATCGATATCGAAAATCATTTTTATTTTAGTTTCAAATCACATAATTATTTTTAAATTAAAATGTTTTAACAAAATTAATTTTAAACTTTTGAATTATTCTGGTGTGGTCTGGAGAAATTTCTCCTCTTTTTAAACATTTATCAATCTGGAAAACACCAGAATAATTCAAAAGTTTAAACATAGTAACCGCATGTATGCGTTAAATACACTAACATTGAAATTGTTAAAAGTTTAGAAAGGGGAATGTAAAAATTCGCTAATACTACAAGTGCACGGTTGATTCCTATATATAGGAAAAAATCAGTGTAATAAAATAGCAGTTCAGTCGCTATAGCCTGATGAGATGTACTGAAAAATGATTTATTTTTCACATGCTCGCAGATCGAAACTGAATTGCAAACTCTTAACAATTTTTCCTCTTCTTAAAAATTAATTTTATTAAAAATAAATTTTCTAACAACTCGTTTACTTATTATTATATCTAAGCAAATTAAACTTTCTAAGCATTTTAAATTTTTAGTGCAGGCCTGTTACAAATAATTGTAAACAAATCGTAAGAACTACAACAAACAAAATTTGTTTTGTAGTAAATATGTAATAATTTTTAATTAAAAGAGCACTTTTATTATCACAAATAACTATATTAACATCGCGATTTTATTTGCGTTCTAAATAACCTTACCTGCACAGTTCAATCCTTAACGAACGAAAGGCCTCGCTAAGAGGACAAAATAATTATGCCATAGAAAACGAAAGGCCTCTATAAGAGGCATGTGAAGTAGAGCATAGAGATAACCATGGAGATTCCCGAACAAACCGGACATGCAATTTGGCATGCGTCTTGGAAAAGGGATCCTGAAATGATTTTTAGATGATTTTTTGGAATATTGCCAATTAGGATGAAACTTGGCTATTCCTTAACCAATTACGAAGAAAGTTAATATGTATGTGCGTTGGAAATGGGATTCTAACATGATTTTTGTATAAAGTTCTGGAATATGGCGAAGTAGGATGGCACTTGGCTGAGAGTTCTGGAATATTGCGGAGTAAGATGGAACTTGGCTTTTTCTTAACCGATTTTAGTGAAATTTTTTATTCGCGATGGCAATGGGATTCTAAAATGATTTTTGGATGAAATTCTGGAATTTGGCCAACTAGGATGGAACTTGACTATTCCTTAACCGATTTTAGTCACAATTGGTATGCGAGATAGAAATGGGATTCTAAAATAATTTGTAGATGAAGTTCTGGAATATGGTCAGTTGGAATAGAACTTGGCTATTCCTTAACCGATTTTGGTAAAATTTGACATGCGCGATGTGATTCTAAAATGATGTGCGGAAATGTGATTCTAAAATGATTTTGACTTGGCTATATTCTTTAAACGATTTTAGGGAAATTTGGTATACGCGATGGAAATGGGGTTTTAAAATGATTTTTGGACGAAATTCTGGAATTAGGCCAACTAGGATTGAACTATCTTACTCGTGATCTGATTATGTTGAAATTCGACATGCATTTCATATTTCAGAACTTTATCCAAAAATAATTTTAGAATCCCATTTCCGATGCCAAATTTCACTAAAATCGGTTAAGGAATAGCCAAGTTCCATTACAGTTGGCCATATTTCAAAACTTAAGACCACAAAATTTGTGGCTTCGTTGAATTGTAAGGAATTTAAATAATTTTTGGCAATTCCTACGTTTTCCTCCATAAAATCCATTAAGATTTCAAATTGTTCATTTTTTTTTTTGCAGTCGTATTGGGAAAATTAAAAAATTAATAATAATATTAATATTAAAATATTAATATAACACAAATTTAATATAAATATAAAATAAAGCTTTGCATATTGTTAACTGCAAATTGTTTTTCCTTTACTTATACATGTTTAAAAAATAAATAAGGAACAAAAGAAAGTCAAATGTTGACTTAATATATTAATAAGATAAATATAATAACTTAAATAATAAATAACAACAAATACATAACGTATGGTTTGGCCACTTAGCTGAATAATTCTGCACCTTGAGGTTCGTCCGTGTCATGTGGTATTAATTATCGGCAAACACATAACGGTTAGAAAGCACGTACAGGAAGCCGTCTGTACAGAGACCAAAAGCTTACTAAACCCGGGGCCGATTCTGTTTCCGTGAAAAAAATGAAATAAAAAAATAATTCTGTGTAAACCAAGCTCCAATTTGAATGAATATCTACTTCCAACAACAAAATAATTTTCTATTAAATTTGACATTTGTCATTACCAAAAATCAAAAAAAATCGAACATAATCAAAAACTTTCGAAAAATATCGAAAAATTTCTAAAAGCCATCTATTGGAATTTTCGCAACTAAAATCCACCTAGCGCAAATTGTATGCGCAATTACTTCTGTTTTTTACACCATCGTATGAGAAGAGTAGTTGTAAGTAGTTTGCTTTCCCCAATGGAATGCTTTAATAGCCCTTAATGTTTTTTGGTTTGAGCGTACTCCTACTCTGAAATTTAAATATGTACATATATAAATTTTACAACGAAGGTACACACAACAAATAATAATGGCCTGTACACATGAATCGTGATTTTACTCGTACGAGTAACAATGATTCGATGATTTCTCTTAAATTACATGGTAAAATTTAAAATGGTCACTTAAAAAATAGTCAATAAACAATTCCGAATATAATATTATCAGTGACAATTTTTTTAGCAAACGTACTTTTCTAAAACCTGCAAAAAATATTTAAACCGCTGCGCTGCCATATTGGATAATTCGCGCGAGTAAACACTTTTTTTCAAGTTTTATTAGAAAATGTGCATTTACTAAAATTTATGAGTGATATTACATTCGGAATTGTTTATTGACTATTTTTTAAGTGGCCAGTTTAAGTGAACCATATGTAATTTAAGAGAAATCATCGAATCATTTTTGCTCGTACGAGTAAAATCGTCATTTATGTGAAGAGGCCATTTTTTATCGACATTTGTATCAAGGGGCTGACATTTATACAGCTGCAGTAAATTTTGTGTGGCAATAAGTGACTAACTTATCTATCCTATATGTTAATTAAGTTATGCAACCTTAATGACCGCAATTCGATACTACCAATAAAATGTACACTACTTTAGCAGTAACATTTAAATGGCGGTCGTCTATTTCTGGAATTTGTAATTTGATATTTTACACTGAAGTTTTGTAATCCAAGAGAGTTTGGAACACACAATATTAAAATATTTATATTCTGATTAAACAATAAAAGTAAGTTAACTCGAAATTTAAAATTTTAATAAGTCCAAAAAATTCATAATTTCCACAATTTCACCAATAACCTGTATTTGTCAAGTTTATGAAAATGGGATATTAGGAATCTTCTAAAATTTTAAATGTTTTGCGAGTTTTCAAGTTAATTGTATTAAGTATTTTTGAATTTATGAATTTCTTTATTTTGAACTATCTACAATCTGAAAAATCTTCAAATCGATGTTTTAAGGGTGCAATATTCGAAAGACATTAAAACAACGTTTTAATTTCTTACGGTTGGTAACACTCTTAAATTTAATTTACTTTAATTTCGCGAAACTATTTGTTTTCTTACATAATTTTGAAATCCTAGATATTCTAAATTTACAGATTTTTAATATAAGAGTAGAAACCAGGTGCTTGAATTTAGAATTAAAGATGTTTAGGAAATTATAAAACTTGAACATTAAGACTGTTCCTTTACATTTGGGAAATTTAGGAATTAAGTCGATTTTAAGAATTTAAGAAATTTACAATACGACATTTGAGCTTTATTTATAAAGATATTTTGAAACCTAAAACCATTTTACAATAATGTGAATTAAAAAATTTCAAAAATATAGATTTGAAATAGTTTAGGATTTTGGAAAGTGAACAAAAGATTTTTTTGGTTTTAAAAATCTTCATAAACTATCAAAACTACCTTTTAGTTTGCATGCTCACATATACTACCAATGGTTGATGTAAGATCGGTTAATTGCGATCAACCACAGCCATTTGCGATTTTGAACACAACTTTTGGTTAATCGGTATAGATACATTAATACAAATTTTATTCATTTTCTCACCACCAAAATCGTCAATGAATAAATTCTTTTCATATGAGAACATTATGACGAAAATAATCAAGTATTCATAAAAAACACTTTCAAATTATGTTTTTTTTTTCCACTGAGAAATGTTCACTTTATTTTTCATGGAAACAGAATCGGCCCACAGTGCTGTGAAAATTATATAATTTGGTTTTTTGCGTTCAAAAAATAAAAACGGATAGTTGTAAATGAAAAGACTTTTTCATTAGATTTTTTCATAGAACGAGAATTGACCTCCAGCGCTGCTTCATATAAATTTACCTCCACAATCCAAACCGAACTGACCATTAAAACCCGCATATAGGAAAAAAAACAAAAAAATTACACATACAAATTAGATGTAATTCGCTTACATTGTCATTACTCTATATACTCATAATCATTTTCCAAAGCAGTGCTCCTTAAACTTTTTGTCACTGCGGCCCCTGAAGTCGCAAAAATAAAATCCAGAGCTCCTAAAAATTTGATTCAATAATAATAAATTTATTGTTAAGCATTTTGGACATTTTTGTTCAAATATCTCAGATGTCTCATATCCGCGTCCGCCAATTTAAAAAATTTTCTACCAAGCCAAAATATTCTTTCAGGTTCATCCGATTTAAAGGTAAAAAAATTCCTATAAGCAAAAATTGTAGAATTCCAGAAAATTTGTAAAGCTTGGTTTTAAAAAACATGAGATTCTACATAAGGAACTAACTAAAAATTAGATGTAGCTGTGAAATCTCCGAAACTAAATATTTTAGTTGGACATATGAGTGGAGCAGAACTAACTAAAGTTAAAGCTAAACATTTTTGAGCTTACGAACGACTATTCTAAATTTGGTTTACGTTTCTCTAATTTGACCGCAACCCGACCCGAATTTGGTTCGTTTTAATTTTTGTGTCAAATTATTTTTACTTAGGTATTTCAAACCAAATTTAGATTTAATATATTCTTCAGAATTATCGAACTTTGAAAATTCTACAAGTACTTGAAACTATAAAAAAAAAAAATTTGAATCAGAGTTATCCAAAGTTTTTTTTAGATTTTTTCAACTACCAATTTTCAATGTAATTAACCGAGAGTAGATCAGTTTTTTACGTAATTTACTGAAAAATTGACTTTTCTAAAGAAAATTAAAGAATATTCCTACTTCCCTTATAAATTCTAAGTGAGCACATAATTTGTCAGAATTGAAAGTTCAATTTTTTCTTGTTTGTAACTTTTAGTAATTCGATGCACAAACTTTGGTTCTTAATTTTTAAAAAACTGATTGACCTCATTATTTTATTGAGGTCTGCATACGCTAGAAATAAAAATAAACGTTAAAAATAAATGTTATACATATGGTCGTTTTAAGTCTTAAACAAAGCTTAACAATAGTTATAATTACATAATCACTAAGCCAAGATTTACATTTTCTGCAAAACTGGCGTACGGCCGAAAAGGCATTTTCGATTCCACGGAAATTAGTTTTATAGTTAAAAATTGTTGCCAGGCTAACTAAAAAAATCCCTCGAAATTGTTTACTTTAAACGAAACTGCTACTCATGTTATAATTCTAGTCAACTCTGTTGCGTTGAATAGTAAAGTTTTATTCCCCAAACCTGGTGCCTACACCAATGACGAATATGTCATTTTTATGTGTAACAGCAAGGTAAAGGTTTCGACAAATTTATAAAACTTATTAATAATTTGTGTTTTATGTATTTACCTACAACCCTTGAAGTTCTCAACACTAACCTGATACCCAATTTAACCAAATTGAAATTGTCCAAGCCAAATTACAGCAACTGTTAAAAGTACATATTAAATACGTACATTTTCAATATCCAATTTCGAAAATATTCATAGACCCAAGTTCCTATAATTTTTAGATTAAATTTACCTCCTAAATTTCCGAGAATTTACTTCGGATATCGACCTCTGATTTAAAAATGTTACTTCGTAAAAGCACTCAATTTTAACCATGATTTTTTTGTCCCGCAGATCAAGGTTGCGATCTGAAATTCCTGTTCATGTTCATTGTAGAATAAGATTGATTTTGCCTACCTACCAAAATCCTCATGATTGTGGAATTGATATATACATCACATATCTTACAAAAACCATTAACAGCGCAGAAAACCGTAGCGGTTACTGATAATAGGCAGTGTTTCCCTAGCAACAGCTCTACGGCTCCCTGGGGCCTTGGCTCACAGTTTGAGAAGCACTGTTCTAAAGTATACTTCCACTCAGAAACAAATGATCACTCCAGGTGTATAACATAAACACTGCTTAATTATATTTATAATAACCACCACATAAACTGTATACACTCTTTAAATGTTTACTTTGGAGTAGTACTTGTTGTAAATATGTATGTAACGAAATCTGTGATGTGCAAACGATTTTAATACCGGTACCTATATTATCCGATGTTCTACTCGAAACAAAAATTCAAAAATAAATTTCGCATGGAGCAATTTATCAAATTGTTACAAGTCAACGAATCTGCAGTTTGCTCTGGCTCACCGAGACATGAACGATCAATGAAGAAAAGTTACGTGACTCGAAGCCAATAAATTATCAAAAATATAAAATTTGTAAATTTCGTTTTGGACCCATGCACATGTATCGATTCGATTCTATTAGGAATGTTGTACCATTCAATGATAATGGTTTGTCCTCCAAATTCAAATTGGATTTCCATATATTGTTTATCTGAACCAAAAATGTAACTTAATTTAAATATTGTGCGAACAAAAGCGACTTTTCAGGGTATGTTACAATCGACGATGATTCAATAGTTATATGGTTTCATTGTTTTTTGTTGTTAGCAGTTTGATTAGAGAGTGACAGACCAATTAATTATTATCAATACAACATTTTCACTGTGCACCACCAATCAAATAAGCCAAGTAGTACAACACCTACTTGAACTTTTGTTTATAATTTTTTTTTTTTTTGCCAACTAAAGTAGAAAAATTTAATGCATTATTTATTCCGCTCATAATTTTGAAAAGCACCAAAATATAGGATAAACAGCCAACAAGTTGCATATAAATTTTCAAAACAAATTTCGTAGAAGTAAACTATGGAAGACGGGAGGTATATAGGGGTAAGTAGTAAGGGTAGTAAAGTATAAAGGGGTGGTTTGGGAATATAATATCATTGTGCATAACTATAAATAGAATAAATAACTTTTTGAAAATAAAATTCTCTGTGACTTTTTAATCATGTGTGTGAATATAATATATATTATGCAGTAGCTGTATGTGAATCGTACGTACGGTTTGATGGAAGAGAAAATGAACTCAAAAATTAATAATTACCTCAGGGATTTTCATTTTTTTATCTTTAAATTGATTATTATAACTCTAGCAAAAAATTGCACCTTTACAGGTTCCTTCAAAATGTCACCAAATAAATTATGAAAGTGTTAATCATCCTGTTGACGCAAGATTCTTGTATTACATTTGTTCTTCGTTTCTTTCCTTTTACCTTTAAATTAAACTAATTTTAGTTTAAAGGAAAAGTGGCACGGCACGAATCGGGGAAAAGTCTGATGCAAAAATATTTAAACAGGCTGAATGGTTGGTCACAACCACAAGAAGAGATCTTTATACTACGTATAGGTTTGAAAATGTAGCATACTATCATAAAAAGCAAGAACAAAAAATTAGGAGTATTTTTTTAGTTTTGTACCGCTCGTTTTATAGGAAACTAGCTGAAATAGATCCACAAAGCCTCATAAAATTAAATTACTTAAATCAAAGAGTTTGTTTTACAGCAGGGTGAGTTAGAGGATCCAAAGTACAGTTTTACCATTGATGAAGTTTCAATTAATTAGCCCAGTCATAATTTTCCCATTGATGACATTTTGCATTAGCTGAAAGAACTCCAGCTGCTTTAGGTTTAAGGTTATTTTCTGTGAAGGGATTTGCGGTAACTCAAGTGAATTTAGAAATGTTGCGAAAAACTTAACACTTTTTGAAGTTTAACATTAATATTTCCTGGTCATCTAATCTACTTTTTTATTGATAATATATGTTCATTAGATATGAACGTCAGCCTGTTACTCAGACAGTCAAGTAAAACCTTTAAGGTTTTACTTGACCTTTAGTAGCACCTTTAAGGTGCTATTCCATAGGAATATTTTACTGAATAGTAACATTAAAGGCAGAAACTATTTGCTAGATAGGGGAATGAAACAAATAACCGATTCAGTAAAAAAATATTTGTGTCTTTAGTTGTAACAATCCTCTAAAAAGTATCAAATCGAGAACTTTTATAGAAGTGTCACTAATACACGTACATAAAATTTGTATATGATGGAAAATAATTCTCGCACACACTAATAATTTTAACATGATGTCGATTTTATTGTAGAAATTTTTTTAGTTTTTTATTCTTCTTTTATTATACTTATTTATTTAGACATACTTATTTGCCGCCATCTTAAATAAGTATGTTGGCGAGGTAACTTAAAATAAGTATGTTGCTATCTCTTTCTTACAAAAAAAAAATATAAATAAAATGATAACCACAATTCTGTCAAAGTTTTCATTGATTGTGATATTGAACGATGAAACAAAAAACGTCACCATCGATCAATTTGATATTTTTATTTACTAAATAACTAAGAAGTATGAATTTCTTAGCTTTATTCATTTTTAATTTATTATTTTTATTTATATTTTAATAATAATCAAACAATTCTGGCACAATTTGTTTTGTTATAGCTTTGACGTTGCTGTCAAAATATAAAATAAGTACATATGTGAAATCAATTCGGATGATTTTACATACTTATTTAAGATGGCGGCAAATAAGTATGTCTAAATAAATAAGTATAACTTTCGAAAAGGGCCTAAACACTTTATTTTTTTAGCAATTATTGGTTATGTTTTTGTGTAATGTCAAATTTCCCCTTTTGCTATAAAACAATAAAAATAAAAAGCACATGACGTTGGTTTCATAAAATTTTCATTCCGTACATTCTAACAAATTTATTTGTATGTGGGGAACGTAACGATTTTGAATTATCAACAAATGGAATTTAATCAACAAATCGAACTAAATTAAATATGCGAGTGAATAGAACTCTGTGGTTGATAAGAACTCTGTGAATTTATGATATTTTTTTGTACTTCTAGCGATTGTAAATAGTATAATGTAATTGTATTCGATTGTGAATGGTTGATAGTTTGTGGTTCACGTCGTGCACAGTGTCAGATTTTGTTCAAAAAGTGGTCAAAATTATGAAACTTGGCTATTAGTGGTGATATATTTTTGAAATTTTGAGGATAAATAAAAGGTAGAACACAGTTTAAGAGAAACAATAAAAAAATAGAAAACCAGGGGTGGAACACACTTTTTAAAGGGGTTGAAAATCAAATTAAAAGAAGAAATATTGTATATGATTTATATAATAATTTTTAATTTCTTTTTTAAGTAGTATCACAAATATTAATACATAAAACGTATTAAATAAGTTGTTACAAATTTACTTATGAACTGAGAATAAGAAACCAAAAAGCGAAAAACTAAATCAAACAAATCGTTATTTTATAAATTGTAGACTGTAGACTGTAGAATTTAGACAAGAAACAAACCGAATCGGTTTTTTTTACGCGATAAACTTTTTATGATAATTTGTGCCATCTATCCTAAATAATCAAAAACAGAAATTTCAATCCAGGACACAATTACGTGGAAAGTTCATTGAACTTTTGAACAATTTTAGTTCAAATATCACGATCTAATTTGAATTTTCTTTTTTTGTTGTTGTGTTTTTATGATGGTCATTACGTAGAGTACCCAATATGCACGCCCAACGGAAATCCGTGTGAATTTTCGTGCGAAAAACATACTGTTTCTATGGAAAGAAACATCAAAAGTACACGGAATAGTGTACTACTCGCCAAAGAAAAGTGTCTCAAAAATTCCGGTGTGGGTGTGTGCCCTAACTAAAACGAGACAAAATCAGATTTGGAAAGTAGATGGAATTTTGTTGGAAATTTGCATATTTTCATATCCTTTTCCGTACTAATTTCTGGCAATTATAAAAAAGTTTTCCGTCGGAAACAAAATATTATTTCCATAGTAGATTTTTGGTCTTTTCCTGATGGAATCAACCAATATTTTCATGCGAATAATAACTCAAAATAAAATTTTCATTTCAAAATAGTGTTTTATTTACTTCAATTACAAATTCAATAATTTTGTATATGTATATGTATGTACTTAAATAATAAATATTATACTACATATGTACATATATAATAATCTACATATGTATAGAATAAATCATATGTATCTACATATGTATGTATATAACAAATAAATAAACTTATATTATAATAATTGCGTTTAATGTGTAAAACATAATTAGATAATTAAGATTCTTAAGATTACAACGAAGTATAAAATAAATTTAAATAATAAATTGATAGATAATAAATTGAAAAAACACTTTAATTCACACACACAACACACGTCTGGCTCAATCAAAACACAAATCACAACAAATTGACAAACTCAGCTGAGGGTAGAAAATGGCGTGTGCGTCGATACTTATTTGTGAATATTTATTTTTGTGAGAGAAAGAGAAAGACAAAACCCGATGCAATTCAAACGAATTTGATGTGTCTTTGATATTTTATTGTATGGAATTTCGTATGGAATTCGAATAATTTTTCCACAGTGTGGAAAATTTGCATACTGGGTAGCCCCAGTTTTAATAATTTTTCTGGCTTAGTAATTTTATTGTATATATATATATATACTTCTATACATATATATAAACGTAAATATAAACGGGTAAATGGAATAAATACTTTTTGTTTAAGCCGTTAGCACCAGCGATTTTTTTTGTGCCGCGTTAAAACATGATGATATATCATTTTTGAAGAGGCCACGGTAGTGAAACATTAATTTCAATATTTTTTCTCTTAAGAAAATTAAATTAAATTTAAAAATAATTATTTCGACCAATATACGCTTTATTAATTTATGTAACTAAAATGGTGACACTAGCAATGTGAATGTGGATTAAATGTCAAAACAAAACTTTTTTCTAAGAAATAGGCGTGCAACATTTTATGGCCAAATTAATTAATGGTTTCTTATAATTTTATTTATCAAAAGCTCAATTCACAAGCTTTTTCGGCGTATAATTTTTAATAATTTGAGAGCTTAATCCACATTCACAGCGGTAGTGACATCTACTTTTGCTTATCGCCATAAAGCGTATTGGCGATTGCCTACATGAAATATGCATCTTTCAATACAAGCAGTTGCAATACAAATATTGTGTTAACAATAAAAAAAAAATATTTCAATCAGTTACAAAAAAACAAAAATTTATTAATTTTATTAAGTAATTTAAAAAAAAAAAAAAAAAAAAAAAAGATTTCATTACATATGTTTAAGATAATTATTACTTAGTTTATAGTAATAAGAAAACGTTTATTCTGTGTGAAATCGAAAATTAAAAATTAGTGTTAAAGTTTCGGGTTTTGAGTGCTTTGTTTTGTACGCAGGAAGTGAAAATATTTTTTTTAGAATTTAGATTATCAAACGCAACCTTAGCAGCATCAGTGAGCGCTCATCGGTAGAAGGCAAGGAGTAAGCGAAATTATACTTTTGTTTCTTATAGTGTGTTGCAGAGTATACAAAACACTCAAATCCTTTGATTTCGTTTTTTTGATTGATAAGAAAATTTAATGTTTATCCTATGTATATGTTTATAAAATTTATTTTTTGATTTTTTCATTATTAATAAACTAAAATTTTTTAAGGTAATCAATTGTTAAATTAATGAATTTTTTTATTTTTTTTTTTTTTTTTGGGATTGAGATATAATATGGTTATGTACTGATCAGTTTTTTTATTAGTGGTGTTCATAAAAGGGGTGGTTGTTTCATAATGCCTAAGATTTGATGAACATGATATCTGAGAGACAATAACCCTCCCAAATACGACCGAAGTCTACCCAAACAACGTGACAGTCTCCAGATGTTCAGTAACAAAATGGCGCCGAAACAGGGACCTGAAGGTCATTGAGTAATTAACAATGTGACGGTCAATTATTGCATGTTTTAAGGCACATGTTAATCTTACATTCCGCCTTGAACAGTTTTATAATTTCTTTTTTTTTTTTAAATAATTGCCTTTCTTTACTATAATTCAATATTTTTTTTACTACCAGCTTCACTGGGTTTTGTCAATTATTTTCAATTAGTTATTCTATGGTTAATCTCATCAACTGTTAATATAACCAGTTGTGGTAATTTTAGTTAATTTGGTATTATTGGATCACCTGATGCGTTCAATTTTGTGATACATAATGATTTTAACTGAATTCGAATTGATCGTATCCGGAATGTTCTAATGCAAATGTACTCCATTCACAATACGTTTTTTTATTGTTGCAATAACGCACGGTTGACTTCAGTTTCGTCAGATTCAGTTTGAATACACAGGAACGCTGTGGCATAATCCCTGGACTGATTGAATTGATTTCTCGTATGAGCATCGCAATTGAAAACTGTTTTTCTTTGTTGTTTGAATTATAGGTTATAATAATTTTTTAGTAATTTTAACTAGTTAACGTCCTAAGATTTATTCGTTTGTTAATATCGATTTATATTAGAGGTTTGTTTTTTTTTTGGTTCTCTCGTTTATTATTCCAAGTTGAAGTAAAAATTATTATTGATATATTCATTTCTCTGAATACCCTAAACATACAATTTAGTTTGGTCGTATTGTCTTTGGTAGTTTTTATTTCCTTTACAATTAAATACACAATGGAAACTACAACGTATCTTGGCAAACTCACTGACGCTGAGCTGGAAGTTGAGTATAAAACTCGAGAGTTATCAAGTAAAGCATTTAATGCTGGCAAATTATTGGCAAACGCACTGATTGCTGAAGGTGTTGAGAAAAGTTTTAAACCAGTTAAATCACATGAGACAGAGAATCCTCAAAACGATTTTCAAATTTGCATTAATAGATTTGACGAAATATCCAAAGCGGATCAGGAACAAGGAATGTCACCATCATATGAATTTATTATTATTGGTCTCGCTAAAATAATACATTATAAAGATCGATTAGAGCGGCTAATCAATACTTTTGGTGAGGTTTCAAACAGCAATCAATTATTCAGCAATTATCGCAGAATGTTCAATCGGTACGCTAAGCTATTGATGGAATACGAAATAATAAAAGTTTCAGAAAACGGTCCACAGCGTCGAGAGATGTCCACCTCAAGCCCAACTAGAGGACAGGGCCACCCAAACATCGGAGGTCAGCAAGCAGTGGAAAAAAATTATGAATCTTCTGAACCACAGAACAACCCAGAATTCCAAAGAGGGAACCTTGATCATCAATATCAAGATTTGATAAATGAGGGGAAAAACCTAAAGAGCTCTGTGCAGCATTCAAATAACAATCTGGCAATTCCGTCAGGAAATACTAGAAGATCAGTACTAAATCCTAATCCGTCACAAAAACCAGAATCTAGTGTTTCGAATGTCCGATTTCTATAAAATTCGGCAAAATTGGAACTTGTCATTTGACGGTAGCGATACCACAAATGTTCATGATTTCGTTTATAGGCTAGAACAGATGGCAAAAGATGATGGTTATCCAGAAACTCAGCTGACGAAAGTTCTTCGCCTATTTCTATCAAAAAAGGCTGAAGATTGGTTTAGGATATTTAAACTCGATTATCCTGAAGCTTCTTGGAAATATATGAAGTCCGCGATGCTGGCATACTTTAGCTCTTTTGATTTCGAAGAGGAAATTCGCGAGCAGATACTCCGCAAACGACAAAATAGAGAAAGTTTTTCGAATTTTGCGTTGAGTGTCCAGAAACTAAACGCTAGGCTTCAAAATCGTTTAAACAAGAGGGAACTTTTATATAGACTTTGTCAAAATATGCATCCGGAGCTTAAGAACGTTACTATGCCGTATCAGAAAAATTTAACTTCTGTGGAAGAATTACGGGTTTTGTTCTCTACGACGTCGTCATACAGTAAATGAATTAACAAACAGCATGGAACAGGAAAATATGAATGATGCATTCATTTTGGCAACGAACAATCAGCAACACTATTACCATCAACCAAACCTTGATATGCCTGAAGCGTTAGAGACAATCCAGAAAATGCGTGATACAGCAAACTATACCGGTGATCACCAAATAAATCTAATTTGCTGCAATTGTAAGAAAATTGGCCATAGGTATCAAGATTGCAACGAGGGGTTCCAGAATATTTTCTGTTTTGGCTGTGGAGCTTCAAATGTGCGCAAACCATCCTGTAGAAATTGCTTGAAATTTACTCAGGGAAACCCACAACCGAGTGTAAGTATTTTGAGAGCAGCACGCTCGGTAGTAAATCAAAACACATCAACCAATCCCTCAAATGTCCAGAACGATTGAATTCAACAACAAATTATAATGCTTCTCAAATAACTAACTCTGACTTGACTCAAAAACCACAAAATTCAAACAAAAGAAAAATGCGCTCAATTAAATATTTCTATCAGAAAAGATCGTTTATCAAAAATTGCATTTCTTCAATCTTACATAAATTTTACAAAAATGATCCGCGTCCTTATGCACAGGTAACCATTTGTAATAAATCGATGTATGGTCTTTTGGATAGCGGTGTCTCTGTAAGTGTATTGGGTAAAGGTGCCTTGGAATTTCTCGCAAATGAAAATATTAAATTCTATAAACTACATTCGTTCATAAGGACCGCAGACGGAACTTGTAACAGAATTGAAGGGTATGTTTGGTTACCGATAACGTTCGGAAATAAGACTGAAGTGATGAAATTATGTATCGTTCCAAGTTTACAGTCTCCACTATATCTTGGTATTGATTTTTGGGATCGATTTAATATAATCCCTAATCTGAGTATTACTCAAATTTCTGAACCTACTGTGAAACCAATTGATGACAACATGCATTCATTATCTAAACATGACAAGAACGAACTAGAGCGAATAGTAGATCTGTTTCCTTCATTTGCGAAAAATGGCTTAGGTAAAACAACTCTTCATGAACATGAAATTAGTATCCTGAAGGACTGTAAACCAATTAAGCAGAGGTATTATCCTGTTTCTCCCGCGGTTAAAATATGTATCTATGGATAAATTGATAGGATGCTCAATTTGGGTGTAATTGAGGTTAGTAAAAGCGCCTGGAGTTCACCTGTGACAATAGTCAAAAAATCTAACGGCAAGACAAGACTTTGCTTGGATGCTCGAAAACTGAACTCCGTGACCGACAAAGACGCGTATATCCTCTCCCATATCGACGGACTACTTGGACGCCTTGCTGAGACAAAATACATTACGGGACTAGACTTGAAGGACGCAATCTGGCAAATTCCGCTTGCGGAATCTTCCAGAGACAAGATAGCATTCACAGTACCAGGGCGACCACTCTATCAATTTAAAGTGATACCATTTGGGCTGTGTAATGCAGCCCAATCAATGTGTCGGTTGATGCATAAGGTGATTCCGCATGAGCTCCATGATAGGGTTTTCGTTTATCTGGATGACTTGTTAATCATGCACTAAAAAGACCAAAGTATTGAAATCCTGTCAAAAATGATGAAAAATTTGGTTGGTCCAAAACCACATTTCTCGACGTTTTGAAACTCCCTGAGTCTGAAAATGCAAAAAAAAAAATGTACGTCCGTCTGTCTGGATGTCTGGATGTCTGTGTGTCTGGATGTCTGGACCCATGGTATCTCGAGAACGGCTTGTCCGATTTGGATTTTTTTTTCGCCAATCTGTTTCTATGGTCAAGGCGGAGATTTGAAAAGCTTTTGGAGACTGTACGTCAAGGGGGTGGGGTACCTGCCATACGAATTGACCCAAAATACCTGCTTTTATAAATATTTACGATTTTTTTATTTATGCTTATTTGATTATTGAATTGGGCATTGAATTGGGAATTGATTTGAAGGTTAAATTAGGGGTCAATTTGCGCGTTGAGTTGAAGTTGAGTAGGAGTTGAGTTGGGGTTGGATTTAGATGTAGTGAATAGATAACAAATTTTTTATATGATGGAACTTGCCTATTTATCAACCGATTGTTATGAAATTTGACATGTGTGTTAGAAATGGGATTCTAAAATGAGTTTTGGATGAAGTTCTGGAACATGGTCAAGTAGGATGGAACTTGCCCATTTCTCAACCGATTACGATGAAATTCACCATTTGTATTGGAAATGGGATTCTAAAATGTTTTTTGGGTGAAGTTTTGGGATTTTAAAACGAATTCTGGTTGAAGTTCTGAAATATGGCCAAATATGATGGAACCTGTCTATTTCTCAACCGATTATTATGAAATTTGATTTGTGCATTAGAAATGGGATTCTAAAATGAGTTTTGGATCAGGTTCTGGAATATGGCCAAGTATGATGGAATTTGTCCATTTCTCAACCAATTATGATTAAATTCGACATGTGTATTGGAAATGGGAATCTAAAATGAGTTTTGGATGAAGTTCTGGAATATGGCCAAGTATGATGGAACATGGCTATTTCTCAACCGATTATGATGAAATTCGACATGTGTAATGGAAATGGGATTCTAAAAGGAGTTTTGTATCTGGTTCTGGAATATGGCTAAGTATGATGGAACTTGCCCATTTCTCAACCGATTATGATGAAATTCGACATGTGTACTGAAAATCGGGTTCTAAAATGATTTTTGGACGAAGTTCAGGAATATGGCCAAGTATGATGGAACTTGGCTATTTCTTAACCGCGGATATCATTAAATTAGACATGTGTGTTGGGAATGGAATTATAAAATAATTTTTTATAAAGCTCTGGAATATGGCCTAGGATGGAACTTGGCTACTTCTTAACCGATTATGATGAAATTTGATATGTGTATTTGAAATGGGATTCCAAAATGAGTTTTGGATAAAGCTGTGGAATATGGCTAAGTAGGATGGAACTTAGTTATTCCTTACCCGTTTTTATGAAATTTGACATGTGCGTTGTAAATGGGATTCTTAAATAAGTTTTTGGATAAATTTCTGAAATATAGTCAGTTAAACGGTTAGAAGTATCAGTATAATTTGTTATACTACTTTCGGTATAAAGTTCTAGAATACGATTTTTCGTTTTAAAATGGATACCTGTACCCAGGGCCAATCAGAGGGTGGGCCAGCCGGGCCATACGGCACGGGCCCCCGATTTTTAGGGGCCCCCGAATTTTTTGTTACTATAGATTTCTCATTTGCGCTTGATCTTCGATAGTATTTTGTCTTTATAACAAAAACAAGATGTGTGACAATTTAAAATTTGACATTGAAGAGCGTTTTATTTGCTTCGACTCATTCTCTGGAAAAACCGGAGAAGAAATTCCTGCCAGAATTCTTGAAATTTTGTCGGATATGGAATTAAATTTTAATTTATGTATTGCCCGAGCATATGATAATGGTGCAAATATGGCTGGCAAGCTAAACGGTGTGGAAGCCATTCTTACGAAGCGTAATCCTAATTGTATTTTTTCCAGCTGTGGGAACCACACATTAAATCTTGTTGAAGATGATTCAACTGAATCGTGTAAAGAAGCTGTACAATTTTTTGGAGTTATACAACAAATGTATAATTTTTTTAGCAGTAGTCCGCGGAGATGGGAGGTTTTAAAGAAAGATATCCGTATGTCTCTTCATTCGATTTCCAAAACTAGATGGTCTGCTAGAATTGATGCAGTAAAACCAATAGCCAAAAATCTATTATCTATTCGAGATGCTTTAAATGAAATGCATTCCTTTAATTTACCACCACACGCAATCGTTGAATTATACTCAATTGAGAAATATTTAAATAAATTTGAATGTGTTTTGCTTTCTATCATATGGCTCGAAATTTTGACAGATTTGCATCAGACAAATTTGGTAATTGAAGCTCGAAATGCTACACTTGATATTGAGCAAAATAATATTGAAAGTCTAGTAATGAGATTTCGCAATTTAAGCGGAATGTGGAATGAAATATTTGCGAAAGCAAAAGCTAAAGCACGTGAATATGGAGTTACATGTGATTTTGCCATTAATAGAACGATACCGACACCAGGGCTGGAAACCGGTTTTGCAAAACCAAAACCACAAAAACCATAAAACCACAAAATATTTTTAAAACCAAAACCGAAACCAAAACCAAATTTTAAAATCAAATAAACCAAAACCAAAACCAATTAATTTTTCAAAATAAAAAAAAAACCAAAACCAAAACCAAATATATAAATTTAAAAAACCAAAATCAAAATTAAAAAAAAAAACATAACTAGTCACATAATTTGATTTTTTGTTAATTATTTTAATGTTTGGAGGTAACATAATTTATTTTTGTTTTTAACTAATAAAAAAGAAGCTATTTAAATTTTTATTGAATTAAATTTACATTTAAATTTTATTTTTACAAAACCGAAACCAATACCAAAATTAAAAATTTTAAAACCAAAACCAAAATTCGAAAATTTATAAAACCGAAACCAAAACCAAAACCAAAATTTTTCAGTCAATAAAACCAAAAACTAAACCAACCTAAAATACAAATTGGTTTCCAGCCCTGACCGACACAATCGGATGCTGAAAAATACTACAGGATAAATGTGTTTAACGTAATAGTTAATTCCGTAATAGCTGGCTTACAAAGACAATTTAAATCTTTACAAAATATGTATCTGCAATCTTTTCGGTTTTCTTTGGTCATTTCCAAATTTGACTGATGAAAAAATTGAAGCTGCAGTAAACCGTTTGCATTCAAAATACACGAGTGAGTTATCAAACGAGATACTAGATGAGGTAAAATTCCTTAAAAAAATGTATGCAGCTAATTTCAATGCAGATCCGACACCAACAAATTTATTAGAAAATATTCTCAATAAAACTTAGCTGGTTTATTTCAGAATCTTATCTTTGTCTTAAGAATATTTTTAAGTATTCCTGCATCTGTGTCTTCAGCCGAGAGGAGATTCAGTGTTCTTAGGGAAAACTAGCTTTTTGCATTTTTTGTGTTTTTCGACATAAACATAAATTTATGTAAACGGTTTCATCTTTGTGTGTGGAAATATATTTTTTTGGTACTGTAAATTAAGAAAACGTAAAAGGTATTAAAAAGTTATACATCATCTAAAATATATACCTACATAAAATACCGAGATTTTGGCTTCGATATAGTACGTTTGTCTTAAGTAGGTACGTGGATTCGGCGAAGTGAAAATTATATTTAAAAGCATTATAACAAGAAAATAATTATTTTATTTATAAACACAATATTAAAACTAAATTCTTATGTAACATATTTGGATTAAAGTATTATGTTAAGATGGTGGAACTATGCTGTTGTTTGGTTGTAACCATTACCCATATGTAAACTTTTCTCAACAAAAAAAAAAAATTTTTAATTATATAAATTCGTCTATCTGAGTGCTATGTACCTGCAGGTAGGATTCCGGCTGTGTAGGATTATTTGCTAGAATGAGAAAATAAATCCAGTTTTTGTCATGCAATTTACCGATGAAATATATTTAATAGCAAACGTGGAACTACCTAATTCTTAATAATTTTTACTAATCATTTATATTTTACGCAGAAATTGGTGAATGATAAGTTCCATTATCTTTCATCAATTTCGATTAGATATTTTAAATGATTAGAATTAAACGTTTAAAACATTTTTTATCAATTAACATTACATTTATGATTTTAATGACAAGTTTCGAGAATACACGAGAAGGATATTAGTAATTGTTCAACAATCAAGGCGAAAATGTGAATTAAATAGCGATCAACGATCAGCCGACCGAAAAAAGCACAACACGAATCGACCGTAATATTATCCACCAAATCAGTACAAAATCGGGTGCATGTATAGCCCATAACAACAATAATAAAAATTGATTTAAAGTTTTTAATTGATTGAGGCTCACATTTATTGAAATAATTTATAACTGAAGGGTTAATCAGAGACAACGTATTAATGCAATTCTCAGACAATTTTAAAATTCCATTTAAAACTATACAACACTCCCATTAGGCAAAGCAGCCTACAAACGCAAATTCAACGATTGTATATAGGACAGACTTGTAGACATTTTGTAATGAAACAGAGGCTACTTATTGATTAAGGAAGTGCCTTTCTCCTTAATAGAGCAGCACAATTACAGAAGTACTCCGGGATAAACAGCTATAATATCATCATCCACTGAAAATACCTAGTCGAATGATTTTTAGCTTAGCCTCTACCAATTTGGGTGGCAAGCAATTTATACAGGATGCAACTTTTGCATATTCCCACGCAAACTAGAACTAAATTCGAGCTCGTTGATTTCTATTAACCCACTGGGTTGTATTTAGTTATATTTCAATGTACTCCGAATCGGCAAATCCAATTTTCGTGTATTACAATATTAGAGGAAACATACCTACGAAAACGTATTTAACGATGTTGGTGGGTTGTTGCAAATTTAAAGATCCTCATCTGTTTATATTCCAAAAGAGCACAATTTCGAAATTCAACCGCCACCTCTGAAAGTAGAACTAGGCCGGATGGGATGGTTGGCAGATGTTTCATATCACGGAACCATATCGGACCATCACCATCACGGAACCATAATGCAGCACCGTCTGAAAACTGTTTGTGTTCATGAACTGCGACCCCAACTCAACAACTGTCAACTTAAACCAAAACTAACGACTATCTCAACTCCTAAATCAACATGGTCTTAGAATCTACATGCGTACATAAACTCAACTAAAGCTAACTCTAATTCAACTGCCAATTCAACACACAAACAAATTGAATCCAAATGGAACCCAACGCAAGCCACACCGCAATCTCAAACTCAACGCCTAACCAATCCTCAAACCGGCATATATAAAAAATTTGCTGAACTGTTGATTAAACCCTAACGCCTAACCCAATCCCATCTCAACCCAACATATTACATAACTCAATCCTTAACTAAACCGCGAACTTAACGCACTACTCAATCCCTAAACCTGCATATATAAAAAATTGGTCAACGTAATAATAATGCCATGTGGGTTTTACGCAATTCTTATGACAGACACCGCCGATTCTCTTAACCTATATACGTCCCAACAGTTAAATTCTATGCCTTGACTATAGAAACAGATTGGGGAAACAAATGTAAATCCAAACAATACGATCTCGAGATACCATGGGTACATTTAAACATCAAGGCACCCAGACAGGGTCAAGAAAAGAGTTATTGAACCAACAAAATCTCTATTTCTATTTCTGTCCCTGTCTCTGTCCCTGTTCCTGTTCCTATCCCTGTGCCTGGCCTATCTCTATCTCTATCTTTATTTCTGTCTCTATTTCTAACATTTTTTTTCTGCTTCTTCAAGAAGAAGATTTTGAAATCTTTCATAAAATACCCCCGCCATGATATGCCGGATTCTTACTGGCTAAAACTCAATCTTCCACACAGCACACCACATTGGTACCGGTTTCTTAACTATTCTGTGTGATGTGTATTTGCATTCGTCCGGCCTTTACTTAAAGCTATTGTCGGATCTTCTCTCGCTATCCTGTAATTTTGTTTCCAGCGCTTTCTTGCGCATTTTTGTTGTGGCCTATTGTTCTCTGATGCTGGCCAAATGAATATAGTGTGTTGTACATCATCTTAGATTAGATAGTATCCGACTTGTACGTACACTCTCTGATTCTCTGCCCATATTTCTGCAAAGTACAATTTAGTAACCTTGAATTCACCACGCTATTCAACAATTTCCGTTTCCGTGTCTAGGTTTACCGATGTTCAACATTAGTGGATTCTCCCAGGATTTAATGGAGTGTTCAACAAACCGGAGTTCTCTGTTCAGTTGAACTCTAATATAATTCATGGAATTTGTTGTGAATACTATTTTGTTTGTGATAATCATCAGAACATCGCTTGTATTTTGTAGACGGCTATCGTCAGCCACTTTTATGGCGTCGTCTGGAAACTCCATTACTATAGCATCAATATTATTATTGGATAGTTTAGATTCAGCAAGCCACCTTTTATCACGTTTTACCATCTTAAAATGTTTACAACAGCACAATAGGTGCATAGGTAAACAAGAATAAACATTAAAATAAATTAGTTCGATCAGTATAAGTAATCATAATATCTAAAAATATAACAAAAAATAATTCAGAGGCAGGTTATGTTGATTTGCAGCCAACGAGACAAAATGGTTAATGCACCATATACTCGCCGATGAAAGTGAGTTGTAATAGGTAATAGTATTTGTGCAAGCTACTATCCTCGAACCAGCACTAATCTCGATGGCCTTGAATATAACTATGTAATTTATCCCTGAAAACAGATATACACCTTTCTTCCTTCAACTTTTGCGGAAATTTATTGTAAAGATTAAGGCCATAAAATATATTTTTTGGAGCTAACGTAATGCGACAATATTCAATATATAAATTAGCTTTTTGGCATGTGTTGTAGCTAACATCATTGACAGCACGAGTCAAGAAATTATTCCTGATTAAAGCATGCTTGATTTTGAAGATGAATAGGATGGTTTCAAAGTCAATTAATTCATCAAATGTTAGCAGGTTTGAATCATATAGGTCAGGAGATGAGTTGGTGTTAGAATTAGCAACCGTTTGATTGTCTTAAGACATTTGCCGATGTGAATGGACTCCAATTTATTTTTCGCAGCTGAACCCCAAATTGATAACAAATATCGAACATTGCTCATCACGTGACTGTGGAATAGCATATATTTCACCTAGGTTGGCAAGCAATATTTCATCTGAAATAAAATAAAGTTAATTTTTCGAATTTTATTTTGGATATATTGTAAATGATAATTGCAATTAAGCGAACTGTCCATCCAGAGACCCAGATACTAAAAAAACATCTACTTGCTCCAAGTTCATTCCATTAATTTGTAAGGAAAAATTCGAAAGATCAATATTTTTATTTTTCATTTTGAAGATCATGAATTTGGTTTTACTATTGGTAATCTTTAGAGCATTTTCTTCCATACATTCATTTAAAACGTTTAAATCACTTTGCATATGGCTCTGCAACGTATTTACAGAATAGTCATTGTAAATTAGAGACATATCATCTGCATACATAGCTAATTTTCCATGAAGATTAGGTCGAAAATGTCATTATCGAAAATATTAAATAATAAAGGTCCTAG
Organism: Tipula helvola; assembly: GCA_963556165.1. NCBI lineage: Eukaryota > Metazoa > Arthropoda > Insecta > Diptera > Tipulidae > Tipula > Tipula helvola. Next base: position 120,534,033 of record OY744483.1, read on the forward strand.
TAAGCTTCCTTGAGGAATTCTGACTCGCATTTCAAGTTGATTACTTTGGTATTCGTCAATTTGTACGTATTGCATCCGATGCTGTAGGTATGATTTAAGTAAATATAAAGCATTTCCTTTAAATCCGACGTAGTTCAATTTTTTATTAGTACATATGTATTTCATGGTTCACGCAATCAAAAGCTTTTCGCAAGTCTACAAAGATGCACGACGCTATTGAATTTGTATCCATAGACATTTTCACATTGGTAATAAATTGAGTTGTTGCGGCCAAACCACTTGAGTTTAAACATAAACCAAATATTGTTGTTTATAATGTTATTGATTCTAAGGTACTCGTCCATACGCCGAAATATAATCTTTTCAAAAAATTTTGAGCCAGCTGGTAATACCGATATCGGTCGATATATAGTTACTTAATTATGTGATACTGCCATCTTTCAGAACTGGTGTAATTTTTGCAACTTTTAAGCAGACTGGAAACTCTCCTCTCTCAATGCAGGAGTTAACAAGATTTGTTAAATATCCAGCAACATAATATTTGAAATGAGAGTAAAATCGAGTTGAGATTCCATCCACACCAACAGCTGATATTTTATTTGAAGATTCAATAGTTTCATTTGTTTCATTTTCATCAGTTGGATCAAATTGAAGCAAATATGATGAGTGAAAATTACTATTTTGTGGTATAGTATTTATATCATAATTATGTGACCGTGAATCAATAGAATTAATAAAGTAATTATTGAATTTATGGCAAATATCAGTCAAATTGTCTATGATAGTTCTATTATGTTCTAAAACAATTTTAGCTTTGCGTTTAGATTTATTAAATAAATTTTCATTCATCAATTTCCACAGAAGTCTATAATCATTATTCTTTAAAATGTTAGAATAATACTTTTCTTTCGTGCCGGCTTCGTACGGATAAATAATATCTGTACGTGTTCCTTTTGCTATAAAAGGAAGTGTTTGCCGAAAATCACCAGCAAAAACAAGATTGACCTCATGGATGGGCACTTGAAATTCTGAGACCGTTTAGCGTTCGCTTCACTGCTTCAACATGACTTCTATGACTCATAGTTCATTCATCCCAGAGTGTGCAGTTTCACCATAATTTAATAGTGTTGCGGCAATTCCAAAAGAAAGGACTGCCAGTGCTATTTTTTCAGATTGTCTCACTTTTTCCAATAAAAAAATTGCGAGGAATATTTTCCCAGTACTTCCTGGGGCATCCAAAGGAAAACGTACTTCTGTTACTTTCTACACTATCTATTATTACGTTGAAAGCTTGCTTTTAATCTGTGACTTACTTTGGTAAATTTTCATTGACAAAAACTGACAACTCATTAATGTTGTACGCATGTGTTAGTATCGTGTCTACTACATTATGACGTGATCGATTAGGAGAAGGTAAACCAATATCGCTTAAGCTTTTGTCGTTCAGTTCTAAAAGTTTATTTTCTATTCGTATCAAACCCTCATTGTACAAGTCATCATTGAAAGGCAAAGTAAAATTCTGATTTATGTAGCTGTATACTGTGTCTAATATCTTCACATAGATCATCGTTGAAATTACGCCATAGTTCGAGTGGTCCACAGGGGTGACAAAATAATAGTACCACTACAAACCATTCCCTCAGCTTTAACGGACATTACAAAACCGAAGCTTATTTCAAAGTAATATTTGAATATTATTGAGCCACAATTTTAAATAACACTTCTTTCAAATTATTTAATGGTTTGGGGCTCTATACTGTTTTTATTTTTTTAATTAACTTGAGCTTTCGGACTCACTTCGACTCCATTTTCAAAAGCGCTTTAAATTTTTTCACATTTTATTCATATTTTATAAAGCTTTTCTCGTAAATTTTACTACAAGATTTTTTGGCAGGTGCTGAAAAAATATTTTTCTAGTCTAGACACAGGAATTTTGATTTCTACGGAAAAAGTTTCAATTTCTAAGTGTTCGGCTAAATGTTCTACGGTAAGGTGCCTATTGTGGATGGGAAATTCTAACAATCTCCATACCGCTTCCAATGTACTGATATAGCACCCGTTCAAATAATTTTCAACCTCATTTTGAGAATTTCGGATACTAAAACATTACCAGTACGTAGATTCTAGTTGTGTGGAATTATTTTGTGGAACGAGATTTTCTTCTAAACGAAAATTTCGCATTCCGGTTTAATGAAATTGGAATTGAAATTTAATAAACTCCAATTTTGTGAAATGAAACGTCAAAGTTTCTCACCGTAGAATTTTGCGGTAAAATACGTTCCATAGTGCCGCGGAATCCAAAAAATTCCTAATTATAAAATAAATTGATCGTAAATCTATTCAATTATTATTATTTTTTCTAATAAAAAGGGAGCTAGTGTGAAAAATTTTGGCAAAAATTTTCGTTAACTCAGAACGACCTCATTCAAGATATTTAAAAAATTATTTTTTTAAGTTTTTATTCATTATTTATAAACATATTTAGCAGAGAAGTACAAGTACGTTACAAGACGTTACAACTAGGTAGTCTTCCATAATTACTTGTATGTATCTTGGAGAATCAGTGAAATATGAAGGTAAGATGACATGTCGTTCAATATTTGCAGCATTTATATTAGCATCTTGATTCAAGACATCTCTTAAATGAATAAAATCGTGAGCTCTAAATTTTTGTTGGTTTTGACATATGAAATTGAATCTTTCCGATATCATTTTAGCCATCATGTCGACCCAATACTGACTGAATAAATCTCCGTAATAATGTTAATCATTAAAATAGTTGAGAAACAGCCAGATAATAACCATATCCTCCTGTTACAAACGATATCAAAGAATATTATAACGGATCGTAAGTGCGATGTAATACAGAAGCTCTTTTAGAGTTATAATATTATATCTCTACTCTAGGTATACTGTAACTCTAGGTCTTCATCGACTAATAGAACGGCAACCTCGTTAACTGTCGGCGAATTGTGTCTACCCTTCTGCTGATTTTATGATGTGTGAACAACGTGGCTAATTAATTTTAAGTTTTCGGATGAGTTCTGCTCTAAATTGTATCTGAAACTGAGAATGTATAGATTATGGCCTTTTAATGCGGTCTATAACTCATTTATCAAATCTACAGTATAGGCTGCCATATTGTTAGGGTCACATCAGTTCTGTTGGGGTGTGCTGACTTCTGGCGACTTATTTTATAAACATTTTTAAAGTGTAGCCATACGAAACTATTATGTGTAAAGGTGTTTCAAAAGCTTTCACTTTGTACTAAATAATATTTGTACTAAAAGTAGAAAAAATATTTTTTATCTAAATTATCTCAAAATATTGAGTGTATGTTCCGTATTATTGATACGGATCGGTTTTGTGCTATCTAGGCTAGAAATAGCTCTCAGGGATAGATAATAATATTTTAAATTAGTACTTGTTGGTATATGTACTAATTAGTACTTATCGTATTTAGTAGATGAACAAAAATTTTATTTTTTAAGTAGAAAATTCATTAATTGTGCTTAAAATGTAATTTTTTTGTGTATTAAAAATTATAAGGGCGAAAATTACTTATTGTAATAAGTACTAATTTTATTCATATTAATCTAAATTTATTTAATGCCCTGAGAGCTATCACAAGGAATAATCTGAAGTATGAATCGAAGCGAGCTTAATCTCGTGTCCAAGCCATTAAACATGTGTCAACATCTCTACTAAACTCCTGCTCCTTCTAACAAGTTAACCAAAAACACTAAGCGTCATCATGAATAACAGCAAAATCATTAATAGTTGGATAACTTTCTAAATGCTACTGTTTGTCTTTTTATCGAATAGCATTTATACTTCACAAACAAAAGTTTGAAATAACTTTTATTACCATTGTGCCCTTGAGATTGGTTATTCCAACAAAATAAATGTATTTCGCAACAACACATTCGAATCACAGCAAAATCGCCAATAATTGAGACCATAAAAATTTATTTTATTAGCTCCGCGACAAATACATACTTATAAAAAACTCATAAAAAGCTTCAATAAAACTTTGAAAAATTAAAATCGAATTTTCCTTCTTAAATTACATATGTATATTTATTTGTTAATCGTTGTTGTTATAAGTCTTTTAGTTAAAAGGGGGTAAACCTGTGTAATGGAAAATAGTGGTGATAAGTTCGCAGATGGTACCAACACTATATAGCTAACTGATAATAGCTTTATTTTATTTGTATACAAAAATTTCAGAAATTTGAACTTCATGATTTTTGATTTATTTAATTTTGGGGTACTGCTACTTACTATATAGTACATGTTGCGCGCAGGGTGGCTCCAAAGTTTTCAAATTGGGTAAAAAACGTCGTTTGGAGTAAAGTTCGAAGGCAAATTTATAAATTAAAGAGTTAATCGAGTGAAAGAAATTGTTTTGCGTTTACTAGAATAAATATTGAAATTAGGAATTCTTACAAAAATTTAATCAAAATTCCATTTTTTCAACCCGAACTAAAACGGTAAAATATTAATTGAAGTGCTAAATTATGTACAGTACAATCATTCTTTTTTTTTCGGAAAACAAAGCTTAACTGATCAGCATCGTGTACTCAAACAAAGACATGGTATTATTTTTTGTTTTCAAGCCATTTAAATATTAGCTGTGTTTTGTATTCGCTAATGAAAGCTGCTATCGAGAGCCATCATATAAAAATTGACTCCCGATAGCGGCCAAATATTTTATATATCAAGTTTTCGCTAAACAATTGAATTAAAAATTATAGTTTGACGCTAAATAGATTTAATTTTTCAATAAATAGCACGTCAAATTTAAATTTAGGTGTAGAAAAATGATTGCATCGCATAGCGTCTATCAAGAGCCAATAAAAAAACACAATTATTGATGGTTTTCCTCTCATAATACGATTTATGATGTAATTCCACAATTTCACGTCGAATTTATGAAAATTTTAACTAAAAAAATTATAAATTCAGTTTTGCTTTAATGAGTAAACAAAGAGCCTTTTCAACATAAAAAACCTTTGTTTTCCTTTCTTTTCGAGATTACCCGAGTGCCCTGTTGTACACTAGAAGTAGTTTTTTTTCTTATAGACACAAAGGTGAAGGTGTTTGTTTATTTAAATACTAGTGGGTAAAGCCCGTCCTAGAACGGATACAATTTATATATAATTACTTGTTAAAGACCGCCAAAATTGCATCAACATTTTTTTAGTTAAAAGACAGATTTGTAAGTTGTATCTTAATATTATCTCGGTTAGGCGAAGCTTGTTTAATCTAGAACTAACTCCTTAAAGTGTCGCATAAATCTGTTTGGCACAAATAATTATTTTATTTTTGCAGTCATCCCTATCAGCCATTAGTTGTAAAACCCAATTTCAGACATTTCAATGCTAAGCTGAACACGAAGATAATCAGCAATACAAATTCAACTATTTTTGGTTTTGACATTAACAGCAGTCGCTTGTATCTTTTCTTTTTCATATTTTAACTCTTCATAGTGATGAATACTATTTCTAATTATAACAAGCTATACTACAATTATTTTAACCAATCCCAAATATGTTGGTGAATAAACAAGCTCAACTGAGCGAATCAGAAAATGATACGTCACATCCATCCAGAGGAAAGTATCGTATTCTCCGATAAGAGGCGGTTGTCCCTCTATTGGGTCCAGTAGCAAGAACATTCGTTCTACAAACGAATAAAGGCTTCACAATAAATTGTGTAAAGCTAATAATGCATTAGTTGAAGCCACAATATTATCAAGCATCTGAATGATACAATTGCATGGATGCAGGAGCGTAAGAAGACGATTACAAAAGTTAAAGCTCTTAAGCCAAAGTAATCTGTCATACTCCTAGCCAGACTACCACCGAACAAGAGTGCTATATATGGATGAAGACGAACTAGCTCGAGAGACTGAGTGGATTGAGGTCAAAGAAAAGAAAAACAGAATAAATTAGAAATCGTCGATGTTTTCACGAAAATGCCGAACACTTCCTTTAAACCAGCCCTACTAGTATTAGACACCTCAATAATATCGTACGAACATGAAGGTATGACAATGTTGCTACCGTACACCGATACACCAGTGAATCTAAACGATGAAACACCCATTGCAATACCAATCGATGTGCCAAGTGATGCGCAGACTACGAAACGATGCGCAGATGATGCGCTACGACTTTTACGATGCGCAGACTACCAAAACCACAACGATAACAGTACTATAGGTAAAAATAGTGATAAGGTGCTGAACATTTTACTAGAGAACTAAATAATATTGTACCGAATACTAAAGCGGAAGACATCAAAATATGCTGACTCTATGATCAAGTATTATGACAACGTGAAACCGACGACGATTGAGAACACGATCAAATCGATCAATAAACTATGTGGGAAAATGGAAGAGGTTTAGAAAAATGTCAACTCACCAAGCAGCTAACGATTAAATTGGATGAGTATGAAATTAGTCCGCCGATCGAAGATCATAGTGAACCCGGTTATGAAATTCCTAGTACAGATAAAACTGAACTATCGATCACATCCGATCTGTACACGTTCGATAAGGCGGAGGAGGATTTAAAGCAATAATCTAAATCACGATCGAATTTCAGCCGAATCTCGGATCAGAGTATCGATCTGTATAAAATGAATAACAGCATACTATGGAGCAATATAGAAATTCAGGAAAGTCCTCCGATACTAATACGACGGGCACCGGTGAGACACGAATTGATTTACGAAAATATGAATACCTAAGTAAATCGATGTGTGAATTATTTCAATGGTATTTTAGTGAGGATAAAGATTCAACCGTGTCACACCATGCTCGCCCAAGACAACGAGCAACTCTCCATCGTAAGATTTCCTGTGACAAACCACCGATCGTATAATTAAATCTAATGTCGTAGATTGCTTATTGGTTTTTAAAAATCTCCACTATCGCTACACTAGCTCTTACACCTATGTGACACTATATATGTCAAGTTCAATCCTTTATTAAAAAACCAATAAACTCTACAACATTAAAACATCTCAATTCCACATAACCCTATGCAACGTGAGTTCATACATATTTCATCACCACCACAAGCATCATTTTCCAAAAGCCGAGAAATATAATAAGTCGAACAGCTATACTATTAAAGTTAGCCGAAAGTAAAAATATCGATAATGCAGTATGCAGATAGTACCTTGGCTATCTCAGCCGAAAGTTATTAGCCGACATATTTCAGCCGAAACACATTTTAAATAAAATAAAAAATTAACAAAACAACGTATAAACTGGTATTTTCATGAAATAATTTTACGGCGGAATATAGGCCCATTTTACATAAAATGTAAAAATTTGTAAAAATTCACCCTCTAAAGAGTCATATCTGGAAAGTCGTTCAATTAGTGTGCATAGCTAACAGTTATCCCTAGAAAAATTATCAGGACAAGTTTCATGTGGGGAGCACGGGAAAATTCGTTTGAATGAAAGGCCCATATAAAATTTAAAAATTTGTTTAAATTCAACCTTTAAAGTGCCATGTCTGGAAGGTATTTCAACTAGTGTGCCTAGCCAACAGTTATCCCTAGAGTAAATTCCCCCCCCCTTTTACAAAATAATTTTAAAGAATTTCTCTCATTTTTTCAGAATATGGCTATGCTCTTTTTCAGAATATAATATGTAAGTCTATCCGAGAAAAAAAAAAATATTTTTGGACAAATCATTAAAATAAATTTTTCTAATCAAATACAAAAAAATTATAATATGTATGACAAATTAGATCATTAAAAAAATGTTACCTATGATTATGACCAAAAGGTCGAAATATTAGGATATATGTATGTAAACAAAAATAAATTAGTTTTACTTTATAAAATTTGTCTATAAAAAGCTGGTAAAAATTAATTTTTCAATTAATTTTTGGAAAAACTTCAACAGAATATAATACTAGAGAATATTCCCCCTTTTCCAAATTTGTTTTAAACACTTAACCCCGTTTTTTCAGAATATTTCCCGGCTCTATTCCAGAATATATTTACTAGAAGGAGCAGTAAATTTTCTTTTGCTAAAATTTTTTAAAGAAAGCCCCTCTCACCGTTTTCAGAAGATATCGCCTTTTCCAGAATATTTTCCACTTTTTCTTATTATGTAATTAGAAAAATGCAGGTGAATAAAAGGTGGTTGCAGGTTAAATAAAAAATTGAACCCCCTTCGCCATTTTCAGAATTTATCATTTTTTGTTATTTGAGGTCATAACGCGCTGGTAATGTACAACGTACGTACATGTTTTTGACGCTTTAACTTTTACGTCAGTGGAAATGCTCGAACCATGCAGATGCCAACACAAAAATAGATTCCCAGAAAAGGTGATGTCAGAGCACAACGTTAAAAGTTTATTTTTTGACGATTTTGGTGAAGTTTGCTGGATTCTGGAGTAATTTTCTGCTCTTTCTAGTATGTATTATATTATGGAGAAGAGCCGTGACTTATTCTGGAAAAAAATTGAGAAAGTGTGTAACGAATGGATCGTTCCGTTGTGCATTTTCTTCGAAAAAATACCCAGATTTGAACGCTTGTATCTTGGTGAAGTAACACTTTCCAAAAAAAAAATTTTGTTTCTAGTTGAAGGAAATTTTGTTTTCTTTTCGATACTGGAAACCGTTTTATTTTATTTTGTTTTTTTATGACCTTTTTGAGTAAAACAAAAGATGTCTAAAAAAAAAAAAAATTTGCTGCTGTTTGAAACTGTAAACGAATTTGCTCGATATTTCATTCAAAAATCCAAATCTCGGCCATTTCATAGGGAATTTAGAAACCAAAAAGCGTAGAAGTAAATTTTTTTATCTTGTAGACTTAGCACGCTACGATAAAATGTTAAGTCACTTTAACACTAAAACTTTAACACACCAAAACTTCAATAACTCGACAAGGAGTGGTCGCACAGAAATTTTCCTAGTATCATTTTGCAAGGTTTCTAAATTCTCTATGAAATGGCCGATTTGGAGTTTTGAATGAAATATCGAGCAAGTTCGTTTACAGTTTCAAACAGCAGCAAATTTTTTTTTTTTTAGACATCTTTTGTTTTACTCAAAAAAGTCATAAAAAAACAAAATAAAATAAAACGGTTTCCAGTATCGAAAAGAAAACAAAATTTCCTTCAACTAGAAACAAAATTTTTTTTTTGGAAAGTGTTACTTCACCAAGATACAAGCGTTCAAATCTGGGTATTTTTTCGAAGAAAATTTCTGTTCCGTTTTTTAATTGGCGCAGTGTACTTGACTCTGGTACGGCGTGAGTCCGTGCACACCTGTACTTTAAATATTATCAATTGTTTCGGCTATTGGCCAAACGATTTTTTTGGCGCTCGCATCAGCCAAGAGCAATTGGTTATAAAAGTTTGACAGCGACGAAAAAAATGAGAGGAGATCGATTTGGACCGGCGAACGAAACAGACGTCAACGAGGAAGTTATCTTCCAAACGGGTCACAACCAAAAATAAAAGTTTAATAATAATAGAAAATAAAGGTTCGGGACAATGAAATTTATTTGTGGTGATTCATCGGTCAGATGAGTGGCAGTTTTATAAAAACAAAAAAAAAGTATTGTGCCATCATCTTATTGGAGGTATTGATAGTATCCCGACTATCCAGTTAACGCTAAGTGTACCACTTAATTGAATTGGGATCTCATTTACGGTTACGTCAATTCGATCACACACAGAAAAGTCGTTCCATATACTCCACGGAGAGTACAACGGGATATATACTAATATCAGGCTGAAAGGGTGACGCTTGTCGAATCATCCGGCTGTCATAACGGTCATCGGAGTTAACACCAACTCTCCTTAAGCGGAAAATTTTTGGGTCAGTTGTGTCAATAGCCAACTTATGGTATAACGGATCAAGGTTCACAGACGGATTTTTTTTGTTGCCAACACACTACAACTATAAGCAAAATCATCATTGTATTCAATTTTTTTGGTATTTATTTGTAATTTCTTAAATCTTTAATCATTTTTGTTTCTAATCTAGGGTTATTGATTTTAAGTTTTTTTATATATTCGGCCCTCCTTGGGACGTGTTGCTGGGTGAATATTTTGTTATTTGTATTTATTTCCAGAAACCACTGGCGTGTTCGCAGAGCTCTCCGTGCGCGACAGCTGGGAGTTATCGTAACGGGAGTACAGTACCACGATTGGTATTGTGTATTGGAAACACCCCGCATTGCCTTTTCCGGGTTGTACAGGAATTTAATAAAATAAGACCTATTGTAATAATTCAACCAAATATATTGTAAAAAAATGTTCATTGTCATAAAAGAAATTAATATGTGGTGATTTTTTTTGTAGTGCAATCTTTCAGGGAGTGATCATGGTGTGCCGCGTGGGTGGGTAGTGGGTGTTAAATCAAATGTCGTAGTTTCTTTTGAATTGTTAGCAGCATTCTAGCCCCTGGAGGGCACTGTCAATCCCCACCCCTAGACTGCGCGATAGCCAAGCAAAAGCTGCAGACAGTGACCCAGGTGGATTCTGTTAACGGGCTACCAGCCTGTGTTGGACAGTTCGTTACAAGTGCTTTAAAACTATTTTGGGAAAGGGGAAATTTCCTGCTCTTTCTAGTATTATATTCTCGAAAAGAGCCGAGACATATTCTGAAAAAACAAATATTTTTAAGAACGTGTAACGAATTTAATTGGCATAAACGTGTTATGAGTGAAACTCGAGTTCAATTACATGCCATTCGTTACTGAATAAATTAATCATCTACATAGAGCTTCAACGTGGTCGTATTCTGCCGGCTAAGACTCAGGGATAGGTGTGGGTATTGCCGAAGATATGTAGATGCATTGCTAAGACCACTTAACTGATGAAATTATAATGGAAGGAAAACGGAATACAGGCAGGACATACTTACTTCTAATACCCATGTCTCATCCCCAATAACTGTCGCTTAATTCATCTGAAATTCAACAATTGCGAAACAAATCGAACAAATAACTGTAATGTAATTAAGAATGAAAACACAACGCGAAGCATTCAGTAGTGACAACTCAAATAATATTTCAATCAAAATATACAAAAATGGAAAAATGATGTTAAATTAAAAACAATAATAAGAGGATATTCTAACCTAAGTATGCGCATAAGAAAACCTGAACCCACTTAAATCTATGAAAAAAATTATTGACACAAAATAAACATATTTCAAAGAAAATAGAATTATAGTAAATTATTAATTAATAATTCCTAATCAATAATAATAATGATAATAATAATAAAAAATATACAATAAAAATCTTATCTGTTGGAACCGCTGATTGTTCATTGATGTGTGACGTTGACTGGAGATTTCGTCGACTGTAAAACCATGTACCAATATATTGGTAATTTTATTTAATTTTTGTTTAACTTGTTGTTGTTATTATCACACCACAATTTGACGGATTATAAGTAGGTGAATTAATTTTAGTTTTTCACTCTATTTAATTATTTTTAAACGTTAGTTTATGTTTGATAGTTTTAATTAATTTAATTTATTTTGTAGGTAGTGACGTCTATTCACTTCGTAGCACTAATTACATATTTTACGTGGAATTATTTTTATGATTTTTAAATTGTTTGTTTTTGTAAATTATTAACTTATTGCTTTATTATTCACATATATTTTAAACAGATTTTTTTTAATTATTTTATCAGGCCACTTTTTCATGACCTTAGAACCGTTTAAATTCACATGTTCTAAATTTGTAAAATTTATGTTTTTAATTTGTCACTTTGGTTAATTCTTACAATAACTGTCATTTATATAAATACATTTTAATTTAATAAATAAAACGAATGTAAATTTATCACCATTTTTCAAGTGTCTTTCATGAATAAAAAGACTCGAAACCACCAAGAACTTCTTGTTTGTCTTACGGAACCATAATATCATTCCGGTAAATCACTTCATGAATGTTCTATCTTTTCATGGAAAATTTAACTTATTTTAGCATTCAATAAAATTAGTTTTGTAAACTACATAATTAATCTCGGATTAATAACTTATTTATTAGTAATCACTAATCACTCATATTCCGGTACAGAGATTTGTTCGGGTTTTTTTTTTATATCTATTTCGAGCAACTAATTAGATGAATCCACTTCAATTAACTCGGAAGAACTGATTAAATAAAAACCAAAAATTTGTGTTATCATTTATGACGTTTTCTCTCGTTTTTCCATATTTTGGAATAACAATAGACCTGTAATTAATTTAAGCATAAACAATTGGAATTGAACTCAACACGATCATCAACATTTTTTAACCCTCAATTGTAACGTAGTGCCAAGAGCCGTCGTTACAAACGAATGCTGGAAAAAAATTAAGAGATTTACCCTAGGGATAACTGTTGGTTAGTCACACTGGTAGAAATACTTTCCAGATATGACAAAGGTTGAATTTATACAAATTTTTACATTTTATATGGACCTTTGATTAAACGAATTTTCCCGGGCTCGCCACATAAAACTTGTCCTGATAATTTTTCTGGGGATAACTGTTGGCTATGCACACTAATTGAACCACTTTCCAGATATGACACTTTAAAGGGTGAATTTATACAAATTTTTACATTGGTAAGCCGATTAGCATTGGTCCCTTTACACAAAGATGACAAATCAAAAACAAAAAATTAAACAAACAATATAAAATTGTTTTAAATGTTTGTTCATTTAAGTTTAACTATTAAATAAAATTGGTTTAAGTGTTTTTTTTTGTTTTTTCTGCTGTACAATAATTGATGTCACTAACGCAAATAAAATGTTATACATATGAAAGACTCACAAAACAGTATAATTGCGAACGTGCAAAGTTAGCGAATGCTCACAATTTATAGCAAATTTAGATTTTTAAAATCTAATTATCTCGTGTACCAATCACGTCCTCAAAACAAAAATTATACAAAAATTATCACGAATAAATCTATGTAGTTTCTTTCTGCCAATTTTCATAAAAATCCGAAGTTGTGTATGAAAGTGGACTTGTGCCAAAAAATTTGTATTCCTGTGTAATTATGTAGCAACAAAAAGGAAATAAAAAGACAATACAAGATTCCAAAATTGTTGCTAGAGTAATTCTATATACCAACAAAAGCTTGGTTTAAAACTATTCCAAACTGAAATTTAAATACAGGCCATTGTTGTTGTAAAATCCGCAAAGTAACTTAATAATGCATTTATCAAAGCTAACCAATACCAAATTGTTTGTCGGTTTTCGCCAGAAGTCGTTATTCTCTTTTACTCAATGGTATTTTAATGCACGTAGGATTCAGATTATTATATCCAAGTATGTAGCTACTTGTTATCTATTTTATGTATAAATAAATTACAAAATATAGATTGAATGCTGCTACGGGTAAGTAGTATGTATGTTGAAACTTACATGTTTATTTTATATTTCTTTAAGACATTTTATCATCCTTATGTATTATTTATCTTGTTCCAAAAAAGAGAAAAATGTAGCAAATTGTTTGTTTGTTTGTTTACTTTGTAATTTACATATACGCATGCAAAAAAAATATATGAGTCCTTGATCTTCATATCAAACAACAATAACACACACAAAAAATTACTTCGTAAATTATTGTATTTGTACAAAAACAAGAAACAAATACATGTTATGTATTATTTAACCTCCAATATTGTTACCAAGTGGAAATATAAATTTTATTTTGAAAGTTAAAAATGTATTCCATTTATTATTACTCGCGTGTTGAAAAATTGAGTGCCTACTCTTAGATAAGGCATCTCGAAGAAATCCAATAAACTCGTATTATTATCATAAATTGTAATAAATAAATTACATTTTCGTGTACTTAATGGAAAAGGGCGTCATTTCTTGATTGAAAACAGTATAGAAAATTGCTACTTTTCTCCTTAGCAATACATTTCTTCGTAGAAACAATTTTCTTCATAGAAACACTTTTCTTTGCATTGATTTTTGCATTTTCGACTTTTATTTATTTGCTTACAGCGGTTGTTATATATTAATTAAAATTTTCATTTTTTTTTATTTATACCACAAATTGTTAATATATTTTTTTTTTAATGTCAATGATGGTTTAAAAAAGCACAACTTTTATTTGCGATTTTATTTATATATAATGACGCCACTTGTACCGTCACTAAATTCAATGAAAAGAGATAAACTTTTAATATAGGGGTTTAGTTCACTAATCAAGCTAGCCACTAATCTTGAAATAAAAACCGATTAGCTAATCTTGACCTTGACACATAATACCCAAAGGTTTTAACTAATCTCTAGTTTGTCAGTGGTACCAGTCTACTTAGCTCCATTTCGAAAAAAAATCAACGATCCAATCCTTTCTAAACTACAAAAGTCAACTTTTATCTTAAAATTGTTGAAAAACTATTTGTATACAACAAGTCTTGCAGTCAAACTAATGGGGACTTTTTCCATTCCATTGTGCATATAAATGAGCTATTGCTCAAAATTGAATATGTAAGCATGAGATGGATATTGTTTAAAAATCTAAGAGGTTTTATTGCATAATGGTAGTAATTTTCTTAGTTTTTTTTTTGTTCCAATTACTTTGCTTCCCATGTGTGCTTTTCCTTTTACCATAGACAATCATAATAGATCTCTCATTTGACTAAAAACAGAAAATAAAAACAAAAATTTTCCATTCAAATATTATCGGTGTATTGCATATACGTATTATATTTGCAACGCATTCTAAAATCATTGCCTTATAAAATACACAACACAACGATACATTGGAATTATCAGAAGTTTTTGTTTTTTTCCTTTAGTTACTATGAAATGAGAAATCTAGTATGAATGTCTATGCTTTTACTACTAGATTATTAATAAAATACTAAACTATACAATCACGATTCTAGTTTTTACGATAAGTCATAACACTACACAATAAAATAAGGTGCCTGTTTTATTTGGATTGTTGATATGGTTGATTGGAATGGCATTATGTGGAATGAATATATGTATATGGGTAAATTTTATTAGTGAAGAAAAGTTTTATTAAGTGAAGCGAAGAGAAATAATTAGTTCCGTTCCAATCGGTCTTATTCAACAATCAAAATAAGTGTCATATTTTGATACGTGTTTGTTATCGCATATCGTCATGTTTACTATTACACCTTATTTGAAATATTCCATTTTAAAATACATACGTGATTGCATTTCTTTTCCTTAAATTTCTTTTTGGCGAAAATGAATTGGAGAAATTTAGAGTTTAAAAGTTTATTTTATTTAAATGTACCCGTATAGCTATTTGATGTGTATTGATTTTTTCATGGTTTTATACTCAAACATCTTTGATTTTCACTTCACCTAGATCTATAGGGCATGTTGAGTGGCAATGGCAACCGAAGTTTCTAGTATCTCCGATATAGAGCCTACTTCAGCATAGTAATAGCATAGAAAACAATTTGGAAAAGTAGTTTGCACGTTTATGGTCCGATCCATAAGAGATAATTGGAAACAAGTAATTGGTTTTGTTATAGCGGCAACTACAACCCCTGTTCTAGAATTAAAAAAATTATTAACGAGCTCATCCTTAAATATTTTTCCATCGGACTAAATGTCAGAGGTTTGGTATGCGACCAAGGGAAAACAAATCAAGCTCTTTATAAAAATTTAGGGGTCACTATGGATCAGCCATATTTTATATTAGAAGGACATACAATTACATGTATTTATGATGTTCCGCACCTGGTGAAATCTATTCGCAATAACTTAATAAATTATAATTTACAAATAGGGGGGGGGGGGGGGGCTCAAATAAAATTGCTTCGTGGAATGTGGTACGGCAATTATTTAAAATAGATTCTGCTTCTTTCGTTCGAATAGTTCCAAAACTGACACCCATGCATATTCAACCAAATATATTTCAAAAAATGAAAGTTTCATATGCTGTACAAGTATTTAGTTGGAGTGCGGCTTCTGGTATACGAACTATGGATCAGCTAAAATTATTTAATCCCGAAGTGTCAGCATTGGCAAGTGATACGGCTGATTTCCTACAGAAAATGAACGAAATATTCGATGTTTTAAACAGTAAAAGCCTATTTAGTAAAAACCCAAATACTATAGCATTGCAAGATACGGAAAGCGATAGATAAAAATGAACGATTTTATTCTGTACTTATCGGATTTAAAATTTTTAACAGGCAATGCACAAACACATGTTAGTTGTATCAAAGGGTTAATACAAACTATTAGGGGTATATTATTAATTTCGAATGACCTATTCAAAGAGCCAAACATTTGGAAATACATATGCACGAACAGATTGAATCAAGATGCATTAGAAAATTTATTTTCTATCATACGATATAAAAAAAGGAAACCTTCCGTTAAAGAATTCCGAGAAATACTGAAACGAATTATGTCAGTGAAGCTAATTTATAGTTCGAGGTATGCAAATTGTAAAGGTGGAATTAACAATATGCTTGTAGACTGGAAGGCGGTTTTATCCAATCCTGTTAATGCAGAAGAAATCGATACAAATGAATTTTAATTTGATGACATTTCTGCCGATTGTGATTTTGGACAAGATTTCGATCAAGAACATATAGATATCGATTCGGGCAACATTAAAATAAATTGTGCAACTTTAAGCGACAATGCCCTAAAATACTTTTGTGGTTACGTCATACATCACAAAATACCAAACCCTGTTTAGAATCAAGAACAATCGGGTATGTTAAGGAACTGTTCTAGATGTTTAGAGTTATTAACTTTAGAAAATTCTAAGATTTCAGCACCATCTGATTGGCACATATTTTTTAAAAATTTTAAGGAAGATTCAGATTTTGGGAATTTAAAGATGCCGACTGAAGAATTTTTTAATATTTGCAAACAGGCATTCAGTGTTTTTACTTTGTATTTCAAAAATGAACCTTACGCAAAAAACATTAAGGACAAAATTAAAGAGAAGTGTTTGTTAAAAAGTAAATTATTTTTGATCAAAATGATTTATGCTTCGACCATAGAGTAATGCTATTGATTTTTTTATTTTAGTGTGTAACGGGTGCTTGTCATCCCCGTCACAAAATAATCTTATCCATCAAATTCGCGTATAAAACTGTACCCCACATTTGAAGATTTTTTTTCTTCTAATAAATACCAATTTACATGACTAAATCCGGGTACAGTTCACATTACATTTACATTAATTGTGTTGGAATAATCTTGTCTGTACATATTAAAACATGCACATAAGCAAGATTCATAACCAACAACTAAATTAATGTAAAATCCTATTATCTCCAATGGCGCGTGCCCATATGACTTGGTTTTCATTTATGTTTATTTGCGGAAGCTCAAGTTTCGGTAAACAAACATAAGAATATTTTTTTTATTATCACACATTCTTGAATCAGTGTGGAGACACATTTGTTTTTGTTGAAGTCTCAATTTTTGTTTCCGTTTATTCAACCTGGGTCATTGTCAATGTAATTGAATTTCTCAAGGTAAAAATAAGCGTGGAAATATAATTTTTTTTTTTTGCGACTTGGGCAGTTCATGTGGTTACACATGCAGCAAAACGTGCCTCATGTTTTCAGTTCGTGCATATTGTCCGGAAATTCGGATAAAATGTCAGTGGGGTGATTATGGAATTTTTCAAGTTTATGGGAAGAGAAAAAGATAAAGAAAATATGTGTTTTTTTTTTTTTTTTTTCCGATCAGCAGAAAAATTGTATAAAAACTCCACAAAAATTTTATTCGTGGCTTTTTTGTTTGATTTTTGTTAACCGTCAGGTTAGAAGTTTTCTATGTAAAAAAAATTTTTTTTTTTTTTTTTGGAAAATAAATATTTTTTTTTCAATTTATAAATTAAATTTTTTTTGTGTTTTTTTTTTTTTTTTTTTTGCGGTCTAAATCAAGGAAAACAAAGGGTAAATATAAGAAGAAAAAAAACAATATAACTAACTAAAGAGGTCCAGTCAGTATAGTAGGGAGTCAATAGCCTCATTAGAGGCAGGTGAATGTACAGCTTCAACCGCGTCATTTACCCTTTCTTTTTACTTACTGACCAAGATTACTTACTAATTGAACCCTCATCCAGGGACTTGTTAATTGATTTTTTTTTTTTTTTGTTTGTGTATTTCAAATAATGTGTGGCTAAGGCCCAAAAACTGTCCATTCATGCTGGACAAATAACTCAGTTTTCTGTTGGTCGCTGTAGACAGGTCCAACTTTTCTAATCCCCAATCCTTTTGTGATCTCAATGATCACCCAATATTTTCGTCCAACCGCGGTATAACTAGGTTTTTCAACTGTGTCACCCCAACCCCACGACTAATTTTACCTCTACCGGCCTTGAGCACAGGTAAATGCCGCAGGGGTGACAACAGCGGTCGAGAGACAATTTCTTAGTAATGTTGAGCTGAGGTAACTCAGTTACTTCTTGTTTTAACATTACAAGTGTTAATACGGAAAATTGTCGTTGGCTATCTGATTCAATCTCATTATTTTTTGTTGATTTTTTTATTAATTTATCTAGAATTTAATTTTTTGTGCATAAAATTTGAAATTAGATATTTGATGTAAATTTATATTTTATTTTATTTTATTGATTTTAATTTGGGAAACAATTAAAATCTGTAACCCTCCAAGATCGCAGCCTTGTCGTGGCGGAGTGGCTTAAGTATAGTGGCCTGATAATTCAAAAAACGCTATATAAAACTAATGTGATCATATTTTACTAAATTTAAATTTGAAACCAGTTCCGATTCATGGGGTTGGCTACGTAATCCCGCAATCCAAAATCCCGCTTTTATAATCCCGTTTCCAAAATCCCCCATTCCAAAATCCCGTATTCCAAAATCCCGTATTCCAAAATCCCGTATTACTAAATTCCGCTTCCAAAATCCCGTTTCCAAAATCCCGTTTCCAAAATCCCGTTTTCAAAATACCGTATTCTATCTTGATACATCGGCTTAGGTTAGGTTAAAAATCGCGCGATTTTTAATCTAACCTAAGCCGATGTATCAAGATAGTATAATACGGGACGTGCCAACGTGCGTCCGTTTATTTGTTTGTGTGTGCGCGCGCGCGCGCGTGTGTGTGTGTGTGTGTGTGTGTGTGTGTGTTTGTGTGTGCGCGCGCGCGCGCGTGTGTGTGTGTGTGTGTGTGTGTGTGTGTGTGTGTGTGTGTGTGTGTGTGTGTGTGTGTGTGTGTGTGTGTGTGTGTGTGTGTGTGTGTGTGTGTGTGTGTGTGTGTGTGTGTGTGTGTGTGTGTGTGTGTGTGTGTGTGTGTGTGTGTGTGTGTGTGTGTGTGTGTGTGTGTGTGTGTGTGTGTGTGTGTGTGTGTGTGTTTATGTGTTTGATAAATTTCCAATCCCGCGATTTTTAACCTAACCTAATACCACTGACAGACTAGGGATTAGCTAAGCGCGATTAGTGAAACGAGATTAGCTAATCCACCACAAATCCATATGGGTTGACAGACTAGGGATTAGTTTCTTGCAGAGAAATAAAATATTGTTAGGATGATTCACTGAAATATAGCTAGTAAATCAGCTGGACTCATTTTTTAATTCAATATTTCTAAGATTTATACATTAAAACACACTAGATTTTCTTTTTCCTCAAAATTTATTCAGCACAAATTGTTTAAGACGTCATTGATTTTATAACTTCTATCGTAATTGTACGCCACTTGCATTTTCAGCAATGTTTAAATAATTATTTCACATTGTAGTGCCACTTGTACTATCACTAAACCCAATACAACGAGATAAGCTCGCAAATTTTCAAGGATTAGTGCACTAATCTCGATTAGTGACTAATCCTCAAATAAAACGAGATTAGCTAATATTCAACTTGACACACTACAGCTAATCTCGAAAAAATCACTAATCGCGCTTAGCTAATCCCTAGTCTGTCAAGGGTATAAAACGATGCACCGTGATTAATACGGGATTTGGAAAACAAAATTTATTCGATTTATTCATACGGTAGGTATATGTTGTACCCCTCCATTTGGAAAAGAAGGAATTTAATAAAACAATATTTAAAAAAGTAGAATTTTGCTTAACAAAATTGAAAATAAAACAGAATTTTGTAAAAATTTGTATTACACAATTTTATAATTGCGGGATTCTGGAATACGGGATTTTATAAATACGGTATTTTATAATACGGGATTTTGAAATACTGGATTTTCTTATACGGGATTATTTAAATTTACGGGATTTTGTACTTACGGGATTTTGGCATACGGGATTTCGGGGCACTCCCCGATTCATCATATTGATTTTAAAAATTAAAACTAAGAGATACTATAGTTACAAGCAATAAATCTATTCAGATATTAATTTGTCAAAAACACATTGGAAAATTGTAGCTAAGGCTTTCATGCACAAGTGGAAACGCTGTTATTGAAAAATCAAATAAAGATTCTATTTCAAAAGAATAGAAAGACGAGGAAAAGTTCAAATACATTTTATTCGGGCCCCATTTGAACGCGATATTTTACAACGTGATTTAACAAAACGCGATATTTCAAAACTCGATATTTAAAACACGATGTGGTATAAAATGCTATATTAAAAACGCGATGTGGTACAAAACAAGCGCTTTGTAAATGTCTTATTTTAGTTTGTGCGATATATGAGAACAGTTGAATACTTTGATGTTGGCATAAAATGCTCGGTAGCCTGTTGCGATTCTCGATGAAATGTTCACAGCAATAAAGTTGTGTTGTGTGGTCTGAGCTGTGATCTATCATATGCCTGCTGGAAGTCTGCGAATAGATCGTGTACAGGGATGTCCTTTTCAAAGATTGTCGGATGTCTCGGCATCCAATCACTAAACAATTTAACAGAAAAAACTGTCGTCGAAGCGAACAAAATTTGGGGTAGGCTGTGTCTTCTACACGGCCGTAGGTGTTTTCCGTGATAACGTTAATGCTGGAAACAGATGTGCGGAAGTTTTGCCTGTAGTAACGCGCGCTTTTTCGCACCCAAAAGACATGTGCTGCTTAAAACTTCGTATTTTTCGACGTTTATTTTACACGTATTTAATTTTAATATACAATTTTTCTTAATAAATTTTACCGTATTTTGTCACAAACGAATTAATTTGTATCTTCCATTTTGGCAATTGTCAGCAAACGTTTGTTTTCAGTCAACAAACACAAAAAGTTGCTATGAAAACATGAAAATATAGAAAAATCATTAGTAGTGCAGCCTACCAATTCGCAGCTAAATTAGAAATAGAGAAAACTTGCGGAAAAACGCCTACTATGCGGAATACATGT
Organism: Tipula helvola; assembly: GCA_963556165.1. Classification (NCBI taxonomy): domain Eukaryota; kingdom Metazoa; phylum Arthropoda; class Insecta; order Diptera; family Tipulidae; genus Tipula; species Tipula helvola. Next base: position 120,555,315 of record OY744483.1, read on the forward strand.
ATTTCATTTCATTTAAAGAAGCGTGTTCTAATTTAAACGCAAGCGTTTATCCGCACGTCTGTTTCCACCATAAAAAGCGGTGCTAGAAATGGCATGATGTATGGGTTTGTTCAAATAAATTTATTTATTATTAGCATCATACTGCCCAAGTACTGGGTGATGGTACGAGAAGTACGATAGAGTTACCTCAACTCAATCGTTTACAAAGTTTGTTTCCCAACCGCTTATAGTCACCCCGTGCGGCATTTACCTGAGCTCAAAGCCGGTAGAGGTAACTTCGTCGTGGGGTTTGGGGTGACGCGGTCGAGAAACCTAGTTATACCGCATTATTGAAAAAAAAGGACAACTTAGAGTTTGGACCAAAACTTGGTCAACGGATGTATAAATTAGGAGGTATGAGGATTTTTGGGCTCTTAGGGGAATCATTATAGTGCGAGTTCATCGACCATAGTCAATAATGGTGAGCTTAGCTCTGAGCCATTTAAATGTGAAAGAAAGGAAAAATCAGGGGTTAGTAAGAATTATTTTTTTGTGGGGGTTGTAGTGCTGCGTTTCCAGCAGAAAGGGTGAAGAAGCGTTTCCACTTACTTTCTCCCGTCTCTAATGAGACCGCTGGATTGACACACCACCAATTTTAGTTACTCGTGGTTAGTAGGTTGGGATTTTTTTAATGGTTATACTTACCATTGTTGTCACCTTTTCTTTTCTTTTACGAACGAACAAAAAAAAATTCTCAAAAAAAATTTAATTAAAATAGTTACAGAATTTATTTTTATATTCAAAACAAAAAAAAATTAAACAAAGAAAATTAAATTGACAAAATTTTGTTCTCAGAAAATAAAATTTAACACACAACCCGAAAGCAAAAAAAAAAAAACTACTGTCCCCAAATAAAATTTTGGCGAGGTTTTTATATCATTTTTTCTGCTGATTGACCAAAAAGACGTATTATTTTCGATCAATCAACTACAAAAAATTCCATAATTACCCCTGCATTATTTTATGTGGTTTATGGATTATTGTGCAAAGCTTGCTAATAACCGGCACGTTTTTTTGGTTACAGGTGAAAACCCAACAACACAAAAAAAAAAATATGCAGAAAAACGTTTTTGAATTCATTGACCCAGTGGAATTCAAATTGGCTGACAATAACCTTGGGTGAATGAATCAAAGAAAATTGCTAATAAGCAAAACAACAATTTTTTATACACATACTAGCCCAAGTATGTGCGCTAAGAATAAAATATGTTTTTACGTTTATTTACGAAACATGAGATTTGTAAATAAACGTAAGAAGAAAATGTGTCATATGGTACGCGCCATTGAGAACACTTTAGTTTTACACTAATTTCGTTTAGGTTATGAATCTTGTTTATGTGCATGTTTTAATATGCACAACACACGATTAAACCAACACAATTAATGTAATTTGAACATAATCTGTACCCGGATATTGTCATAGGGATTTATTTAATATTTTAGAGGAAAATATCTTCAAAAGTGGGGTACAGTTTGAGGTGTGGGTTTGGTGGATTGGTGTATTTTGTAACGGGGATGACAAACGCCCGTTACACCTTTGCGGTGATGTGCCTGACGAATGTGAGATTCATACAAGTTCCTCCCAGAGTCGTCGAGGCTAGTATGTTGGATGGTAATGTCGGGCATGAATGAGAAACAAAAATGTTTATTACATCGCAAAATTACCGAATCCCCAATCAATACCTAACTTAAATCCCGAATTAGCCTTGTGAAACGTGCATTCGGATCGTATATTCATAAAATCAACATTTTTCCAATTTGCTTCACTCGATCTAATGCAAAAACAAAAAAGATTATGTTATTTTTGTATATACATATGTAATACACGTTTGCATGTATAAAGCCGGTATTCCATTGTGAAAAAATGTTGATCAGCAAAAATATATTGAGATAAAAATATAAAATCGGTTGTTGTGTGAATGAGATACCCAACGTCGTCAGTAAACATTTTTATTACAAAAAAGTTGTGGCTGTGTTAGTGTGATGCCATAATTATTGACAAAAAGTATCAAATGGAGTACTTTTTATTGCAACCCTCTAACACATCTACATAAATTTTGTGTACGATGATAACATATTTCTCGCACACACTATTAATTTTCATAGTACGTCATTTTTATGGTAAAGATATTTTTTATTTTTTATTCTGTGACGGAAAATAAATGAAAAAAAATAATTCTGATATGCGCGATAATAATATTTAATTTTTTAGATAATTTTGAGGGGTGAAAATATACGAATTAAGAATAACGTATAATTTTGTTCATATTTTTTGGTTATGTTTTTATTTGCTGTCAAAATTTATCCATGTGATTTTGCTATAATATAGAAAATAAAAAAAATTGTTTTTCTTTATCACTCTTATGTAACATTTTTTTTTGTCTTCTTTCATTTTTTCCAGCAGTCAGTAAATTTTTCATAATGGAATACAGGCTTTAAGCCTCAATTCCATTGTGAAACAAAGTTTGTCAGTCAAAATAACTTGAGATAAAAATATAAAATCGATGGTTGCGTGAACGAGATGCCCAACGGAGTCAGTCAAAATTTTACTTACAAAAAAGATGTGTCTGTGTTAGTGGACTGATATCAAAATTTAAAAAAAGTTCAAATCGAGAACTATTTATGGCAGTCCAACTAATACAAGGACATAAATATTGTGTACCGATGAGAAATATTTCTCGCACACATTATTAATTTTAATAGTATGGCACCTTTATGGGAATGATTTTTTTTAATTTTGTATTTTAAGACAGAAAATATTCGAAAATAATAATTCTGATATGAGTAATAATAATAATTAATTTTTTAGATAATTTTGAGACTAGAAATAATTGAATTAACACATAATACTTAATTTGTTAATTAATTGTAGGTTATGTGTTTGTTTGCTGTCAAAATACTAATAAACAATAGTGTGACATTGTTACGGGAAAGATTTTTTTAATTTTGTATTTTATGACGGATAATCTTCTGGTTATGTTTTTGCTTGCTGTCAAAATGTGTCAAACAAATTTTGCTATAAAAAAATCAATAACAACATACTTTGTCTTTGTCACTCTGCTGGATTATTTTTTTTTGTCTTTTTCCAACTGAAGTCAGCTCATTCAATTTTTCACAATGGAATTGAGGCATTACCAAGCAAAATTAAAAGTTGCTCTATAATATGTATACGCAACATATTATCCACCAATACAACGATAACTTAGGAATTATCAGAAGTTTTTTTTAAATGATTTTTTTCGCTCTGTAAAGTGGAAATGAGAAATCTATAGTAAAATATGTTGTCTCTGGTAAAACCAAACATTTACATCTTTCGATAGACTACTCTGTTATTACTATATGATAAAAAGAATTGAAGCAACTATTGATTTATTGGATTTCACTACTACAAATAGATACAAAAATATCTCCCTTCGCTAGATTAACCGTGTTTTTTTATAGATAGTATAGACCTTTTATCCAGATTAAGTCGAAATTAGTATAACTAGTTTCAGTTTATTTCAAATGGATAAAAAATCATTGGTGCTTAAGTAAAGCTCTTAATTGGAGAGATTATCCGGATCACGAATCCCAATAAAAACCTGATTTAACTTGTTCCCAATAAATACGTATCCCTCAACGAAAACAGTCATGAAAGTTTTTATTTTCAATTTTACTTTAGCAAAATCGCGCATCGATAACGTAAAGCACAAAAGTGGTATATCCATTTTTACAATTTGTGTTATGTATACCAAATTAAGCTTTCGGAAAGGTATTTCGTACTACATACAATCTTCTAGACTACTATTTTCATGGATGTTGAGTGAAAATTCCAAATATTTTCGGATTTACAGACTTTTTTGTAGACAATCAAAATATGGGCATAACACTTGTGTGCTTTAAGGTATCGATATGAAGGTCCCACGCGAAACCGAAGTGAATATTAACATTAACGATTGTTCAAAAATACGAATTATGAGAGAATAACCTAAAGCACATATTATCTCCTACGCAAGAAAAACAGCAATTTTTATTTCCACGAAAACAAATTAATGTATAAATAATTTTTTGTTTGTTTTAGCGAATACCACGTGACCAATTTTCATATTCCAGTAATTTGGTCAAATGTTGTTTCACGTTATAAGCTTTTTAAGAATATGTTTTTTTAACTAAACTATTTTCGGTTTGTGTATGATATTTTCGTTACTTTTTTTATCATTAAGCTTTTGTTTTCAAAAAAGGACAAAAGAGTTAAACTTTACTACAGATTTGGGTTATGTATCCAGAATTAATAACTTCTATAGTTGATCCAATTTGTTTGGTCCAACTTTATTGGTTCGATTTTTACGTTTTTTTTGCGTTTCTTAAAATAATTTAAATTCAAACAAAGGTCGAATAGTTGCGTTGTGGAACCCCAAAATTCGTACAAGTTCGCATTCTAATCAATACCCGTCTTAAAAACCGCGAGTTCAATCAAAAGTTTCAGTTACTTTCCCAAAAATTCTAAAAATAAGCCTTCTTTTAAACGCGCGTGGGTGATATAACTCCTTAAATGGTTTTGACGGTCCGTGAGATTTTCACGAACCATTAAATGGAGGAATATACCAAGATTATATTGTGTAAGTCTTATCTCCCAAAATTGTTTCGCCCAAAAATCAGATTTTCGAAAAATTCATTATCATGTACCAAACTGGGTAACTCACAAAACAATATACATATATGTAACGTATACATATGTAAACATTTTCATATTGGTATACGCCATTTTGTGATCTACATGGAATATAATTACCCAAAACAGCCCCTACTGTTTGTGAAAAATGTATAAACGTACTCTCAAAATGTTGATTTTGCTAAATCGAACCGTTCTCTAATGGATCTATGTGTATGAATTGGTGTAGCTAAAGTCCATGTAACTGCAAGCAATTGGTTTTCGGCAATATTTTTAAGATCTCCCCACGCAATAAGTGTAAATTTATCATGAGAATATACCCAGAAATTTCTCAAAGGTCTCTCTGGACATTCGAAAATGTTGCTGGATCTCGATGCTAATCCTTTCTACCTACAAATTATTATGAGGTTGGGTTTGGTTTTTACAAAGGATCACTATGATATGATCATGTTCGGAGTCTGACAAAATAAAATCGAACTCAACTGAGTAGCAGTTAGAAAATTTCAGGAACATTCGTTTTTATACGATGATTATAATTTTATATTCAATGAAGTAAGGCAAACAACATCTCTGTCACTAATGTCTCGTTGATTTGGTATAATTCCCATCTATTTTAGACCATTCCTCCATAATTACATTTTTCAAGTGCAAGCGCATATATAGGGTTGAGATCTGGGCTCTGTGGTGGTGTTTCAATTACTTTGGGGAAATTATATAAAAGCCACATTGGGTCGTGGTTTACCCAAATAACGTACCCAATTTTCTGGCTGATTCTTTTAAATTCCATTTTAAAATATCCTGATAGATGTATTGATCCATTATTTTATCAATAAATTTGATGTTACCAGTCCCATTGTCTTCCGTCGTGCCCCAAACCATAACATTTGCACCACCATGTGTCACTGTGTAGGATTTAAATTTGACGAAACTCTGCCGTTTTAATGAAAAAGGAAGAGTATAGTTACAAAATCATCGAATACATAAATCAAAACAACATATAATAGAAGAAATGCTGAACGATCCAACGTCCAATTATCAGAAAGAGGTCAATGCTTTAATTAATGGGTCAAAAATGATATTAAACAAAAACATAAATTCCACCTGAAAATGATAAAACCATCAACACTAAATTTGAAAGCACAAATAAAAGTACACAAAAACAATAAAATAAGGCCACTTGTTATTTTTACAACCGCTCCGTCATACAAATTAGCAAAATTTACGAGCGATTGGATAACGAAACGCATTAACCTCAGGCAGAATTATTCTGTAAAAACCCATTAGAATTCACGAGTAAAATCCAAAACGTCAAATTACCCCCAAATGCAAAATTAGCAAGTTTCGATGTGGCCAACATGAACTCCAATATGCCGGGTGGCGAAGGCATTAACCCTGTAATGCATCTAACCGCCTCAAGGCGGACTTTACGTTATCATGAATTGTGCGCATGCACATATTTTTTTCTTTAGTTTTTACATGTGTTATTCTCTTTTAAACTACTCTCATCATAACGGTTTGGTTTTTGTTGTTGTAAATGCACATTTCATCAATTATTATGAGTTCTTTACTCTCAAGGAAAACTGACTTATTTCAAATATGCTAATTTTTTAGGAGATTAGTTTAATATTATTTTAACGATGATTAAATCGATTTAAGTCACTTTAACTTGAGAATAAAGAGTTGAAGCCAAAGTGTTGATAGAAAGTGATTAAAAATTGTTTTATTTTAGTTCGCATATTTCAAATAATCACAAAACAAATTTTATGACGTTTTAGAAGGTTGAAAAAATTATTGGTAACTTAAAGGTTACATATCAACAATAAATATTTCGAGGCGACAAACAATTACCACCAAAGTTGAACGAACTTAAAACCCTTTATATTTGGTGGGCTTCAGATATTTGGTAAACGACGATCTTATTAGGCACATAACAGAACAACAATCCAATTTGTATGCGCATCAAAAGAATATCGGAACAAAATTTACTATCGATTCTAATGACATGATGAAATTTATAGGCGTGTTAGTCTTTATATCAGTGTATTGATATCCCAACGCACGATCGTACTGAGGAAGACACGCGTTTGAAGCGATCCGACAAGTGATGTCTGTGGTTAGGTTTAAGTAAATTGGTCGATACCTTCACTTCAACAATAATTCTTTTGCAATTGATAAAGATCAACCAGATTATCATCGGTTATTTAAAAACCTTTAGTTCAGTGCCAATTCTATTTAGGCTTTGCGTAGATCAGCAAATGTGCGCAACTAAAATGACACAAGCTATTCTGCATCAATATATGCCGAATAAGCTTGTGCCGCTTTTAATGGGATTTTAAGCAAATCTTCTCGCTTTGCGATACCAGCGGCTTTCTTACGCATTCGAAATTTACTGTGGTGCTGGGGATAATAATACTCCCATAGGGGCACTTGATCTTGGAGCATCGACGAATGTTATTGTTCGTCTTTCAAAGAATATACCTAATTTTGTTAACCACATTCTTTATTTCGATCGATTTTAAACGTCCATGGCCTTTTAACATAACTACACAGTAGAGGAATATATAGCCTCGGAACTGTCCGTTAAAATCGTGTGCCGGATTGTAAGCTGTCGAGTGATGCCGCCTTAAGTGGGCAAAAACTTGAATAATTAACAAGAAGATCAGCAAACAAGAATACAAAATAATTATATCACCATTTTTAAGATTAGATACAAAATACATACAACCTTAGACCATATAATATAATGGACCGCTAGCGAAGTGACGTTTCCATATAAAATTGTAAAGTAGCCTGTCTCCAACATCTGCAGCATCTAAATAATAAATCTTATGTTAGAACAAAGTTAAATAAAATTATCCATTTTATAGGTCAATACAATATTTTTTTTGAATTATCGTTTTTTATTTTATTTATATGTAAATTTAAATTTGCAGTGACATCTGTTGGTACTAAATGTATCTGTGTATCTAAATGTATGTAATCTGTGGGTACTAATTTTGATTATTCTTGTTATACTTACCCTATCGATCACAAGGCTACTTTGCGCTGCAGATGTTGGAGACAGTTAAAAGCCATTGCTAGCGGTCCATTATATTATACGGTCTAATGTAAATTTAAATTTGCAGTGACATCTGTTGGTACTAAATGTATCTACTGAATTTTGTAGTGACACCTGTGGGTACTAATTTTGATTATTCTTGTTATAGTTACCCTATCGATCACAAGGCTACTTTGCGCTGCAGATGTTGGAGACAGTTAAAAGCCATAGGGCATGCAAAATGAAATTATTTCGGCTTTCAACCACCAGATGGCATTACTGTCGGTCAAGTCTAGAAAATAGATTGATGTTTCGATTTGTATAGAAATATATGGTGAATATTTTTAAGTGTTTTGTTTTTAATATTATAAACTATTAAGAGGTCATATTAGTTCGAGCACAGTGCATAAATATAAAAAGTAAATAATCAATTTCTATATTAGAAAGTTAAAATAATTGATTTAATGTTTTTAATTGAAAACTTGGCATATTTAAGATCAAGCGGCATCGTTACAAAATGTTATGTGCTTTTGTAACAACAAATTTTTGAAAAGTTCTCAAATAAAGTTCCACTGTTTCCCAAGTCAATCAAATTTAAAAAATCAGAAGTAAGTCATAACATTTTAATATGTTTATATTATTAACCCCTTAACGCATATTATTTTTGCACAAAAACCTGCAAAAAAAAATATTTTTTTTTTATTATTGAAAATGTTTATTTGCACCTATTTTAACACAACAGGTACATTTATATAAACAAAAAATAACGGTTTTGTTTTATTTTAATTCTTTAAAATTGAAATTGTTTGCAACAGAAAAGAAAAATAACTAAAGAACAAGATAACGAATTTCCTTTGTTCTTCTTATACCGTTACTACCTCGGTACATTGCATCATTTGCACGTTTTACTGTATAAAATGTTACGAGAAAATGTGCAATCGACATTATACCGCACTAAAAGATAATGTCGTTCACAAATACATACACGTATAATACTACTTAGTTGTGGGGTGGCGCAGTAAAACAATAAAAGTTAATTTAAATTTTATTTTGCCTAAAGAAAAAAGTAACAAAATCTGCGAGAATTCTCTTTTGACTACAGAGAGAATTTTCGAAGGTTTTGGAAAATACCAAAATTATCCTGCAGTCACTTTTTCCCTTTTTCATATTATCGTTTATGATGAAACATGTAGAGCCATACATTTGTATCTTATCGATATCGTACACCACCGAGCAATTGGTGTCATCAACCATAAAAATCGAAATTGATGAGATAAAAAGCCTACAGCCGTAAAGTACAATTGATCACAAAATTTTAATTACAATAAAACAAACGTAATTTAAACTAGTTTTAGTTTAAAATTTAATTGAACGAGTTAACTCGTTCCTATGCATTTCTGCAAGTAATATCCGAACGAGTTAACTCGTTCCTATGCGTTAAGTGGTTAAGACACAATAATAAAATTATCAAGTCTGGACAATTCCAAGGAACAATATTCCACTGAGAAAATTTGAAAGTTTGACCACTATCCAGGCAACCAGCTAAAAAGCAATAGTTCGAGAGGAACGGTATGCCAAAATAATGTCAATAATAGATAATGTCAGAAGTATTAGATGCATCACAAGTAGTTCCATTACAAAAGTCATCATCAACACAGGTAGTTTGTACTTTACTAACAATTAGACAATGTTTAATTAAAACTTTAGTATTTAATAAGTGTATGGTTTTTTGATCAATTTAAGGCAACCTCGTCTTCAGAAACTAAAGAGTTGGATAAAGATACAGTCGATAATTCTGCTACAGTTAACGAAATGGTTCGGATTGGTTTATATGGTTGTTTTGATTTCCGATTTTATATCGATTTTCATAATAAAGTAAACGGTTATCTATATTTTATTTATTTGCAATTTCTTCTTTTATTGACACAACCAGAAATTATGTTTTAAAATATAAGAATGGTTTCGTAATAAAACTGTACAATACAAAATATATACAAAACACTAATTGCCATCGTCATTCTAGCCTTGACAGACTGTACTGCCATTAGAAAAAGCGGTAAATAGTTTTACTAAAAGCATGCCCCATTGCTAGCGGTCCATTATATTATATGGTCTAATGTAAATTTAAATTTGCAGTGACATCTGTTGGTACTAAATGTATCTACTGAATTTTGTAGTGACATCTGTGGGTACTAATTTGGATTATTCTTGTTATAGTTACCCTATCGATCACAAGGCTACTTTGCGCTGAAGATGTTGGAGACAGTTAAAAGCCATTGCTAGCGGTCCATTATATTATATGGTCTAATGTAAATTTAAATTTGCAGTGACATCTGTTGGTACTAAATGTATCTACTGAATTTTGTAGTGACACCTGTGGGTACTAATTTTGATTATTCTTGTTATAGTTACCCTATCGATCACAAGGCTACTTTGCGCTGCAGATGTTGGAGACAGTTAAAAGCCATTGCTAGCGGTCCATTATATTATATGGTCTAATGTAAATTTAAATTTGCAGTGACATCTGTTGGTACTAAATGTATCTACTGAATTTTGTAGTGACATCTGTGGGTACTAATTTTGATTATTCTTGTTATAGTTACCCTATCGATCACAAGGCTACTTTGCGCTGAAGATGTTGGAGACAGTTAAAAGCCATTGCTAGCGGTCCATTATATTATATGGTCTAAGGTAAATTTAAATTTGCAGTGACATCTGTTGGTACTAAATGTATCTGTGTATCTAAATGTATGTAATCTGTGGGTACTAATTTTGATTATTCTTGTTATACTTACCCTATCGATCACAAGGCTACTTTGCGCTGCAGATGTTGGAGACAGTTAAAAGCCATTGCTAGCGGTCCATTATATTATACGGTCTAATGTAAATTTAAATTTGCAGTGACATCTGTTGGTACTAAATGTATCTACTGAATTTTGTAGTGACACCTGTGGGTACTAATTTTGATTATTCTTGTTATAGTTACCCTATCGATCACAAGGCTACTTTGCGCTGCAGATGTTGGAGACAGTTAAAAGCCATAGGGCATGCAAAATGAAATTATTTCGGCTTTCAACCACCAGATGGCATTACTGTCGGTCAAGTCTAGAAAATAGATTGATGTTTCGATTTGTATAGAAATATATGGTGAATATTTTTAAGTGTTTTGTTTTTAATATTATAAACTATTAAGAGGTCATATTAGTTCGAGCACAGTGCATAAATATAAAAAGTAAATAATCAATTTCTATATTAGAAAGTTAAAATAATTGATTTAATGTTTTTAATTGAAAACTTGGCATATTTAAGATCAAGCGGCATCGTTACAAAATGTTATGTGCTTTTGTAACAACAAATTTTTGAAAAGTTCTCAAATAAAGTTCCACTGTTTCCCAAGTCAATCAAATTTAAAAAATCAGAAGTAAGTCATAACATTTTAATATGTTTATATTATTAACCCCTTAACGCATATTATTTTTGCACAAAAACCTGCAAAAAAAAATATTTTTTTTTTATTATTGAAAATGTTTATTTGCACCTATTTTAACACAACAGGTACATTTATATAAACAAAAAATAACGGTTTTGTTTTATTTTAATTCTTTAAAATTGAAATTGTTTGCAACAGAAAAGAAAAATAACTAAAGAACAAGATAACGAATTTCCTTTGTTCTTCTTATACCGTTACTACCTCGGTACATTGCATCATTTGCACGTTTTACTGTATAAAATGTTACGAGAAAATGTGCAATCGACATTATACCGCACTAAAAGATAATGTCGTTCACAAATACATACACGTATAATACTACTTAGTTGTGGGGTGGCGCAGTAAAACAATAAAAGTTAATTTAAATTTTATTTTGCCTAAAGAAAAAAGTAACAAAATCTGCGAGAATTCTCTTTTGACTACAGAGAGAATTTTCGAAGGTTTTGGAAAATACCAAAATTATCCTGCAGTCACTTTTTCCCTTTTTCATATTATCGTTTATGATGAAACATGTAGAGCCATACATTTGTATCTTATCGATATCGTACACCACCGAGCAATTGGTGTCATCAACCATAAAAATCGAAATTGATGAGATAAAAAGCCTACAGCCGTAAAGTACAATTGATCACAAAATTTTAATTACAATAAAACAAACGTAATTTAAACTAGTTTTAGTTTAAAATTTAATTGAACGAGTTAACTCGTTCCTATGCATTTCTGCAAGTAATATCCGAACGAGTTAACTCGTTCCTATGCGTTAAGTGGTTAAGACACAATAATAAAATTATCAAGTCTGGACAATTCCAAGGAACAATATTCCACTGAGAAAATTTGAAAGTTTGACCACTATCCAGGCAACCAGCTAAAAAGCAATAGTTCGAGAGGAACGGTATGCCAAAATAATGTCAATAATAGATAATGTCAGAAGTATTAGATGCATCACAAGTAGTTCCATTACAAAAGTCATCATCAACACAGGTAGTTTGTACTTTACTAACAATTAGACAATGTTTAATTAAAACTTTAGTATTTAATAAGTGTATGGTTTTTTGATCAATTTAAGGCAACCTCGTCTTCAGAAACTAAAGAGTTGGATAAAGATACAGTCGATAATTCTGCTACAGTTAACGAAATGGTTCGGATTGGTTTATATGGTTGTTTTGATTTCCGATTTTATATCGATTTTCATAATAAAGTAAACGGTTATCTATATTTTATTTATTTGCAATTTCTTCTTTTATTGACACAACCAGAAATTATGTTTTAAAATATAAGAATGGTTTCGTAATAAAACTGTACAATACAAAATATATACAAAACACTAATTGCCATCGTCATTCTAGCCTTGACAGACTGTACTGCCATTAGAAAAAGCGGTAAATAGTTTTACTAAAAGCATGCCCCATTGCTAGCGGTCCATTATATTATATGGTCTAATGTAAATTTAAATTTGCAGTGACATCTGTTGGTACTAAATGTATCTACTGAATTTTGTAGTGACATCTGTGGGTACTAATTTGGATTATTCTTGTTATAGTTACCCTATCGATCACAAGGCTACTTTGCGCTGAAGATGTTGGAGACAGTTAAAAGCCATTGCTAGCGGTCCATTATATTATATGGTCTAATGTAAATTTAAATTTGCAGTGACATCTGTTGGTACTAAATGTATCTACTGAATTTTGTAGTGACACCTGTGGGTACTAATTTTGATTATTCTTGTTATAGTTACCCTATCGATCACAAGGCTACTTTGCGCTGCAGATGTTGGAGACAGTTAAAAGCCATTGCTAGCGGTCCATTATATTATATGGTCTAATGTAAATTTAAATTTGCAGTGACATCTGTTGGTACTAAATGTATCTACTGAATTTTGTAGTGACATCTGTGGGTACTAATTTTGATTATTCTTGTTATAGTTACCCTATCGATCACAAGGCTACTTTGCGCTGAAGATGTTGGAGACAGTTAAAAGCCATTGCTAGCGGTCCATTATATTATATGGTCTAAGGTAAATTTAAATTTGCAGTGACATCTGTTGGTACTAAATGTATCTGTGTATCTAAATGTATGTAATCTGTGGGTACTAATTTTGATTATTCTTGTTATACTTACCCTATCGATCACAAGGCTACTTTGCGCTGCAGATGTTGGAGACAGTTATTAGCCATTGCTAGCGGTCCATTATATTATATGGTCTAAGGTAAATTTAAATTTGCAGTGACATCTGTTGGTACTAAATGTATCTACTGAATTTTGTAGTGACATCTGTCGGTACTAATTTTGATTATACTTGTTATAGTTACCCTATCGATCACAAGGCTACTTTGCGCTGCAGATGTTGGAGACAGGCTACTTTACAATTTTATATGGAAACGTCACTTTGCTAGCGGTCCATTATATTATATGGTCTAAGATTTCCACATTTATTTAACCGTTTTTTACTGTTTTTTTTAAGTTTAACTTTCCCTTTTCCAGAATTTACACACGATTTACTCAATGCGAGATTTTGAAAAGATGAATTTTGAAACGGCGATTTTGAATAGGGATTTTTAAAAACGGGCGTTCGTACAGGATCACTTCGAATTTTCAACAGTAAAAATCTCAAAAAATAATATCGAACATCACAAATTTAATTGTTAAAAGACTCCATTAGAGTTTTGTTAAATACGACCAACTACAATTTGATGATAAAAGGATGCTGCATAATTTCTTGTCATCCTTGCACGGGGCGCAATGCTAAGCGGCTTTGAGGGCCAATACTAAGCGGCTTTAAGGAATTTGTTATTTTAATACGTGAAACATAAATGTCAATAATTAACATATTTAACAATAATTTAAAAAAAATTATCTCGGTTTCCTCTTATCCTTGCGCAAATGCTCCATTGCTAAGCGGCTTTGTAGTGTGCCCTATTTTAGAGTGTGAATAATTATTAAAAAATTTAATTTTTTGAAAAACGTTATAATTTCTATTAATATTAAAATAAATATTTAATAAATCCTTAAAGCGGAGGTTTGGGGACGGCGCCTCCAACCTCTAAGGTATTCAACGTATTAAAATAACCTTTCAAAAATTTGTTATAATTAAAAACCCTACCTCTAACTACGTTTGGTTTTTTTATTTTATTTCAATAATTTATGTATCTCATAATAACAGGTTTTAGAAATTTACAGAAAAAAACCAGTAAATCCAAACTATATTATCGATGTTTTGATTTTTGTTTTTGGATTTTGGCCTTTTTGATTTTGAAATTTAGATTTTCCCCTTTTGTATTTTATCTTTTGGATCTTAGTTTATGGATTATGAGTGCAACCGGTTAGCCTTTCCACAGTTTATTTTCTGGTACTAGTTTTTATTTATTAAATAAGACCAAGATGTAGATAGATACAAAAACATGAATTCCCTATGTTAGAAGAAAGAGAAAAATAACTCAATGCAAGCATAAGTACCAAAAATTTGAACCTTTTTCATCCGCTTCGCTTATTTTTGATACTATCATGAGAAAATACACTAATACAATAAAAATATTTGACGGTACACAATAGCAAAATGTACATATACAAAATTCTCAATCCTAATTTTGCGACCAAAATCGCTGTCTTGAAGATTGAGTTGTGCTTTCTCATGGTGTTACCTTCTCATGGTGTTAATTCAGCTTTAGCTTTTAGTTATTTAAATTTTTTTTTGTTTTTTTTTTATATTTTTATAATTTTTTTTTTACTTTTGGGGGGGGGGGGGGGGGGATTTATTATTTTTTCATTTTTTTTACAAGAGCTCTCCAAATCGAGATAAAACAAAAATAAAAACCAATTCAACCTCACAATAAATTAAAAAATATTTATTCTCACTTCATTAAAAATTAAAATAATAAACTGTTCAGACCTTTGAAATCAACATCACGTGGGCTTATTGGAGCCCTTAGTTTTTTACAATTATCTACAGTTGTTGGTTTATTCTGCTAAAATTCAGAGCCTTCGGTTTCTAACGTGAATTTTTTTAGAAGAATCCTTTAATTTTTGCAAATGCCACACCCAGTGCTTTCTAATTAAAACTAGAATTAAAAACTTAAGCGCCCTTTGTTTGTGTTCCAACAAACCATGTTTCGCTTGCATTAAAATAATTTTTAAATTTTATCAAATATTCTGACGGCAAAACTAAATTTTAAGTAATACAATACAAGTTTCGCATGATGAACGCTTGATGAACTTATGGATAACATAACCTAGAAAATAGCGCAGAGAAGATGATTCAATTATCGTCTACGAATTTTCGACATATGCAATTTCTTCAAAATCTAGTTCTGGAAATAGTTCTGTTTCACTCGAATCTTGAATATTGCTTTCTGACTGTACTTCTCGTGTCTTAGTTTCAGAACAGTTGTCGGATTCATAGGTTAGCGACGCTAAAATAAAAATCATTTTACTCGACATGATTTTACCAATAATAAAATTAAAGTCATTAACTGATGGGTTAAAATTGTTCCCACCCCGAAAGCAAATCTGCGAAAATAGATTTTCTATTGCATCAGTTTGTAATTTAGATGATAAAACATAAGAAATATCTAAATTTTCAAAAATATGTTTTGTTAGTTGGAGAATACCTCCAATAGCTTGAATTAAGCCTTTTACGCAATAAATTTGGTTTTTTCTCAAAATCTTTATTTCTTTTAAATAGTGTCATTTCACGGAAAAAAATAAACTGGTCCTCAGCTAAGAAAACGGACTTTTAATTCAAGAAAATGCACTTTTTCTTGATTTAAAAGTTAATTTTCTTATTTCTTTCGAGTTTTTCTTCATGTAAGAATTATGTTTCTTGAAATGAAGAAAAACTCGAAAGAAATAAGAAAATTAGCTTTTAAATCAAGAAAAAGTGCATTTTCTTGAATTAAAAGTCCGTTTTCTTAGCTGAGGACCAGTTTATTTTTTTCCGTGTTGTACTAAAATTTCATATGGCTCGTTATCTTGCTCCATTGTGAGAGCAGAATTCGCATCGTTGAGACAAAATCGATTTTTACTATTTAAAGCATCAAACAGATTATTTAACTTTTGAATAAAAATACCCGTGGCGGAAGCGCTCTCTGCGATCTTTTTAGTGTTAAATTTGTTTAAATGATGAAAAGTTTTTATAACATTGGCACAACTCTGACTTAATACCTGCGTTGCCAAGTTAACCCTCATTCGTTGAAACGTATTAGGATACACATGCTTTGTGGTTAGTTTGGGACAAACTCTTGTGATTGATTGACAATCCAATCGGTACAACTCTTTTATGACATCTCAAGTAGCTAAACCATTAGGTGTCATAATGTCGTTGTTTAGCAAAGTATTCCTAATAGATTTGAATAAATGGGGAGTATCATAGAGTGCGAATACTTTTTTATTTTCAACCAAAAAGAAGGGATTATCTAAAGTTACTCCTAATTCTTTGAACGCGTTCCAATTGTTCGAACCTTGATCACACACAACTCCCCAAATCGTAATTCCAAGTTCTTGTACTTTAGCTATGTTTCTTAGGATTAAAGCCTTTAATTTATCACCACTTATTGTTCCCTTTGTTGCCACATAGCTAATTACAAACTTATCGGAATTGAAGAGTCCTCGAAACATAAAAACGCATATATGAGTTGTCGCAAGTAGTTCCCTGTTTCCATCACCAAAGTCTACAAATCCCACTATTTCATCCAGAGCACCGTTATATTTCAAGTCTGTTCTTATTTTAATTTCATCAAACAATAAAATGTGTTTCTTTTTCTATTTCGGGCATGTGTTCAGTTACCTTTATTTTAATTTGATCTAATAAATTTAAATTGAACCCAGGTTGCAAGTGATTAAGAATATTCCAATTACTAATAGATCGGACAGAAGGTAATTGCAACTTTAAGGTGTTCCTCAAAAATTGATACGTAGTTTGCGATAGAAATTCTATTGTTTGGGCTAAAATTCTTTGATTTGTAGAATATTTTTTATTTCTACTTCGCTTTTTCTAGTAGCATTTTACAGAACTCTTTTGTGTGGTCGTTAACGTTAACTAAGTTGTTTATGTGTTCTGGGTTAGTTGTTCGTTTTAATTTCTTATATTTTTTAACGATTTTATTTCTCATTTAATTTTTTTAATTTAAAAGGCGGACTTTATTTTTCAAATGAATGGTTTTTGTTTCTAAAGTCTTGCATGTTTCTTTTAATTTTGTGTTTAGTCTTCTATAGCATTGAGTAATTTTTTCGTTGTTAAGACAGTTCTTACAAGTATCTTTCGGATCATCGAATATTATTCTATTTGAATTTTCAGAAAATTCAACGGTGGAAATGTTTTGAAGAGCAAACCGTTTTCCTTTAGCTGCGGGATAAGTTCTTACATTGCTTGATCGTTTACTAACGTAAACTATAGACGAGTTCGAAGTAGAGAAATTAGAAGAAATAATTGTTTCAGGAAACACATTTAATGTTGAGTTTGAAATGGTTGCCGTTGGATTTTTATTTGGCCCCGAGTACACTTTTAAAATGTTGGTAATATTGGTAGCAGTTTCTAAATTTTTATTTTTTAGCAATAGAGAAAGAAAAGCCAATTTTGATAATTTTCTCTTAAGTAAAAATTTTTTCTCAAAATGCAAATCACAAAGATACATTTTCTTATTTGGAAAGCTTTTGACATTTATTTTACATATATCGATCCATAATTTGAACCTTGCGATATTTTTGTCAGGAAATACAAATAATTGGCACCTCCTTTCAATCCGTTTACTTCTTCTGCAAATATAGCATTTACCTCCAAAAATAAATTGTGCTTCAGACATATTAGCGAATATTTGTAATCCTCAACACCAGCCAAATCTATAATTTATCTAACAAAAACGGAAACCCTAAAGTAAAATTACGAAATAAACTAAATAAATCCCTCGTTTTTATTTATATAAATGTTTATGTATAGGTGTGTATACGTACTGCTATTGAATTTATTTAAATATTTTTGATGTGAAAACATCTTTAGCGGCAGGAGTAAGTAAAAAATTGTATAGAAATCGGGTTACGGAAACAAAAGTGCCGAACAAAAAATGTTGCAGGTATGTGTGAATATCGCGACAAGAACAAAAAATTTGTAAAACGTAAAATCAATGCAAAATCTACGCATACACATGCAATATACAACATCATCCGGCATTTCAAAAACATCGTGAGCCGAATACAAAAAAAATTTAAAAAAAAAACGCCTACTTTAATTTATTTTGTTGTGAAAATATCTGCTATATATGGCCGCAGCAGCAAGTGTTTTTGAAAATGAAAATTACATACGAGTAAAAGGACCACAAATTATGCTTGTAAAGTGTAATACTTATTTACGTCACAAGGGCGGTAAATGAGTTGTTACAGTACGAGTTCGATGTTTATTTGAGTATTTTGATCAAGTACTGTAACGATCATTTAACGTACGTGTAACCTGATTTTGCTTTGTTCAATGAGTTTGCCCTGACCATTTACTTCTATGGAGATTTAGATATGATTAACTTAACAGAACTGTACTTTGCTCATGTTTAATTATTGTCAGTAAGGTTTGTCCTCCAAATTCAAAATAGAATTATAACTTACTGACTTTTTGAACCAAATATGTAACTTAGTTTAAATACTAAGCGAACAACATCCGTCTTTATGGAGGGGTTTCTGAGCCTTAACGAAATGGCTTGAAATGATTCAATAGATTTTTATACAAAAATGTTTTCACATAAATCTTTTACGAGTTGAGGGTGAACTCGCTCGTTGTTTTTTTTCTATGAGTAATAATATGTCTCAATAAATATTTATTCTCATCAAATGTTTAAAAAACGACATTTATTTTGGAATAGACACCTATTTCAAAAAAGTTAGTTTGTAATTATGCTATTTAGCAATATAATTAATATTTCAATTTAAAAAATAAAATAATTTGTTTTCAATAATAATATTTAAAATAAATGTATTATTATCATAATATCAACGTAGTAGGTTCGTAATCTAAACTTTCCTCTTCAATAAATTTGTATTCCTAAACTGATTTTGAAAAGCGCATTTATTTACGTATGGCCGAATTTTATTTTATTATCATAAGAAACTACATTTTTATAATAAATATGTATATGGTTATTGTATATGTATATAATAAATATATTATTTTGGAAAAACTCCATAATTGTGCTACTTTTATCACTTTTGTTATATTATTAAAAAGCAAATATAAACAAACATAGATATTATTTTCTTTTAGTGATAATTATTTTTTACAAATCTCTTGAGGACTATAGTTTCGAGCCCCTGGCTCATTGTCAACTCTTACAAATATTCTGAAGTTTGAACGATTCTCAAACAATTTCCTGGTGGAAATATACCATCACAGGCATAACCCGTTATTACTCAATGACAAAGTGCCTTATAACGGCATTTATGAAATGTATATAAGTAGTCCGAATTGAAGAAAGCAAAAAGAGGAAATTGTTTGAGAATCGTTCAAACTTCAGAATATTTGTAATAGTTGACAATGAGCCAGGGGCTCGAAACTATAGTCCTCAAGAGATTTGTAAAAAATAATTATCACTAAAAGAAAATAATATCTATGTTTGTTTATATTTGCTTTTTAATAATATAATAAATATATGGTTATTTCCGTCTATCTGTTTATTCGCAATCTATTTATGAGAAAGAAACAATATAATGTAACAACAAAACAATAAAATGTATGATGGTGTCAGTGTGTCACCCGTCGCCACAGTAAACTTATCGATTCACTGCGCTATTTACCGCCAGCGTATTTTGCTAGTGAATTTTATTTAAATTTCTTTACATTATTTTTCGATAGATGTTGTTGTATGTATTTTGTATCTAATCTTAAAAATGATGATATAAGTATTTTGTATTATTGTTTGCTGATCTTCTTGTTAATTATCTTTGCATAGACTAAACCCGAACCAAGAAAAAAATTAAGCTTCCAACATGTCGGACTGAAGTGGCTGAGTCACTCTGTTTGAAAGGAATGATGGTAGAGAAGAAAAATGCTGGGCGACCATCTAATGCATCTCAAACAGTTTCTCCAAAAGCAACCAAGAGAGCATATCTTCGCAGTATACATATGTTCTATAGATGTCCGTTACGATCAAGTACGTAAGGGAAACGCCAATGAAAATTTCCAAAATGCACGTCTGAAACAGAAGCATTTTGTGTGAAATGCAATCTTAGTTTGTATAATTCACCGAATACAACATGTTTCTATAAATTCCACAATAAATAATAAAAGTATGACAGATTCCAATTTATATTGGTCACTGTCCTAAATTTATTTTTTAATTAATTTTATTGTTTTCTGTGTTACTGCATAAGGCCAATTTCAACATATAGTCTGAATTTATCGGTTCTAAAAAAAATGCATGCAATTAAGGTTAAAGTCACCGAAGAAACACTATTAGACAGTGAGATAAATGAACAATAAAAATTTTAAAAACCATAACATCCCAAAATTATTTCCAATATGATGGCAAAATTTACCAACAGAAATATGGGTTAGCTATGGGGAATCCCATTTCAGGAACACTGGCTGATATTTTCATTATACAACGAAATTGACAAATGTAATAAACACCGATAAAATAATATACTGGCACAGATACGTAGACGGTATTTTAATATTATTCAATGGCACACAGAGACAATTAGCACAACTACACAATCACATCAATAGCATCAACCAATTAGAATTCACTTCTGAATGAGGTTATTTTAGTTATCATAATCAGCAACAATTATCTTCTCTTTAATTTTAATAAAAATGCAAACTCCGACTCTACTTTAGATAGTGATAAACAAAGCAGTATGAGTTCTCGTGATTCCCATGACTCAGATGTCGATCCTAATTATGAAAAGTCTACTTCTTCGAGTGAGTCGTAAGCAGAATCAAACAAGGTAGCACAAAGAAAAGTAAAACTTGCTTCTGAAGTCGAAAGAAAAACATGCAGAATTGGCAAAAGAATAAATCGAAGCTGCTAAAGAATAGCGAATTTAACGAGAGATTAGCGAGAATTTAACAAAAAAAATTACAAATTTTTCTTATACGTATTTATATGTAGTGGTAATACAAATTATACGCCTAAACGTGGATACAGAAAACAATACACAATAGATTATAATACAATTCAGTGACGATTTTTGTTCAAAAAAGAAACCAAATAAGATTTTCCTCGAATGTCCGTAGTATGCACTTGATGAAAAATTTATGAAATGGCCGGACCCTGGGGTCTGCCATATAAATTATGTACAAGCAATATTTGCATCAAATGTTGTACGATTTTCCGCCGACGAAATTAATGCTATAGTATGCGCGTTTAATGCTATAGTTATTATAAGACCCGTTGACATAAATCTGCTTGTTAATTATATGGCATAGCCCAGGGTCCGGCCATTTCATAATGTTTTCATCAAGTGCTTACTACGGACATTCGATAAAAATCATTTGACTTTGGGACTTTTGAATTTTGTTGAACAAATTTCGTCGGCGGAAAATCGTACAACATTTGATGCAAATATTGTTTGTGGCAGTGTTGCTATATGGTAGACCCCAGGGTCCGGCCATTTCATAAATTTTTCATCAAGTGCTTACTACGGACATTCGATAAAAATCATTTGACTTTAGGACTTTTGATTTTTGTTGAACAAATTTCGTCGGCTTAAAATCGTACAACATTTAATTCAAATATTGCTTGTTATTTATATGGTCGACCCCAGGGTCCAGCCATTTCACAATTTTTTCATCAAGTGCATAGTACGGACATTCGATAAAAATCATTTGACTTTGGGACTTTTGATTTTTGTTGAACAAATTTCGTCGGTGGAAAATCGTACAACATTTGACGCAGATACTGCTTGTTAATTATATGGCATACCCCAGGGTCCGGCCATTTCATAATGTTTTCATCAAGTGCTTACTACGGACATTCGAGAAAAATCATTTGATTTTGGGACTTTTGATTTTTGTTGAACAAATTTCGTCGGCGGAAAATCGTACAACATTTGATGCAGATACTGCTTATTAATTATATGTTATATGGCATACCCCAAGGTCCGGCCATTTCATAATGTTTTCATCAAGTGCTTACTACGGACATTCGAGAAAAATCATTTGATTTTGGGACTTTTGATTTTTGTTGAACAAATTTCGTCGGCGGAAAATCGTACAACATTTGATGCAAATATTGCTTGTGGCAGTGTTGCTATATGGCAGACCCCAGGGTCCGGCCATTTCATAATTTTTTTATCAAGTGCATACCACAAACTTTCGAGCAAAATCATTCGACTTTGGGACGTTTGATTTTTGTTGAACAAATTTCGTCGGTGGAAAATCGTACAACATTTGACGCAGATACTGCTTGTTATTTATATGGCCGACCCCAGGGACCGGCCATTTGATAATTTGTACATCATGTGCATACTACGGACATTCGAGAAAAATCATTTGACTTTTGGACTTTTAATTTTTGTTGAAAAAATTCAGTCACTTCCATCGTTAGTTCGACTATACAAAAATCGCCTAAATGTATACTATTTATTTTACTCACACTACTACATTTTTTGCTATTTGCTAAGAACTTCACTTCGGTGTCAAAAATATGAATATACTAAAATAATTTAAAAATGCGACGGAACGTTGGAGAAAATAAAAGCAATTAGGGATGCTCGCAAATTGATGCCCCGTTGTGGTGAAAAGGGTAGACTAAAATGTTCGTAAAAAATATCACAGAAAGAAAGATAAACCATTTTTGACGAATATTGAAAAATTTCCGACCTACAAAGACAATATGACAACTGTGACACCAAAATATCGTTATCAAATGGAAAATATCCACCGTGGTTATAATAACGCGTTTTATTTTGATCGCATAGAGGGCAAAGCAAGAATCTGTAAATAATTCTTTACAGCTACATTAGGCACTAGTAGAATCCATAGAATCTCGAGGAAAATATAAAAACCATCCAAGCGTTCCTAATGAAGTGAAAAACACCATTCGCCAACAAATGAATTCAATCCCGAGAATTAACAGTCACTATTGTCGCGCCCGTAGTGCGAAACAATATATTGAAGGCGATAAAGCTATTACTGATCTATACACAGATATTACAAAAATATGTGTCAAAAGGAAATTTGGGTTAGAACATTAATATCCCTACGTAGACGTGAATTGAGAACGGTCGTAGGAATTCTCGCGGGACACTGAGTTTTTTAGAATATGCAAGAAGCCTGGGTCTGGAGGCAAATGACTTCTGTAGAAGCTGTTTGGACGAAGAGCAGGAAAGACGTTGATTCATTTGCTTTGCTCATGTCCAGCATTAGCACTAAAAAGGCACAAACACTTGGGTAAATTCAAAATGGCCAACCTGTCGGATCTTGAAAACAGTAAAGTGCGAGACGCTTTATGGTACATAAGTACACTAGATTTAACATTTTAGCAAAACTTATATGTAACATATTTAATAAGGTATTTTGATATTATCAATATTTAACATAAAATCAACCCGTATAATGTGACACTTATTGTTTGTTAATATTATTTTACAACACAATGTTGGCATGGATTAATCAATTTTAAACTCGAAACCTTACACTAATGGCCATGTTTAGTAACTTTATTCTGTACCTTGTTTAACCCTAAATACTTTAAATTTAGAAAAACAAAACAATTCAATTATCGTCAAATTTATGAAATGGATATATTACTACTCCATCCAAAAAATATATAAAAGACGAGAATATTTTACCTAATCAAATTAGTACAAACGAATACACAATTTGGCTTTTCATATCTTTTTTTATTAGGTACCATACTCATTGTGTTAGGTGGTGTCAAAGAATTTGCCTTTCACAAAAAATACGATTCATAATAGACTGTAAATATGCTCTTAAATTTAAAATTAAACACTTTAGGTTAAATCTAAATGTTATCCTTAAATCAAAATATACAAAACAAATTTACTTCCCCCATAAAGTGAAGCAAAAAAAAAAAAAAGGAAAAAATTCAAAAAATGTGATGAAAGCTCATTTCAAAAACTGATTTATGTGTTAAATTTTCACCCAAAAATGTATTTATATTTTTTATAAAATGTATATTGAACCTTAAACACTTTTTTACACAAAAAAATATGAATAAACACTGTATCCTTTTTTGTTACATTATATATAACTTGTTTCTTATAATGGGAGTATCATCTTTACGGATATTCCTGAGGGCAAATGAATTTCTTACCGTCAGTGAGTCATACAAAATAATAATAAAATGTAAAAAATTAACAAAAAGAGATGGTTTTTTATGATTTTTCTTTTTTGTGGTGAAGAAAACCTGGTGAATCAAATAAAAAATGTATAAAGGGGTACATATTTAATGATGAATATATGTAATGTATGTATGCTTATATGTTTATACGAGATATTTATTGGTTTGGTACGACAGTTAAATAATAAATATTAATTGCGTAACAACATTGAATAAACAAGTAACTCCTTTAATTAATTATTTTGTCAATACACACTCTTGATATATTTTATTTATTATACACCTTTTGTGAACAGTTTAATTATAATATGTTCAGGCCCGAGACTACTTTACAGCGACAATATTACAGTAAAAATATTTTCCCACAAAAAAATTTTCCCATTTTATTCCGCCAGGATTCAACCGGTAGGATTAAAATGCTATTAATAAAAATATGTTATACACTCGCCAACCCGAACATATTAAAATTAAATTCAAAGGATTCAATTAAAATTAAATTAAATTAAAAAAATGTGTATAAAATATAATTTTATTTACGGTTAAATAACGAAATAAAAAAAAAACTGTTTTTAATCGGATTTTCTTGAATTTCATTTTATTTTGTAACACTACCCCCTGCTGCTACATTCCATTCCAAAAATTCGTTCAGACAAAAATATCAACTACCGTGTACCAGCACACAAAAAACGTTAAAAGCTCAAGTTTAATGATTAATATTAATAAATTTTGTTGTTGCTCGTTTTTATTTTTATTTCTTATTTATTTGAAACATAAAGTTTTACGAGTTTCTTTTTTTTCGTTTCTTTCTTTTTTAAATTAAATTTTTTTTTTTTTTGGCTTAACGAAACGATCTTTTTTTATTGCTGATTTTTTATAACCTTAATTCCTTATAATTCTATACGCATATATTTTGTTTTGTTGTTGACGAAAAGTTAGCATTACCAAACAAAACAAAAAAAAACTCAGAAATTCGATTTTAGGACCGAATTACATTACAAAGAGGAAAACAAAAGAAAATTCTTTCATCAGTCGTTACAAATTAAGTTTTTGATTAATTTACATTTACGAGTTAATATTGTTTGTGGGTAAATTATTAAAGCTTTCTAATTGATTTAATTATTTTTAATATTTTATTTTGTAAATTTATTTTAAAAAAATGAGCATAATTTATTGAGTTTTAATTAGTTAATAATAGAAAATATGAAATTTTGTAAGCACTTGTTTTAAACGTAACAACAAGTAGAAAAAATTACTAGAGTCTCACATTTCCATTTCCATTATTTGCTACAAGATCTGTGCCAATGACAGCACTTAGCTAAAATGCAAACAAATGAATGTTAGAAGAAAAAATATACGGTCACAAATTAACGACTATAGCAATTGTCAATAATAGTAGATATCTAATGCCAAAAAACCTAGAGTCACCAGCAGGTCTACTATGTATTCCGATCTGAAAGTAGAAAACCATACCGCGTAATCCGATTTTCGGAAATTAATTTCTGAAAGTTGGAAAATATTTCTGATAATAAACGTCATTTGGAATTTTCGGATTTTTTCGTACTACGAATTTCGATTTACCAATTAGTTATCAAAAGTGTTTTCGAAAGTGTATTTTGCTAACAAAAAAAAAATGTAAGTTAATATTATTTACGTTTATAAATATATTAAAAAAAAAATATTATTTCTCGTTTTTAGTAATATTTTGATAAACCTTGCGAAATGTTTGTTAATTATAAATTTGTAAACTTTCATTATTATAATAGGCTAATTTTGAATTTATAGATGGTTTATATAAAAATATGGAATGAATTGTAACATATAATATTTATTATACAATATATTTTTTTATTTTATAGGAGTAAAATTAATACAAAGCAAGAGCAATTTGAAGCTCTAATTGAAATAATGGGGCAAAATCGATAATTTGCTAAGGGGTACGCAAAAACTTTACAGGCAAAATCACAATCCAATATCTTGTGGAAGTAAATAGAGATTGAACTTAATTTATTGGGTCCACCAGTGAAGGACGTCGATGGCTTGAAAAGAGAAGGTTTAAATTAGAAACATTCAATATATAATAATTTAATTTAATATTTTCTTTATCTACATTGCAACGTTTATTAAATAGTGTATTTTATTTTATATGTACTTTATCTATAATTTTAGGTTTGGTCGACATACAAAGACTCAATCAAAAAAAAATAAGAAGGAATAACATAGTATTTCCGGCACAGGAGGTGGGCGCAATAAGTCTGTTCCATTAACTCCAAAAGAGGAAAAGTTGGCTGAAATTTTAAATATGCAGTTAACATTTTTTGACTTACCTCAAACTAAGTGATTTGGACCTAAACCCAGTAGCAAACTTGGAATCCATTTTTACAAAAAATTTCGATTTTACTAGCAGTGAACGATCACCATCCACTAATCCGATATTGCAAAACAATTATGGTGACATTTTCACAGAAATTGAATATTTAAATGAAGAAAATTCCTCTACAGAACCTAACATTGTTAACAGACAAGCACCTGCTCCGCCAGCACCACAAACAACATCATCAAACCGGAAAAATACAAAATTAGCAGAAAAGGGAAATACAACAAAACTTTTGGAAACACAGATACCACAACAGAAAGAATTATCCACACTTCCGTTTTAGAAAATTTGAGCAGCATTAACATTTATTTGAAAAAACTTCATCAAGCAGAAATAAAATAAATTGATTTGCATTAATAGAAATTCAAAAACAGTACATCGAAATTTTAAAACGACAAAATATTAAAAACATTAGAGGGCAACACGAAAAATTAAAAATCAAAAAACGCTTTAGAAATTTAAGAAATGAAATTGGCTCGAATGCTGTAAAATACCAAATAACATAAGGCAAAAACACCATACTATTTGCTATAAATGTGATACAAAATGCGATAATTTTTGAAATTTATAAGCTCAACTTCTATAATTTCTCCATGTGGAACATCATCACAGTTTACAATCTCCTCAGAAAATGTAACATTGTAAGCTGCACAAATATTGTGTAATGTACAACAAACATTCAAAATTGTTGCTACATTTCCTGGTGAATAATGCAATTCTCTAGCTGCTAATAGGCATCGAAATCGACCTTTTAGTAATCCAAATACTCTTTCAATTATTGCTAATTTTAATTCGTTCAAATCGCTAATTTTAATTCGTTTATCGCCACAATTATTTGAAATGTAACGCATTTCAACTTTGAAATATAATTGTAATTGAACAGCTCTTTTCGGTTTATAGTGACACCTGCAAAATATTTTAACTTACAAATATTTACGGTTTGTTTCTGTGCTCAACTCAATAAATATATTTCCCTATATTTGAGTACAGTTCACTATTTTGCATTAAATTAATATCTTGGATAAATTTCAAATAAATTATAATACCCTATAAAGGACATTAACGGTCAAAAAACGGCGATAGATAGATTAAATCTTAAGATGGCACTAGCAGTTTTTTTTAAATTTTTTTTTTTGTTGTATCGAAACAAAAATATAAACAAAAGCAAAAAACACGAATAATACTTACAACTAGACATGAATTATAAAAAAAATTAATTTTATTTTTGATTTATTTACCAAAAATTAAAAATTGTTAAAGCTGACATCTTTAGAAGTTATCCCGTACTATGTTTTCCCGTATTTAATAATACTGCATTATCGGTAAATCTGCCAATATCATTGACCGCAAGTTTACTATGGAAAAGTGTCATGATGTCCTTTATAGGGTATTATAATTTATTTGATAAATTTAGAGCAACACCGAAATTATCACCATCTATTGTTGTCATCGCAAACTAACTCAGTAACTCATTGCTAAACGAAAAATGTAAGTCTAAGTTATTTATATCTCAAAATAAAAATTGATTTTTGACATACGGAATTTACATCATTCATTCAGATTTCTTCTTTTCGACAAGTCGACTGTCTTTACACACGTAAAATAATATTAATTTTCCCGTTTTCTCAACTCGAAATTAGTGCAATAATAGTGCGGAGGTTTTAACAAGTGCCTTTACTTTCCCACCGGTCAAATAACGTGGTGGTGGATTTAAAATCTAAAAAATTGTTATAAATAAATTGAATTGTGAAATATAATTTCGGTCGCATTAGCTGGATAACACATATCTAAAAAAAAACAATTATAAATTGTTAGAACACACTAAATAGAATTTTTGTCGCAAAATATATAACCAGGATAGCATTGATGCTATGCTTAAGTTTTCTGTTAAAAATAGGTGCTCATTTTCGTGTGGGCGAATTATTTGGATGTGAGTACTAACTATATTGCACCTACTACATTGGGAATCCCATATTTTTCAAAAAAATACATTTTACATTCTCTCTTTTCACTTGGTGACATTTCTAGTTTTATCCAATTTGAACAAATTTTATTTTCGATGGCCTCCAAAACTTCGCGAATTACAACAGATACACTCTGTGTGTGTCCCTTCAGATCGGGATACATAGTAAACCTACAGGACAGCAATTTTGGTCGCAAAATAAGGATTGATTCGAGAATTACCAGAAGGTAATAGTCCTATGTAGTGTTCAATCGGGTAAAAATGGTAAAAACAACATGATATTTTTTACCACTTTTGGCATTAGACGCACTCATTTACCACATCGATAAACCAACTTTTTTTTTGGTTTTTATAGTTCGAGCTGTCTATTTTGGATTTATTTTCTTTATGATATTTTAGTTGCTTAAATTAAATTAAAATTGTTTTTTGAAGATATTTATATGGTATTTACACTGTCACCTATTTGTATAAACATAAATAATAAGTAATTTAAATTTCGAGTTTTTGTCTGAGAACACAAACACAATGAAACTCAAGCTAATATTATTTGTGTCTGCAATATTTGGTTAAAAACCTAATAGTTTCAATATGAAAATAATTTATAAAAAAAATTAATTAAAAAATACATACATTTAATTAAAAACCTGACGACAAAACCACTTTATTGAATTTTACAAAGCGATTTAAAAAACAAAATGTGACATTTAAAATCAATTTATCATTTTTTCTCAATTTTGGTTGTTCAATCGGTTTACATAACGTACAGTAATATGGAATGAAGTTAGGATGGGATAAAATACCATGGTTTTTTTACCACTTTTGCCCTATTGAACGCGTCGAGCATAGCATGTATGGTAATAATACAATATATTATTTACATTTTTAGTTTATTAAACTAAAATATGTATATAAAAAAAAAATATTTGTAAAATAAAATATACTACCTCTGGATTGTATTATCTGCAGAACTGTGTAATAAAATATTTGTTCATATTTTCTATTGCTCCTCATTTTGAAAATTTTTATTATGATTTAACGTTTATTATATAAAACAATTGTAATATGAATTATTATAAATAATAAAGGTTTTAAACACTAGAGTATTAAGCAAAAATAAACACTTCTTTTATTGCATTGTCCGTTAGATAATCAAATTAAGAATATTCCCCTACTTTGACAATATTGGATTTTAGGACAATTGAAGTAGCAACAATTGAACTAAAATGATGCATTCGTAAACAAATATAAGGCCTTAAGGTCCTTATTTGAAGGATGATATTTATTTATATCTGAACGGTATTATTTTACAGAATAATTTTCGCGAATTCAAACTTAAATTTTATTTGATGGTTATTTGATGGTAATTTAAAGAAATTATTTTTGTTTAAAGTTTTTATTCCAAAAATAAGTTGTGTTTCTTAAATTAATTAATTAATTAAATTGGACAACGAAAAATAAATCGAGTGTGTGAATTGCGGCATTCTGAAATACTGGTATAGAATTTTTGCTCGTCGTCTATTAATTATGGATAAATTGTCCAAAATTCATCTTCGGTTTTTCTTTGATGTTATTCTTCAACCAGCAAAATAGCTATAATGCACAAATCGACCAATTTCAAATGTAAAAACATTTTCTGTTATACCAATAATCCCTTATTTCATATTTAATTATTGTAAATTTCGTTAGTACAATGCATTATATGAATTGATACAAACTTTATTTCACAAAAGTACGTATAGTACCTGGCAATTAAATTAGCTTTTAACCAAATTATTTTTGCACGCAAATTTGTTTGTGCAATATGGAAATTGAGGGCCGGCTATTTATCGTCAACTAGAAATGTTACCTGATTCATTAAACCGAAATTAAACATTGGCCTTGAATAGTTATAGGTTACACAGCCGCATAATTAATTTGTGGAAGCAGTATCCACAATAATTGATACTCGATGTTTATGTAATAATAAAAATATTTCCGATATTATGAAATTAAGACAAAAAAGCACTACATAGTTTGAAGACAGATCATATGTCCTGTTTGTGTGTATGCCCTATAACTATTCATATAGCCATTGTCTAATTTCAGTTTATTGAATGAGGTAACATTTCTAAACGACGATAAATTGCCGGCCCTCAATTTGCTGTTCAGCACAATGATGATACATAAGACGAGTTATTGCTAAAAAATTATTCAAAAATCCCGAATATAATTAGTGGTCCCGGCCAGGGCATGGTTTCGATTTAATCTTGCGGAAGTTTAAATTAAAGTGTAACATATTTACCAAAAATGTGTAGCAGAGTGCCAAGAAAACCGAGTGGGATACGTTTCTAGGTGATTTTATCAACCAATGTTTGAACGACTTGCGAGATGTTACCAAGGCGCAACAAAAATGGATCAAGTACACACAAAACATAAGTGTCTAAATTACAACTTAATTAAAACCAAAAATAATTTTAAATTTAATTGATTTACCGTTTCGTTTCCATATTGCACAAAAAAATTTGCGTGCACAAATAATTTGGTTATAAACTAAATTAACAGTAATTTTTCTAAGAATTAAAATTTTAAACATTTTTATGATTGGTCCAATTAAAACAAAACATTATTGACGATTATAAAAGTAAAGAAGGCGCCTCTCGAGGACAATAGTTAAAATGATGCACCTGATAAAATGACATTTGTCACAAATGCGACGAAAGAAAATTTAGCAATGCGTTAATTAAAAATTGTTTTTATAATCCAAAATTGGAATTATTTACAATTATTAGCAATCCGATGAGTAAAAATTGTGTTAACAGATCAAAATTGGAATTATTTACAACAATTTCGAACGTCAAATTATCAGGTACCTCAGTTTAAAAATGTTCCACTAGGTGGAATCCGTGATGCTCCAATCGTCAATATTATAAGGATTGATAAATTTGAAAAAATACCAAAATCAAAAGGTATGGCTACGGACCTTTTTGTGTCTATGCCTCGTCCTAGTGGACCGCCACCTAAACCTAACCTAAAATCAAAAGGTGGATCTAATTCAATTGCCAGGTACCGTGCAGGTACTGTGTTACATAAACAAAAAGCAAATTCCTACTAAAATATTTTTGTATTTTTGTGTGTTATCTTTACTCTACAGTCTATTATTCATACGTATCCAAAAGATACGAATATATATACGATAATCATACGAAGGAAATATCTGCACGCAAAAATGCCGTTATAAAATAAAAATAAAAAAATAAAAAATGTTGCAAAACGTTCTTGGTGAGGATCGAACCCGAAAGCTTATTGGAAAAAATTGAATATCGAAATAGTATATTGTATAACAAGAGAAGAAAACGAGTCATTGCAATACGAAAGTGAAATTTGCAGCCTGAGCCATAGCGAGGGCTGCAATCACTTGATTATTGCAATGACTCATTT
Source organism: Tipula helvola (assembly GCA_963556165.1). Classification (NCBI taxonomy): domain Eukaryota; kingdom Metazoa; phylum Arthropoda; class Insecta; order Diptera; family Tipulidae; genus Tipula; species Tipula helvola. The sequence continues at coordinate 120,587,566 of OY744483.1, forward strand.
TCACACGAGTTATACACGCTATTTTTTCTACGATACAATAGCTCTGTAACATTTATAAATAAGTAAAAACATAATAAATTACAAACTTGTGCGGATCAACATAAATTTATTAAACCATGAAAACATTTGGGTTTTCACAAATCGTGTAGCAATATTAACAAATCGTTGTGTAATGAGAATATTTCCACACGATTTTAGTATACGACGCAAAGGCTCCTTTTCTTAAATAATTTAAATTCAATTTCGTGTATTGCTACACGATTTGTAAAAAACCAAATGTTTTAATTGTTTAATAAATTTATGTTGATCCGCACAAGTTTGTAATTTTTTATGTTTCTACTTATTTATAAATGTTACAGAGCTATTGTATCGTAGAAAAAATAGCGTGTATAACTCGTGTGAAAATGAGTTGCGGTACCAGCCTAAATGTAGATTACAGTTTTACAAAATGTATTATTATATTACTTATTGTTATAATCATTGTCTTACAATAGAAAATTTTATGTTTTTCAATTCGTATTGAAACAATGAAATACCGTTATGGGAAAAAATAATTTTAAATTTAATAAGTACTTCGCTGAGCATCGAACCCGAAACATTTTCTATTCGAAGTTTCTTGTTAAAAGGTCAACACCTATATCACTTATGCCCGGTTTCACAAAAAAACTGTCCAATTTCGTCGAGCTAAATATTTAGCTGAAGGCTAAATATTTCTATGTAAAAAAAATATATAATCAACTTGCAAAGAATTTGTATTATGAAACAAAACGTAATTTTATATAAAAGAAGAAAGGGAGGAAATATTATTTAACCAGCGGTTGAATATTTTTTTGTGAAACCGGGCATCAGACTACTCAATTTTAAAGTTCAAGCAACTAAATTGGAAATATAAGAAAATACATAGCGTTCCGCTGCACACTGTGAATTATATAGAGTAGACGATCCTCCCATGACATAAGAATATCAAATGTAACTCTTAGATATTTAAATGAATTAACTCTTGCAATATTAATGTTATCCACTGTAAGTAGAGATAACGTAAGCATTGATTTATTAGGAGAGTGAAAAATCATATACATATTTAGTTTTCGAAATGTTAAGTGAAATCAGATTAGATTTAAAATAGTCTAATAAAATAACGAGATCATGTTTCATATTGTTCCAGGCGCTGCCAAGATAAAGAGCTTCATAAAACAAAACAGTATCATCTGCAAATATTCTAATATGACCTTTTAATGTTAAATTAGACATATCGTTAATAAAAATGAGAAACAAAAGTGGTCCCAGAACAATAAAACTTACTTAATAGCAAATCATGATCAATACAATCAAAAGCTTTTGTAAATCCAGAAAAAGCGCTCCAACGTACTTTTTGTTATCAAAAGCAGTATAAATCATACTTGAGATTTCAGCAAGAGCCAATTCCGTCCCTGACCCTTTTCTAAATCCATATTGGTGTGAGTAAAAAAAAAGTTTTGTAGTTCAAAAAATTTACCAATCGGGCAGAAATTAATTTTTCAAAAATTTTGTCAAATACGGATAAGGTAGAGATTGGTTTGTAGTTATTAATTAAAAGACAGTCTCCACTCTTCAGAATAGGTATAACTCTTGCAATCTTTAAGCAATTGGGATACGTACCAGTTAATAAACTTTCATTAAAAATATCAGACAACAGGTTTGAGAAGAAATCCACTCTGCATTTCAAGACACGGTTATTAATTTTATCAGGACCTCCACCCTTGCAGTCACTAAGTGAACAGAAAACGTTAACAACTTCAGCAGATATAACTGGGGGAAAATATATGGAATGAGAAATCCAATGAATGGTTCCAAACTTATGAATAACTCTGTCTGAGTTAATAGATCCACTGATTAAACCACCTACATTAACAAAATACTCATTAAAAATGTTAACAATATCACATTGTTAAGAAATACATTAATATTTTTCCATAAATCTCTTTGATTAATGTATTTATCCGCATAGCAGAAATTTGAGAACAAAAAATTGTGCTCACTAATGTTGGAATATATAGTAGAATTAAAAATATTTTTTGATATTTAAAAAACTAGAAACTGCGTGATCTAATATATTACCACTAGCAGATCGAGTAACATCCGTATTATCATAAGTCATTAACAGATCTATATAGTCAATTACAAAATCATCTGTTTATCAGAGTTTAGTATGTTATCAGAATTACAGCTTCCAGATAGCAAAATATCTAAACAGTCAAGATCAGAACTAGGTGGATGATAAAAAGCACAAACCGTAGTACCAAAAAATCTAGAAAGCCTGATTTGTATAAATTGAAACGGGTAAAAACCATTATCTTTGTTCACTAAACAATACTCAATATCATTTCTGATATATAATGCAAGCCCATCACCTAATCTATTATCTCTACAATCTACATGAAAAAATGCTACTGTAATTTTTTATAGAATATCCCATTGTATTGTGACTTTGAATAAATGTTTCAGAAATAACTAAGACATAAACATCCGACTGTTAAATATTAATGAACTCTAAGACATTGTCAAATTTATTAAAATCATTCATTCCACGAACATTAATTTGTAAAGTGCTCAATTGTTGTACAATCATTCCCGAGCTATTAGAATTCCTTTTGAAGTTATCAATATTATCAAAATCAACATTACGACAGCATTTCTTTACTGTATTGCAAAACTTATTCATATTCTACAAAAAAAAAAAAATACGCTATGGAAAAAAATCGAAAAATCCAATTATCCCCAATGTTAATTAAAGCAATAAAAAATACTAAATTATAGAAACCCACAAATCCAAATTTAACAATATTCAATATTAACAATATATTAATGTTACCGACCATCCAAACTCAATATTAACAACCAAATACAATAAAATAAAAAATCTGAAACACCTGACAATGACATTTGATATAAAAATTTGTAATAATAAAATGAAATTAATTTTATTTTATTGAGCCAATTAAAACAAATTTTTAAATATTGGTTTAGGGCTCTTTTTATTTTTTTTTAAAACTTAATTACAGCTTTAGCTTTCGATTCCTATTCGGAATCATTCTCAAAAGCGTTATGAAAACCTTATATCAAAATTGTTTCTTTTATACAAATTTTAAATTTTGCAAAGCTACCTTAATAAACCCATTTATCATAGAAACGCACAGCTTAGACAATTTATTTGAAAATAAATTTGAACTAAATGCTTTCAATGTAAAAAGGTTGTACAATTAGAATCAAAAATAATTTGTATGAGACAAAAAGATTTAGATAAACAAATCATATGAATTCCTAATATATGCAAAATCTTCTACTATGTTTATAGAATTTGTACTTACTTTAATAATGTGCAATATTTCTAAAATCGATCTTTTATTAAATTTGTTTGATTTTCGAGAATTTTGACGTTATCTAAACTGATTAAATGGTTTGTATTTCTCTAATGCTATGAAAGTGCACTAATGTTTGAATTTATATTTGGATTTGCGCCTCTTTTGTGTTGATAAATCCGTTTTTCTAAAAACTGCTTTATCTGCTCTGTGTATGTTGAATTGCAACTGCAAGTGCAACATACTTGGTAAACAATATTTGATTGTTTTTTTAAAGGTATTTCATCTTTCATTTTTGAAAAAATTTGTCATTTAAATTTGAAGCTGCACGTCCTACAATTTTAAAATTATAATTCCGAAAAAGATGTTTTATTGTTTCATAAAAATTTTTTATATATGGAATGGCCAAATAATGTGTAGTTCCAGTGTGGACTTGGAAATCAGGATTTGTGTGAAAATTTCTTTGTTTACAAAATATGTTATCAATTAGTTTTTCCGGATATTGGTTTTCAATTAATGTATGTTTTAGAATTTTTAAATTTTTATGATGGAATTTAGTATCGGAAAGCTTAGAATTTTTTGAGTCAAAATATTTATAGTGTTAATTTTGTAAGTAATTGGAAGCCAAGAATGAAAATTTAGATATCTACCCGACCAAGTAGTTTTATGGTACCAATCTCAAGAAATTTTGCCGTTTGGTTCATGAATTAAAAAAATGTCCAAAAAAGAAATTTTGTTCTCTACTTCTTTTTCTAAAGTGAATTTTATTCTGTTTTTTATGGAATTAAAAGCTTTTAGAAAATATTCAATCTTATCTATTGGTACTTCTGTGATTATATCATCAACATATCTGGAGTAAAATATTGGTTCAAAATCTAAAATTTTTAAAATTGAAATTTCTAAATTTTCCATTAGTAAATTTGCAATGATGGGACTTATTGGGGAACCCATAGGCGAGTCAATAATTTGTTTGTAAACTTTATTATCAAAAGAAAATTCTGAATTATTTAAAATGATATCCAATGCTGTAAAAAATTGTATTTTTATTAATTTTGATTTCGAATTTCATTTATATTTCTCCAATTTTGACTAATAATATCTTTTACAATTTGGTTACCGACATTAGTAAATAAGGAAGTGACATCTAAAGAGATTAACAGAAAATTTGGAGGAATGGTTACAATACTGATTTTGTTTTTGAAATATTCAGAATTTTGAATAAAAGAATTTGTTGTCCCTACACTAGGTTTGAGAATATTGCCTAAAAATGATGATAAAGAATATGTGGGACTTGCCATAGAACTTACAATTGGCCTATATGGTAAATTTGGTTTATGGATTTTGGGTAGACCATATAATTTTGGAATCATTGGTGTATAACTCGTGAGTTTTTTCTTTGTCTCTAAATCTATCTTGTGAAACACCTTTTTCGGAATTATAATTTTAAAATTGTAAGACGTGCAGCTTCAAATTTAAATGACAAATTTTTTTCAAAAATGAAAGATGAAATACCTTTCAAAAACAATCAAATATTGTTTACCAAGTATGTTGCAGTTGCAATTCAACATACATAGGGTAGACAAAGCAGTTTTTAGAAAAACGGATTTATCAACACAAAAAAGGCGCAAATCCAAATATAAATTCAAACATTAGTGCACTTTCACAGCATTAGAGAGATACAAACTATTTAATCAGTTTAGATAACGTCAATATTTTCAAAAAACAAAACAAATTTTAATAAAAGATCGATTTTAGAAATGTTGCACATTAAAGCAAGTACAAATTCTTTAAACATAGTAGAAGATGTTGCATATATTGGGAATTCATATGATTTGTTTATCTACATTTTTTTGTCTCATACAAATTATTTTTGACTCTAATTGTACAACCTTTTTACATTGAAAGCATTATAGTACAAATTTATTTTCAAATAAATTGTCTAGGCTGTGCGTTTCTATGATAAATGGGTTTATTAACCCTTAAAAGACCAGAGGGGTCCATTGGACCCTGTTTAATATTTACTTCAATTTAAAAGTTTTATTACAGGTATTATTTGAGTTTGTCTTATTTTTACAATGCACAAATATTGGTAGAATCAATAATCAAATGCTAGGCTGTAGTTTCCTTTACTTCGAAATTTTTATTTTTATTTTTCATAACGTAAAGGACCGTTTAGTGTCCATCGTACCCATGTATGTTAATTAAAAAGGCGAGCGAATAAAACATATAAAAATGAAAAGGAAATAAAAAAATTAATTCTCCGATTTAGAAGTCATATTATTTGTTTGCCGAAAAAAATTGTGTAGTTTTCAGTAAGGTGTAAATATTCAAATGGTATATTCGTACATGCAATTTGTTACAATGTCTGATGATTCTAAAGTGAAATTGAGCCGTTTATTTTGAAAGTGGCCTAAGTCCATTTTCCAAAAAAATTAAGTTAAATGTCATAATATTTTCAATTCTACGTAATCTTTTCATTATTAAACAAATTACAACTAGTTGAGGTAAAATCACTAAGATTTTGTAATGAGAAAATTAGCTGATTAATAAAATGACAAACATTTTATTTTGAAAGTGGCCTAAGTCCTATTTTAAGAGCTTCAAACATAAAGTAAATATATTATGTAATAAAATTTTATTAGAAAAGAATGTTTTTTTTAAATAATAATAATTCGATTAAATATATGAGCCGTTTATTTTGAAAGTGGCTTAAGTCCATATTTTGTTGAAACGAGATAATGAAAGAATAGAAAAACAATAAATGAAAAAACATATGGGATTTTGAATTTTCTTGTTTTTTGGACAGGTGTTAGAGATTAATTTCTTTTTTGTTTTGACAATAAATTATTTACCGTTAGAAAGATTATACTGTTTTTTATCTATTGCTTTCATTAACTTGATTTTTTTGAAAAATGGACTTAGGCCATTTTCAAAATAAACGGCCCATATAATTTTAATAGAAAACCAGAAAGTGAGATCTCTATACAAAATTAATAATGTGTACATTGAAAATTACACACACGTGACACAATGTGAAAACTAAACATGAAATATACCAATAATCTCGAAAACAAAATTTAAATGTTCATAATTTTATTCACAAACATATCCAAAACTACAAGAGCTTTTCAACCCTGGCTTAAACACGAATTTTAATATTTTTTTAATCGAAAGAACATTTTTTTATTATAAACTAAAATCACATTTTAATTACGACATCGTATCTATGTAAAAATTGTATCCTAATTTACAGTATTTCATTCAAAATCCCTGATAAAATTGATACATACAAGAGTTTATACAGATGAAAAGTCGTTTTATAATCGTGTCAACACAAAGGTTAAACGCAAATAATAAACAGCCACGCGAGGTGCGATGTAGAGCGTATAAATTGGAGTTTTCTATTGATATGAGAAGGATGTCAATTGTTTTTACTCTTATTTATTTCTAGATGCGTCTTTTTATTTTTAATTGTATTGCATATGCTTTGTTTCCTACAGGTGAAACAACAAATATAATTTCTTACTTTTTTTAGTTTTTTAAATTGGAAAGACAAGGATAATCTAATTTGTTTATGTTTCTTCTATTTAAGAGGTTTTGTTTTCAACTCTTTGTTTTGAATCGGATTTTTTTTAAATGTTTTTATTTACTGATTTGATGGTTTGTGAGTAGATAAAGAGCATACGCGAAATACCTACATAAAGGAGCGCATTTACTATCGTGCGTGTGAAATTTCAACAATAATTCATGATCATGAACTAGGTAGCAAATTTTTCTCGCGAATTCACCATAAACGAGTATAAAATAGAAAAAAATGCATAATATAACAAAAAACGAACACTAAAAACCTACATTTACAATATAGGAATAAAAATTTAATACTTTTTAAATATATCAAACAAAATTATTAGGTATTTATTTCAAAGATATTTGTTTTCAAGGGACTTAAGGTTTTTTTAAAAATTAAAAAATGATTTCATTAATTTTGAAAGTGACTTAAGTCCATTTATAGCCATCAAAAACGTGTTATTTTTTAAACAATGTTGATCATTTTAATTAGGTTGGATAACTACACACCCTTAGGAACACAAAAACATTATAGTACCGTATTATCAATTACCAATATTTTAAAATTTATTAAAACGCAAACCTTTAAATATCTCGATTTAAAAATAAATGGACTTAGGTCACTTTCAAAATAAACGGCTCAATTGTTGAAATTGCTGTATCTGTTGCCATCTCAGCTTATTTTTGTAAATTCGCGTACTATCCCTTTTTCCTTGTTTTACTAAAGGGTCAATAAATAAATGTGTGGAGATAGAATGATTATAAAATCGAAGAATAGAAATCGAAATAGAATGATTTTTTACTCGAGGAGGAGGAGATCGCAATATATTGTTATATATACTGTAAACAAATTATGAGGTTATATTTTCGCTGCATAGAAAGGGGAATACACTGAATTCTAGTCGTAAAATTATTTATCGATTTTTAGATTTTTTTACTCAATTTGGTGCAATGTGATCAGTTGAATAAGTTTGTTGAATTGTAAACAAGAGGTTTTTTTCTAAATTAATATATCATATAAATAAAATAATTGATAATTGGTAAGTAACACCAAAATCTTATTACTATATATTTTATAACTTTTTATTTCTTAAAAAATCTTCTAAACAGCAATGACGGCCAAAAGAGGATTATGTGAAAATGAAATTCAACGAGCTATGGAAGAAACTAGTGATGAAAGTGAACAGGAAACCGACAGATCTTCGGCTGAATCCAATGATAATATAAATGTAACATTCGATTATGCATCAGGTAGCGAAGAAGATTTAGTAGAAACTGATTCTGAAGAAGAGGATGAGCAGGTGGGTGATGAAAATTCAGAAGAATGTTCGGAATTTACTGAAGGTATTGCAGTATTTACCAGTAGCGATGGTACTCAATGGAATTCATGTCCATTTTCTAGTGGTTGCGCACAACGCGGTATAAAAGGGTCTTTTGATAAAGTAATATTACCCCCAAGTAAGATTATTGAAGAACCAGTAGAATGCTTCATGATCGTCAAATATACTAACCTTGAAGCGAATCGAATTCTTGGAATTGAGTGCAAAAATACTGATCTCCTTGAAATTCAAGCATATTTTGGACTTTTACTGACTGCTGGGACAAACAAACAAAGCAAAATCAATATGTTGGATTTTTGGGACCCGCTTTTTGGAAAACCGATATTTCGAGCAACCATGAGCAAAAACCGTTTTAAATTTATTCAGCGTTTTATACGATTCGATGACAAAGTATTTAGATCTGCCCGTAGAACTAGAGATAAACTAGCTCCAATACGAGATCTTTGCGAAATTTTCAACAAAAATCTAAAATAAAACATATTTACCAGGAGCAAACTTGACAATTGACGAGCAGCTCATACCTTTTCGTGGTTGCGTTTCATTCAAACAGTACATTCCAAGTAAACCTGATAAATATGGAATAAAAATGTGGTGAATATGCGATAATGCTACTAGTTAACCACTCTATGGCATTCCTTATTTAGGAAAAGAGGGTTTAGTCCGAAATGCAAATCTAGCTCAGCAAGTCGTGGAAAAATTATGTGAACCTTACTTTGGAACGTTCAGAAACGTAACATTCGACAATTTCTTTACAAGTAAGCCACTAGCAGAGTCTTTATTGTCAAATGGTTTAATTTGCGTTGGCACATTACGTAAAAATAAAAAGTATATACCTACAAATTTTATGCCTAATAAAACCAGACCAGTAGAGAGTAATTACTTTGTTTCTTATGTTCCAAAAAAAAAATCGTGCCGTACTTTTTCTATCAACAAAACATAACACTACTATTACAGATGTAAGCAACAATAACAAATCTGAAATAAATTTATTTTACAACAATACGAAAGGTGGAGTGGACACCCTCGATCAGATGGCTCATAATTATACAGTACATAGACAAACAAGACGATGGCCTTTGGCTTTCCTCTATAATGTAATTGATGTTGGTGGAGTTGCCGCTAAAATAATTTATGAAAAATTAAATGTGAACAAAAAAATAACCGGAAACAATTTTTGAGATCAGTTGCTAAAAGCTTAGTAACACCTCAAATTAGAAGAAGGAGCCTAAAAGGGTTACGTAAACCACAACAAAAGGAAATTGGTCAACTTCTTCAGGGTGAAGTCGAAGCTGGACCCAGTGGAACAAGCTCCGAATTAGAGCATCCACGAAAAAAAAGATGTAATTTGTGCCCAAATAGAATTTCAAGAAAATCGAAACAAATTTGTGAAATTTGTCAGTTACATGTACATATGTACCGAGCACTAAAAAAAAAACTATAGTATGTCTTAAATGTAATAAAAAAGCAAATGTAAACTAATATTTCAATTAAAAATAATAAACAAATATTTATATTTCCTTTTAAGCATTTTTAATATAGGGGTCCGTTGGACACTTCCGGTCTGTTACGTTACCTTTTTTTGTGATCCTCTAAGGGTTAAGGTAGCTTTGCAAAATTTAAAATTTGTATAAAAGAAACAATTTTAATATAAGGTTTTCATAACGCTTTTGAGAATGATTCCGAATAGGAATCAAAAGTTAAAGTTGTAATTAAGTATTTTAAAAAATAAAAAGAGCCCTAAACCAATATTTCAAAATTTGTTTTAATAAAATGAAAGTAAACTTTGTAAAATGTAAACAAACTTGTAATAATAAAACCAAAAATATTACTTGACGAGTTCCAAGAATATAATAAAGAATTGGTCATCTCATCAATAATTATCATTAACCCCATTAACTGTAGAACTGTAGTACTAAGTGCGTCCAGAAATGACCGTTCAATATGCGAAATGTCGCTCATCGAGTTGAAACGGTAAACAAAAGAAGCGCCGTCCTTTTTAAGTAATATTTTACAAATTATTTCAAATTTAGCTATTAACGGTCAAAATTTCCCTTATAAGAAGCTCTATAACAACCCTAATTCACGCTATCGTTTTTGTGTGGATTATTCTTAAATTTTTTGCGACTAATATTTAATTTAAATAAAAGTTTCAAGCTATTATATTCATGCTATTTTTTGGATTGGAATGTAACGTGGAATGTTTAAATACCTATTAAATCTTGATTTTTTTACGTGCATTATGTATAAAATGGTCTTATGAAAATTACACAATTTTTACGTGTAAAAAACTGTGTAAATTACATAGGATAATTTATTCGCCCAACTATGCCTACAATAGTATTAAATCCAAACACCAAAACAAAATATGATAACAAGTAATATGTGTCTATCATTTTGACCAAACTTTGACCGATTCTATATAATGTTTATGTTTGTTTTGAAAACTAAAAAAAAACTTACTCTTTTAGTCACTAACACAATATTCAATTACTCTCAATTCATTGTTACTTACTTAGTAACGATAATTTAATTTAATAAATTTAATTTACAATTATTATTAGTTTTTTTTATTGTTATTTTTTTTTTCTTCTTTTTTTATATAAACAGAACTAGATATATAGTAGTTTACAGTCGGGGTACATACATAATGTTTATGTTCCAATCTTTTATGTGTACATACAGAAAAAATAGTTGTCGGAATTAAAATTGATAGAGGATGTTTAATGAAAATAAATTTAACTTTTTTTATGTTTAAATTGAAATTTTATAATTTGTAATGATCTTGACAAATGATGTTCGGTTGATTTGAAACATTGTTATTAATGATACCGGAATTCAAAGAAAACGACCATTACTAAATAATAAAATGAACATTTGATGTAAAAAACATTACCATTTCTAAATCATATATAAATAAATGAAAAGCTTAGACCGGATGTTTAATTAAAAATTAATAAAACAAACAATTATAAGGAAACAAAAGAAGGGTACATTATTTTTTGTTTCAACAGGTAAAACGAGTATCCCATCAGACTTGGAGATATATAAAATTATAAACAAAATTCTTGAGAAAAAATTTCCTTTTCATCTAAAAAAAACACTTTGCCATCACCCACACTTTGATAATATTTTAATGACAAAGTTTATTATTATTATTTAATATATGTAACAAAAAAAAATACTAACCGTTGTTCATAAATTTTTATATCCAACTATGTAACAAAATTTTGTTTATTTAGAGTTACTATAACACAAAACTTTTTAACGTATAATTAATTTTAAACAAAACACTATTTTTAATATTATAATTTCCACTTAAAAAACACTTTTATTTATTTTCACCACTTAATAAAATTTTCCACGTCGCTTTATTTTTTAAAGATATGTGTAGCTATATATTTTATAAAAATTAAAAAAAAAAAAACGCTCGAAAAACTGAAAATAAATACTTCTACGGTTTAGAAAGCGTTGTATGCGAGTATACAGCTTCAAAGTAACTGATTGAAATATTATTTGGTGATGTTAAATTTCAAGTTGAAAAAAGTGGAAAGAAAAGAAAATGTAAAAATGATAATGTTGATACAGATTCCGACGCGATGCTGATGATGATAATGATGATTATGATGATAATATTATTCTACATACTCTCATTATTATGTACATTGAGAAAAATTTACGAGAGCAAATTTCGTTTTGTGGAGGGAAAATCATTTTTTGTGAGATAAATTTTTTTATTTTGATGATGAGAAAATAATATGAGGGTGGTGCAAATAAAAAATGAAAATTCAACAGGTTTTTATTTATTTATCATTTTTGTGTTTGTGTTATTAGTGGACCACAACCTATGTAAATCAAACATATATTTTGTATCAATTATTGTCGTTTTGCAACGAAAAGAAGCTTTACCCATTAGATTTTCCCAATTTATCGTAGTATCAATTTTTGAATTGTATAATTTTCATTCAAATTATATTATATTTTACTCCATTGTATCGGCCACAATAAAAAAATGTAGCACATATTGCAATATTGTACATGTTTGCACAGAAAAGGATGTATGTAGTTATGTATGCGTACTAACTTTTTTTTTCTTTTATAGATAAAATGCAAAACAGTTGCATTTTATGTATTCCATCGTAACTAAGTACCAAATTGAATTTTATTGTGCTAAAAGCATAAAATAAAATTAATTATTTTCATTGCTTAACACAATATTATTAGCCCTTACGCTATGATTATTTTATTCGGAAGCATGATTAATTAGGCCATCGGGCTGGGCTGACGTTTATTAAAAATATATAATAATAATATTTCCAAAGTGCCAATCACTCCGCCCTAACCCCGCGAGTTATATGTATAGAAAAAGAAGGTCATAATTAATAAAATGCTCATAATACAATTTTATACTAATATAGAGTTCAGTAAATTTTATTTATTTATTTATTCATTAGCCAACATATTGTATGTATGGTATTTATAAAAACGGAAAACATGAAATCAATACAATTTATATAATTCAAATTAGCTTAATAAAAATTGTTTTACAATACTTTTAAATTCGTTTCTAGACAAATTAAAATCGAACACGGCGGAAAGATTATTAAATCCACGACTTGAATTAAAAATTGGATCCGACTTACCAAAGTTCGACCGAACGAAGCGGAAATTAATCTCAAGGTCTCGGTGCCTGAGTGATTGCACGGGAGATTACGTAATGAATACAATGACAGTAGTTGTGATCTATCAATTCGACCCATTATAACATCGCGCACAAAAAGTGCACATAAAACTTGTCTACGGCGGACAATGGTTTAATATTCAGTAGTAGGCAACGGCCTAAATATGGCAGTAGCATATACTTAAGAGCGTTTGCATCCCGAGGGGGCCGCCAAGGCAAACATCAGAAATCTCTTCTGAATTGATTCTATACGGCTAGAGGAATTGTTGTAGTACGAATTCCAGAAAATTGTTTATCCTAAATTAATATTAGATTTTACAGCAACAACAAAAATGCGTATGTATGTGTTTAAAAAGCATACATTCGGACAAATTTATTATATGTACAAGAAATAATTCATTCAAATCAAATATTTGAACTTAATTGTTAGAGTGTAATTAATCTAACTCTTTAATTAATTGAAACACTTGATGATTTTAGAATATTTATTTTTTATAATAAAATTATGCAATACATACAACTTTTACATATGACGGAACGGAAGTAAGTAAGAAAAATTGACAAAAAAACAAGATGGCCACGAAAAGTCAAAATCCAAATTTATGATGATTGCGTTTACATCAAGAGTTGACTTTGAGTTGCATCCAACATTCCTCCTCAATTTTTAATTTATAACAACTGCTCCCTCTTTCCTTGAATAATAAATGAAATTAAAACAACCCGCTGTCCTTTCGAAGTGATTGTAACCGATTTGTGTCCAGCGGCTTGGTGCACATATCTGCCAGCATCTCGTTGGTAGGACAATACTCACATCGAATCGTTTGCTTTTCGATGTGATCCTTAATAAAATGTCGCCTTGTGTCGATGTGCTTAGATCGGCTAGAGAAACCTTCTTGGTTGATCAGTGCTAGGCAGCTTTGATTGTCTTCGTATATCAAAGTCGAGTTGTTTATGTTGACACTAAAATCGTTCTACAACATTCGCAGCCAAATCGCCTCCTTACATGCTTCGGACAATGCAACAAACTTGGCTTCTGTTGATGATAGTGAAACGCATGATTGCTTTTTGCAACTCCTACTTATCGTTGCTCCAAATAACTTGAATAAATAAGCGCTGTTTGATTTTCAATCGCATCGATATCTTCGGCCCAGCTGACATCTGCATACCCAAAAAATATGTTCTCGCATTTAACATCTCCCATGCGTAATTTTAAATCGTTTGTACCCTTTAGATAACGTACAACTCGCTTCAGCTCTGTTCAATCTTCTTCATTCGGACAATTTGTCTTTTGTGCGAGTATCGCCACACTTGCTGCAACATCTGGCCGAGTGTTTATTGATACATACAGCAAGCTGCCAATCAGTTGTTGATATTCCGCGTTATTTGGCAGCAGATCAGACAATGAACCCTTCTGATATTCTGGCTTCAACGGGTATTTGGATATTTTTGCACCTTCTAAATTGAATCGATTCACTACGTGATTGATGTATGATTTCTGACTTATGTGAAATATTCCGTTAATGTCCCTGTCGACCTCTATTCCAATGTACGTCTTTATTTTGCCCTAACTATCAACTTTGAATTCGACGTTCAGAATTTCCTCAACCCGTTCACTGTGCCACCACGATGTTATCAACGTAGATTAATATATAACACCGCCCATTGCCGATTTGCTGATAGTACAAGCATGGGTCTGCTTCACTGCGATAAAATCCTGCGTCAACGATTACCTTGTTTAATGACATATTCCAGGTGCGTGCCGACTGCTTCAGTCCATACAAGCTCCTTTTTAACCGACATATCATGCTTTTCGATGCTTTACCATTTCGAAACATGGCGGCTGCTTCATGTAGATTTCCTCCTCCAGTTTGCTGTTTAAGAAAGCCGTTTTTGCATCCAAATGGATGACCTGCATTTGCTCTCTGCCTGCCACCGTCAACAACGTTCTAAAAGTTGTTTGCTTAGCAACTGGTGCAAATAACTCGTCGTAATCCTGGCCAAACCGTTGCGTAAACCCTTGAGCAACCAGTCTAGCCTTAAACCGCTTTACAGTGCCGTCTGCATTAGCTTTCAATTTAAACACTCATTTGCAACCACTGCTTTTTGATTACTTGGTAATTCAACTATTTCCCAGGTACCATTTTCTGCATATGATTTCATTTCATCATGCATAGCCACAAACCATTGATCCTTTTCTGCGGTCTCCAGTACGTCTGCCAGTGTTTTTGGCTCAGTAATTATTGAATTAATATTTTCGATTTCCTCGATTAATCGTTTTGATTTGACCCCTTTAGTTTCTCGTTCCGAGCATCTAACTGGGTTTTTAGCAATTGGGATTGAAACAATTCCTTTTTCGCGGCCCTCATTATTTCGCTTGATATGTTCTTGACCTGACACAGCGTCTGGTGTCTTCACTATTTGTTCACTTTCATTAGTGGTATTGTGATCTTGTGGTTTTATTTCGACAGTTACGGTATTACCTTTTCCTCCCAAGAAACGAACATCGCGGCTTATAATTAACTTGTTCGTCTTTACATCGAAACATCGATATGCCTTTGAGTTTTCGTCGTAACCCAAAAAACATGCCTCCACTGCCTTTATGTCCAATTTTTTTCATTTGTCCTTAGGGATATGCACAAAACATTTTTTTCCCGAAGATTTTAAAATTTTTCAAAATTGGTAATGTATCCGACCAGATTTCTAGTGGTGTCTTCGGAGCTCCTTTTGTTGGCAAACGGTTCTGCATGAAATTAGCCGTTGTAACTGCTTCCGCCCAGAACGAATGGTCCAATTTAGCCTCAATCATCATACATCGAGCCATCTCGATTAGCGTTCGGTTCTTGCGCTCTGCTACTCCATTTTGTTCTGGTGAATATGCGGCCGTGTATTCTACTTTAGCCCCGATGCCCTTTAAGTATTCAATGACCTGTTTGTTTTTATATTCTGTTCCGCGGTCTGAGCGAATAACTTTTATGGTCTTTGAAAACATAGTTCGCGCCATTTAACTGAATTCCTTAAGCTTTATGAAACATTGCGATTTTTCCTTCAGCAAATAAATTACCGTGTATCGCAAAAAATCGTCTATGAACGTTAGAATGTAGGGCATTCCACCATGTGACTTAGTTTGCATCGGCCCACATAAATCATTGTGAACTAGATCCATCACAGCATTCGTTGATGTCAATGACCTTTTTGGAAAAGGCAACCTAGTCATTTTCCCTTGTGAACATATTTCACAGTCGTCGCTGCAATTACACGCCTCAAAACACACACCGGTGACTAAATTGTCATTGGTTAGACGCGAAAAAGTGAAATTTAGAATCTTAAGCATGTCTAAGAAAATCGATAATGAATTTTAGTGGTTCATCATGATTAAAGTACACACATAGGCCTATCAGAAAATCATAGTGGCGTGTTTGCCGATAGAAGAAAGTTTTGAGATATCGAATTTCTGAGATATTGGTAATATTAAGTTTTTAATTGTCAAACATTGTCGATAAACGATAAATATATTGTTAATGCATTGATCCTTTATTAAGCTAAAGGGGATTGTCTCTTTGAAAGTCCAAATAGTTTAAATCTTAATAAATCTTGTCTATTTGGATTTTTTTTAATTTAGCATTAAGTTCAAATATTTGATTTGAATGAATTTTTTCTTGTACATATAATAAATTTGCCCGAATGTATGCTTTTTAAACACACACATACGCATTTTGTTGTTGTTGTAAAATCTAATATTAATTTAGGATAAACTTCATGCGCATAAAATTGAATCATATTCCAAGTGCTAACATTGAATTAGCCTTGCTGACACATCTGTCAATATGGTCTATAAATGATAAATTTCGAAAAAATAATACCCCTAAATCTAGAAAAGAATGGACTCGATCAATCATAACTCCATTTAAAAATAAGCTATTATCACAGCCATTTCGTCTTCTTGAAAAGTTCATAACTTTACATTTAAAAACATTTAGATTTAACAGATCGCCCTCATTTTTAATCTTGCAAAATACTTTACATCATCAGCATAAATCAAAAACTCACAATGTTTGAAGCACCGCTTCATATCGTCTATGAATGTAATAAATAAAAGAGATCCTAGATGGCTACCTTGTGGAACACCAGACAAAACATTTATATCTGTAAGGTTTTGGTTATATAAATAATAAAACCTTTCTCGATCTTTTTAAATTGTTTTTTATTTATAAATTCACTAAACAATTTTTGTTAAATGTTATAATTATTTATTCTAAATTTTATAAACTTAAATTTTTAAACAAAGTTTTCATTTATAATTTGCACCAAATAAACCATTTAATATTACAATTTTTCCCAAAAAGAAACAAATAATTTTCAACAATTTCTTTGGGAATTATCACTAAAATTTATTTTTAAATATTCAAAAGTAACAAGATGCTACTGCCACTTGATCGAGAGAACTGATGATGTTTTTATTTCGTTCAAACAAAATATAATTTGTTTGTCCGTATACGTAACAACCCCTTATGTGCCAGAGTATATTATTCTGAAACACATAAATAAAATGCTAGTGGTATTGCATAACTTGGCAGACAATGTATTAATTACATCGAGAGTATTCGTTGCATGTATATGCAAGTATTTCTCCTAATTCGTATTTTTCGCCATAGAAATTCGCATGTATAGAATTAGAGGAGAATATGCTAAATTATTTTTCATCTGCATACACATTGGGCGCATCTAGCACACGTAGAGTCTACCGAAAATACGTAGACTCTACAAGTCTACATGTGCTGGATGCAAAAAATCTCAGTAAAAATATGTAGACTCTACGTGTTTTAGTGAGACTAAAAATTTTTGTCTACATTTTTATGTAGATTAGTTTGGTTCGAAACTTGGATTTTTTTGACATTTGTATTACTATTTCATATTTTCGGTAGATTTTACGTGTACTATAGATGCACCCAGTTCATTTATAAGCCAAAAATATACATAGAGGCTGATCAACAGTATTCAACGCATTCTAAAGATTATTATATTTATGATAGTATGTTTTACATAATTTCAACAAGTTATCTAAGACAAAAACCAAACTAGATACCTAGATATTTACATCCAGCACACGTAGAGTCTACAAATGAGATTAGTCTACATTTTAGACTATCTCAAATGTAGACTCTACGTGTGCTATATGCGCCCATTGAAATGTGAATAAAATATTTTTCTGATGATGATTTGGATGATTGCTGATTATACTGCAAATCGATCATACGACCAAATAGAAAACCAAATAACCTTGATCATGAAAATAATTTTGTACATTTCGTATCAACTGAAATCATTTAATTAAGTAATAATAATGACGCATGAGCTCAGTAGTACATAAATGACGAATACTTTGTTTTATTTCAATTTTGAATTTTTCCGTTTTTTATGGCTACACGAATTAAAAAAGGCTGAATTAAAAAAGGTGTTCATTAATGAAATAAAAAAGGCGAATTTTGTATGAAAAAGGAATACCATTTTTATTTCAGAAAAAAATGAATTAAAAAAGGTAACAGATGTTCATACAAATTCATACAAAATCACCATTTTTAATTCAACCTTTTTTAATTCAGCCTTTTTTAATTCGTGTAGCCGTTTTTTATTCATGTAGAGATTAATTTTCTCGTTAAGAAATATATTAATCCCCTACATATCTCTAGATAAAATATTATTTAAACGAACTTTTTGAGTACGGTTCGTTAAATATGACAAAATCCATTTTAAAGAAAGGACATTGCAATTGAGTTGTTCCAGTTTCTTTACAAGTAAGACATGATCAATTTTGTCGAATGCTTTTCTAAAATCAGTAAACACTACTTCAACACTAAGCGTATTTTGTTGAGAAAAAATTAATTCGAATTATTTTGGAATTATTTTTTTCTTAAGAAAATAAGCCACGAAATACTTTCTCGATTTAATTTTTATATTCTATATTGGTACTTCTCCTATTTTCCATTCAAATATAGTTACGTTTTTTTTGTTCCGCGCTCAAATTAAATAACTCAAATTTTTAATTCGAATTATTTAACTCCTGTCACGTACAATTGTTGTTGTAAATTTCTCAACAAAATACACTAACTGTCACCACCTTCTAATGCTAAAGTCAAAAAATTTGTGAACAAAACAAGACACTATGCTGGCTTTCAGAAATAAGATTTTAATTAAGAAAAAGATACGGGCTTTGACCATCGATTCAAATAATTTAGGAATAGCCGATAAGATAGAAATACATCGGTAATTTTCGATATCTGATCCGTCCACTCTTGTTGAAAATTGACTTAATGAAACTGGATTTCCAAATTCAAGGAAATACGACATATTTGCCAAACTCAAATAGAAGAGGTACGTCAGCGGTTGAACTCTCATTCAAACATTTACATTCAATAATGCATGCAGAACATCATCGGCGGCAAACTGAATTTGAGTGTTTGAATTTTTACTAAACTCAAACTCGATATTCTCTTTTGAAGAAGGGACATACACATTTTAAAAAAATGCTGCAATCAGGCCAGTGATTCTATATGAATCACTAGCAGTCACAGAATTGAGGCACATGGATTGTTTCTAATATTCGATTCAATCTCAATTATATATGTATATGAATTATACAAGAAATGATTTAAAAGTTTAAGTTGAGCTCTAAGAGAACTAAATATTTCATAATTTACGCCGGATGGATTAAATTTATACCTTTTATGAGCTTTAGATTTTCGATTTTTCGAAAAGGTGTCGATTAAACCATGGCTACAGGGGCCGAGGAATAAATTGTTCAATTGCCGATCATAATTTTATAAAACTAAGCGTCCAAACTACCTTATATCGATCCGAATTAATATTGTCCAGAAACTCATTTAAAGCATGATAGTCTCCCTTTTTAAAGTTGAAAGACTCACTAGAATTAAAATTTACGTTCACATTAACACAATTTTCAAAAGTTAATTGGATGTGTAGTGGTGTATGAAAAATACTTAAAGAACTGCCTAGATCATCACAAGCAATGAACACTAGATCCAGGATATTGCTCCTCTGGTTATCAATGTTGTTAATCTGTCTTAGTCCGAGAGAACAGATAGAGTACATCACGAGGCCTGAGATTAAATAATCATTTAATGGCAGAAGATCATTATCAACAGTAAGCCGTTTTATTTTCGGCATGTTAAAATTACCCAAAATCACCATAGAATTGAATTCAACAACTAAAACTGCAAGTTGCTTTGAGAATCACGCAGACAACTCTTCATGCATTTAAGCTGAGGTTCCACATGGAATATAAACACTTAATATCAATACCAGCTTGCCCTTGAAACCAAGTATAACAGCTAAAATCTCCAACTTATTACTCTCCAGGACAATAATATCGGCATATAGTATATCTTTCGGGACAGCTATTCCCCACCTCTGGCCATCAATTCACGCTCCGAATAACGATCGCGTCTAAAGACTTGGCCAGCCATGTTTCCGTGATACAAATGACATCATAGTCATTTTCCAACACCGATAAATACATTTCATGCAAATTTTGATCGAATACCGCTAGAGTTGTTATAATAAATAGATAATGTGTCAGTTCTGGCAGAAATCAACATTGCCGGTTGAGCGATATAGGTGCAGACAGCGGCATCGGGATTGATTGAGGTATATAATCGGTTGAGGTTGCAGTGATGTTATTACAACGTCAGAAAGCCTGTTGACGGAGTCCGAAAATTTTCAGATCGCTGGAGTAAATTGCTGCATCTAATGCTTTAGAAAATAGTTTTTTCCGGCATTTTAATTTTGCAGCTAATGAACGTCAATCTAGCTCTTTTGAACGATCCTTTCCAAATGACTGACGTAAAGTTGTTTTATCTTAGGTACCTCAATAGCAACCAGATCATTATCAGCACAAGTACCAAAAGTTGCAACTGGTGTTGGCATAGATGAGATTGGCGAAGCAATAGTTTGTTTTCCATTATTTGTTACAAACAATTGGACAGCCAAGATCTCCTCCCAGCCATTTGTATTTGTGTGGTTGTGAGCATTTGTAATCTTTACCCGTTTATTTTCCCGATTTCGATTTATTTTTCTTGAATTTTTCAGCCCAGTATTGCAGTCACAATAATAAAAAACAGCAAATTAAAGAAAATTGTTTTAGAACGGAAAACTATAATAAATTTCGAAATACATACATTTATTCAAATATGATTTTAGGCTACGGTCGAATCGTCGGGTACTCGTTCAATTCGTAATTTAGTCGAGTAGCGAGTATTTTAGTAACTAAATGAATGTGAAGTGTGAACAGCAAAATTGTAGTCGAGTAGATTAGTAAATAATTTAGTCGAGTCGATCCATTTTATTCTATTTCTTTTAGTCGAGTAAGCCCCCCACTACTCTTGAAAACAAAACAAAACAAGTGCGAACATGTTGAATTGTTGATTCAGATTTAGTCGAGTTCATTATTTGCCGCAAGGATGTCGTCTCATTGGAGCGATAAAACAACGAAATATAGAGAACATGGGTGTCTAAGTCTATTTACTTTGTTGCATATTCTCCCCGTTTTGAAACACTGCTCACTCATTTGTAACTTGTGCTCGATTGTAGTGCGAACGATTTTTGGTCAGTTCATCGATTTAAGTTACTAAAATATTCGCCACTCGACTAAATTATTAACGTAGTCTGAACAAGGCTTAATTTCCAGTGAACGAAAAAAAAAAATACACCTTCTGGGTTTCATTTTGTCGAAAAGTTTGTTCAATTGAAATTCGCGCTTTGCTGTGTAAAGGCATATTTAGATGAAGAAAAATGTTTGCCTTGCAAAATTTTTACGTGATGCTTCACGCAATACAAAAATATCCACTGGTTAAACCGAGAAGGATTATGTAAACAAAAATAGCGATGCTATAATTTTTTGGCGGCTTTTAATAGGATGGCATATATTTTGACATTTGGCAGTAGTGAAAAAAATAATTTAAAAAGTCGAAAACGGTAATGGTTCCAAATAAAATGGAATACCTGGACGATAAAGAGCTACTAAAAATCATATTTTTAGTGATGATAAAAGCGACGAAGTTGAATTGTTATTAAAATCTATTTTAGAAAGTGACCATGAAGATGAGGCACCAAAAACGAAAAAAAATGTTGGGTTCGGCCCTACTTTCTTGAAAGGGACGAATTTATAAATGTGTCATGACAAACAAAATTTAATCAGAAAAAGTATCGAACCGAGTGCAAGATTGGCGATTACGCATAGGTGAGAAAACCCATAGTATTTGTACATTAATTAATATATATTTTTTTTAGGTATCTGGCGACTGGTGAATCACAGGAAAGCCACTCAACCGCCTACAAATTCTCACCAGCCAGCGTGCATTTTATTATTAGAGAAACGACCCAAGCCATAATAAATGCCCTTAAAACCAAAGTGTTTAAACTGATAAACGAGGCAAATTTGAAAGAAGTTGCAAGTGGTTTTGAACAACACTGGAATTTCCCGCACTGCTTTGGTGCTATAGACGGGAAACACGTTGCTATATCTAAAGCATATTTACATTGAGCTATCAAAATTTGAATGTTTCTTAAATTTGTTAATATAGGCCCCAACGTACAGTGGTTCAAAATTTTTCAATTATAAAAAATACCACTCAATTGTGTTAATGGCGATATGTGATCACAACGACAATTTCATTATGTGTGATATAGGGGCTGCTGGAAGGCAGAGTGATGGGGTCATGTTTAGGAACAACAAATTTAGAAAACAGTTCTTCTCGAATTCTTTACCGTAAGTATAAATAATTCATTTTTTTTACTGATAAGACAAATTATTTACAACATTTCATTTAGAATACCACGGCCATCTGATTTGTCGACTCACAACCGCCCAGAAAATGTTTCATTATATACCGTCAAGGGCACGCCGAATAGTTTAGAATTCTTTTAGAATATTGGTATCAAAATGGAGAATATTTAGACAGCCAATAATTGCAAACGTAAGTGCTCTTTGTGCAGTAGCTTATTCCAATAATTTTACTACATATTACGAATTTTATAGATTGATACAGCAGAGAAAATAGTCGGCACTTTCATGTGTCTTCAACAACTGGTTCAGACAGCAATCCTCTCCAACCCCTTACATTGCACCAGGTTTGGTAGATATGGAAAACGTCGATGGAACTATCAGTAACGGGACTTGGCGGAACGATTTGGCCGACAACATGAGAAGCATGAACACAAAATGTTTCAATTCAACAAAACATGATAAAGAAATCCTGAATAAATACAGCAATTATTTCAATTCTGATGGAGATGTAACTTGGTAAATTTGTAGAATTTAGATTTTATTATTAAATAGCTTCAAAGAAGTTAATTATTATTTGAAATTACAGTGGTGTTTATGCCTAATAGAAGCAAGTACTGCATTCGGGTTTTTTCTATTAATTTTCATTTTCGATGCTTCCATAAGTGCTTTTCCACTAAAAAAAAGTTATGAAATAAAAAAATTCTTTTTAATTTAATTCATTTTTATTAAATTGTTTCAATTTTAGTTCTTGTAATAAATCAAAAATTTTACGTTGCCTTCGGCAACGAATTCTGTATCTAGAGATTTCAACTCCAACACCACAAATTCTTCAAAAGCATCCTGTGAATTTCTTGGCGGAGAAGCTGGCGGCTGGTCAGCTGGCTGTGGGATGTTCCTTTTACTCAAAACTTCAAACGTCAATTCCCTCGATGTGTCTTTTCCTACAAGAAAAAACATATGTATATGTAATCAACGTTATATATTTAAATGTATCCAACAGTACTTACTTTTTCGGGGTGGTACGGGACTGGATCCAAAATCCCCCTCATTTGAATCTATATTCGTTAACGAAGATGTTTTTACTTACGGTCTAGTCTCAAACGTGTTATCTAAAAATGACAAGGCTTTGGCATACTTCTACTCTATAATTTGTTCTCTCTGCTGTAGAACCCTTTCACCGATTCCCATTTTTTTTATTTCTGAGACATCGTTTATTGTCAGATCTGTAAAAAAAAGAGATAAAATATTTTATAATTTTCCCTGTTAATGAATATCAGTCGGGGTGGCATCGTGGCAACATCCCTGCTTTCTTCTTACCAATCTGGGTCAGCGAAGAGGTATTCTTCATTGTATAATGAGCATCCATTCAGCATCTGAAAATAAAATTGTACAATTATATAGGTATATTAACTATCCTTGTATTTTATTTTATTACCAATAATGGGGTTGTTGTAATTACCTCGCACCGGTAACACCAACTAGTTTCGCAAATTTTTATTTTTCTTGCTAAAATTAAAAATGGAAGATAAGCTTACCATTCGACATGGCGGTTTTTTAAATTTTGATTGTTTTTTTCCTGTAAACTTTTGACGTCTAGTCATTGTATGGGTTTTCATAATATAGGTACTTTTTTTGTATATTTTATAGTTAAATTTTCATTTCTGTAGTAACAATTGCTAAAAAAAAAAGAAAAAACAGCCTTACAAAATTTTGCATATTTATATTGTCGTTCTTGTCATCCAAACGAAAATTGTAATGTACTAATCTCTTCTTTTTTTGCAAGGCAAACATTTTCTACATCTAAATCGGCCTTGGTTGATTTTTTTTTTTTTGCTGGTCTGTAAATGGAATGATGATAGCTATCGGTTCTAATGTTAACTTGTATCCACTATCACCAAGTAAATACCTAGTAGCCTTGTGACGGATATTTCTTGTTGACATAGACATCACTATTCCTAAAAGCACGTTGCTCAGGAACTGAAGCTAGCCATCTAACGCAATTATTTATAAATTAGTGGTCAGCATCACAAATACCTAAAAACGTTTTTAAATTCTGTGGCGAAGATTTAAAAGGTGATTACTCTAAAATTCACAATTTTCAGTAAAACGTTTTTAAAATTAAGTTTTTTACTCAAAATCGTATCAGTTTTCGAATTTTCGTTTTTGTAAACGCTTATTTCGGTTGTGTATTTGTCGGAATATTATAAAAAATTGATATGATGTGAAATCAAATATGGAGATTTCGAAATTGAAATATTACGAAACAGCGTATAAATCGAGTTATCACCTTTTAAATTTTCGGCACAGAGGATATAAACCTTGTAATTGAATACTGTAATCCAGCTTTCGATTTATGTATTCGTCATGACTCATGATGATTAATTGGGCATTTGATTTGTTCGTGAGTCCCATCGAAAGCACCTATACGGAATCTTGAAAATTGAAGATCCAGCCTAATTAGCGGACTTCATACCTAAAGATTCTAAATCATTCTTGTTATAGGCAACACTATAATTTTAGGTAACAAATTCAATATCATGTCCATTGTAGGTTGAACCATGTTAAAAATGCTCCCCATATAGTGCGATGTTCCAGCGGCCAACCAAAAAAGTACCACTCTTTGGTTTTAATGCCAAACAAATATTTTTTTAATCTCTGATGTTTCGAAATCGCTGTCAAAATAAGTAACTAAAATCAATTGGGATGGTTTTACTTACTTATTTAAGATGGCGTCAAATAAGTTAATAAGTACGAAATAAGTATATCGGTTTGGGAAACAGCCTATAATGCTGTGTGTCTCATGTCGATTTTTCTAAATTGTTGACAAGTACATGCCAGTTATTCATAGATGGCAGAAGAGTCAATAAGGCAAGCTGTGCCTGGCTTTTCATTTTTCTAAACAGCGACTTTTGGAAAGTCAACCGAAAGTTATTATTCTTTGACGGAAATAACCAGGCTTACTGTTTGAAATTTCGTGTAAATACTTATCGTTTAGGCTTGCGTGCTGGTTAATGTCCGATTTAGACGTACCAACATTGTTTTCCCAACAAAAAATGAAGATATTAGTACATTATGATTTTCATTTGTGAGACAAGAACAAAAATATATACCAACAAAAATTTTGTTGGATTTTTTTTTCCAATTGTTACTATAAACTACTTTACCATTTGTTACTATAAAAATAAATTTGACTATAAAATATACTTGACACGAGTTTATTTTTGATATTTTATAGCAACAAACACAATAAAAATGGCGATTTGTGAAATTTTTATAGCGCTTTATTATATTTTCCTAAAATTTTAATAATAAAATAAAAGTTACGTTCGAATTTTTTTCATTTTACTCGAAAAAGCCATAATTTTGATAAATAAACTAGTGTCAGCGCCGTATTTATCACAAATTATTGACCGCCATTGTTGTTTTATACTTTTCTCTTTTTATCGCATGTACATTTTTTGTGTTGCGTGTAGCTCTAAGTGACAACAAAAAAATTGTTGGAAAAAAATAT
The DNA here is from genome assembly GCA_963556165.1 of Tipula helvola. Taxonomy (NCBI): domain Eukaryota; kingdom Metazoa; phylum Arthropoda; class Insecta; order Diptera; family Tipulidae; genus Tipula; species Tipula helvola. The sequence continues at coordinate 120,613,799 of OY744483.1, forward strand.
TGGTACGTCTAAATCGGACATAATTTACCATGTTAATTTGTTTCTTTTGGAATTTATCAACATTTCGTACATAAAATTGTCCACAAAATATTAAATTAATTTATTATAGGTATAAGAAAATCTTAAGATTTTCAACGACGTAGATGAGTTCGCCCAAAAACAAAAACAGATTATTTTACTAAAGCAAACTAAAAACTTCTGTTCGGGAATCGCGGTTGCGATGCAAGTTCGCGACAATATTCTGCGGAAAAATTTTCAGCAGGATTGCATGCGATTTAAAAATATTTTATTCGGAAGGGGAAATTTGTTTATGAAATAGACTACTTTGATTGGTTGCTTGCTGAAAATTTTTCCGCAGAATATTGTCGCAAACTCGCAGGCAGCAACATTAATGCGTACCCAAGAAAGAGGCAGGTAAAAATGGATAATAAACCGTGAAAAACGTATTTAAGACCCGTTAGTAAAAATTGAGGCGAGATGTTTTAGGCTTAGGCGCTTTTCCATTAGACGACACAATAACGATATATTTTTATCGGACGATAAATCGGGAACATCATTCCCCTGTTGTGTCGGTCCGATAATTAATTGACATTCTGACAGATATTTTTCATTAATTATGGGATGTAGCCAGAATCGTTTCAAAATAAGTGCAAAATCTATAATTTATATACAAACGACTTGATAGTACAACATGTAGCAATAGCGACTGATAGATGACAGTTTCGTAATTTTTTATCGCCCCCGATGTCGGTGAAGACGTTCCAATGGAAAAGCATACACCGATATTATCGTTATTGTCGAAGAACCGTGGCCGACATTATCGGTATAATATGGAAAAACCCTCTTTCGATATAAATTTACTGGGTGCTAATAAATTTGGTTTGATACGATAGCGTTTACCACCATTCACACATAATAATATTATTTTCGAACAAAAAGGTTCAACAATTGTTTCTCAACAATATGTCTTTGGTTTTCATCGGTCCAATTACGACAATTTTGCTTAAGAACGGATACGTTAATGCTAAAATGAAAATGGGCCTCGTCACTAAAGATGATTTTCTTTGATTAAAGGTCGTCAAGTTGTATTTATCTTTCACACATAATTGTTATGTCGAAAATTTAAATTTCTTTATAATAAAGTTATCAGTGGCTTTTTCTGGTGAATTTCACGAATACGGATCCAGGCCGTATTAAAGCAAACACTGAAACTGAATAAAAAACACTTAATTTGTATTTAAGTTGATCAATAATATATCCATAATTACAAAAAAAAGGTTATAAGAATGTACAATAAATACAAATTTAATTAACATAACTTTGCTCACATTTACCATTAAAAACGCAACAGTAAAATTCTTTACTCTCAAGGAAAAGTGACTTATTTCAAATTTGCTAATCTTTTATGAGATTAGTTTAATATTCTTTTAACGATGGGATAAAAGTTACAATAGGTATCTGTTAATAATTTCATCTAGCTTGCACATTTTTTATTAAAGATTGACACATCGGAGTCGGTGTAATATTTAATTAGTTGAAATATAGTGTCAATTGTGGACTAAAATCACTTTTGACTTAACCCGTAAAGTGCGTCGTGGAAAAAGTTGCATGAAAAGAGTGGTGCATTTCAGCGGACCGCAATTTTATATTAATTATTTTTTATTCAATTAGAACAATGCTAAAAATTTCGATTAGAAAGATACCAAAAATTTCAGAAAAAAATTAAACGGAGTGGGGATAATTTAATTTTTTTGAAAAGTAGAGCGGTCTCAGGGACCGCACAACGCTCTTTACGGGTTATATCGATATAAGTCACTTTAACTTGAGAGTAAAGAATTATTCTAAAAGTGCCTTGTTTTAAACTGTTATATCTTATACTCTTACATTCCTAATATTCTATCCGAAAATCCAAATTAGGTATTTTGTAGAGAATTTAGAAACCTTGAATATGAGATTGGTGAAATTTCTGTGCAACAACTTCTTTCGGAATAATTGCAGTTTCAGCGAAAAACATGAAAAAAATCAAAACGTATGCCAGGCGGAATTTTGATCTCACGAGGGAAAAGTCTTAAAAGTAGCTTGTTTTAATACTATTTTAATAGCAGGTCTTGCTAGACTACACTTTAAATCCTATGCGTAAAAGTACTTTTATAGTATTAAAAGCAAAGTGGCTACATAAAATATTTCTAAAAAAATTTCAATCTGGAAATTCTAAATGCATATAATTTGTACTTGTATAATTGAATCAATTGGGTTAACAATTAGATTTGATGGTTTGGAATGCTGGTCGATGCCATTTGCATGTGGCAATGCTGTAGTACTGTTATTGGATATTCAATTTTTTTTTGTTACAATTATAAAAACGTACAGCACTAGAACTCGATAAACTTTAAATTCCTTCTAATTCTATGTAAACCGAAAAAAGAAAAAAAAGAAATTAATAAAAGGCGAATGTGTAGTACATTTAACATAAATTCACATTTTAAGCTGTTACAGCAATAAATAATAACAATTATAGCCTATTTTTAATTACACTTGATAAACCCGAAAATTTATCGAGTGTTGTCGCGTGTAATGGCATCAGCAAGAAATAAGAAAATATTGATGAAGTAACTTAAGGGGAAAATTTTTAAACTTAGAATATAAATTTATGTTAAATGCACTACATATTCGCGCTTTCCGAATTATTTTTTTTTAGTTCTAGTGCAGTTCCCATGGAAAACACGGCTTATATAATCAAAAATGGAAACCAAAGAATGTTTTAAGCTGGTTCGGTTTTGGCTTAAAGCTAAATAATTTTGGTTCTGGGTTGTGGTTCGGAAAAAATAAATATCCAAATTTAATACCTTTATAAAAATCAGTTTAAGAAATCCTAAATCTTTTCCGAATTTACTAAGGCCCTTTCCTAAACGAATACTTATTTTGTGGAACCTAACTTATTACATAAGAAATTACAATGAATAAGTTAGGTTCCCCAAAATTAGTATCGGTTTCGGAAACAGCCTAAGCCCCTTTTCCATAATTACATACTTATTTCGTGAAACCTAACTTATTTAATACAATTTCTTATGTATTAAGTTAGGTTTCACAAAATAAGTAAATAATTGGAAAAGAGCTTAAGTCGCATACGCTAGCAAAATTTCCTTTTTCTAATAAGTAAAATGAGAAGAAAAGCAAATTAAACAAAAATTTCGTTCGGTTTTTGATCCGATTTTATTAAAGAAATTGGTTTGTTTTTGGTTTGGTTTTGGTTATTCCCAATTTCATTGGGTTCATGGTGGTTTTTCTGGTTCAATTCAAACCCGGTTTTTATATCTGCTTTCAATAATGTTTTCAGTATTAAAATTACTTGGTATTTCGTAGTTTGATAAAAAAAAGTAAAATACACAAACGAAAAAAAGTCAAACCGCCAAGCTACACAAAATATTTCAAGAAAAGTTTCATTCTTTAAATTTTAGATGCATGTAAATAGTAATTTATACTTATAATTCATTTACAATGAATTTTTCTTCTTTGGAGAAACATAGTGAGTCTTATTCGGATAAAAGGTGGCTTTGTTTGACTCGCAATCTTTGCAGTTACTCGACTAAGCTATACGCACCACGGCCAATAAGGATGGAACTTGGCTATTTCTTAATCGATTTGTACGATGTAAATGGGGTTTTAAAATAATTTTTAGTCGAAGTTCTGGATTATAGCCAATAAAGATGGAACATTACTATTTCTTAACCAATTATGATTAGATTCGACATGTAAATACGTTGGAAAAGGGAGTCTGACTAAAATGATATGAAGTTACGGAATATGGATAATTTGGATAGAACTTGGTTATTTTAACGATTTTAATGGAATCCTAACAACTATGTATTTTTATTTATTTTTAGATGTAAATTAAATACAGTCAATTTTATTATTTTAACTGTGAAATATACAAAAATGTTTACGATATACGAATAAATACGCCATGTTTACATACATATATTAAATAAATTAAAACAATTATGTATAACTAACTATTATTTAATACCCATTTAAATTTGTGTTTTAATTTAAAGTAAACAAAATAATTTAGATGAGTAATAACAGAAATAATATTATCGTTAGATCTTATAGATGTGATCTCTTTATTTACGAATGTTGAATCATCTTTCATTTTAAACGTCGTAAAATAATTTTGGCATGTATGTGTACTTAAATAATTTGGGATTTAAAAAAGTACAGGCATATGTACTTCCTTACCTGTAACTGAGTTAAACTGAACCTATAAAAACATTTTTCAAATTCGGATTGATAGAATTGATCTTAATGTTTTTAACAGTTTTGTGTACTCCATGAATTACATTTAATTGCAAAATTAAAAATAAGTTTCTTAAAATGTGTAATTAACTAGGTTCGGTTGGCCTACAGGAATGCCAGGAAATTTCCCGATAATAAATGGGGTACTATTATGTAGATATGTGTATAACCTCGTATTTAATAGTCTGAATTTCACTTGGACCGATTAGCTCTTTACATCCCTTTGAAAAGCTTTTGGAGACTGTACGGCAAGAGAGTGGGGTACCTGCCACTCAAATTGACCTAAAATACCTGGTTTTATAAATATTTACGATTTTTTTTATAACATGCTGGTTAGATTATTGAATTGGGCATTGAATTGGGAATTGATTTGAAGGTTAAGTTAAGGGTCAATTTGCGGGTTGAGTTGAAGTTGAGTTGGAGTTCAGTTGGGGTTGGATTAGGATGTAGTGTAAAATAGTTAACAAATATTTTATATGATGGAACTTGCCTATTTATCAAACGAATATTATGAAATTTGACATGTGAGTCGGAAATGAGAATCTAAAATGATTTTTGGATAAAGTTCTAGAATATGGTCAAGTATGATGGAACTTGCTCATTTCTCAACCGATTGTAATGAAATTTGATATGCGTGTTGGAAATGGGATTCTAAAATGATTTTTGGATAAAGCTCTGAAATATGGCCAAGTATGATGTAACTTGGTTATTCCTTACCCGATTATTTTGAAATTTAACATGTGCGTTGTAAATGGGATTCTAAGTTGATTTTTGGATAAAGTTCTGGAATATGGTTACACGGTTAGAAATATCAGTATAATTTTGTATACTAATTTCGGTATAAAATTCTAGAATACGATTTTTCGTGTTAAATTGGATGTAAGTATGTACCCATGTTACTGAAGCTTTTGACCTGTTTGGCTGTTGTTGTATAAGTAAATATATGTTGGTTAAAATAGAAATCAATACTGTCAAAACTGTCACACCAACTTTATGACACAGGTGAATGCTATCCCCATTGAAGATACCAAAGACCGAAGTTCTGATCACCTCGTGAGTTTCAGCCCTTTATATTTTAAGTCTGGAAGTTGTGATCAAAAGAATCAGTGGAAGTTAATTTTTTTAATTTATGATGAAATATATTTTTTGGCAAACGTGATTTGGTTGAAGGGCCATGTGGGCGTTTAGCCACCTCACACTGCGATCTAAAAGATCTTTTGTGCTTGGACCCTGCTTAATTATTCGTCCAGTCAATATTCAGGCTCTTAATGAATTTATGGACGCTATTGCCGCTGTATAGACGGAATGGTCGTGTCCACTTTATGGTCGGGATAAGTTGTATGGTAGTCGCGCATATGTGTGTCGCTGCTATGAGGTCGAGCGCACTTATGGTTGGCGATGATACCAAAAAATCCACTGCGTAGCGTGATGCTGCTCCGTTCCTTAGGTTTATTCTGACTCCAGAGATTTAATCGGACGCGCGGTGACGGTTAGTAAGCTTCGTTGCTTTGATTATCAAACAATCGTACAAACGGCTATGCGTTATATATATATATATATATATATATATATATATATATATATATATATATATATATATATATATATATATATATATATATATAATTTATATATATACATATATATATATATATATATATATATATATATACATATATATATATATATATATATATATATATATATATATATATATATATATATATATATATATATATATATATATATATAATATATATATATATATATATATATATATATATATATATATATATATATATATATATATATATATATATATATATATATATATATATATATATATATATATATATATATATATATATATATATCGAAACTTGTGGCTTACGTAGATGCCGATAAACGTTTATATGTGAACGCGTATTTCACCAATTTTTCCAACATGAATAATCACAGGCATGGTATTTTATTATTGACAAAACTTTATTAATATTTACGTTAATTTCAAATACAGTATTTTAATAAAATTAATTAATTTAAAATTACAAAAGTTAGTTTTTGTAAATGCGATTAATGCTAAAAATGCGGTTGCCCAAAATGGCGTTTATTTTTTATTCAGTCTTCTCTGTTGAGAGTTTACAATCGCAATCCTTTTATAGATTAGTGGCTTTCCAATCGACAACCGCAAGTACTTACAAGTGTGAAAAATATGTCTCGGCTAAATGTTGATTGGAACACATAAAAAAATATGACATGAGCAAAACATAACCTCTAAATTTTTAATTCGCATAATACAAAAAAATAATGCGTTTATGGTTTAATTTTTTAAATGTATGGTAATAGAATATTAAAATAAATATTTAAAAAATAAATTTTAGCTTATTGTTGTAAATTATTATCAAATATCACCTAGCGGAGAATGTTGACGTAACTGCTTGTATCTGCTCATGAAAAATTAGGTAGAACCACAGAAAAGAATATCAGATGTTTCAAGCAGAACAAGTTTTTGGCAATTCAATCTGGAACCCAAAACCTGAAACTCAAACCAATTTAAATTATTTATACTGAGGTTCCATCTAGCCTTTAATAGAAGAAAGACAGTTAGTAGAGACACATTTTAATAAGCTCATTATTTTTTAGATGATTTCGCCCATTTTTGCTGTAAAAAATTACAATTACAATTTTTGCTTTAATAATTTAACTTTACAATTTAATATTACAAATAAATTGTTCAATAAAAGCAAATATTTGTTCAAAAATATTTATATTTATTTACGATAGATGGTGTTACGTGACTCATTTTTGTATTATTTTGAGTCCAAGATAAAATATTACAGACACATTTAATATTGGGTTCCAGTTCATAAAACCGCAAAATCATTCGGGCTTGGTTCATCTGATATTCTTATCTGTGGTAGAACACTTGCGAGCAGTTAATTTAGCAAAGACATGAACCATAAGTGCTTATAAGTACTTGCGGTGGTCGATTGGAAAGCCACTATTGTTTTTATAAAAGTGAACAAACAAAATTATATTTTGTTTTAAAAAAATGAATAGGAGAATAGTGCTAAACTCAAATAAATTATAATATCTATTGACGATTGTAAAAGTAGAGAAAGCGCCTCTCGAGGACAATAGTTACAATGAGGCACCTGATAAAATGACATTTGTCACAAATGCGACGAAAGAAAATTTAGCAATGCGGTAACTAAAAATTGTTTTTATAGTCCGAAATTGTAATAATTTACAATTATTAGCAATCCGGTAAGTAAAAATTGTGTTTACAGTTCAAAATTGAAATTGTTTACAATAATTTCGAATGTCAAATTATCAGGCATCTCAGTTTAAAAATTTTCCACTAGGTGGAATCCGTGATGCTCCAATCGTCAATAAAGGAAATTGGTTATAATTCTCATAGTAAAGCTTGAAGCAAACACCTGCTTGTTGGGGTGCGTTAAAATGCTAGTACCTGTGCCTTGGATAGAGATGGCACCACTAACCGTTGAACAAAGAAAATGAAAAAAAAGTAAAAAAAATTGTATATGCACATAAAATTGTTCCCTACCTTTCAACCGAGATTTTATTTTTTTATTTCGTTTAATATTAATATTATATTCGCTTTAATATTTAATTGAGTTGCTTATTGGGCTTCGTTCAATTACTAGTAATGCCATCTCTACCTAAGATTCATGTTGTCTTCAAAATTTATTTAGCATGTTCGGAAAAAGACCAAAGTAAATTTGTAGTAAAATTCGAAGATAAAATTTGTCAATCATTTTCCGAACATGGATAGTAAATTTATAGTAAATTTTTATGTTGTTGTTTTTTTATTTTCACATTTTTAATCTTTATGACCGGATTTATGTGACGAAAAATTAACTTTATATCTAGTTAAATACAAAAAAATATGTTTTAAATGGCAAGCGATTTATTATTCATGAAAATGCGTGTTCGAATTTTGTCGATATTGGATTTTATATATTTTAACTTTTTGTATGGGCAAGGTAATTTTAGTAAATTTGTCACCAACATAACAAAAATAAATTTTACTATAAATTTACTATGGTCTCTTTTCGAATGTGCTAATTAGCGATTTCACTTATAGGTTATTATAATTTATTTGGCTAAACTAAAATTACCCTATGAAGTAGTTTTCTGTATTTTGACATTTTACCCTATGAGCAACCGAATTCGGAATTCGGTACGCTACAGAGTTATGTACACCCGGGTAGCCAGTACAAAATATAAGGAGAAGACTAGGTTTATTTTATACTGTTTTCCAGTTACACAAAAAAAAAAAACCCGGGCGAAACTAATCGCCCCGAAAAATTTTACCGGGCGACGAATGACAGCTGCTATCGCCCCGGTTTCGCCCGGGTTTTTTTTTTGTGTAACTGGAAAACGGTATTAAATTGTATTCGCCTTTTAAACGCAAAGTGGCTGACATCTGGTGAACGGTTTAACAATTCAGCCAATGGTGGTCAACCGGTAAATAAATGCATAAGACATGTTTCTTAGTGGATTTATTTCAAAATAATCGTTTTTTTTTGCAAATTAAAAAGTTTAATTAATTTAGAAATGTAATTAATTTATCAATAATATTTTAATTTAAATATATATGCTGTACATACCAAAATCGTAGCGCCTCTTGCGGCGCATTAAAGACGAATATCCCTATTGCGTTCCGCCATTGTAATTTTGTATAAAAATTTAAAAATATATTATTTTATACTAATGTTTTATATATGTGAACCTATTATGTAGTATGACGAACAGTATATTAATAACTTTATCCTCATTTGTGTTTTTTCGTTTCTCGTTTTCCACTTTCATTATAGGGAAATTTCTTTATATATAAAATTTTCTCGTTTTTATTCACCAAAATACAAAATTTATAAAATAAATGCAACAACATAGTGGAACCGGCAAAAAACCGAAAAATACACTTGGCTACCCATGATAAACCAATTTAAGAGGTATGATCAAGCGCATGATCGGTGCTATACTTTTTTTTATAAACGCTAGTTCATAGCAAACAAATCGAATTGTTTTGCGGCGATAGTTTTTGTGAAAATTTTAATAAAAGTCAAAATTTTAATAAAAAAAACATAGCCTTTTGATTTTATCGCACCAAATGACGGCATGCGCAAGAAAAGACGAATTTGAAACAGCTGTCAATCATACCTTTCAATTGGTTTATCATGTTACCCGGGTGGGTCGGGTGTGTACTAGCGAATTTGTTTTAAGATATATAGAGCCTGTTTGATAATTCGCACAGTGCGGTGCAGTGCATACCGTTTTCCTTGTCTCCTTTGATTTATTTTCTATAGATCATGTTTAAATGTCAAATTTTCAACAACCGCAAGAGCTACCATCTTTCGGAAAACTTCGAAAACATAAGCAACTTTCACATAATGCCACTAGGTGTCACTAAATATTTGCTGTCAAAAATTGTATGACATTTTTATGTGTGAATTTTGGAAACATAAACAAAAATATTTTCGTGTAATAAAAGTGATTATTATTAATACGTGATAATTAAATTGATTTTGACTATCCCCATTTGAAAAACGTCAGAAATATTTGTTTTAATGTTTAGTGACATCTAGTGGCAAACCCTCTGTACTTCTTTTTTGACCGTGCTGCCTCTTTCGGAAAACGCTCTGTACTTTTTCAATAATCGTGCTGCCTCTTTCGGAAAACATGATCTATTGACGAAACAAATAAAAAAATGTACACTGCATCGCAGCGTGCGAAATATCAAATAGACCCACAGTATACACGCAAGGGTTAAAAAAAAAAATTTGTATGTCGATTTCGATTGGGATTGTCAAACAGTATAATTATATTTCATAGTTGTGTTGGTGAATATAAGAGAATATTTTTTTTAAGGTTATGTTAACCGTCAGTAAATCTTGTAGTTTGATTTGCACAAAATTACACAGATTTCGTCTCGATTTTGATGTCTTGAATTGTCACAATTTTTATTGAAATTTATTTTTTGTTAGAATTGGTAATGTGGAGTTCGATTGGGCAAAATAAATCAATTTACTGTCAAAAAAAAAATGATTTAAGTCGTTACACGCGTCCGATTGGGCATAATAAATCATTTATATTTTGATTTAAATCAATTTTGACAAATCGAGATTTTTTGCAAGATTTACCAATCCCAACAAAAAAGAAATGTCAATCAAAATTGTGACAATTCAAGATGTCAAAAATTTCGTAATTTTTAATCACTCCTTAATTTTTACGAGTTCATTATTTATTAATCAATGGTGTTAAAATAATTTTTGTGACGAAATCTGTGTAATTTTGTGCTTATCAATTTAAAGATTTACTGACGGTTAACATAACCTCAAAAAAATATTCACTTATATTCACCAACCATGAAATAAATCATGCTGCTTGTGAGTACGATTGGGCATCAAAAACTTGATTTTTTTGACAATCCCAATCGATCTCGACATAAATCTTGCAAAAAATCTCGATTTCTCAAAATTGGTTTAAAACAAAAATAAATTATTTATTCTGCCCAATCGTACACGCATAATTATTTATTTTGCCCAATCTAACTCCACATTAAATGGCCTGCGTAATCTACTCACAAGTACTTGTATCTACTCGCAACTACTCATGCTCAAAATGGTGTAATTGAGAAGTAGTTACGCACAAAATTTTAATAGATGGCTCTATACCAATTTTGTTTGTATGGAATGTCATTTTTTTAACCCTAATCCAACCAAGGTGTGCTGGTGTGCCTTTTGGCTCATTTGATAAATACATTGATTTTCAAAATAATGTTAATCAGGCTGTGTTTCAATCGGGTAAAAAGTTAAATTTTTTAACTGTGGTAAAAAAAATTAAATTTTCCTCACTTTTTAATCGTTTTGGTGTTTCAAATTAAACTGGTTAAAATTGTGACGTTTACGTTTTTTATTTTTGTTTTGCGTAGAGAAAAACAAAATACAGGCTACAAATTTTTAACTGGTCTGTGACCAGTTAAAATTTTTGTGGTGAATAAAATGCCAAAAATTTAACTTTTAACTTTTTATGCGGTTTTCTCTTCGTTTGAAACACAGCCTTAGATATAAACTTGTATGTATTTTATTTTGAAACATTTCCATGCATTCCATACAACGTATAGTCAAAATAATATCTCGCTGAAAATTCCTATCCTTTCATTCCCGAGTAAATACAACAACAAATTCATTTTTTGTTGTTGTTTTACTCGAGAATGAAGGAATAGGAATTTTCAACGAGATATTATTTTAACTATACTTGGTTTGCAAAAATTTAGCAAGTAATTTGATTAGAATTTGAATTTACTGACATAACAAAAATATGCTGGTTGGATTAGGGTTAAAATATGTTTGTTTGTTTGTGATACGACACGGCAATTTTTAAATAACAAAAATATTATAATTATTTTGTTGTTTAATGTTTTGTTATTTATTATTATTAATGGAAAACGTATTTTTTGTCTAAATTTACCAGTTTTAGTTAAATTGAGGTTATGTTTTACTACTGTCACGAAAATTAGCGTTCCATTGAACATCTACTCACAAGTACTTGGCAGTAGCGAATTGTTTCCAATGGAACACTACAATTATTTGTAATGTGGTACAGTTCAGTACAAATTCTTGAGAATTCAAAAAATCCCCCTTTTTAATGTTGATTCCTTATCAAATTTAAATACGACTATGATTTTCGTATCGCAAACGAATCGCTTTGTTCAGAGGGGATTCTACATTTGTAATGTGTATATGGCACTACAAAAAAGTACACGCGACTTTTAAATTATAATCACCACTTCGTTTGGCATGAGAAATAAACAAAATTTTACCTAACTTCATTTCTGTGTGCAGTCAAAAAAACCAACAAATAAATTGTAAATTCATTTTACTTTTTCAAATTAAAAATTCCAAAACACATTAATTTATTAATTTTCCGTCATATTTTTTTTTAATTTTCGTGTTATTAGCTAAAGTTTATTTTTTAACTATCTAACCGATAAGACGCAGCTGATTCGAAATGGAAGCTAAAGTAAACGATTTTAAGGGTAAATTGGACAAAGGGCTTCGTGATAAAAAAAATCCATGGACAGCAGCATTCGATTGGGCTGAAGAAAAAACAAGTGTCCAACGTTTGTACATATTTTCAGGTAATTAAATATTTGTGTATAATTTTTATTTATATATGTTTTATTGGTAAAGTTGCAATATTTTTTCCACGTCATATGATGTCACCGTTTTCTTGAAGTAAAGATGACTAAACTTATACCTGCCAAACAAACGAAAAAATATCGAATATGATGACGTTTATGTTTGGTTATAGATAGCTTACCTGACTACATATCGGATTAAAGTTTATTTTGGGTTAGCTCTCCATTTAATCCCAGCCATATGTGAACATATTGCTTTGGGTTATAAAATTATCGATTTTGTATTTTTATAAACACTAAACGACATCATGGACATGGTACATATTTACAAAAGTGATTCGTCATCCAAGGTTGATAATTTAAATTATACAGTTTATTAAAATTTACCTATATGTATACACATTATTATATAACTCTGTAAGTTATCAACCGGTTTTTTCTATAACCAAAGTTCCCTCGAAGTCAAAATTTTAATAAAAAATTCCATTTTTACAAAATCAGACAAAATTAGCATTTGGCTAGTTTCCAAAAAAACCGGCATTTTTCTAAATTGTCATTCTGATAAATTTCACAATAAATTGGGTTCATAATTAAAGTAAATTCCTAAAAAATTATGATAAGATAAAATAACGAATGCATTTTATTGTTGTTTGTAATTTCGTCGAGTCGACACTGTCGTGACTAATTAGACTAGAATGAGAGCGTCTAAATGAAACTCAATTTGCCACGTGCCGGTGTGCCGACACTTCTTTACACGACAAATACTTTACTTACCAAAAAAACACTTTCATTTGTTTAAAAGTAAGAATTTTCAAAAATAACTTTAGCGCACTTAATTTTGCGATAATATGTATTACGAAAATTAACTTTAATGAATGCGTGCACTTTGAATTGATTAAAATATGTACGAATTTAATTCGATTTAACTCCTCCCCGCTTGTTGTTTTAACGATTTTTAGATTAGGTACTGAATTACAAATTCACATGCGATGTAGAGTGTAAACTACTTTTTACATAGTAGCATTTAAGTGTGATGTTCTCGTATGGCACAGAAATTATGAAATTTCGTCTAGCCCACAAATTATCTTATAAAACATATTATCGCAATACATATGTAATAGGCCACAATTTGTATATAAACTGACTGGCTGGGCAAAGCAGTCGCCGCTAATATTTTCAGATTACATATCACAAGTATTCGCACTTTGCTCTTCTATAATTAAATATACATTTTAATTATCGCATTTTCTCCGCTCATTGAAATTTCATATAACAATTAAATTACTAATAAATACACTCACAAAAAGTAATTTTAAATTATTTTGATTCATTTAGTTTTTGTGCCCCTATCTGATTGGGCATTATAGGGTTGGTTTGCTAGAATTTTTTTATCGTGTTATTAACTAATCAACCGTTTTTTTAGTATTATTTTACATCATTATAGTTAATTAATTACTAGTGTGAGGTTTACCCATTTAAAGTTTTTCCTGGGATCGCAGTAGTTGGCTAGTGATTTTTTTTGTTCTGTAGAATTAGAAATTTGTTTATCGAAATAAAACATGGGAGACGAAAAAGATAAGAACGATAATCTCACGGCTAGTTTGCCTCCTAATTTTTCATCATTAATTGAAGACCTAGCGAAAAAAGTGAAAATACCCAATTTTAAAGGCAATGAGACTAAATATAAATATGGTGAGGGGACGGGGATGTTGAAACATTTTAGACCTACAGGTGAACTCAAATTTAATTGATAGCATTACTTCTTTCTGTTTTCTTGTTTCAGGTGTGGTTATTTTGGTCGTGCTATACCTCGTATTCGGATATGCAGCACAGATTTTATGTAATTTAATAGGAGTTGTTTATCCAGCTTATGTTTCGATCAAAGCTATAGAATCAACAACGAAAATAGACGATACAAAGTGGCTTACTTACTGGGTACTCTATGCGGTTCTTTCTATATTTGAATATTTTTCAGTCGTGTTGACAAAAATAATTCCATTTTACTGGTTGATTAAGGTAATCCCCTTTCTTCAGGTGATAAATAATATTAAAATTTAATCTAAATTTTTTTTTTATTAATTTATAGTGTGGATTTCTTATCTGGTGCATGATTCCGTTTGAAAACAATGGATCGGTTCTAATCTACCACCGAATTATTCGACCATATTTTCTAAAAATACAAAGACGTATGATATAAACGATTTTTTTTTTTGAAAATTAGCAGATTCCAAATTTTTGATTTTATTTTCAGCCGCTGATGAAGCTATGGATAATATTATGGGACAAGCAAAGAAAATTGCTAGTGATATTGTACAAGAACGCATTTCTAAAACAGAATAATTATAAACAGAGTGATTGCCATTTATGTTTTGTGCTGTAAATATTTTTTGTTGATGTTTTTTTGCATTTTTATTGTTTCTCGCCATCATTTAGAATATTTTATATCATTCATGTAGAATTATTTTGGTTTTTAGTTCACAAAGACATATTAAACGAAAAATAAAGGTTTAAATTCTATAATAATGTACCTAATACAATTTTTTTTTTATTAAAGTTTATTAGCTCTATAGGCAATGTGATTTAGTTTGCTGCCGTAGTATTCTCAGATTTTGATTCGTGAGATAATTTCGCCAGAGCTTCTCGATTTCGCCAAGCTTTCATGTAAGTATTCGGATGAATAGGCATAAACCCAGAAATTCCAAGTAGCTCGGCGACAGGGGTAGAAAGATGTGAACCTTTTCCCACCCAATACCGGATCCGTTCAAAGTTGAATGAAACTAGTCGCTCATTATGCTCATTGGGAAGTGGGTCATAAGTACCAATTTGTTCTATAACTGGCTGGTGCTGCGATTTCTTTCTCTATTGAAATGATTGGATTATACAATAAAACGTAAAAAAAATCATTCTTTAGGTTAAGTAACTTACTTCCATCACCACAATATGATAAAATGGTCTATTTGTGCAACCATGTCGAGCAAATCTAATTATTTTAGCAGATCTAGCGTAATATCTTCCAATTCCACTCGCCGGTGACAATGACATTTTTAGTAAAAAAAAAAATTTCTTTTTTTTTTCAACTTTGACAAGCATGATCCAATTGACAGTGCATTCACAATGGGGCATGCAAAAAGTTTATTTTTGTTTCCGCTCATCAGATGTCATTGCCGTCGTGATAAAGGTTAGTTGTCTTAAGGGTAAAACACACCATGCTGCGACGACGGACGACAAAAGTAAATGCTTGTAATTTTGGTGATTTAATGAATACAAATCATAGGCTGTATTCCAAACGGATACTTATTTGTGGAACCTGTCTAATTCAAATAAGTAACTTGGCGAGGTAACTTATTTTCTATCTCTTTCTTACCAAAAATTCTAATTTGTAATGTCAAAAAAATACTTTAACCCTTTGATTCGTCATTTATTTTAAAACGCCTGTTATTTTGCTTAGCTGAGTATTTCTGAAATTTTATAATACTTCTCGCGCTAAATATCCTTTTTAGGTAGCTTAAGACTAAGAGCCAACATAATAACACTTAAAAATCCATTATTAGTGCATTGAATCCCAAAAATTAGGTTTAAAGTGATGTACGCAATTGTGTACAGTACGAGTGAAAGGGTTAAGGTGTTGGTTTATGTTTATACATATTTTAATTAATACAAATATAATGTATGTTATGTAAAAACCACAAACACAAATAACATAAATTTAAAATACAGATAATTAAAATAAAATTATCCCAAGAATATTAAATTTAATAATAATAAATTTAAAAAAAAAAAAATCGCTGTGCAGTAAATATTGCGCATTTTTGTTCTTTTGATGCAGCTGTCAAAATAAGTAAGCTAAATCAATTGGAATGACTTTACTTACTTATTTAAAATGGCGACCAAATAAGTCAATAAGTACCGAATAAGTATCGTTTGGAAAACAGCCTAAATTATGAAATATGTACATGAATGTTTTATTGGAAATTACATTTTTGCTTAAACTATGATTTGTATTCATTAAATCACCAAAATTACAAGTATTTAATTTTGTCGTCCGTCGTCGTCGCCGCTTGGTGTGTTTTAGCCTTCTCTTTAAGCAACCCACTCCGTTTCAACGCATTGTATAAAATTCTAAATACGGCCCTAAACTAGACACAAAAAAAAAATCGGAGCGAAAACAGCTGTGATAGCAGCTGGCATTCGACGCTCGGTCAAATTTTTCTGAGCGATTACTAACACGATTACATTTTATATGTCATTCTCATACATATGTCAAATAAACTTCAAGAAAAATTTAAGGAAAAATATATTTATAAATTGTTTTAAGAAAAAATGTTTGCCATGGTAAAATAGAAATGTCAAAAAACTGCCATTTTCCAATTCTGGTTCGACTCCGATTTTCTTTTTTGTCAACTGGAAAACCACATATATTTGAAAAAACCATAGAGATAAAACTAAAGAATACCCTTGACAGACTAGGGATTAGCTAAGCGCGATTAGTGATTTTTTTGAGATTAGCTGCAGTGTGTCAAGTTGAAGACTAGCTAATCTCGTTTTATTTGAGGATTAGTGACAAATCAAGATTAGTGCACTAATCCTTCAAAATTTTCGAGCTTATCTCGTTGTATTGGGTTTAGTGATGGTACAAGTAGCACTACAATGTGAAATAATTATTTAAACATTGCTGAAAATGCAAGTGGCGTGAATTTACGATAGAAGTTATAAAATCAATGACATCTTAAACAATTTGTGCTGAATAAATTTTGAGGAAAAAGAAAATCTAGTGTGTTTTAATGTATAAATCTTAGAAATATTGAATTAAAAAATGAGTCCAGCTGATTTACTAGCTATATTTCAACGAATCACCATAATAATATTTTATTTCTCTGCAAGAAACTAATCCCTAGTCTGCAAAGCATATGGATTTGTGGTGGATTAGCTAATCTCGTTTCACTAATCATGCACTAATCCCTAAGTAGTGTGTCAGTGGTAGAAGAGAAACAACATCCCAGCAGACGATTTGTCACTAAAGCTTACTGTCAGCTTTACATAAGAGGTTTCACATAAATGTCTTTGTGAGCTACCGGCATTTTAATTGTAAGGTCTGACAAAAACAATAAAATAAGGGCGGGTTTAATGCCAGACAATTCACGTGACAAAGAGCTATTTATAATCTAAACCTAATACTGATATGACTGTCATTACTGACTAAGACCTTATTCTCATAAAATATCAGCTTTGCATTAAATGCATTGCACCGTCATTTAAACGGCAGGCGTTATGTTTGTCCTTATTTTAATGCACTGAAAATCATAAGTTCAATCAAAGGCATTTCCGAGTTTTGTGTATCACTTAAATTTTTTTATATTTTTGTTTGTAATTAATTATAGTTTCAAAAATGGAAAGAAAATATATTCTAAATATTTCTAAAAGACAATTAAATCGATGAAAACGAAAAATAAAAGAAAATCTTTTAAAAACAGTGTATGGCAGTGAAGAAAATGCCAGAAGTTTTACAAACGGTTTTATTAATATTGGCGCCATTTATAAGACAGATAATCTATGTGTGAATTGTGTAAATAAAAATGTAAATAATGGTGTAAATAGCGATGTGAATTGTGATGAAAAAATTATAGTAAATAATGTTAATAATAGTCACTGTCTAGAAGAAAATTTCGAAATTTTGACGATGGCTCGTGATTATTCTGATACGTACAGAAATTATTATTATTCGAAATTATTCAAGAAGAGGTGCTCTTGAACTTCAATTGGGCTGGAGTTCAGGGGAAAAAGAATTTTTCATCATTCAAAAATTTAAATCAAACTCTCTTTTATTAAATAACTGGTTATTTATTTTTGAAAATATTAAAACTCATTCTTTCTTTTCTATTAGGAGCATTCAAAGGCAATCAAAAAATTTCTTCCTTTGAAGATTACGTAAAATTCGTAAAGCACGAGATTCACCGAATTCATATTGTAAATTTGTAACACGCATCACCAGAAGCAGTCAAGGATCCGGAAGACCGGAAACGCCATAGGCTAATTAGTTTTAAGAATAGTTTTATAATAAAAATAAGTTAAAACGTTAAAAATTGTTAATAAACAAATTAAATTTAATTTTCGTCAATATTTTGCTATTTTTATCATTTGGGATCCTACATTTGCAATTCGAGCCATTTGCGTCATCAATCTGTAATTTATCGGTCAGGTGTAATAGTAAGGCCTTAATTAGTGCTCAACGTCAGACGTTCGTAATGCATTTCCGGTTCCTTATTGTCAGCGGTTTTATATAACTTAAGTTCAGGCCTGACCTCCATATATGTCAGCGGGACATAGAGGTCAATTACCATTTGCAATAAATGCCAAAATCAGGCATTACCAGGCATTTTTGTCAGGTATTTTATATACCTTTGTCAGGCCTGAATCGTCTGCTGGGATTTTTCCCATAGAACATCTTTAATTTCAACCGAACACAGTTGGAGAGAGATGGTTATATATCTTTTATGTTTTATGCTACTTCATGTAAACAAATTACATGTCTACATATACGGGTGCTTTCAAGAATTCAGTCGGCTGCGCAGCAATTGCAGTCGAAAAAAACTGAAAAGCAGTCAAACTGCAATAGCTGCTGTCTGCATTTTAAAACGATCGACTGCGCAAATAAAAATTGACATAAAAAATGTTTAACCAATAAATAATAATTACGTTATAGTGTTGTCATAAAGATGAAAAATGTTTCGGTAATAAATAATAATAGATCGAAATAATAATAGATTGATAATTTGACAGCTAAAATATGTCAGATTTTTTTTAAGTGTTAAGAAAAATAAACAGCAGTTTATATAAAAATATCTTAAAATGTTTGAAAATAACTTAATTTTAATAAAAATAACCATAAAAAAACTCAAACGGCACAAGATTAAACCTAAAGAATACGAATTGCCTTTTCCTTATGTTTTAATTTTTCATTGGATTTTCACAAAAAAATTACCGTCTTAGCTAAAAATGACATAAAATGAATACATTTCATTTATTAAAAAATATTTAATAAATGTCTGTAATATAGTACAAATAAAATTGTATCTTTGCTACTTCATACAAAAGATCGTTTAATTTGTTTTCGTTAATACAAAAAATCACAATGAAGTTGTCTACTATTCAATCAGATTGACTGACTGCATCTATGCAGTTAATATAAAACGACTGCAAAAATTGCATGCCGGCTGTGCTCGTGAATGTAATTTTTGAACGACCAACTGCGCTGCTTTTGCTGCAAAACTTAATTTTTGAACGAAGTACTGCACAAACTGCGCAGTCGACTGAATTTTTGAATGCACCCTGTGCTGCGAGTCGAGTCGAGTTTAATCCTAGTTTAACTCTCATACGGAGTTAAACTCGACTCGACCTAATAAATGTAATTACTTTCTACTCTAAAAATGCAATACGCAGAGTAGAGTAGAGTTAATAAAACCAACAACAAAATTAAAGAACAATTAAAGATTTTTCTTTTAAATATATTATCTTTAAATATATTAAAGAATTTTCTTTTTAATTTTTTCAATCAAACTAGTTCTTTTATTTTAAATCTCTTGTTTATTAAGATTTTAATTAATTAATTTGAATAATATTTTTTTTTTCGAAAAAGATTATTCCGATATATCGGTGGTAGCTATATCCTTTAATTTTCAAGGATTTGAAAATTAAAATTTTTTGAACAAAATATCGCTGGAAAAATTAAAACAACACATAAATGGTGATCAACAAAAAGAATAATATAATCTGAAATGATTTTCTGTTAATTTGTTTTTCGTTTATTTTAACCCGGTTTCAATCCTATTTGAACTCTGCATATTTTTATAACTCTGCAGTATGTACACCAAGAGTTGGTTAGAAAATAAATCGACTCTGTATATAGTGAGAGTTAAAGTAGGATTAAACCCGACTCGACTCGCAGCATATATACAATGAATGGTAAAGACTGAAATAGTTTAGGGCCGTATTTCTGAGTGGATTGCTTAAAATAAAACAATTAAAGTTAAGAAAATATTTTTATTTTAGTTGCAAATATACGGATAATTATTATTTAGTTCAATTTTTTTAATAAAATTAATTTTATTATCAATCAAAAATAACTTTTCTAAAAACGCGTCATTATTTTACGGGGTGGTAACGGTATCCCGCATTTCAAAATCCCGCTTTATCAAAATCACGCTCAAAAAAAATCCCGCTTTTTAAAATCCTATTTTTCATAATCCCGCTTTTCAAAATCTCGGTTCTGCAAAAATAAAAATCCCGTTTTCAGACAATCTCGGTTTTTATTTTTATTTTACTTTAAATTAAAATTCTCCTTCACCAGAAAGAGCGGCTCGGATTAAAAAAAAGTACGTCTTTCAAAACCAAGATTTTGAAAAGCTGGATTTTAAAAATCGGGATTTTGATTTCGGGATTTTGAGGGCGGGATTTTGAAAAGCGGACAAACTTACCTTCCCATTATTTTGCACTTTTAGTGCGGATTTTAGAAATTTAAATTCAAAGAATACTTTTTTATCTCAAATTACAATTTTACTTTCGTTATATATGCCAGGTTAATGCTTATATCGTAGACAGACACAGAGTTAATCGCGATTTTCAGTTGTCATTTTTGTCAAAAATCGCGTTGTTGAAACATAATATGTAATCCGGTTTAGGTGAAAATCGTGTAATGACAGACGACTGTCATTACACAATCTTCACAAAAAACTGGATTATATCGTTTTCACAATGCGATTTTTGACAATCGGGATAAATGAAAATCGTGATTAACTTTGTGTCTGTCTACCGAATTAGGGCTAGTTATATAGACGAAAACGAAACGGAACGAATGAATTGAATGCATGACAGCATATGGATATGAGACCAATTATATAGACGAAACGAAACGGCGGCCGGTGGAATTGTTTCAATTCAATTTGCTTTCGTTTCGTTCGATAGAAATAAAAGTCGGTGACCAGTTAAAAATTTTGTGGTGAATAAAAAGTTAAAATTTTAACTTTTAATACCCTTGACAGACTAGGGATTAGCAAAGCGCGATTAGTGATTTTTTTGAGATTAGCTGTAGTGTGTCAAGTTGAAGATTAGCTAATCTCGTTTTATTTGAGGATTAGTCACTAGTCGAGATTAGTGCACTAATCCTTGAAAATTTTCGAGCTTATCTCGTTGTATTAGGTTTAGTGTTGGTACAAGTGGCACTACAATGTGAAATAATTATTTAAACATTGCTGAAAATGCAAGTGGCGTGAATTTACGATAGAAGTTATAAAACCAATGACATCTTAAAAAATTTGTGCTGAATAAATTTCGAGGAAAAAGAAAATCTAGTGCGTTTTAATGTATAAATCTTAGAAATATTGAATTAAAAAATGAGTCCAGCTGATTTACTAGCTATATTTCAGCGAATCACCATAATAATATTTTATTTCCCTGCAAGAAACTAATCCCTAGTCTGTCAACGCATATGGATTTGTGGTGGATTAGGTAATCTCGTTTCACTAATCGCGCTTAGCTAATCCCTAGTCTGTCAGTGGTATAAGGCTGTGTTTCAATCGGGTAAAAAGTTAAATTTTTTAACTGTGGTAAAAAATATTAAATTTTCCTCACTTTTTAATCGTTTTGGTGTTTCAAATGAAACTGGTTAAAATTGTAACGTTTACGTTTTTTATTTTTGTTTTTCGTAGAGAAAAGCAAAATACAAGCTAACTAGTCCGTGACCAGTTAAAATTTTTGTAGTGAATAAAATTTCAAAAATTTAACTTTTTAACTTTTTATGCGGTTTTTTATTCGTTTGAAACACAGCCTTACGCGTTTTTTATTTCGATTCGCACACAGTCTATGTAGGAATAAATCAATTCCCAATTTCATAAGAAAACCGGTAAACCCAAATTATGCTACCGTTCCATACCCTGTAAAATAATTTCGAAAATTTTCTTCTTTCATCTGACAATAATTTCCCTCAAAACTTTAGTAGACATCACGTGACCTCATCAAGTGCGTTCCATAGCGCATTTGCAGGTACAGTGTTAATCGTCAACATTCATATATTCATTAAAAAAATTATATTTTTTTTAATTTTTCTAATCTTTTGAAAATAATCTAATTTAGTGTGTTAAATATAATATTATAGTAAAACGCATTCAATTCATTATAATTTATTAATTGTAGGTTTGTCAATAAAAATGAAAACAAGATAAAAGTGAAAATACATTTTTTTAGTGTTTTGTGAAAAGGGAAAAATTTGTGATTTTTAAGAATAAAAAGAAAACGCGTCTTCTTTCTATACTTATTTTATTTAACAAAGTTGAGGTTATACTATCTTTGTCTCACTCTTACAAAAGGATTTTCCATTGTATATGTTTAATATAAGTGAGATGCAAAATGTGAGATAAATGTATTGATGTAAAAATATATAGAAATGGCGTCTGTGAGATATTTTTTTTATTTGGAGATTGGCACATGGTCGTCAAGATTTCATTTAAAATTAGTTTAAAATTTAATTAAAATCATAAAATTTGTATTTAGTGATTAATTTAACCCATTAGTAGTTCATTAATCGGATTTTTATTTAATGTATGTACTAAATTGCTAACATTTTATTTTGTTGTTTTGTCGGCCTTTATGGAACTAAGTTTTGTTCAATTTCAAACAAGTATATTATTACAATTTACTTATATAAAACAATAATGTTTATTATTTAAAAAATGTTAAATGTATTAAGTAAATATTTCGTATATTAATATTCGAAATTAATGTGTAAAAATTAAATATATACTACTAATTACTGTTCCATAAATATGAAGTTGCCGATGTATTGGTATGGCAGTAAAGAAACTCAGTTTTGCCAATCTAGCGAAAAAAAAGTTTTCGATTTTTTATGTGAATCATAATCAATTTTCGTACATATATATCGTATCGTATATTTATTGTTTCTATGGAAATATAATATAATTTAATTTTATTGTAATTAACATTAGGAAAAATTAAATTAATTTGTAATTATTTTATATTTATTATTTTGTGTAACAAATTAAAATTTTCCGGTCTCAGTTTTCAAAGCACAAAACACACGAAATGGGATTTTCATTTTATTCTTTATGATTGTCTCATTTTTCTTTATAATAATCGAATGCGTTTTAATTTTTTTCATTTTTCCATGGCTTTAAAAATAATGATTCTAAAGAATATACTTATTTATCTACTTTTAGCTTACTTGTAAATAAAGTGTATATACATTATGAGTACACAACAGCAAACTCGGTCAGGAGATGGTGGAGGTCGTAATAAAGGGAAAAAATCCAGTGGTGGAGCTGGAGATACAAATTCCAGTAAAAAATCAGAAGTTAAAACAGAAAAGGAAAAGAACCACCCGAAGGTACGAATATAATTTAAATTTTTGTTTTTGAATTATGAATTATAATGTAGTAGGTAATATTTTGGAAATGAGAAACTGTAAACAACTTGTACTGTTAGATTTACTTTACAATCGATGGAATTTGTTATCTTGAGATAAATCACGATGACCTAAGCTTATGATTGGGGTTTTTGTTTGTATTTGTAGCCAACTGCAGAACAGATAAGAATTGCTCAAATTGTAGAGATAAAAAATGATGTATCAGATGATCCAAAAATTCGGGAAAAGGTTGCCAATTTAATGGAAATGACGCAACGTTCTGAAGAGGAAGTTTGCTGCGCACTAAATGAATGTGACAATGATTTAGAACGTGCTGCAATATTTCTTCTTGAAACATTACCAGTTGGAGCTTTTGAGACATCGTCGAAGAAAAAGAAAAATCGACTAACATCAGTCAGTAATGATGTATCTGGGGGTGATGGTGATTGGAATGAGGGTTCTAATTCCGGTCAAAATGGGCCAAATAACGATGGTAAAGAACGGTCAAGAAGCCGGGGTGGAATTCGTGGTGGACGTGGTGGGACAGATAGCCGAGGATGTAAATTTTTTAGAAACTGTCCTATATTGAAATATTAATTATGTGATCCTTGCAGGGCGTGGCAGAGAGAATCGGGAAAATGATCGTAATAATGTATCATCGGAAAATAAAGACAATAATTGGCGCGGTGGCGGGGGTGGCCGTGGTGGAAGAGGCGGACGTGGTGGTAGTTACGGTGGTCGAGGGGGACGTGGTGGACGAATGGGTCCACGCGGCACAGGGCCACGCGAGTATAATCGTGATCGCAACACTTCTCGGCCCCTCGATAACCTCCAACCAGAAGTGGATACTTGGGACACCAATCAGGTGCAGCCTGAAATTAGTGAGTTTTATTGACTATCTATAATTCCCATGCCTTGTTATTATTACATTTACATGTACCATTTCTGTATAGATACTTGGGGTGATTGGGACAATGAAGAGTATACTGGATCTCTAGCGGATAGTAAAGTTTTTACTCCAAGCGTATCTCAATCTAGTAAGTATTAACCTATTTATTATTTAGAAAAACTTAGATTAAATAAATTAAAATTTAATTTCAGGTGGAACTGAATTGTCAGCACCTCCCGGGTTAGAACAACAAGTGTTAAACCCTCCGTCACATCCAGATGATTTGGTACAGCAATACAGCACGACTGTATGCCCATTTATTAAATGTAACATAAAAACTAACAATGAAATTATTTCTTTTTATTCCAAAAATGCTAGGTCGTATCAAGCACAACAACGGCTGCCGCTGTTGCAGCTGCAAATAATGCGGCACAATTTCCAGAAATTCAATCTGCTGCCCATTTGCGTCAATCACTTGACTTACAGCAACAGATTAATTCAGCATCATCCTCATTATCCGCCGAACAATCTCAGTATTTCAATTCATTGACATCGCAAAATAATGGTCAACCAAGTGTAGTCAATGTAAATTCTTATCAACCGGCTTCTGTGCAATATTCATCTCAGTACGGTAATACAAACAGTTACGGTGAACAAGTTGGTTCAAGTCAACCTCAGACACGAAAACCTCCTCGGGCTCGAGTTCCTCCACCGTCAAAAGTAACATCATTATTTGTCAATAGGTGTTTCAAAATAATATTTAATATCTTATTTTCTTTATTATCTTAGATACCATCAACAGCTGTTGAAATGCCTGGTGATACTTTGAATAATATTCAATATTTGGATGTGCAATTTGGTGGTTTAGATTTTGGAACAGAAGAATCATTCGATAGTTTATCGGAAAAGTTTAATCAGGCTAATTTAGACCCTTCACAGAATGTCTCTCAAACGTCTGACGTTGGACCAGCGGACTATCAAACTAAACAATCTGTTGTCCAGCAGCAAGGTCTAGGTGGAAGTGGTGGCGGAAATTCTGGTGGAGGCGGAGGTTTGCAATCCACACAAATCGCGGATAATTTAGCATCCTACACCCAACGTACTAATCAACAACAAGCATCCAATAATAATTCAGTTGTAGGAAACTCGATGAACAGTACAAGCGGTGGTCTTGATCAGTTGTCTAAAAATGATCATTATAATCAATCAAATCAGACAGGCGGCAGTGGATATCAAACCGTGTCATACCAAAATAATAATTCCGTTTCGGTGAATAAAGCATCGTATCAACCAAATCAACCGCCGCAAGGCTATACAAATTCAAATTATTCAAACACTCAAGTTTCATCGAATAGTAATTATCCACAATCAAGTACTTACAGTACTTATAATCCTACATCGGTGAATTCCTATCAGCAACAAAGCAATAACACGAATAATCCAAATAGTGGCGTAAACTCAGCTGTAGTTAATTCAGTTGGAAATTCAGGAAGCGGTGTCTCTTCAAACAGTAGTTCATCACAAAATCTTCCTGTTAACAACAGTAACGCCAAGTTAGTATAGAAATTTATTTATTTTGTATTTTCCGAAACTATTTAACGGTTTCCCGATATGTTTTGTGTAAATAATATGTTGTTTTTGTGTTTGGTTTTTTTAACGATATACAATTTATTTTCTCTCAGTTCAAATTCAAATGCTGGATATTTGTCTAGCCAATATCCGTCTGTATCTCAAACTGGTTCTGGTTTTCCATCACAGCAAAGTGGTTATCAAAATAACCAAAATGTTTATGGTGGTGCTGGACTAAGTAATAATACAGGGTATGTATATTAAACAAAATTATTGATGTCTATAAAATTTAACTTCTTTAAAATCTAATATTTAATACTATGTATAACCTGTGTGAGATTTGTTTCTTAAGTTATAAGGTTATAACCATTATATTGCTTTATTGTTTGTTTTTTTTTTATTTTTTATTTGTCTTTAAGAATAATGAATGTAGCAGGTTATTTATTAATCGCTCGTTCATTTTTCTTATTTATAAATTACATATATCTATTTCTTGTGCAAATGTAATGGATCCCAAAAAACATAAATTAATGCTTTAGGTACTCGACAAACTCATCAGGAACACAGTATGGTAACTTTAATAGTACAAAATTAAAGGATACAGCAACACCTGTCAGTACGCCATTCGAAAGGTATTCTATGCTTATTTTGTGTGCTTTCATAATTTAACATATTAATCAAATATTGATGATTTTTAAAAGTATTAATTGTAGTACATTTACGTATACTACCTAGCCAAAATTTAGTATTTAAAGCTTGTGTTTAACATGCATTTTTACTTGTTTCAGTGTTTCGTCTAATGTGTCTAGTAGTGCACCTAGCTCGGTATCATCTAATTCAGCTGTGACAACAAGTAGTATGAGTTCACCGTCCCTTGGTTTAACAAACACTAAAGTTACAAATTCAACAGGTAAAACTAATTAAATTTAGGTTGAATAATGTAGTTATAGAGTTTTGAATGGAATTATCTTTCATTTCTAGCTAAAGGTACTGGTGGTGTTGTGCAAAATATCCCAATGGTAAGTCAATACATTCAAGCTGGAATGCCGTTTTATCAGCAACCCGTCTATTCATTTGAAGAAATTCAGATGATGCAACAGAGAATGCCTCATGTGGTATATAAATAAATTAATTTCTATTTATTTTCAAATGGATTTGGGTTTATGCCATTTTTCTTTTTTTTCGTTTTATTTTATTTGTTGCACACAACAAATTTATTTTGTAGCCTGGATATTATGATTTAAATTATCAAACGCCGACAAGTTTAGGTGCAGGTGGTGTACGTGATGCTAATATGGCTTCTGTGGCGTATTCGGCCATGTCGGATGCTAGATTTACAAGAACTGATAATAATTCAAGTCCTGTTAGTAATGTACCAAGTACAATGTCACAACAAACAGGTTCGGGAGGGCCTGTTCTTAATGTACCATATGCGTATGCATTTTATGGGGGTATGCCTGGAGGTTTTCAATATGGAACACCTGCAATTTATCCAGTAAGTTTCAATCATCTTATTGCTCATTTATTCTCAAATATAATCAATCTTAATGTCTGTCTATTTTTAGCAACAAATGGCTACAGCAAGTGCAACGTCCGGTGGGCAATTTCCAAAACCGTCGTACAACAGTGGTTACGGATCAAGTGGGTACGATGCAATTGGTCAAACAGCCCAAGATTATAGTAAAGGTGGTTATCCTGGTGGCGGTATTGGACAACAGTCAAAAGGACAAACTGTGTCCAATCCGCAATCAGCTGGTACTGGATCTGACATTTCATCGTCTATGTACGGAAAGAGCCATGTAGCTCTAAACAAAGTCAATGTAAGAAATTGAATCAAAATTTATTCAAAAATAGTTATGGCCAAAATTAAATTTCAGTCATACGATAACAAATCGTTTCATTCGGGTACACCACCACCATTTAATTTAGCTGGAACACAAACTGCAGGTGCTACGTCAGCTCAATTTAGTACACAACATTTATACATACCAACAATGCCGGCACCGCATCATAGTATGAATATGCATCAGCAAATGCATCAGGTTTGTGTATTTTAATAATGATCTCTTATTAAATTCCCGGATTTTTTAAAGTTTTATTTTTTTTATTTAAAAAATTTAAAAAATCAGAAGTAAAGTTGAAGTAAACTTTACGGCTGATTAGTCTCTGAAAATATACGGTGACGGATATTTTTGTATTTTTTGTGTTTACTCTTATCTGAAAGTATAATCGTCAATTATTTTTATTTTATTTTTTGTTTTATAGGATTCATATTTTCAGTAAAACCGTAACCTCGATTGATTTTGTATTAAAAAAAAAAAAAATTATAAACCGCATGCTTCCAATTATTACAAATTATTAGTAGTGAATTTTTTTTAAATTTATTATAATTTTTACGGTTTGTGAATTAATTGATCAAAGTTTTAGCGTATGTATAAATAAATATTGTTTGATTAATTAATTCTCAAATTCGATTTAAAATACAAAGTGATTAGATAAATAATAAATATGAACAGTAGAGACGAGATCAGAGGCATGATAAGATATGAAAATTGTAATTATTTTTCCTTAAATAAATTAAGAAACAAATAATTTTATTTTTTATTTTTTTTCACTTTGCATGACACACGACAAACTTTTGTGTTTTTCCAAAAAAAAAAAAAAATAATCGAAAACCCTCTATTTTAAACATTTTTTAATTTAATTAATTTTTTTTTTTTTTTTTTGGAAAAACTACAAAAATATTTTATTATACATGAAATATTCGTCTCTGTATAGATGGATGGCCGAATTCATAATAACAATAATAGTAATCCTAACAGACGGGTAAGTTCTGTAACTTGTAATGTTGTGTTTAGAGCTTTTCTAATTTATTTACTGTTTGTTGTTGTAGTCAAATATTATGAAAATTCAAAATATGTTTCCAAGATAAAATTATTAGTATGGCTGGCTTAAAATGCTAGAATAGTAATTTATAAAAATGAATAAAAAAAAAAAATTCGACTTGCTTTTGAAATTCTATATTGGGCTCAACGCGCATTTTATTTTTTATTGTTGGACAGTTGCTCCCGAAGGGTAGTCACTAATGCGTGATGTGTTTGTTTATTTATAGGACTCTAGCAGTACTGGACAAAGACAACCGTCCAGCAGTCAAGGAAAGACTGGCACAAAGCAAGGGTATTCGCCATCCTACTGGACAGCTCAGAACTAAAAATATTTTTTTTTTTCAATTCAATGTTTTTTGGTAAGTAAACAGATGAATTGTCTCACGGCACCGGAAAATTATTACATACAAAAAGTAATGTTAGTACATAATATGGTTTCAATACTACTTATTTTTTTTTTTGATGGAAAATTGAAAATAACTTTAATTTTTGTGTGCATTATTTTTTGAGTTCGTGTTTCAAGATTTGGTCACTGAGCTATTTATGTCCAAGAACTATATTTCCTTGATTGTTCGCCTGTCTCGTGCTCTCGGAATTTTTAATTTTATTTATATTTCTAGAATTCCTTAAAATTTGAACAACAAAAACATGAAAATTTGCATCGTGGAAAAAACTGAAAAATAAAAATATATAAATCGTTTCTTAATGTCTAAGGATAAAAATATCTTCAATGAAATCTTTGTTTTTTGTATGAATTATTATAATTAATTATTTTATTATTTTCTCCACCGTCTCTCAATAAAAAAATAAAAAAAAAAAAATTACATGGATTTTTTTTTATTTCAAATCAAAGTTTATAATATAATTATAATATATAAAATAAAATAAAAAACTATGTTATATTAATTATTATTTTATATCATTTTTGGTTTAAGATTAAAACAAATACTTTTTTTTTAATTTAATGTTTAATTTTCTTGTGTATCAAAAAATTAAAACAAAATTAAATTAACTAATTAATTAATTAATGAATATTATGAATGATGACGATTAGTAGATATAAATTACTAATATAATAATTAAAATAAATAAAATTATAAAAAAACAATAAATATTTTAATTTTATTTTACACAAATATAAATAAAAGAAAATTATTTTTATTTTAATTAATTTTTTGCCGCATAAATAAATTTTTACGTGCTATTAGAAAATAAAATAATATTGAATATAAATATACATAATATTAAAAATAAAAAAAATTATTATTTTCATTTATCTTTTTAAATTAATTTTTATTAAATTAAACAATAATTAAATTATTCTTTTTTTTTTGAAATAATCAAAGTAAAAATATGTAAAATTATGTTTTTTTTACTGTTTATATATAATGCAAAAAAAAAACTGAAACTAATATAAAAGATGAATTCGTGTAATATTTAAAAGGAAAACAAAAGGAAATTATTAAATTAACAAAAAAAATTAAAGATTCTATTTTCTTTACTTTGTGTTAACTTATAATACTACATATAACGGATATCAATATAAAAAAGCGATCGTACATCCAAAAAGGATGTTGGTGCCATATCATTAGTAAATTAACGCAATATTTTCGTTTTTTAATCAACGAAGCATTGACGCATCAAATTAAAACAAAATGATAACGGCTGAAAAGAGCGGATTATAGAGGTTTCAATCCTTTGAAGACGTTTATTTATTTTTAGGTAAGTACATATGTTATTGTTATTTTTGTAATGTATTACCACAGAATAATAAACAACCAGAAGGGATATTACGTGGACCACGAAATGTTTGCTCTTACCTTATATTTTACATGTTAAGGACTTCAAGAAGGCAGTCCCTCTTCCGTGTATTCCTCCTAGATATTTAATCTCTTTGGAAAAAGAACAGTAGTATTGTTAAACGAGGGAGCTGTAAGCACGAGCTTTTTCCTCGTAAAAGGAACAATGACAGTTTTGTTTGAATTGACAC
Organism: Tipula helvola; assembly: GCA_963556165.1. Taxonomy (NCBI): domain Eukaryota; kingdom Metazoa; phylum Arthropoda; class Insecta; order Diptera; family Tipulidae; genus Tipula; species Tipula helvola. Next base: position 120,645,005 of record OY744483.1, read on the forward strand.
TGAGTCCTTCCTGGTCACACCACTGGCATATTACATTGAGGGCATATGACGTCATCAAACTTGCCTCTCATTATGATGGCCACATCATCCGCATAGCCCTGGACATCAAACCCATGGTTACTCAGAAGGACCAGTAGTCTGTCAATAATCAATGACCATAAAAGAGGAGACAGTACGCCTCCTTGCAAACAGCCCTGGTGGTTACTAACTCGCCACCTAGTCTGGCTGTAATCTCACGATGGAGCGGCTCCACCCAATAGTAGAAAATGGAACTCGCCCTTTTTCATTGCTGCTCTCTCTATCGACCCATAGGAGGTATTATCAAATGCCACCTCAATGTCCACAAAGGACAATTTATATGCCACCGATTTTTCAATCCTCGTGACGAGACCACTAAGGGCCATCACAGTGGATTTATCAGTTTCATAGGCAAACTGGTCCCGATGCAGCGGATTTTTTTCAAGGATCTCACTTCTTATTTGATAATCTACGATTTTTTTCATCGCCTTCAATAGAAACGATGTGAGGCTAATTGGCCGGTAAGCCTTGGGCTGGGTGTCTGGACGACCTCCTTCCTTTGGTATAAATAAAGACAACATTTACTTCCCTTCATAGTTTCGGAATACAGTTAAAAGCATATAACTTCCCCGAAACATCTGTATCAAGCTAGGAACTATTTCCTCAATACCTTTTTGAAGTAAAGCAAGAAATATACCATCCCCCCAGCGGATTTAAAACGTTTGAAAGATCCAATAGCCCATCTCACCTTGCTGGCTGTAAACATTTTCCCAGAGAGACTCCAGATCCTACTGTGAGGCGCATAGGCCACCTCACTTGCGAAGAGTCATACGGGTCTCCTTGGGCTCATACCCCTACTGAATTCGGAAAGTGGGTATCTAATAGTACCTCTAAGGTTTCTTTCCGATTTTCAGTGAACCCCCATTTTGCTTCTGAAGAAGTCCTAACCAATTAAAAATGATCTCTAGAAAGGAGTTTCTGGAGACGAGCTGCAGAGGGCAATTCATTGATTCCCTCACAGAAATTTCTCCAGGTATCCCTTTTGGATCTTCTTAATTTGAGATTATACTCCGTCAAGGCCATCTTATACTCGCCCCATTCACCGGTGCGTTTAGCCTTATTGAATAATCTTGTCGATTTTTTCTCAGCTTACCCAGCGTCCCGTTCCACCAAAGGGACTATCTTTGTGGACTCTCTTCGCTTAACCGGGCAGCTGTTCTCGCAAGCCAAGTGTATAGAATTATGCAGCTGGTTTGAAAAGACATCCAAGCGCAAGCCCTCTGGAGACTCTATGTTCCCATAACCGAGGACATTCCTGATTCGAGTGAACTCTGTAAGAGTCCAATTCGGTCAGTTTTGGAATTCTGATGTCCTGCCGCTGCATGGTCTCGGCCGTCAAATCGAATTTGATGTGAAAGTGATCCGGTAATGAGGACTCTCCAGGCACATACCAGTTTTTAACTAAGTCACTGAAAAGCGGACTAGCAAGTTTCAAATCTAGGACCTCTTCTCTAATCGCAAAAGTAGTAGGTATCTTTCCCCTATTGACAATGTCTACATTATTTGAGAACAGAAATTCAAAAAGGTGCTCACCCCTATTATCGATGTCCGTGCTGCCCCACACCGATGGTGCGCGCTTGCAACCCTACTTACCAGGTAGGCCAGCCCATTGCGTTTGCAATGAGCTATGAGCCGCATAAGTGGAGGTGTCAACTCTGAGTCTCCAGGAAAGTAGGCGAAGGCCATTATAGCCTCCTGTTTGTCTCTTTCCCCCAGAATCTCCGCCATCACTGCAACCAAAGTCCCTGGAGATGAACTCTAAAATGGGAATACAATTAATTTGCGAGCTACCCAAAATGGCCGCTCTTGGGCTCTCAGTTCCATTATGATAAATCAACTTACCCACTTGATTTGGTATACCTCTAATTTGATTACCTGTCACCCATGGCACGTGGATTAGGGCCATGCCAATGTTATGGCAGATAAACCTGCGACAAAGGACGTCCGAAGACGCCTTTGCATGATGCAGGTTTATCTGCAGGCAGGCCCGGTTCATCCTCCTTTCCCGCATCGCCATCACCCACTAAACGTAGTTTGACCGGCAGATGGTCGACCGATGACCTCCACCTCCATACTGCTGCCCTCCGATGTCTGAGAGCCTCCAGGTCTCACCAGTGACTTTTGCGGGGTACCCCTTGCGAGGCTATCGCCCTTCTCCAGGGGTTATCCTGACGCCTTCCTCTCTTTCTCCCGCCTTCTCCTCACCTATCTCCTAGAGAGGGCCGCCACTCCAGTGGTCTTGGCTATAGGTGCCGCCACGGTCTATTATTGACCAAATAGCAAAAAAATACTGTTTCTGACTTGTTCGTATAGTAGTACAATATTTCGGTCTACTATCATCACATACTTAAGCATAATGAATGGCGAATATTGCATAGCGTGAACAAGAGTTGTATTTTACAAGATAGTAGCTAAGTTATTCCAAACCTAAAATGGAGAACTACTTTCGCTCATTAAAAAAATATAGATACCTACTCTACAGAAATGTAAAAAAATCGAAAATGAAACGCGGAAAGAAGTGGAAGGTTGTCAAACAACGGGTAAGTTCAATACATATAATTATTATTTAAGAGCACAGTATGTATACATGCATACAAAATCTAATCAAATTCATATTCCAAATAAATGTTTATTTTAGCGCTTAAAATTATCCAGAAAAACATGAAAAATACTCTTTACTTTTGCGGGTTTATATGAATTTTCAACCTAATGAAAAAAATGTTTGTTCGTTATGTTGGAAATTTATGCAAACCTGTAAGTCAAAAGTAAAAAAGTGATGAAAGTTTCTTCCCAACTAATTTTGGGTCGACATATGCGCGTATTTATTAGGAGATACATACATACTATATTTATCATTTCATTACGCATAATGCCGCCATTAACAAAAATATATACAACGGTGTTAAAAATAAACAAAATAACTATTTTATAAAAATATGCTTTACAAAACTTATTTTGTTATTCTTCAAAATTTAATTTGTTTATATCCATATTGAAGGAAGAAAGTGGCTCTTACCTTAAAGGTGGAGCTACCTCATCAGTGGCAGGGGTAAGTGGCACCATGGCATCAAAGCCAGGAGTCAGCGATACCAATGCCAGGCAAGAGAGCGGGGGATCGGGAAGGATCCCTCCTGCAAAGCGACGATACAGGGAGAAACGGTCGGCGCATAAAATTCTGGATAAACTGGCTGCAACCCCTGAGGGGCAGCTTACAGTAGAACAGAAGCAATCTGTGGCTTGGGCGAGGGAGATTGTCGGCCGCGACAGCTCGGATAGGGTCCTTGTGCCTAAAAGGCCGAGGTCTCAGGATGAGCTCGAAGGGGGCGACAGCAAACGAGCCAAGACCGTCACTGGAGCGATATCGGGAGATCCAAAGGAAAAACCGAAATTGTTCAGTGAAATAGTAAAGGAGAACGTACTGGTGCTAGCGGTAATTGACAGAAGTCAAGAAGATGGGAGCATCACGGCAGGAAAGTGGAGGGAAGTGTATAATGCACTAAACTCCATTTTCATCAAGGTCCTGAGAGAAAATCCAGGACCCCCTCCGTTCTGTAGAGATGCGGGATGGCATCAAGGGCGCGTAAAGTTAACTGCGTGCTCGGATCAAAGATCGGTGGATCTTTATAAAAAGGCAATAGCCGAAGTAGGTGAGGTATGGGAAGGCGCGAGGCTTGAGGCAGTTCGAAAGGAAGAAATTCCGAGTAGACCAAGGGCCCGCGTCTGGTTACCAACCAAACCAGAAAAGCCAGAAGATATCCTTGAGATTATTCAGGCAAGTAATCCAAATCTTCCAACGAAAGATTGGAAGATTGTCAAACAGGAGGAGGCTAAAGGGGGCTTCAGAATGGCAATCATGCTGCTCAATAAGGAGTCCCTTACTCCCCTGGCAGAGACAAAGGGTGTGATCAGCTTCGGTTTCGGGTCGATCACTCTCAACGTTTTTAAAAAAGATGAGGTAGGCATGCGCTCGGAGGACGGGCCGGAGGTGGACGTCGGACGGACCCAGCGGCAGACAGTCGAGCAAGCGCATGGGGTTATAACAGACGATGACGTGGAGCTGCTATTGGAGAGAGGCGGCCGTCTCTCGCTTGGATCCGATGGGGACACCCTGTCGGAATCTGAACGAAGAGAGGCTGGGGACTCTCAAGGCAGCGAAGCATCAATTATGGGGGGTGACACGGCGGATACTAGCGGCCCCCCGGAGGAAGGTAGCATTAGCCTGAAACAGGGAATGCATGAAGAGGTAAGTGAGATAATGCATGGTGATTAATATTGTGCAGATTAATCTTCACCATACGAAGGCTGCTTCGGCGGCTCTCGTTCTCAGACTGACTAGATCAGGAGAGGAGCTAGTGTTAATCCAGGAACCTTGGATTAACAAAAACAGGATCTGTGGCCTTAAGGTGAAAGGGTATACAACTTTGTACTCAAGTAACTCTGAGAAGATAAGATCTTGCATTTTAGTGAAAAATACTTTAAAAATTTTTCTACTTTCTCAATACAGTAGTGGTGACGTTACTGCGATCAGTATGGAGGTTGGCAGAGACAAGTTTTGGCTGGTCTCTGCGTATATGGATCGGGAGAAGGAGATCCCGCCGGATAACCTGGGGGACCTGATCCGAGAAGCAAGGAAAAATAGGATTGGTGTGATACTCGGATGTGATGCAAATGCGCATCACACAATTTGGGGGAGCACTGATATTAATGAGAGGGGTGAGTTATTTTTTGATTACTTATTAAATACTAACCTTTCAGTCTGTAATGTTGGGCAGGAACCGACATTTATCGTTAGTAATCGGCAGGAGGTTCTAGATGTGACCTTCGCCTCGGATACTATTTTTCAGTTGATTAGGGGATGGAGAGTGGCGAAGGAGCACTCATTCTCTGATCATCAATATATAACTTATAACCTTAACATTCACCCTGTTACCCAGAAGCCTTTCAGGAATCCTAGAAGGACAAACTGGGAGAAATATGGGGAGGTGTTGGAGGAACTATTGCCGGAGGTCCCCGGACCTCCGGAGACAGTGGAAGAATTGAATTGCATTGTGGATGTTGTCACAAGAGCATGCAATCTTTCCTTTAATGCTTCTTGCCCCCTGATAAAGCCAAGGGGCAGGCAGAAACCGGCATGGTGGTCCATGGAGTTGGAGACCTTTCGGAAGGCGTGTAGGACAGCCTTTAATAAGGCAAAGAGCACGAGGCATGTACGGGACTGGGACTCCTATAAGGAGGACCTAAGAAAGTACAAAAAAGAATTGAGGAAGGCACAGAGGGGATCTTGGAGACTCTTTTGTGGTAGAATGGAAGAAGTCTCTGAGACTTCCCGCCTTAGGAAGATTCTATCTACTAACCCAACTAGTCCTAGTTACTTAATTAGACCAGACGGGTCATGGACAGCTTCAAGTGCGGAATCGTTGGAGCTTCTCATCGATACCCACTTTCCGGGAAGCTTTGATGACTCGATGGAGCCTGGAGCTCATCGAGGAACACCTCCAATAGATATGGAGGGCATATTGGATAGAGAGCGGATCAGGTGGGCGCTGCAGGGTTTTAAGCCTTATAAGTCGGCGGGCCCGGATCGGATTATACCAGCAGAGATCCAAAAGAACTCTGCGGCCATCCTCCCCTGGCTAGAGGTTATCTTCAGGGGATGTCTGAAACTAGTCTATATTCCTAGGAATTGGACAGAGGTCAAAGTAGTCTTTATCCCGAAATCGGGAAAGAGCTCACATGCTCATCCAAAGGACCTGAGGCCTATAACTCTATCATCCTTTCTGCTGAAAACCCTGGAAAGGTTGATAGATGTATTTATTCGATCAAGAATTGAACCCAGGAATTGGGCAATGTCGCAGCATGCGTACTGTAAGGGAAAGTCGGTGGACACAGCTCTGCACGATCTAGTACGCACAATTGAGAAATCAATTTACTTGCAAGAGTTTTGCATGGTAGCATTTCTCGATATTGAGGGTGCTTTTAATAATGTAAAAACGGAGGCGATCATGGAAGGATTGTCTTTTTTGAAGGTGGACTGCTCTATAAGTAGGTTAATAAATCAGATGCTGGTAAGCAGGACTATTACCTCGGAGATGGGAGAGTCCAAGATTAGAAGACGGGTGGTTAGAGGAACCCCACAAGGAGGTGTAATGTCCCCCATTCTCTGGAGTGCAGTGATTAATGGATTGCTGCTGGAACTAGAGAGAGAGGGGATAGGGGTTGTAGCATATGCTGATGATGTAGCGATAGCTGTCTCAGGCAAATATCTAGATACGATTAGGGATGTTATGCAGAATGCACTCCTGATCGTTACGAAATGGGCCAGCAAATGTGGATTGGGGATTAACCCGTCCAAAACAGAGCTGGTACTATTTACTAGGAAATATAAAATTCCGGTGGTTAGCCCTCCTATCATAAACGGCAGCGGACTAGTTTTTGCTGACCGAGCGAGATTTCTGGGCATAATCTTTGATAGTAAGCTCAGCTGGAAGCCTAACACTTTGGAAAGAGTGAATAAGGCTATTGTAGCCTTATACTCGTGTAGAAACGCTATAGGTAAGAGATGGGGCTTGAAACCGGAGCTGGTATACTGGCTCTATACCGCCGTGGTAAGACCTGTGCTAATGTACGGGGTGGGCGTTTGGTGGCCAGCTCTAGATAAGGTAACTTATAGAGGTATGATGGAGAAGGTGCAAAGAACGGCCTGTATGCTTATAAGCGGGGCGCTTAGGACAACACCTACACGCGCTTTAGAGGTTATGTTCCACCTTATTCCAATCGACCTTTATGGTAAACAGACGGCAGCCAACGTGGCTACGAGGCTCTTGGCTGTCTCTCAATGGAAGTGTCTTCAGGTGGGACACTCGACGATAGGTAGATTCGCTGGCGAAGAACTGGCGAATCTGGATTATATCACACCAACGTTGTGCTTCGATAAGGGTTTCCGTACCATCTTTCCCTCAAGGGAATCCTGGAGAAACGGATCAATCTTGGAAAACGAGGCAGTGCAATTTTTCACGGACGGCTCGAGGCTAGACGATCAGGTAGGAGCCGGAGTCTTCTGTGATAAACTTAATGTTAATATTTCTGTTCGTCTCCCTGACTACTGCAGCGTGTACCAGGCTGAAGTGGTGGCGATCGGGCAAGTCATGATATGGTTGAAGCATAATGTGGTATCCGGGAGGGATATCGCAATTTATGTGGACAGTCAGGCAGCGATCAAGTCACTTGGGGCAGTTTGTCTGAAGTCGCGGGTGGCGCTGGATTGCCGATCATCTCTTAACGAGATGAGCGAGTATTTCAGCATCCAGATAATCTGGGTCCCGGGTCACTCGGACGTCACGGGGAACTGCAGGGCGGACGAACTAGCTAGGTACGGTACGACTCTCCAGATGCAGCCGGAAATGGTAGGTCTGGGGAGGCCTATGGCAGTGCTAAAATGGGCGCTCAGTAAAAGGGCAATCGCCTTGACAAATGAGAGGTGGATCAACACTCTCACGTGCAGGGTAGCAAAGCAAGTTTGGCCAAAACTGGACTTGCGGCGCTCCAAGGTACTAATATCCCTGGGAAGACAAGAAATAGGATTGGTCGTAGGGATAATGACAGGTCACTGCCTTTTTGGGGAGCATGCGAGAAGGCTGGGGATACAGACGAATGACTTTTGTAGAAGTTGCATGGACGAAGAGGAGGAGGAGACTTTGGAACACTTCCTATGCTCATGTCCGGCGCTATCATACAGAAGGCATAAGTATTTGGGTGTGTACGGTATGGACAGCCTTTCGGAACTCGCGGACTGTGGAGTGCGAGATTTACTACGCTATATAAATAGCTCTGGTTGGTTTCAACGGGAGTAATGGGGAGATGGGATCCTGTGGTATCACAACGGGCCATTGCTGGCCTAAGTGTGCGATAGCAGCCACTTCAACCTAACCTAACCTAACCTATATCCATATACGGTCATTTTGGATTCTTAGCCGTGTAAAATGCTAAAATGCTTACACTAAATGGCTACTCATACTCTAATATTTAAAATAATTATTTTGCCTTTCAAATGACTAATTTTTGATAAATGCTATTTTGCCATGAATATTTTAAATTAGCTATAAAACCTAATTAGCTGTGAATATAACTATTATATTTTATAGTAATTTAGATGAGCACACTAGCCCAAAAATTTAGCATTTGAGAAAACTAAAATCATTCCCCGCTTTGGTCAACGTGATACGTTTTGTCAGTCATTTTTACGTAATTTTGACTTTTCAGCATTTATAGCAATGCTAATTTAGTCCACAAAAACTGGTCAGCGTGACTAAATTTTGGACACAAATTTTTACTCAGGAAAAGGTTAAATATGCATGACTAAGGCCAGTATTTATAGTTGTGACTATTACTATTGTTATTATAGCAACGATTTTCGAAAATCATTTCAAAATCTTGTCTAAAATTCGATACGAATTTCGAATTTAATTTCTTGTTTTAGATATTTTGTGGCAATGCTTAAAGTGATGGATTTTGATCACTATAAGCATTGTTACATTACAAATAAATCTTATTAGTAACAAATCACTTATAATGTTATAATAGATTACGCCTTGCGCACTTTGCCTATTTGGACCATAAAATAAACGGATATGGCAAATGACGTCAAATGAGAGTGAACAGTTTTGAATCCAAATTGAATCCAAAAATTAAATTAAATAAAATAAATAATGTGGTGCGTCGTATTTAATTGTTTGTTTGTTTGTTCTTTTCATTTGCTAAGGTCGACTAGCACTTATAGCTGTATATGACCCAGCTAACTGTTTAAATAAACGGTTAATCCAAGCTTCTAGAAAGAAGTATGGACGTCCCGAGTACAACTATTTACTTTCACTATGAGTCGCACTTTGTGACACCTCCGACTAGCACGGATATTATGGGCCTTATACATATAAAAATGCAGTACCCGGAACCACTATCTATTTTATTATGTTGTATATTTTGATATCCTCGCTCATTTACACGATATAACGGGCCTTATGCGATAATGCGCAGTACCCGGGACCACTAGCTTAATAAAGATGTTCACTCTTCTAGATCTATATTGCGACATTTAACACAGCATTCACAATGCAAAACTTTTTACTTTTGATTTACAGATTTGTATGAATTTCCAACATAACGAGCAAACATTTTTATTCGTCAAGTTGGAAATTCATACAAACCTGGAAGGCAAAAGTAAAAAGTTTTTCATTGTGAATGCTGTGTAATTGTTGTAATAACAATATGTATAAATAATTGTCCATATTCGCCTTTAAAGCGCCGCAAGAGGCGCTACGATTTATTCGAGCCAATGGTGGTAACCGGTTATTTATGTACCGCATTTATATTTAAATTCAAATATTATTGATAAATTAATTACCTATCTAAATGAATTTAATTTTTTAATTGCAAAAAAACGATTATTTTGAAATAAATTCACTAAGAAACATGTCTAATTATGGATTTATTTACCGGTTGACCACCATTGGCTAAGTTGTAAAACCGTTCACCAGATGTCAGCCACTTTGCGTTAAAAGGCGAATAGTTTTCATTCTTTTCCAACAAATAAGAGATTTTTGAAAGCATGGATCATATTTTGTAAGAGGAAAGAAATATTTAAAATACATCCATATATTATACATCTATTCGACAAATTCCTTATTTTCCATACATTTCCTTTGCAATATCTTACTAGCAACTCTCAGTTGACGTAACGCGCAGTAAACTACGAAAACGAAATCCACGAAGGCATAATCTATTATAGGTAAGTGAATTGTGTCTTATAGTTAGGTTTATAAATACGAAAACTATTACTATAACAGTAGTTATAATTATTGTAGTAACGACTATAAATTCGGGCCTAATACGGTAGACACACACAAAGTTAATCGCGATTTTCATTTATCCCGATTGTCAAAAATCGCGTTGTGAAAACGAAATAATCCAGTTTTCTGTGAAAATTGTGTAATGATGGTTGTCTGTCATTACACGATTTTCACATAAACCGGATTATTTTGTTTCCACAGCGCAATTTTTGACAAAAATGACAACTGAAAATCACGATTAACTCTGTGTCTGTCTACCGTATAAGATTCCGGTCAACTCAAAAAAAGAAATTAATAAAAATACGATAGGTTAAATGGCATGACTGAAAATTATAGTGTCAGTTTAGTGTCAATTATTATTCTTCTGTTATCTTTTGTTCTTGTAAAAGTATATCTGCAAAACAGTGGATAGGAAACGCATCCTTGAAGTGTCGAAGAGATAGTTCAGTAGGCGGAAATTAAAAATAAAAGAAAACGTTTTACTTTAAAAACTAATGTCACAGACAAGAATAGACAGATGTGGATCTTGTATGGGCCATATTTACCTTAGACCATATAATATAATGGACCGCTAGCGAAGTGACGTTTCCATATAAAATTGTAAAGTAGCCTGTCTCCAACATCTCCAGTGCAAAGTAGCCTTGTGACTGATAGGGTAACTATAACAAGTATAATCAAAAATTACTACCCACAGATGTCACTACAAAATTCAGTAGATACATTTAGGACCAACAGATGTCACTGCAAATTTAAATTTACATATAAATAAAATAAAAAACGATAATTCAAAAAAATTATTTTATTGACCTATAATATGGATAATTTTATTTAACTTTGTTCTAACAAAAGGTTTATTATTCAGATTTATAAGATTTACGATGTTTGAAGTTGCAGTGACATCTGTTGGTATTAACAAGTCTACTTAATTTGGTAGCGACATCTGTGGATACTAAGTTTGATTATACTTGCTATAGTTACCCTATCGGTCACAAGGCTACTTTGCGCTGCAGATGTTGGAGACAGTTAAAAGCCATTGCTAGCGGTCCATTATATTATATTATGGTCTAAGATATTTACATTCTAAATTTCAATACCAAATTCCAATACAATTCTTTTAGAGCAGGACGTACATTTCTGTCTCTTTTAATCTTTTTTTACGTATGGCTATTTTGACTATATCAAAGCAAACATAAGCCAACTTCAAATAACATTTTATTTTATAATATATACGTCCTGCTCTAAATGGATTGGATTGGAATTTGGTATTGAAATTTAAGCATGAAACACACCGAGCAGCGGCAGCGAGCATCAGATTTAAATATACCTTGATTTGCTGATGTATTCATAGATACTCGTATGTTAAGCAAAATTATAAACAATTTTTTTAAAAACATTCAAATATTTGATAATTTTAATAGATAAATTTCGATTAAAAGAAAATCTATCACAAGTGGAATATGTGGGACATGTCGCGCTGCTCTTGGTGTGTTTCAGCCTTTAGAATGGAAATATGACCCATACAAGATCCACATCTGTCTATTCTTATCTGTGCTAATGTATAAAACAAAAATCATATTGTGAATTTTCCAACAACCCGCTAAACAAAAAATGCGAATCGAAAAAACGATACGTTTTAGATACGTAAACGATACTATACACTAAGGGTGTACGTCACAATTCAACTATACATAAACACTCTTGCCATTCAGAGGATCGACATATTTGTGTTAAAAGAAAATTAGTTTTTCAAAAATATTTTGTGTTGTGAGGTTTGCAAAGTAAGTACACCTATATATTTATTTTATTAAACCATTTAAGTTTATTATTTTGATACGTGTATTGTATATATTTTAGGATGTGTGACCAATTTTTACTAAATCGGTGTGATAAAAGTGCTGTGAACAGAAAAAATTAAACATGCAAATTATATAATTTGTATTGTAGGTTCATCTACTTTAAATAAATAATAAAAAATTAATCATATTATAAAAGATACAAAACACACTTTTTATATTTGCTAATAATCATCGCAATCAACTCGAAAAATAAGATTTGTAAATTGATCGCATAATTAGGTTTGTTTCCGCTACGAAAAATAAGTATCGCAAACGTAACGCAAAAATCGATATACATATTCCGATTCGTAAAAAATTCTAATTATCATGGGACGTTCGATTCGTAAACGTATTGATTTCGAATCGTGAAAACGATTCGTAAACGATGTTTTGTATGAACATCAAACATCATTTTCGTATCGTAAACGTATCGCTTTGTTTAGCGGGAAGTAGACGAGGTAGTTGTTTATGCAACCCCAGTCAGTGGGTCACTTAATAAAAGGCCAATTCACTCTACACATGAACGTTGGTTTTTTCACTGATACACGTTACGTATAAATAAGAACACAATTTATAATGATTAAGTTATTAGGGTGCCAAAAAAAAAAAAATAATGTTGTACAAAAATGCAAAGCAAACGTACTATAAATTTGTGCAATCACCACAATACTTCCTCCCCAGTAACATTATCCATGATTTACACAACTAACCTCTGTAAGTCAAAGGTAATTTTTTGTATTAGGTACAGGCTTCGAAATGGAATTTGGAATTTTGTCTGGACTTTTGATGATTCGAAATTAATTTGTTGTCGAAATGGTTCTTCACCTTGACTCTGACGCTTGACTTTTTATCGCAGGGTTTAAGTCGATTATCGATTGAAACTTTTATCTTTGAATTTATTTCGATAAAAAAAGATTTTTCCGAACGGCTTAAAACCAAATATGAACCTGTATAAGGGGCTTGTAAGGATTTTCGAAGTGCGTCGGTTCTGAGAAAAACGTGCGAACCCGAATTGAAATCTTTGCTAACAAAAATGTTTTTCCCATCACTCCTAGATGCGGGTGTAGGTTTAATTTCGTCGAAATGTTTTCTTAAATTTTGAACGAACTCGGTTTATGGCATTAGTGCGCTGATTTTTTTTCTAAAAATTATCCCGATACTCGTAACGAGATCCGAAGATTAATTCTGCTGAAGTTCCTTATTGTAACTCTTGTCACGCAATATCGCTGATTTTCAGAAACCGGTATTGGACCGATGATGTCTAAATGTATTTCTGAAAAGCGTTGCGACGCTAACCTATAAGAGCCGACAGGAAATTTTGTGTGTCTTGAAACTTTTGATTTTTGACTTTGGGTCATGACTTTTGAATCGTTCTTTGTTGAAGGCCAAATAATATTATTAGTTAAAAGTTTGATAGAAGCCTTAATACCTGGATGTGATAAATTGTGAAATGATTCAAAGATCGTTTTTCGAAAACAGTGGAATGTACGGTCATATCTATCGAAACGCTGCTACAAATAAATTTTGTTGTTTTAAACAAGGTAATTGTTTGAATTTCAAAGTTTTGTTACTGGCTAATAATTCTCGAAGCTCTTCGTCGTTTATTTGTGCACCTGATATTGCTGCGTAATCAATACGGATAGAAATTTGGTTAATGCGTGAGAGAGAATCTGCAACGATATTGTTCATGCTTGAGATATTTTACATATCGGTAATGAATTAGCCAGTGAAATCTAGATGTCTGAATTGACGTGGAGATGCTTTTTCCGGGTTCTGTTTAAAGGCGGAAATCAGAGGTTTATGATCGATGACCAGCTTGAACTCGCGGCCTTCAACAGATATTTGAAGTGCTTAATGCCTGAACCAGTGTTCTGTCTCATAATTACTATATCTTTGCTGCGATTCACTGAGACGTACTGAACAGAAACTAAGTAGTTGCCATGTATCTGAAACTTACTGCTGAACCACCGCCCGATTGCCGTATCCGTTGCCTCGACTATAATGGCTAATTTAACTGTAGTCAAGGAATGTGCCAGTAAAGTAGCTTATCCTAACTTTTCCTTGCAGTTATCGAAGAATTGTATAGATGCTGGCGACCAATGGATAGAAGTTTTACTGTTTTTGTTTTTTTGTTTTGGCGAGATTCAAACAGCTGATCTCACTTCAGCGGGGTCAGATCAGTGTGGTTGTTGGAGTGATTACGGGGCGCTATCTCATAGGCAGACATGCGAGTAGACTTGGTTTCTTCTCACATGACTACTGTAGTAGTTGCGAGGACGAAGAGGAGGAAAGGTTTTGTCCTCATCTGGCACAAAACAGACTAAAGTTTCTAGGGACATCCCTCTTTAACGACCTGACGGAACTCAGCAGGATGGACGTCAGGTGTATCCGTAGTTGACCAAATTCCAGAACTTCGTCCAAAAATCATTTTAGAATCCCATTTCCATCACGTATATTAAATTTCACTAAAATCTGTTAAGAAATAGCCCATATTAATTGGCCATTATTTCGTTGTAATCGGTTGGGGAATAGGTCCATCCAAATTTGCCATATTCCAAAAATTCACTTAAAATTAATTTCGGGATCCCTTTTCCCAAGACGCATGTCAAATTGCATGTCCGGTTTGTTCGGAAACCGGTTTATCTCCATCCCTACTTAACATGTCCTCTTATAGAGGTAAGAGGCCTTTCGTTTTCTATGGCATGTCCTTTCATGAGGCTTTTCCTTCGTTAAGGGTTAAAATCAATTTATCATTTTTTCTCAATTTTGGTTGTTCAATGGGGCATGCTTTTAGTAAAACTATTTACCGCTTTTTCTAATGGCAGTACAGTCTGTCAAGGATAGCATGACGATGGCCATTAGTGTTTTGTATATAATTTGTATTGTTCAGTTTTATTATGAAACCATTCTTATATTTTAAAACATAATTTCTGGTTATGTCAATAAAAGTATCATAGAAATTGCAAATAAATAAAATATAAATAAAATTTTACTTTATTATGAAAATCGATATAAAATCGGAAATCAAAACAACCATATAAACCAAGCCGAACCATTTCGTTAACTGTAGCAGAATTATCGACTGTATCTTTATCCAACTCTTTAGTTTCTGAAGACGAGGTTGCCTAAAATTGATCAAAAAACCATACACTTATTAAATACTAAAGTTTTAATTAAACATTGTCTAATTGTTAGTAAAGTACAAACTACCTGTGTTGATGATGACTTTTGTATTGGAACTACTTGTGATGCATCTAATACTTCTGACATTATCTATTCTTGATATTATTTTGGCATACCGTTCCCTCGAACTATTGCTTTTTAGTTGGTTGCCTGGATAGTGGTCAAACTTTCAAATTTTCTCAGTGGAATATTAATTGTTCCTTGGAATTGATCCAGACTTGAGAATTTTATTATTGTCTCTTAATAATATAAACGTATAAAAATGTTATTATGACTTACTTCTGATTTTTTAAATTTGATTGACTTGGAAAACGGTGGAATTTTATTTGAGAACTTTTCAAAAATTTGTTGTTACAAAAGCACATAACATTTTGTAAGGATGCCGCTTGATCTTAAATATGCCAAGTTTTCAATTAAAAACACTAAATCAATTATTTTAACTTTCTAATATAGAAATTGATTATTTACTTTTTATATTTATGCACTGTGCTTGAACTAATATGACCTGTTAATAGTTTATAATATTAAAAACAAAACACTTAAAAATATTTACCATATATTTCTATACAAATCGAAACATCACTCTATTTTCTAGACTTGACCTATAGTAATGCCATCTGGTGGTTGAAAGCCCTAATAATTTCATTTTGCATGCCCCATTGTTGACTGGTAAAGTTTAAAAAGCGCCTTAAGCGGACAATAGTGAAGTATGTGATAGGCTGTTACAAAAATTTGCTATATGAAGTTATATGGAAATATTGTCTACTTAAATTACATTTTTATTTATGAAAATTGTAATGATTAGAAAATTAAATTAATCCCATATGTAGTTTAAAGTGTGATTTTTGTATATCTGATTTATTTGTGACATTCTTATCATTCTAAATATGAGAAACTTGTACTTAAATATTGCAGAAATTTCAAAATGAGCTAGTGTTACCAAAAACATAAATGTTTTAAAAATATTAAATTCTATATTGTATTAATAAGTCAAAGCGTAGCAACTGTGGTCTAATAAAGCTCCAAAAATGTTTAGTGGCCGAAATATATATTTATAGTGAGTTTAACATAAAATTTCTACAATATTTAAGTACAAGTTTCTCATATTTCGAATGATAAGAATGTCACAAATAAATCAGATAGACAAAAATCACACTTTAAACTACATATGAGATTAATTTAATTTTCTAATCATTACAATTTTCATAAATAAAAATGTAATTTAAGTAGACAATATTTCCATATAACTTCATATAGCAAATTTTTGTAACAGCCTATCACATACTTCACTATTGTCCGCTGGGGCACACCGTTCCATTCATCAATTGACGATTGTAAAAGTAGAGAAAGCGCCTCTCGAGGACAATAGTTAAAATGATGCACCTGATAAAATGACATTTGTCACAAATGCGACGACAGAAAATTTAGCAATGTGGTAATTAAAAATTGTTTTTATAGTCCGAAATTGGATTAATTTACAATTATTAGCAATCCGGTAAGTAAAAATTGTGTTTACAGTGCAAAATTGAAATTGTTTACAATAATTTCGAATGTCAAATTATCAGGTACTTCAGTTTAAAAATTTTCCACTAGGTGGAATCCGTGATGCTCCAATCGTCAATTCGTGTTTTTTCGTTTTCCACTTTCATTATAGGGGAATTCCCTTATATATACATTTTTCTCGTTTTTATTCACCAAAATACAAAATTTATAAAATAGGCCTGTTCGGAAATAGACGTTGAGTAAATTCACAGTAAATTTAGACCATTAAATTAGACCACTATAGTGTAATTTAATGGTCGAAATTTACTGTGAATTTCCCCATGGTCTATTTTCGAAAACGTCTAATAAATGCAACAGCATAGCGGAACCGGCAAAAAACCTTGAAATAACCGAATAAATACCCTTGGCTACCCAGGTGGGTCGGCTGTGTACTAGCGAAATTTTTTTTGGGTATACACACAAGGGTTAAGTAGAAAACTTGCGAGCAGCAAAAGTAAGGAATATATGTATTTCTTTATGCGAGCAGTTAATTTAGCAAAAACATGAACCATAAGTGCAGTATATGACATGTACATACATACTTGTGGTGGTGGTCGATTGGAAAATAAATATTGTGAATGCTCTGTAATTTGTGATGTGGTGAATAAAATTGGAAAGCCACCTAAATAAATTAAAACAACATGAGGCAATACGAAATTTATGTCAAATCGCACATTTTTATTTTGATTTGAAGGAATAAATTTTATTTCCAAAATGTCAATGATTAGTTTGATAATTTCACAATTTCGTAATGTAAGCATTACACCACAAAATACGATTAAACGATTAATATCAGTGAACAGTGTTAATTATTGTGCCGAACTCTCGGAAGTTGAAAAGGAAAGAAACCGTAAATTATTAGTAAAACGAGAAGCGATTGATCGAACAAAAGTTATTCCTGTTGAATCGAGTATTAAATATTTAACTAGTGAAGCATATAAAACTACTTACGGTGATAAATTAGTGTGGGAGGAATATCGACGAAATCATAAAGGGGCCATACCACCGAGGAGAACGCGAAAAACTTGTATACGTAAAGGTATTGTGTCAACTGGCAATCCTTGTCCCATTTGTCGCGACGAGTATTTAGTACTTCATCATCGCAATCTAGATTTGCTAAAGCAATTTATATCGCCACATTCTGGTGAAGTGTTAAGTTACAGTAAAACCGGGTTGTGCCAAACGCGGTACCAAGAATTACTAATTGTTGTTGAACGGGCTATGGATTATGGTCTAATCACATTTGACGTACCTTTCCGAGAATTTGATTATGCTGAATATTATCCAGAATCAAGAAAGTAACTAGCCCAACAAATTATACATCATGAATCCTAGAAACACAACATTTTTAGTAATCGGTGGTGGAATTGCAGGAGTATCATGTGCCGAAACAATATCATACTTATGTCCAAATCAATCAATCTGCTTAATCACAGAGTCATCGCTCATCAAAACGGTTACAAATTTAGTTCCACTAGCCAAAAATCTCTTCAAATTTGATATTATCGAAAAAAATATTCACGATATTGAGAACAAAACAGTAAATGTGATCATGGACCGGGTAGTGCATATTAATTCGCTTGAAAAATATGTGATGACCGACAATAGCCATCAAATCCACTACCAATATTTATGTTTATGCAGTGGAGCACGTCCAAACATATTAAATGAAGAAAATGCGAAAATCAGTAAATATATTATCGGAATTCGTGATACAGAATCGGTTAATGAATTTCAAAAGCGAATCACATCAAGTCGAAAAATAATGATTGTTGGAAATGGGGGAATCGCTTCGGAAATTGCATACGAAATTAAAGGGATTCAAGTCGATTGGATTATAAAAGATGATTATATAACATCAACATTCCTTGATCCGGGTGCGGCCCATTTTCTACAGTCCAAAATTAAGAAAGACCCAAGTACACCGGAGAAGACAACAATCAAGCGAATGAGATACCAAGACGATGGCAACAGTGTTAGTAAAGTTAAAGGTGCTGCATTAGGTCCTGATTGGCATCGCATGTTTGATATATCAGGAAACTTAAAAGATGTGCCGGATGCGGTCAAAATCCACTATAAGGAGGAGATCGGAACAATTGTGGAAAACGAATTAAATTCAGAATTTCCCATTAAAGTCCAGCTAAAAAATTCAAAATCTTGGATCGATACTGATTTTATCGTTTCAGCCACAGGAGTTATACCCGATTGCAATTTTACCTGTGATCAAGAGTTTAAGCTTGGTACCGATGGTGGTATATTCGTCGATTGGGATATGCAAACTTCTATTGAAAGTATTTATGCCGCTGGTGATGTTTGCTTTGCTGGGTGGGAAAAATCAAAAAATTGGTTTCAAATGCGACTTTGGACGCAGGCTCGACAAATGGGAATGATGGCTGGTAAATCAATGGCTGCAAAATTTAATAAAGAAGAAATTTACCAAGATTTTTGCTTCGAATTGTTTGGCCATGTGACCAAATTATATGGATATCAAGTAGTGTTGCTAGGAAAATACAATGGACAAGGTTTAGATAATCAGTATGAAATTTTGCTTCGTCTTACTCCGGACAAGGAATACATTAAATTCATATTAGTAAATGGGAAATTAGAGGGTGCAATTTTGATTGGCGACACGGGTCTGGAAGAGACATGTGAGAATTTAATTTTAAATGAAATTGATTTGACCCCTTATGGGGAAGATCTACTGAACCCCGATATTGATATTGAAGACTATTTCGATTAATGAAAATAAATGATGATTGTGTTTCTAAGTTTCATGGTATATATTAGATTCCAAATTTAGTTTTATAAATAAATATGAAATATTACAGTATAATTTTATGTTTTATTAAAAACAATATAAGAGAATTCAACCCATGCTCAATGCTCCATTTTATTATTATTTTTGTATAAGTCTCTGTTTTACTACACAAGTAATTTGTTAGACTGCCGCCCCGGTGGCACAGTTGTTAGCATGCTTGATTTAAGCTCCGGAGGTCCCGGGTTCGATTTCCGGCGGGTGATGAAAAAATCACGGCTGGTTAATGTAAGTAAGGATCAATGAACTAATCACTCATTATCCGTTGTAAAATTGATTACGAAACTTCACTATGAAGCGGCCAAATCCCTCCATGGGATGTAGCGCCAGCGAAAAAAAAAAAAAATTTGTTAGACTCTTCCTTATAAGGTTACAGAGCCGGGAGCATTCCCCCTGAAAAACGCAGAATGGTACCAAACCAATAGTGGAAGTTCAAAATATAACTACCAGTGCGGTCAAAAATTCAGCTGTTGCACAGTATGCAGCATAAAAAATGTAAAAGCAGCCGGAAGAAAATTTATAAGACGAGATTAAATGAGCAGCCAATTTTTAATTTCTGCATTTTAATCCGACAGAACGCGCAGATTTTGCTTAATTTTTGACTAATTTTCTGCATACATTGAGGAAAACAGTAGGAAAATCTTCAATGAAACCCTCTAACGGTTATGACAAACAATAAAATTGATGAAATATTCGATCAAAACTGAGAACGTCTAGATTTTTCGAACAAGCTTATAATCAAAACTGATAGTAAACGCCATCTTTCAAACTGCAATTCAAAAATCAAACACATATTTTGCATTCTAGAGCTATTCGACTAGTAGCACAATTCGTTCATGATGCGCTACTGGAAGCAATGACAGCCGAACGCGAAGCAACCAAAAAACGTTTTGAGTTGCTTCTGTCGAAACAGCAGCCCAACGTCCATGTCACTGCAGAAGGAAACTCAGCTGTATTACCGCTGGTAGTGCAAGGATTCTCGGTAATCAGAGATTTTTTGGATCGCATCAAAAAATTCGTGTATGATCTTGAAAACAGTGTTAGTTCGACCTCTGGTACGCGAGATTCCAGAGTATCTTTGAAATTGAAGCAAAAACTCTTCCAGAGACAACAAAAGTCAGATTGTTAATACAGAAGCTATCACAACTCGACTACCAGGAGTTCGCAAATACAATCTTACCAAACTTCCCTATTTATTTGACGTTAGAGACTGCAGCCAAATATCTTAAGCGAATTTTCGGACAGAAGGAGTCACGCTTTGCGCTTCGTTATAAAGTTTTTAAAATCAGAAAGAAAAGCGGTGTAGACAAATAAATTATAATACCCTATAACAAATAAATTATAATACCCTATAAAGGACATAATGACACTTTTCCATAGTAAACTTGCGGTCAATGATATTGGCAGATTTATCGATAATGCAGTATTATTTAATACGTGAAAACATAGTTCGGGATAACTTCTAAAAATGTCAGCTTTAACAATTTTTAATTTTTGGTAATTAAATCAAAAATAAAATTAAGTTTTTTTATAATTCATGTCTAGTTGTAAGTTTTATTCGTGTTTTTTGCTTTCGTTTATATTTTTGTTTCGATACAACAAAAAAAAAATTTAAAAAAAACTACTAGTGCCATCTTAAGATTTAATCTATCTATCGCCGTTTTTTGACAGCGAAGACCTTTATAGGTATTATAATTTATTTGCCCTATAAAGGACATAATGGCACTTTTCCATAGTAAACTTGCGGTCAATGATATTGGCAGATTTATCGATAATGCAGTATTATTTAATACGTGAAAACACAGTTCGGGATAACTTCTAAAGATG
Organism: Tipula helvola; assembly: GCA_963556165.1. Classification (NCBI taxonomy): domain Eukaryota; kingdom Metazoa; phylum Arthropoda; class Insecta; order Diptera; family Tipulidae; genus Tipula; species Tipula helvola. The sequence goes on from OY744483.1 coordinate 120,666,127, forward strand.
TCAGCTTTAACAATTTTTAATTTTTGGTAAATAAATCAAAAATAAAATAATTTTTTTTTATAATTCATGTCTAGTTGTAAGTTTTATTCGTGTTTTTTGCTTTTGTTTATATTTTTGTTTCGATACAACAAAAAACAATTTTAAAAAAACTACTAGTGCCATCTTAAGATTTAATCTATCTATCGCCGTTTTTTGACAGCGAAGACCTTTATAGGGTATTATAATTTATTTGGGTGTAGATGACAAAAGCTATGCAGCCTGGAGGAATGCGTTTAAAATGCAGCGAAGAAGATCTAAAGGTGCTGGCATTCTACAAGGCCTGGTAGATTCGAAAGGTGCTGCAATTCCCAAGAAGCTGCTCAAGATTCTGGATTCACATTATACACAATACGAGGCAGCCGGCACCCTTCAACATCGCCCAAGTTGAACCTCAACGCATTGGTTAGCACATGCGACTATGCGAGCATATGCGAGCTGTTAGAAAGAGAATATAATGGTTGATCATCAGGAAATGACCAAACAGGAAGTCCTACAACCCGAACGAGGTTTCAAGCCAATTCGACAATTATAGCAGCAAAATATAACTAACTCAACGAGCGGGAAGAGCGCGTCCTATCCAGGCGCTCACTGTAGAGCGGCTCACTGTAAACTTCGAAATGATCCGCGTCGTCGAAGCAACGTGATCAGCACTATCCATAAAAATTCAACCAAAAAGTTTGTCACTGCAACTGTTGGCGGAACGAAGGTTTAGCCGCAGCATGACAGTTTGTCAGACTTGTCGATCATATCTCAAGCGAACTAGGTAAAACTGGGCGAACCAAGCTTGAGGCGCCATAATGGAACTGCCGTAAACGTTTCTAGCGAACCTATAAGAATCCTGGGAAGTTTTGACGCAACTTTGAAGATAGGCAAACACGAAGCTACTGGATTCATCTACGTCTCTCCTTTATTGCTGAACGTTTTCGGCAACGAATGGATGAAAAAACAGAAATTGTGGGAAGTGCTACCGTCAGTATACTGACACAATGTCAACACAGTACACAGCGGTCCACCCACTCTCAAAAACGAGATAGAAGTAAAGTTCCCTACGCTTTTCTCTGAAACCTTAGGCCGATGCAACAAGATTAAAGCATCACAAACGCTGAAGCCAGGAACAAACTCGATCTTCTGTCGTGCACGGCCGGTGCCCCAAGCAGCCTCGAAGCCAATCGAGGACAAACTTTACATACAGTGCCAAGGCATCATTACACTGCTAAGCAGACTATGCAGCACCGATCGTGGTCGTAAAAGTAAGGATGGCCGCATGAGCCAACAAGTACCCGCTGCTAACACAAGAGGGAGTTCTGGCTAAACTAGTCTAGCTGGATTGTACACTATGTACTATGATATCAACGATATCAGCGTGATGAGCCGCATGCTAGAATACGGTTTCACTCTCATGTGATCTAAATGCTCCTTCGGTTAAAAATCCATCGAGTTCCTGAGTTCGGGTTTACTTTATCGATGAAACCGGTATCTAGCTAAGCTGGAAGTTCAAGCGAAATTCACCAATGTTTCGGCATCCTCCTATATGTTAATATTACTTAACACACTAAAATTCTACTTAATACACTGTTCATTACCTTAAGCAATTCACTTTCATTTAATACCTTCAAAAAGTTTCACTGAAATTTATTTCATCACTTCCTATCAGTTTCACTTTTCCTTATTTCGCTCTTATCGATTTCCATCGTTTACTGACGTATGCGCCTTGCCATCGCCGGTATACTATATATCTGAGCTGGAAAGTATACCCACCACAACAGGATAATGGAATGTCCGAGAATGTTCCAGAAAACTCTGGACTTCTTCGAGAATGTCCCAGAAGATTCTGGACTTCCGTTTTCGATTTCTAGAACATTTTAGAACGTGTTCGAGCGTTCTGGAAAAGGATGTCCCTTCATAGTCCAGAACTGCCTGGAACATTCCGGAACCGGAAGTCCCTTCGAAGGTCCAGAATCTTTAAGAACATTCTGGAACATTGTAGGATATTCTCCAACATTCCAAAGTATTCTCGACCATTCTGGTACATTCTAGGACATTCTCGAACCTTCTGGAAGATTCTATAACATTGTGGAACATTCTAGGACAGTCGAACCTTCTGGAAGATTTTATAAGGTTCTGGAACATTCTACAACATTATGGAACATTCTGTCTAGAACATCCTGGGAACATTCTAGAACCTTCTAGGACATTCAGGAATAATCTGGCGAAAAGGAAGTCTCTACGATGGTCCAGAACCGTCTAGAACATTCTGGAACATTCCGGAGCCTGAAGTCTCTTCGAAGGTCCAGAACTTTCTGGTACATTCTAGAACCAAACATTCTGGGACTTTCTAGAGTATTCTCGAACATTTTAGAAAATTCTAAAACCTTCTGGAAGATTCTATAATATTCTGGAACATTCCAGAATGTTTTGGAACCTTCTGGAAGATTCTATACCATTCTAGAACATTCTGGGACATTCTGGAACATTCTTGAATATTCTGTCTGGAGCATTCTGGCCAGCCTCGGCCAGTTCGGCACTCGATTCTCAGGTACTTCACTGACCTCCCTTAAGAGTCCATTGGGACGCTACCCTCTTTTGACACCCATATCTCCGAACCCAACCCTGCAGCTCCAAACCAAAACCTTCTTTATGGGTGAGGGATGGAGGGCTACCATACCATATAACCCCTATGGGGCTGCGGGCATGGGTTGTGGAGTTATAGTGGCACGCACGGACAAACCACGTTGTTATCGGTATAGGCGCATCGAAGGGTATTCCAGTTTTCTTCTTCTTCCGCTGGCGCTACATCCCATGAAGGGATTTGGCTGCCTCAACGATGCTCCTCCAAATATTTCGATCCGCCACAAGAGAGCGCCAGACACGGTGACCGAGTGTGTACAGGTCCCTCTCAACGTCGTCCATCCATCGGGTAGGTGGTCTCCCACGAGGTCCTACTTTCGCTGGTGCCGACTCCAAGGCCTGTTTAGTGGTCCGATTTTGTGAACGTAGTACGTGCCCAAGCCATCTCAGCCTTGACGATTTTATGAATCCTATGATGTCGACTTTATCGAGATGATTTCTGATCTCGTGATTCATTCGCATTCTGTACGTGGCTCCCTCTTTAATGGGACCGAGAATTCTTCTTATCATCTTCCAGTTTAGCTTCCACCAAAAGCTTTTCAATTCTCCGTCTATCGTCTTTACCATAGCAACGGAGAAAAAAACTCAAAATCTGACAAAGCGTTCTCGCGAGATACCATCGGTACAGACAGACATCCAGACTGAGGGAAATTTCTACATTAATCAAAATTAAACGCTTACCATACAAATACTGTCTTTATTGATATAGAAAACAGAAAAGGCCGTGAACCGCTACCCTTTATATTTCAAAAGAAATAAACATCACTCCGATCAGGAAGTTATTGAAAAACTGCAAAAAATGCCAAACAATTTTCCAAAACTACTTTTCTCGAGCACGATCATCAGAACGCTGAGTTCGAAAAGCAAAAAAAAAGAAAATTTCGTCCATCTTTATGAATGTCGGTTCTCACCGTAACAAAACAACGGCTTGAGTGATTTGGATTTTTGTGCCACTCTCGGACCCTATTGATTTAGGGATTTACTTGAGCTATTTGAGTTTGGAATTGATTTAAGGATAGAATTGGGTTGGGTAAAAGTTGATTAGGCATTTACGGATTTATTTGGGGTGAATTGAGGGTTAAGTTAGAAGTTTGCTTGATGAATTGAGTTGAGTGTTGAGTTTGAGGTTGATTTGAGGGTTGGGATTGATTTGAGAGTTGGGTTGAAGATTATATTGAGTTGACTTGAAGTGAGCTCACGTATGCATGTAATTTTCTAGACCGAAGTTTTGATCACCTTGTAAGGTTTCCGCCCTTTATATTTTTTTAAATTCTCTTCAACAGAAGTAACGTTGATATATGCATTTATTATAATAACTCGATTTTGAAATAGATGGCAATACGATCGATGAAAATGCTTGACAGTTTGATATGATCTACATAATATTAACATTTAATAAAGTGTCTCTGCCTATTTTGTGGCAGAGACTCTCTTATTTAAATAAGATAACAGGTATTCATACATTATACGAAATAAAAATCGGTAAATAAACGCCATATTGTTTATAAATAAATTTGTCGAAGCGATTTTTTGTTTATTTAATTTATTACAAAAACAAATACTAAATAATAATACTGCATAATATAATAATTTTGTATAAAAATATTTAATAATAATAAAAAAAGATGGATGTGTTTATATAAATTAAGGACAGTATATGCTAGATTTAGTACGGCATTTAAACAATAAGTCCATTACATGCTCTATTCGTTTGGCCTGATCATCGTAAACTCTCATTTTTTCATTTATATTTTTTATATCCTGTTGTTTGTGTTCCTTTAATTAAAAAAAAAATAAAAAAATATTTTACCTAATCTATCTATATCTGGTAAAACCATCTAGTATTACAATTTACTTACAATTACATCTATTCGTTGTTGTAAAGTAGTTACCGTATCCAGCGTTTTCGTAAACTTGTTTTTTTCAAAACGTTCTGACGCCAAAATATTCTCAATTTTTTCAAGTCGAGCATTTATATCATCGTAATTAAAATCATCGATATCATTTGTTTCCAAATCACGTGCTTCAATAGCATCCTCATCCGGATTGTAACGTTTCTTACAACTTTGCTTGTCTGTGTGCAGCGTAAATCCATCGCGACACGTACAATAATAAGATCCTTCCGTATTATAACAAGATTGATCACATGGTTTATCTTCCATGCACTCGTTTATATCTTTTTCACAATAGATTCCTGTAAAACCGGTTGCGCATTCACATGTATCGGGTCGAACACATTTTCCATTATTTCGACAATTTCTCGAACAAATTGGTTTATTGCAACCGGTATCGGCTTCATTTAATTTTTCCCATCCATTACAACAGGTGTACACGACTTGTTTTGATTTTCGATATTTGGTCACAGTACGAACGATTGGTTCGTGTACGAGGCGGACGCCCGAACACATTTGGCCATTATTGTGACATGGTTCGCTGTAGGCCCGGTAGACTGGTTTATTATAAACTTCATTCGTTCGATAGGGTACATTGACAATTTTTGCATTGGCGCATATTCGATTCCTGCAAATAACAAAAAAAAAAAAAAGACGGAATAATGAGAAATTAATATAAACAATTATGCTGCACATACATAAATATATAGTTATTATTGGGTGCAATGCACTTTTAGAATAAACAAAAAAAAAAAGAAGATTGTAATTTAAGTCTATTGTAACTATTTAACCGTTTTGTTAATGTTTCAAAGTGTTTTTTTTATTTTTTTGTTGTTATTAGTTGTGTAAACATCTTCTATTGTATTATATATTTATGTTAAGTGGTTTTTATTGGTTGAAGGTTTTTGTTTCCTATATAATATTTATATACATATTGATAAGATGATTTTGCGAATTCATTCAACTTGATATTGATTTACGTAACACACACAGTGTTTTATGATGTTAGAACTTTAATTAGTGTGTACACATTATTCAATTCAATTCTTATAAACGATTTTAGTTTTAGAATGATTTATAGTGTTTTTCGTTTGGTTTGTCATCAATAATTTGGCACGATCGTTAAAAATTCATTCATAAATTGATCATCGAGCTCCATTTAACACAATCAAATAAATTAAACAACACAAATATTAAAAAAAAAAAAAAAATTAAATAAAATTTATATTTTGATTGACAACCAGATCAATTGAAGATCAATTAAGTACAAGACATGATGTCGTTATATGAAAATTGAAAACGCCAGAGCGCGCAGATCGTTAAAAATGAAAGATGTGTGTAGGATTGTTTTGGACGAGTTTCATTAATCTTAGTCGAGGTCGAGGCAGTGGTCAGCAACCTATAATAGGTATAGATAGTACCTATTTTGTATAGTATCGTAATATAATATAGGCAATGGTGAATCACGTGTGTTTATCTTTTGTTATTATCACATACATAAAAAACACTTTGTGAAATATTCCCGCAGTTGTTAATAAACATATTGTGCTTCTGTGTATGATTAGACTTTTGCTTCTTGTCTTATTTATTTTACATTATTTTGAGTGTATAGCATACGTTTAAAACAATAAAAAGGTCGTTCATTGACTTCCTGGATTGTAAAATCAATTTTATATAATTTAAGTCATAAATTTTAATTGATGCGAATTTCTGTGTGAAACGGTTATTCGCTATCTTGCACTGTTTATGCATAACACCACAAGAATGCAACACGAAAATACAAATCAATTATTATCAATAAAGGACAGTAAATGTATTTTTATATATGATTGAAGCTTTCATTTTAAGATGTCAAACAGAGGGGGTATTTTTGGGTATTAAAATCAAATAAATTATAATACAATAAGCAGAACCATCTAAGGGACATCGCTATTCTTTTCCATAGCAAACTAGCGCTCAAATATATATGTAGGCAGTTTTATCGATAATGCAGTTTTAGCTGATACGTGAAAAATTAGTATCGGCAAACTTTTAGAGATGTCAGCTTTTTCGTCTGTTTACATTGTCATGGTCGGAGTATTTTTATCCATTGATAAAATCTCACTTACATTGAGATTAGTATAAATTGATTTAATTGATTTAATTTATTATTGATTCGATTGGTTAGAGATTTTAAAAATTAATGTCTAAAGGTATATCTAAGACCTATTTGGCAAACCAAAATATTTCTGACGTTTTACTCTTTCCCTCGTTATGGTAGTGGGAAGCTTGCTCACTAGATCGTCTAGATGAATTGTTAATCTTGAGTGATACCTGGCAGTTGGCACTGAAATACCTAATTTCTTTCCGCATTATTGGGACCTGTAGGTCTCTACTATGATTCTTAGAAATTTTGACTGGAACCGCTGAAGAATGTACAAGCTCGAGTTTCTGGCCGTTCACCACAGCTGAATACAATACGTCCAAATAGGTTTTATTACCATTTTATAGAGCAGTAGCTTATTTTCAATTGATAAACTGATTTGCTGCCTATCAGCCAATACATTTTTGTCAGTTTCAGTCCCAATTGCTATCTTTTTGTCCAAATATGTTTAAACCATGTTAGTCGTTTGTCGAGGTGAAAACCTAAATATTTTACTTTGGCACTTGGACCACCAATTTAATTGGGCGGACATCGCTTAATTAAATTCTTTTATTTAACTTACACGGATGTGATCAAATCTTGCATTGCAAAATTTTAATGCTTAGACTTTATCAATCTTGATGAAAATTGGCACGCATGTGTAACTTCGGTGACAATACAAGTTGGTGGTGTTCCCTAAGGGAATCCACCCCCCCATCCATTATTTTCCACCCACACATCGGTTAAATCATCGTTTTGTCAATTTTAACATATTTATCAGAAACAATGACAAAATTTGATTGTATTTCGAGGGAAGCTACCCCCGCACCCCTTATGTTCTACCCACAAATAAAAGAATTTCATAAAATTTTTTTTTTTCTTTTTTTGTATTTATCCCACATTTCACACCTTGTCAAAAGCTTGTGCTATATGACCATGAATAAAGCTGAACAATATTTTTTTTCCTCCAGAGTTTCTTCAATTACTTGAACTATTCTGTGTACCTAGTACCTGTCCTATTGTTGAGTGCTCTGACCTAAATCCAAACTGATGATCCAAAATTAGCTTCTTCTCCGACAATATAGGCTTTAGATGCTTAAGTAGTAATTTTTCAAATAATTTAGACATAATCGGTAGCAATCTTATTAGTCTGTACGCATTGCTTCTTCTGGGGGCTTGCCTGGTATTAATATTACTTGTGAAACCTTCCATTGTATTGGGAAATTTCCTGTCCTATAAGTATAGCGTTGAACAAGTAGGTATCGAATACCTTTATCTGGCAATTCTTGCAAAATTTTTCCTGTGATAAGATCATATTCTGGTGCTTTTAAAGGATTTAACTTTCTCTGTATCCCAGTTCTTACTTCTGACATAGAAAACTTCGTGATAGTATGATTCATTTGCAATGGTAATTCCAAATAGTTTTGAATGTTGTTATTCTCTTTGTTCGTACTTTCTGATAGATTTAGTTGAAATACCCTTTCAAAATGGTCTGCAAATACTTTAGCCTTTTCTTCATTATTTCTCGCCCAGTGAACGTCACTTTTAGCTTTGTTTCAGCTTCTTAGTCACATTCCACAGTTAATAATCTGTGTTTTCTGTTGGTAAGAGTTGTAATAAATATTCTTGAGTTGATTGGTTTTTTTTTTTCATTGAGAAACAGTTCTTTTAACTGTTTGACGGCTTTGCTTAGTTTACGTTTATCTGCCGCTAGTCGATATCATTGCCATTGCTGTCTTAAATTTCTTTTCTCCTTAATCATTTTCTTGACAATGTTTGAATATTCCCTATTCTTTTCTTTCTCATTTAGTAGCGGTGTGAACTTCCAAGCTCCCGACTGAATACGTTCATTATAATATTCCACTGCTTGATCTAAATTTCTATATGTTTGTGTTTAGTTTTTCTTTTACCTTATATCTGAAGTAGTTCCAGTCATTATTATTGTTGCTTAACATTGTTTGTTTCTATAAATTCACTTTATTTGTCTCCGAAGTGATTAAGACAGTCGAGTGGTCCGATGACAGGTCCAAACATGGCGTCGTTTTAATATAATTTTAAGCTATTCCTTTGGTGATGCAGAAATCTATAATGCCTGATATCTATCTATCTCCTATCACTTGGCCAATTGGTGGGTTCACTGGTTGATACATGATGAAGATTATTTTTTGAATTGATTTCAATAATTCTCTACTTCTCGTTGTCACCAACCTTGATCCACATCATCCCCTGCTATAAAGCGATGAGCCAAAGAGCTATAATAATGATGAAATTGTTCCGTTTTTATTACGTGTTTTTGTGAGCAGTATATGTAGCCGAAATGATTATAGGACTAACTTTAAGTTAAAGTCTTATTTTTCCTGTGGCCAGGCTTGCATTAATTAAAAGTGTTTGATTTCGAGAGTACGAAACAGTACGTGATTCAGTTCATTGGTTTCAATTCAAACAAAATGAAATTCCTTACCATCAACTCAATGCTATGACGATTTCTAAATATTTCGATAAAGGATTATAAGTGAATTTGGAAAATATCAAGAATTTCAAAATAATCTCAAAAATGTCGAATTTTCAAAGTATCTTGAAAATTCTAGGAAGTTCTCAAATATCGAATTATCCGCAAGTATGATATGTAAAACCAAAGGAAATCCTATATATGCGCTAATCACTGCCATGTAAAATGTAAATAACCTGGTCATTCTTGAATAATTTCGAATAACCTAGGAAATTGGAGAAATATCGAAAAATCAACTAAATAGCTATCACGAATCATATTTAAATGTGTAACTCTGCAAGTTGCCACAACTCAAAGCTAAGCGTTACTAAGGTTATACTCAGCGATATAAATACATGGATAGGGGATAGAACAAATTTTATGGAGCAACTGAAAAAGTATTAAGTGTGTGATAGAGAAAGAAAAAACCTTCGTCCTTGTCTTTAAATTCGAATTTTCGAATACCAAATTCAAATTTATGTGTAGGAGGCGGTAAAGCAAAGTAGCTGTCGCCTAGAGACGGAAAAAATAAACGTTGCAAATTCAAAACATGCCAGATACAATAATATAAAAGTAGTAGTAGCCATGGTAACATATTTGTTTGTTTTATTCGAATTTTTATTATATTATATTATACGTTTTATTCGAATTTTTTGTTGTTGTTGTTTATTTTCAGGGATGTATTTGAAATTTAACGGAATAAATGATTATTAATTCTTTAATTAGTGTACGAAAACTGGTAGCGTAATGTTTAACTATTCAAATTTGATATAATTAATTAATTATTTTCAATATAATTAAACATTATCCAATATTTATCCCATTCAATTAAAAAAAAAAAATCTGTGTCAAAAATTTTCGAAATGAAATTTATTCAAGTACGGCACTTATTCGGAAATACTTTTTTTGATAAAGAGGAGTATATAAAAGAGTAGTAAGACTATACAATAAAATTTGCTCCATTTTTAGTGACGTAAATCAATGTGATTTTTGATCAATCCCCTATCCATGTATTTATATCGCTGGTTATACTAACGTATATAGTAACTAAGGTTATAGTACGCAATTGGACGCCCTTGGTCAACGAGATAAACAGATAGTCCAGCTATCTGCAAATGATGAAAATAACTGGTTTCTTATGCAGGGTTTAAAAGCTTAACTTTTCATATAATCTTACTTATTTCTAATTTTAGGAAAAATAGCTAATTTAACAGTGTAATTTTTTATTATTTTATTTTATCTTGCAACATTTCATCGCTAAGACAGAAGCCTCATTTTATATTTAATTAGAAAAAATGATTTAAAGAAAAATTTATTTAAAATTATATTGCTTGGGGAATTCAAATACATAATTTGGCTTCGATTGATTTGAATCCAGGATATATAACCTGGATTTGAGAGCTAAAATATTGTATGTGTCGGCTTGTTTCTTGCCATTAACATGTGCAGTGGGATTATATTATCATTACTGGTGTTATTGTTTCATGTTTACGATGTATAGATAACCAAAGTAAGTTCTAAAATTTCTATTTAAGTCGGCATTCCACCCGACTAATAATATTTTTATCTTTTCTAGTGCGACAATTTTGTTACTATCTAATAACAACTCTAGTCATATCAACAACAATACTGACACCATTTGTCGTTTTGCAACTCTTTCATAACATCTTCAAATTGTTCCCGAGTGATTAGCTTGAAATAAAATTAATAATTAAAAACCAACGATTCAATACAAACAATCACAAACACAATGTATGTATAAACTTATAATTGCGAAGCATTCTTAAATTCCATAAACAATTTTTGATAATCGACTGTAGGCAGTTTATCTTTCTTATGGTTCTCTTTAATACTTGTCACTAGCTCCGCTCGCCTTTGGCGTGCAGCTGTTGATAATCCAATGGTTAACATACCGTCATCAATTTTACCCAAATCGATAGCCGATTGTTCTAATGCTTCGTGGTGTAAGCACCACATTTCCTCAACGTCAGTGATTTCGACGAAGGAACGTAATCGTACTCTTGGATACACCGAATTTTTTCCACAGTCGTATGCATCTATTTTTCTCATGTCTTTTAATTTCAACATAATCGGTTAAAAAATTGCCAAGTTGCAGGCTAATTTTCCATATACCCGTCAAGTTTTATTATGTTCGGTAAAGAAATAGCCAAGTTTAACTTTCAGTAAAAATCATTTAAGAATCCCATTTTTATCGTACCTGCCGAATTTCATCAAAATCGGTTAAAAAATACCCAGGTTACAGATAATTGGGCTAGTGTGAAGTTTACAACAAATTGACAAAAAAATTAATAGCAAAAAAAGTATAAAAGGAAGTGTTATACGCTAATAAACTACGGATCTCAAATAGTTCTTAGTGACAGTACCAAAAATTTACATTTCCACCATTATACGAGTATAACCACCCTCCCTACTATACTACGTAAAATTTAAATATTAGAATACAAATTTGTATGAATTCGATTCAATTTTATAAGTTCTTCTTAAAAAGTGTAGGCTGAAATTAAGTGACCCATGCTATGACAGGCAATCATTTCAGACTTTTAAGTAAATCTGAGCACTCAGTCTTATTGTTTGTTTCAATAAAAACATTTGTGATGAGCGGTGTATTAGCGCGATTTTGTGGGTCAAATGGGAAGTTATCGAATTTAAAAAAAAAATTTAATAGGCCTCAACAAAGGATTAATTGCGCAGAATTAGAACGGTGTTTAGGTATATAAAGAATCATGGGCGGATGTATACGCGGAATATGATCCGTCTAAATATTTTAAATTTTTTTCATCAATCTTATCTGACACCTTAAAAACTGCTCGATATTAATTACGATAAGTAACATTTCAAATAAATTAAAACCTTATATTCGTCAGAAAAATGCTAAAATAAGTCAAAAACACCCGTGTAACACAAAACTTAGAACTAAAGTAAAAATTCTTTCGAAACAAATTAAATTAGATTGCGAAAATGATAGAAAACGGTTTTATAATCTAAAATTTAATTTAATTCTTTAAGTTGTGACCAAAAAAAACAATGGCTGGCGATTAATGACATATGCTTGGAACAAGACGAAAAAATACTAAAATTGATTATATTCTAGCGGACAATGAAATTATTCTTAGGCAGCGGTATTATTGCAAGTTATTTTAATAAATATTTTGCGAATATAGGTAATGTTTTAAAGGCATCGATTAGCCGAAGCCGATCTGATCAATTAAATGTTCTACAATGTAACAATGCTATTTTTTTCTTCTTAACAGAAAATTATATCCACTACTCTCGAAAAAAATGGAAAGTATTTTTACACATACATACTGTTTAAAGGGGCGCAAAAGGAATCACGGTCGTGATAAAAGGGATCGAGTCCACTGTGCAGCCAGAGGACGAAGAGCTATAAAAGATGAACTTTAAGGAGGAAAACATAATTTACATTATAAATCGTGACAGAAAACTTCAGCCAATGTTTAAAGTTAAGTTGGAAGTGGAACCCGAAGTAACAAAAACTAAGGGTAAACACGCGATCTATGATATTAGGTATTACAAACGTAAATCGGTTTTACAATGTACCAACTGTCAAGAATATGGGCATTCGCGAAACTACTGCAAACTCCCGGCTGTTTGTGTAATATTTGGCAAACTGCATGACCGCAGCAAGTCTGAACTGGATAAAAGCAAAATAGAGGGTAGAAAATGTAGTAATTGTGGTGAAAATCATACCGCAAACTATAGAGCACATAAGCTGAGCGCAAACACAACCGTACTTTTAAAAGTCAAACCAATGTGGGTCAAATGTCGGTTACGATCAATCCAAAAATATCGTACGCGGAAGCTGTCAGAGGTAATTTTCTTAATCCAACCCTAAACGACGACCAGATAATTTATAAAGTGATTAATACCTTCAATGAAGCAATGAATAGGGTTAGGTTAGGTTAGAGTGGCTGCTATCGCACAGTTAGGCCAGTGCATTTCAAATGCTATATCAACGTTTTACAAAATCATTTATGTCTTGCTAATCGGGTGCTGTTGAGATTAAACATTCAATCGTTTATTCTTAGATATTTATATTACTCCTTAATTCAATCTAGGCTCTTTTACCTTCGAAACGGGGATCGTAGTATGAAGGAGTCATTATATCCATTAAGATACCGCCCCTTAATCACTTACCAAAGAATATAAGAATTATTTAAAGTAAAGTTTATTTTTATGGTTTTTATTTTATTTTAATATTTCAATTTTTTGTTTTAAAATTTTGTTTTTAACTTACAGATTTGTATGAATTTCCAACATAACAAACACAAATTTTTGTTCGATCTGTCTGAAATTTATACAAACTTGTAAGTTAAAAGTAAAAAAAATTTTAATTGTGAATGCTCTGTTACTTTAAGCAAAATGTTCATTCCTATTCCTTATTCCACATCTTACTTGGGAAATAATTTATGTACGATTACGAAAGTTGTTTTTAGAACAATAATTTAAAATAAATAAAAAAAAAAAATAATTTTTAATCACTTGAACATTTTAAAACTTGGTGATTGGTTTAAATATTGATTTGTAGGAACTTCTGTAATCTGTAGAATTCAAATTGAGTTTTCCTTGATTTAAACAGCGATTAGAAGTTCTTGCTTGTGGTTGTGGGGAACCTGAATTTCTTTACACATGCATTGCATGCTTTGTATTCTTGGATCAGCCGCCTCTGGTAAAAAACATAACATTTTTTGTGAATCTGGGTTTTCCACCGATTATATAGATTCTTGCCACCATATTGAGCCGCCATCTTGTTTGAAAAAAACGGCATTCGGCATTCGAAAGTAGACATTTCAACGAAAATATTTATGGCCTTTAGATATTTTTTGGATGTTTTAAATTTTGAGCGTGAAGGGTGCCCCGTTGACGTGAAGCGTCCCATATATTTTATTCAAACTAGATGCAATAGATATCAAAAGTTATTGAATTGGAAACTAAACATTGTCTATATTTTTATGTTGTACCAATTTGAACAAATAAAAACTCAAGAGCCATAATTTTCCCAGCTAGTTAATACAAAAAGTTATTAATTTAATAAATAAAACCAAAAATATTCTCTGATTAAATCAGTTATATAAAAAAATTACATCCAGCTAACGTAATTACATTAAGTAACGTGATTAAAATTTAATCTTAATTTGCCAGAATTTCCTTTTGTATACACAAAGATAACTTAGTAATTTAGAAAATGTGAACTGACATAAAAAAACGGATCATAATAACTCTAAACCTAAATTTATCTGTTTTTACATCTGCTCCTAATGTCAATAATTTATATTTGTTTGAGATATATTTATTCATTTTTAAAAGTAAATAAAAAAAATCCTGAATATTGATTATTTTCCAGACAATTTGATATAGAGACTTAACATTAATTCAAGGTGATTTAAAAAATACTCAATGTATATAAAATTGTAGTTATATATTTACTTAGGTTTATTTGAGTTTGGAATATTAGTCGTTTACCTCTGTGTGCGATTAGTGATTTAGTGTCAGTTATTGATAATGCGGTGTTAAGTGCAGTTTTGACTTATAAATGTAATACTAAGGCAAAGGTTCGACATTGTACAAAGGACAGCATTCAAACAACAAACAGACGGAAAATCACATAAATAAGTAGAAATTGAATTGAAATATCTAAACCAAATTTTCAAAGAACACATTTTAATACGTTACTATGGTACATGCAGTAACGAATTAAGGCAAGTCATATCCTTAGAGTAGCTTTCTTAGTAGTAAAAGCTAGTAAAGTAGGCCCTAAAATTGTTTGGCACGACTATCGCCAATACCTGAAGTGAGTAATTTCATCCAAAAGAATGTGATCGAGAAAGGGCGTTGCTTTTTTTTAGAGATACATATATTCATCGACTTTATATCGCCTTATTCGAGAGAAGCGCAAAAGAAAATTCTAAAAAAGCCAACGTGACTTACACACCACAGAATTTGGAACAAAAAATTAGTAAAGTTTTCAGTTAAGATGTTAAATTTTTTTCATACATAATAAAAAATTACTACCACCAAAACACTTAACTGCAATACATAAAATTTAAAGGTTGAAAATATTTTATAAAATCTGCTTTACTATTCAGAAAATTGTTATTGCGAATAGAAAAAAAACTTCCTAAAAATATTACCACAGAAAATTTAAAGGGAAGAGAGGTAACATTGCCACACAATTTATTAGATTTGTATTTTACTCTTACGTAAGTCCGACCTTACTGTAATGTTATAGTGTACGAAGAATTAAACGGGCAAGTCAAAACAACAAAGCACATCATAATAGGTAAGACTTTGAAAAGCATAACTAGGGCTGCGGTCGAATTCTCGGGTAAATCATTTACTGCGGTAAATTTAGATTTTTAATGTTCGTTTCCTGTTAAATTACGCATTTTTTGCTATTTTTTACTCGTTCAATTCTTATAACAATAAAGAATAAAGTATCTAAACGTAAAAGATTTACCTTTTTTTATTTCCTTTACTCTCCAGCAAAAAAAAGTAAATGCATTTACCGAATTTTGCGGATTTAATCGAGAATTCGACCGCAGCCCTAGTAGCAGAAAATTTATTGACATTATTTACCGATACGGGCATTGCATCAGTATTCAGGAATTGAAGAACTGGAAACAAAAGCGATATGTACATCAATGGCAAAATCTAGTTTATACACAGAAATCACCTAATCCATGTACTGTTCATGGAAATAATAAGTTTCAAAAATACATTACACGGAACTGTAGATATTATATACCAGAACGTTGATTTAAATGCTGCAGATAGCAGAGATACAAGAGACTGTATTCTTTAATAGCATTGGGATTAGAAATATATATTACCATTCACGGTTGATATGATACAAGAAGTTACAAGACTGCAAACATGAAAAATGAAGAGCTTAAGGAACTAATGGATATAACATACGGTATATGTATATCTAAACAGCAAACCCTCAACGGCGAGTTTGATAAAACTCTATGGCAGTTAAATATCTTGATAATTTGGAGAAAGTAGCAGAAATCCATCCTGATTTATATGAGGTATTCAAAAAAAGAACAGTTAGTTTTGGAACAAATGATAAATGCAGATGCCGCTAGAAGAATTACAGGTATTGTACAATTCACCAATTCAATTTGAGCACGCCAATAAGCTATGTTTATGAAGAGATAGACTCAGGAGATAAGCTAATGTTTATGAAGATGTATCAGAAGACTTAACCAATCGTAATATTGAAAATAGCACAAATTCAAAGCAGCATCAGATCCAGTTGAAAACTTCATTCCCGCTGATATTAATAGATTTGAAAGGAATGTTAAAAAACATCACTTGAAAACTCTTCACATAATTAGCAAAAAAAAAAAATAAAAGTTGGTGGTCAAATACAGGAAGGTGGGATTCAACGAGATTTATTTGGCTGTATGCTTAGATTTATCATAAAATTGATATTGCACAAATTTTGTCTTACCCAATTACTACTGTACCTATGGCTATGACTATGTGTCATTTAGATGGTACTACATATTTGCAAGACCGATAAATCTGCCTTGATGAAATGTTTAGAAAAATAACTTAAGCAACATTATAATCGATGGATTTTTTATGTCACATACAATGAAAGATGTTCCTAACCAATTTGGAAGCATTTAAAAAATAATGTTACAAATGATCACAGTTTGTTCGTTTTTTTCGAGCACGATCATGGTTTCTCCTCTATCCCAAGAATGATAGATTAGAAGATTGTCCAATTCCGATGGAGAGTAAAACGACTGGTTCCTATGCTTAATTTTTTAATTTTATCTTTTATCCTCTCTTCTAATACGATAGTGAACCAAAAATGTTGTACTTAAATGAATTGTCGTGTTGTTAAATTACTATGAAAAGAGCGATAATTTTGTTCTCCACTGTGTATACAACATAAACATTAAATTAAAGAAATAACCAATGGCGAATGAGAGTGAATGACCAAATATATTATACCACCACAAGAGGAAATGAAAGGTATATAGATTAACACTTTCACATCAATGATCATGTGTTCATATTTATTCATGTTTCTCGCTCACATCGCTGTAAAACCAACTAAATATTTGAAGAACCAAGGGTGAATGAAACAAAATTCAAATAACAGGTGAAAAAAAGTCAGATATACAGACTGGTCCCTACGCTTTATTTTTGTACAAAAAAAGAGAGTAACGTATTTTGAGTTGCATAATCTTGTAATCTATCATTCTTGCCTCTATCCAAATATTTGTATAAGTACTATGTAGTTGATTAAAACGAGTACGCACAGGAAATACTCGCAAGTAAAAGTATGTTTGGACATGGATTGTATACAATTTCAAGTTTGAAATTTGGAGTTTGGGGTTTGGAATTTGAAATTTAAAATTTGGAATTTGAAATTTAAGATTTAAGATTAAAAATTTTGAAATTGGAATTTGGAGTTTGGGGTTTGAAATTTGAAGTTTGAAGTTTGGAATTTGGAATTTGAAATTTAAAGTTTGGAATTTGGAATTTACAATTTGAAATTTAAATTTAGAGTTTGGAATTTAGAATTTGAAATTTGAAAATTGAAATATAAAATTTGGAATTCAAAATTTGAAATTTGGAACATGGAATTTGAAGTTCGAAATTTGAAATTTGGAATCTGAAGTTTGGAATTTGAAATTTGAAATTTAAAATTAAAATTTGAAATTTAAGATTAAAAATTTTGAATTTTGAATTTTGAATTTTGAATTTGAAATTTGAAATTTGGAATTTGGAATTTGAAGTTTGAAATTTGAAATTTGGAATTTGGGATTTGGTATTTGGAATTTGGGATTTCGAATTTGCAATTTGAAATTTAAAATTTGGAATTTGAAATTTTGAAATTTAAAATTTGGAATTTGAAGTTCGAAATTTGAAATTTGGAATTTGAAGTTTGGAATTTGAAATTTGAAATTTAAAATTAAAATTTGAAATTTAAGATTAAAAATTTTGAATTTTGAATTTGAAATTTGGAGTTTGGAATTTGAAGTTTGAAATTTGAAATTTGGAATTTGGGATTTGGAATTTGGTATTTCGAATTTGAAATTTGTAATTTGAAGTTTGGAATTTGAAATTTGGAATTTGGAGTTTGGAATTTGAAATTTGAAATTTAATTTAAAATTTGAAATTTAAGATTTAAAATTAAAAATTTTGAATTTGAAATTTGAAATTTGGGGTTTGGGCTTTGGAATTTGAAGTTTGGAATTTGAAATTTAGGATTTGAAATTTGGAATTTAAAATTGGAAATTTGAAGTTCCGAATTTGGAATTTGTAATTTGAAGTTTGGAATTTGAAATTTGGAGTTTGGGCTTTGGAATTTGAAGTTTGGAATTTGAAATTTAAAATTAAAATTTAAAATTTGGAATTTGATATTTAAGATTTAAGATTAAAAATTTTGAATTTGGAGTTTGGGCTTTGGAATTTGAAGTATGGAATTTGAAATTTAGAATATGAAATTTGGAATTTAAAATTTGAAATTTGAAGTTCCGAATTTGGAATTTGAAGTTTGGAATTTGGAATTTACAATTTGAAATTTAAATTTGTAATTTAGAATTAAGAATTTGAAATTTCAAATTTGAAAATTGAAATATAAAATTTGGAATTAAAAATTGGAATATGAAATTATGGATTTGGAATTTGAAATTTAAAATTAGGAATTTGTGATTTGGAATTTGGTATTTCGAATTTGAAATTTGTAATTTGAAGTTTGGAATTTGAAATTTGGAATTTTGAGTTTGGATGTTGAATTTTGAAATTTAAAATTAAAATTTAAAATTTAAGATTTAAGATTAAAAATTTTGAATTTGGAATTTGGAGTTTGGGGTTTGAAATTTGAAGTTTGAAGTTTGGAATTTGGAATTTGAAAATTAAAGTTTCGAATTTGGAATTTACAATTTGAAATTTAAATTTAGAGTTTGGAATTTGGAATTTTAAATTTGAAAATTGAAATATAAAATTTGGATTTAAAAATTTGAAATTTGGAACATGAAATTTTGGATTTTGGATTTTGGGATTTAGAATTTGCAATTTGAAATTTAAAATTTGGAATTTGAAATTTTGAAATTTAAAATTTGGAACTTGAAGTTCGAAATTTGAAATTTGGAATTTGAAGTTTGGAATTTGAAATTTGAAATTTAAAATTAAAATTTGAAATTTAAGATTAAAAATTTTGAATTTTGAATTTGAAATTTGAAATTTGGAGTTTGGAATTTGAAGTTTGAAATTTGAAATTTGGAATTTGGGATTTGGGATTTGGAATTTAAAGTTTGGAATTTGCAATTTGAAATTTAAAATTTGAAATTTTGAAATTTAAAATTTGGAATTTGAAGTTCGAAATTTGAAATTTGGAATTTGAAGTTTGGAATTTGAAATTTGAAACTTAAAATTAAAATTTGAAATTTAAGATTAAAAATTTTGAATTTGAAATTTGGAGTTTGGAATTTGAAGTTTGAAATTTGAAATTTGGAATTGGGGATTTGGGATTTGTAATTTGAAGTTTGGAATTTGAAATTTGGAATTTGGAGTTTGGAATTTGAAATTTAATTTAAAATTTGAAATTTAAGATTTAAAATTAAAAATTTTGAATTTGAAATTTGAAATTTGGGGTTTGGGCTTTGGAATTTGAAGTTTAGAATTTGAAATTTAGGATTTGAAATTTGGAATTTAAAATTGGAAATTTGAAGTTCCGAATTTGGAATTTGTAATTTGAAGTTTGGAATTTGAAATTTGGAGTTTGGGCTTTGGAATTTGAAGTTTGGAATTTGAAATTTAAAATTAAAATTTAAAATTTGAAATTTGAAATTTGAAATTTAAGATTTAAGATTAAAAATTTTGAATTTGGAGTTTGGGCTTTGGAATTTGAAGTATGGAATTTGAAATTTAGAATATGAAATTTGGAATTTAAAATTTGAAATTTGAAGTTCCGAATTTGGAACTTGAAGTTTGGAATTTGGAATTTACAATTTGAAATTTAAATTTGTAATTTAGAATTTAGAATTTGGAATTTTAAATTTGAAAATTGAAATATAAAATTTGGAATTAAAAATTTGAAAATTGGAATATGAAATTATGGATTTGGAATTTGAAATTTAAAATTTGGAATTTGTGATTTGGAATTTGGTATTTCGAATTTGAAATTTGTAATTTGAAGTTTGGAATTTAAAATTTGGAATTTTGAGTTTGGATGTTGAATTTTGAAATTTAAAATTAAAATTTAAAATTTGAAATTTAAGATTTAAGATTAAAAATTTTGAATTTTGAATTTGAAATTTGGAGTTTGGGCTTTGGGCTTTGGAATTTGAAGTTTGGAATTTGAAATTTAAAATTAAAATTTAAAATTTGGAATTTGAAATTTATGATTTAAGAATAGAAATTTTGAATTTGGAATTTGGAGTTTGGGCTTTGGAATTTGAAATTTAGAATATGAAATTTGGAATTTAAAATTTGAAATTTGAAGTTCCGAATTTGGAATTTGAAATTTGAAGTTTGGAATTTGGAATTTACAATTTGAAATTTAAATTTGTAATTAAGAATTTGGAATTTAGAATTTCAAATTTGAAAATTGAAATATATAAATTTGAAATTTAAAATTTGAAAATTGGAATATGAAATTTTGGAATTGGAATTTCAAATTTCAAATTTGGAATTTGGGATTTGGAATTTGGTATTTCGAATTTGAAATTTGTAATAGAATTTGGAGTTTGGAATTTAGAATTTTAAATTTGAAAATTGAAATATAAAATTTGGAATTTAAAATTTGAAAATTAGAATATGAAATTTTGGATTTGGAATTTGAAATTTGAAATTTAAAATTTGGAATTTGTGATTTGGAATTTTGTATTTCGAATTTGAAATTTGACATTTGAAGTTTGGAATTTGGAATTTGTGGTTTGGATGTTGAATTTTGAAATTTAAAATTAAAATTTAAAATTTGGAATTTGAAATTTAAGATTTAAGATTAAAAATTTTGAATTTTGAATTTAAAATTTGGAGTTTGGGCTTTGGAATTTGAAGTTCCGAATTTGGAATTTGAAATTTGAAGTTTGGAATTTGGAATTTGAAATTTGAAGTTTGGAATTTGGAATTTACAATTTGAAACTTTAATTTGTAATTTAGAATTTGGAATTTAGAATTTTAAATTTGAAAATTGAAATATAAAATTTAGAATTTAAAATTTGAAATTTGGAATATGAAATTTTGGATTTAGAATTTGAAATTTAAAATTTGGAATTTGGGATTTGGAATTTGGCATTTCGAATTTGAAGTTTGGAATTTGAAATTTGAAATTTGGAATTTGGAATTTGGAGTTTGGATTTTCAATTTTGAAATTTAAAATTAAAATTAAAATTTGGAATTTAAGATTTAAGATTAAAAATTCTTAATTTGGAATTTGAAATTTGATGTTTGGGGTTTGGAATTTGAAGTTTGGAATTTAAAATTTAGAATATGAAATTTGGAATTTAAAATTTGAAATTTGAAGTTCGGAATTTGGAGGTTGAAATTTGAAGTGTGGAATTTGGAATTTACAATTTGAAATTTAAATTTGTAATTAAGAATTTATTTATTTATTTATTTTACATTTATTAACGATCTAAGCACATAGGCTTTTTTATCGTTTTAAAACAGTTGTATAAAAAAGAATAAAAAATACCATACAATAATACAAATTATATAAAATAGAAATAAAAACTAAATATAAATAAAAGTTATGACATATTAAATAGAATAACATTTACTGTTTAATTTAAATTAAGTGAGTAACAAAATTGCCTTAATCGAATGAACATTAATAAATTCAAGTGATAACTTTTTGAATAAATTTAGAGAATTTATTTCCCTAATTGATTTGGGAATTTTGTTCCAAAATGAAATGCAACGAACTAGCACCGAGTTATTATATATGTTCGAATAATTTCGCGGTATGACAATGTAACCCGTTCTGAGTGATGAGGTAAACTCAACCTTATCAAATAGATATTTCGGTTCACAAAATTTGATCAATTTTAAAATAAATAAAACCATCCTAAAAATTAGATGGTGCGTCAAGGACTGATTATGTTCAAGAACAGATTTGGCGAAACCTGAGATATGATCGTAACGATTAAAATTGTAAACATATCTAATAGCATTATTAAATGAAACTTGCAAAGTACGTTTAGTCGCGGCATCGCAGTTTCAATAAATTACATCGCAATAATTTATGTGCGGAAGAGCTTTAACTAAACAGATTCTCAATTCAGTGGAACATAAGCGCTTCGCTTATGAATAAGTTTTAAACTGTACAGAATTGAATTAATTTTTTCACATACTTTAGGTACGTGATTCTTCTAGGATAAATTTTCATTAATTGTTAATCCTAAATTATTAACGGTTGCTGAAAAGGGTATTGGGTTATGATCAATGTAAACCGTAGGTGGGTCTGATATAGTGTGTTTTGATCAAATTAATGCTTTACACTAAGATATATTTAAAGAAATGACATTTTTGGCAGTTATTATCTAAATATTCAATCAATTTTTTGAAAAATGACTCAATATGCTTAATGCTTAATGACCAGGTCATTAAGAAATAGACTAAACAGGAGAGGTCCCAAATTACTACCCTGAGGAACACCAGAAACCACAGCGCTATAGTCAGATAATGAGCCATTAAGTTTTACTCGTTGTTTTCTTCCTGACAAAAATGATGTCATAAGTCTTAACGCATTTGTAACATAAGTTTTTCAATAAATAAAACATGGTCTAAGCAATCAAAAGCCTTACTGAAGTCTAGAAGCACCAGAACAGTAAATCGGTTTACCAAAAAAAAAAAAAAAAAAAATCAGCCGGTTTAAACGGCAAACCAAAGCAGTCGCAGTGCTGTGATGTTTACGAAATCCTGATTGATGCACATTAATAAAATTATTGTGGTTAACAATTGTCTGTATTTAAAATTACATATTTCCAAAACCTTGGATATTATAGGAGTAACGGATATTGGCCTTAAGCCATTACCGCTTTTGACGTTCTTTGTTTTTGCCAAGAGTGTAACCAGGGCAGTTTTCCAAGCACTAGGGAAAACCGACTTAGTAACGCAGCCATTTATTATTATTTTTATTAGAGTTATTACCAATGGTAAAAGAAGTTTAATGAAAGCAGGGCGCAATTGATCGTCCCCATTGCATTAATTAATTTGGAATTTGGAATTTGAAATATAAAAATTTGAATTTAAATTTTGAAATTTGGAAAATGAAATTTTGGAATTTGGGATATGGAATTTGGAATTTGAAATTTGGAAGGTGGTCCAAGGTGAAGAGTTTCTGGATTCAAATAGTTTGTTCATAACATTGTTGACTGGGGCAAGGTTAATAAAGTTTCAGATTTTCTAAATCAAAATAATTCTGAATTTAAATTTTTATATCTTCTTCTAGCGGGAATTTTCTTTAGCAGATTGTGCGTTTAAAATTAAAATAAAGATTATTAAGAATATACTAATGTGGATCTGGATACTCAAATTATTTTATTTAATTTAGTTTAATTTAATAACTTAAAGCTGTTATTATTTAATGATTTCGCAGTGGGATTTTAAGCAGAATAGCATTAAGCAATTATTTACTTTAATTATGGTTTTGGAGGTAATTTCTATAGTCAATAGCTATAGATTTGGAAATGAAATTTTATGGGGTTTCAGATTTTTTAGTTACTGATTTTAGAATTTTAGTTTAAAATATTAAAAAAAAAAAAGATTTTTAGTATTTAATATTCATAAGTTAGAATTCAAATTTTTGGTATTTATGTTGATATTGGTATTTATATTACGATTAATAAATTAATAAATAAACGTTAAAATGATTTTAGTTCAGAATCACAATTGTATAAATTATTGTTAGGAATAAGAATTTGAGAGAATTTAATTAATTTTATAATAGTGATTATAAAGGATTAATACAGATTTTAAATTTTGGAAATTTTTGAAGAACCTGAAAAAGCTTTCCAGGAACTTAAGCAGTAAATGAACTTTAAATTGTGTTATCTTGTGCTAAATAATTGACTAAAAATATTCTACTAACAAATTTACTAACTATCAACTACTTAGGTGTCTGGAACCGGGTTATTAGTTTGTTACTAACATTAACATACCCTTCCTTTCCTTGGGTTTTGTTATGTGTAAAGGGTGTACGGAGGGCCCGGTGTCAACCGGGAGTCTTGCTTACGCTTGATCGTACATTCTGATTAATCGATCAATAAGACCTTTCAAAGAGGTAATGGTATTTAAAATTGTACCTCAAAGAAAATATTTTTTTTTAAATGTTTTATCATAGAGTCATTTCAGTAAAATTATAAAGAACGAATTACAAAAATATCTAAGCTAAAATTGGACTTAATGATTAGTGATTTAAATTCAAAATTTAAAATCAAATAAAATCAAAGACTATAAGTTTCGAATTTCAAGAGCAGTTTGAAAAAATATTCACTTGCTAGGTTTAAAAAAAATGAAAAATGTTAAAATTAATGAGGATTACCAATTAAAAATTAACACTGGTTCCGCGGAACAATTATACATATTAATTTACTTTAACCAAAGTTCAATTTACCACTACCTAATAGTAATTTTATAAAACTTGTGCGTTTTCATAAAAATAAATTAAATCTGGTACTAATTACAGTCATCAGTATTGATTCATCTCGAACAAAATATTATTAAACAAAATCCACTTTACCTAAACACTCGAAGTTTTCCGTTGTTTTTCTCTCAATGAAATTAATTCCATGAATAATTATTCAAAAATGATCAAAAATGATCGGAATTGCTTATTACACTTAAATCAATCAAATGTTATTGTGATCAATGGAAAAATGCTGTACAATTTCAAAGAAAATCGATCTATGTACAACTTATCTTGAGATTACTCATAAGTACATTAAAAACAAAATTATTGTTTAGAAAACACCTCTGACGTATGCATACATACTGTATCATTCGTGTATAATTAAGAAAAACCAGATCAACGCAAATTTACCATCGCACAACTATAATCACACAACATTTCTACAGAATTCCTTTATCTTTAAAATATTAAGCGAAGAGATATTGATGCAGGTCATAAACCAGTAATTACTCACACATCACGTAAGTATAACAAAATAAAAAAATAAACATTTTTTTTTTTCGTAAGCGTAACAAAACTAACGGAAATTAAAACTTACTCAGACATTGGGGTTGTTGATTTGATGTACGGTGTAGCTGCCGAAGACGACAACGATGTAGATGACGACGAAGATGAAGATGTTGATGGCGCGGGATTAATCCTTGGTTCAACACCATTATGAAATTCATAATCATAATTTATATCACGGCCGCCACCATGATACTCCACAGCAAATTCATCTTCTAATTTTTCACTTTTTGGATTGTATACTCTTGCTGTGGTCGTTTTTAAGTGACCAATTTTTTTATTATTTCGCCGCATTTTTTGTTGATTTTTCGGATGTGGATTGTCGGTAACAGTCATCGCCAATGGTTTATTATCATTTCTATTATGATTGATCAATGAATTGCGTAACAATTCTCGTGTACTATTATCCTTGTTATTGTGTTTGTGTCGATGATGGTGCGAATGAAGGTGATGCAGTTTCGCCGTTTGACTATGATTTTCCTTATTATTATTATACACACTATTATTATTATTATTATTATTACTATGATTAATATCCCTATTACTACTAGTATTATCTATTTGTTTGGCATTTAGAAGTATCACAAAAAAATGAATTAAAATTATTGACGAAATTATATGGAACTTCATTTTGATTTTCATTCTTAATTATATAAATATTTTATGTATAAACTAATTTTTCGTTTTTTTAACGTAACTTTTACAAAAACAAAAAATTCTATTTCATTTTCCACTCAATAAACGCAAGCACTATAAATATTCCCACGCTTAAATACTAGAAATATTTGAACAAAAAAAAACTAGAAACAAAAGACTTTCAAAAACTATCCGAACAGCAATTTTTAATTTTTATACTTTGCACTGAAAAAAAAAAAAAGTTAAAGAAATTTCTTTCGTTTTAAATACGTTTAAATTTTGTTTTGTAAATTGACGAGCGATCGTCTCGGCGATCAAGTAAGAACTAAAAATTTTCACAAGGCGTACAAAAGTTTCTGTGTAAGAAATGTGAAAAGAAAAATGTATGTACATAGACACACATATAATAAACTTGTTCTTATGCTATTGTTGGTGTTTTATTTATTAACATGATCGCGAATTTAAAGTTTTTATTATTTTTTTTATTTTTTATTAGTGATCATGTTTAATATAACTATTCATTAAATTTTTGTTTTGTGCTGTGTTTGGTTTTAAATCATAGTACTTTTGGTTTTTATTTTTAAATAATATTCATTGACCATATTTTGTACATAATAATATTTTGTTTATGATTAATGATTATCGATCGAAACACGATCAGTTGGAGTTTTCATGGGCGTGTGTGACATATAGTGTTCTCTTATAGTGCCAACACATTAAAAATCGATTAAGCCGGAAATATTCCTAGAATTAAATCATATACAATATATAATATTTTGGATCATCTAACATTTGTACACACAACACTATTTTTGCTTATTTTTTGAATTTTTTTTTTTTTGCTCTTCACATAAATCTTTTGCATCTTCATTTGAAGTTTATTTTTATAACCTTACACTATATGTATACAAAAATAGAAAGAAATTTTGCGAGAAGAGGATCGTGTCGCGAGCAAGATTTATAAATTAAAGATTATAATTAAAAACGAATTTAATTGATTTGTAAACTAATTTATTTTTAATGACTCAATTAATTATTCCTTCTATGCAAACATACGGTGCCAAACAATTTTATATGTCTCATTAAATTAGAATAGCCACACGTTTATTGGTAATTTAAAAATTTCGATATAATTTGCCTAAACCGCAAATCCAATTGTGCAGACGATTTTAATATGCGCGACCTCGCCTAGTCGAAAATGTAAAGAATTAACCAGAATTTTTCTTCCTAAATCATATTATGTATTAAAATACATAACGCAAACAAAGGAGTTTTAAAATATTCAAACGAAACAAAATTTATCAAATGAAATCATCATCCATGATTATGACGCGGTGATCATGGATTTAAAATTTAAAAAAAATAAAAAAATTCTGTAGAACTCGATCGCATTTATATTGTACTTCAAACTATCAGCAATGATTTATTTTTATTAACATGCATGTAGAAAATATTACAACAACAAACATCTTGAAGATAATTTAACACGGTTGTCGTAAATTTCATCTGAAACTTTATTTATTTTGTAGTGTGTATACAAAATACAAGTATTATGCGGTATTTATGGAACTTTACACACTATAATAAACGGCGAAAGAAATAAGTTGAAAAATGTTTGGTAAATGAGTTGCAAAGTATTTTGTAATGCTTTTGTTTAAAAAAAAAAAAATGAACAAGCAGCAGAAAGTCAAGATCAAGCTGTGAATATTGTTAGACGATTAGATAATATGATATAGTGTCTTCATAGCAATTTGGGTAAACAATAATTATTTAATATGGTAACCCCTATAAAATTAACACGGTATATGCATATGCTATTTAATTCATGCTCTAAATCAGCCGTGCCTAAACTGAGACCCGCGGGCACATATTTCCATTTTATGAAATGGTAAAGAAACAGAAAATTTGCTAATAAATAGATAAAAATGTAAAATTTGAAAGTGAACCAATTATACAAAATCTGAACAATTATACATATATGAAAATTTTATTCAACAACATTTCGAGGATAAAACAACTTTAAAAATGGAGGTGTGGCTATGACACTGTAGAAATAGATCGGTTTATTATCTAAACATATGTATTCATTTTGGAAATTTACATGGAGATAATTTTAGAAAGAGAAGTTTGTTTGTGTATTAAAATCAATAAGATTCTTTCGGTTTTTTATAGACAAAATATATTATGATAACAATAATGGCATTCACAACATTTTTCGACTTCTTAATCAGAAAAAATGAAGGGGCCAATCATTTATAATATATCTACCAAAAAAGTAGAAATATCAAAGTACGGGGGGGATTTTGATATTTCTACTGTTTTGGTAGATACATATATTGTAAATGATTGGCCTCTTCATTTTGTTGGGGAAAAATATCGAAATTTATCATAGAAAGCAATTTTGTGTTACTGAATAATGGTTCACAGACAAGGATAGACATGTACCGTCGGAAAGGTTCGGCGATAGATATCATACTAGTCTCAAGTGACATTCTGGATAATTTAAGATGGAGAGTAACTAACAAAAGTCTGTCTGTGATCATCTTGCAATTAAAATCCAATGGTTAATAGAGAAAGGGAGGATGGAAAAAATAGTAAAATGGAAAGAAGGGGCACTTTCAGCAATAAATAGATTCAGAAATGGTGAAAATGAATTCGATATCATATTAAAAGAGTCAATAAAGGAAAACACAATTGAGGCGGATACTTTTAAATCTTGTCAAAAACCTTGGTGGAGTAAAGAGATAGAGGCACTTTAGAAGATAAAAAAATTAAGCAAGAAATTTACAAAGTAGAAGTACTCCGATCGGAGTATTTGTACTACTTTCCTATTCCGCGTACTATCGTACTACCCAAATTACGAAAATACTCCGATTCTCAAACCACCGTACAACCGTATACCCAACATAAAAAAATACTCCGTTTACCAATAAATTTTAATATTTTTGTAAATTTTCATATGAAAATGGTTAATTTTATTTCCCTATACGTATACTAAATTTATTGAAAACTTGGACCATAGAATATAATGAACCGCCAGCAATGGATTTTAATTGTCTCCAACACCTGCAGCACAAAGTAGCTTTGTGGTCGATCCGATAACTGGAGCAAACACAAGTTGCTATAGTTACCGGATCGGACTACTTTGCGTTGCAGATGTTGGAGACAAGCTATTTTACAATTTTATATGGAAACGTCACTTCGCTAGCGGTGGATTCTATTATATAGTATCAGATTTAAAAGATAAATAGAGGCTTTTAAACAAGCTTTGTTTGGTTGTTACTTTTATATGAATGATAAACGCTAATTTCATAACGAAAATAGATACAAAATTACAAGTGTATTAGTGTAAAAGCGGTATTTTTTACATTTCCTATATTTCCATATATTTTATTTTTCTATAGACCTATATCAGTATGCAGCTTGTTACCGGCTTAATTACCATCTAGAGCATTTATTCCCGGCAGCTCGGTTCGGGGAGGTTACCATCGCAATGGTGGTGGTCGTGGGTGTATCGGCTGGTAACAATAATGAGGATTCGACCTTGCCCTCATGTCTCACATCTGCCACTCGCTCTATTCCGTTTAACGAATCATATGATAATACTAATATTAGTCGTTAACAAGAAAACAAATTTCACCATAACCCCCCTATATACGAGTATATATAACTCGGCCGTTATAGAAAAAAAAACGGAACAAAAATAGTTGAATTGCTTTTACACAAAATTCAGTATTTTGTGTTTTTTTTTTTTTTTCCTAACGATATTTGTGCCCCACTAAGGGTCGTACTGACACTTATTTAGATGTAAACAAAAATGTACTCATCTGATATGGTGACCGGACACCGATTCAGTCCGGGAGTTACCTCTGCTCGTCCGCTTCCCGAATTGGTATATGTGGTGGGGGACACCGCTTCAGTCCCCTACCAAACACTTAGGAGAATTACTCCATTGATTCCGGTGGTTTGGTTACGCTTATACTTCTTGTTGTTGTGTGGTGTATCTCTCGAAGGGGCGACACCAATTCAGTCCCCCTTGAGGATTCCTCGCTCTGCCCAACTGGCTAGGGTTTGAACGACTGCCTCCACATATATATATATATATACCACCCAGCACTACCCGTAAAAATTGAAAACACAATGTTTGGGTCTCCCTGGGGGTTTTCTTTTTATTTAAATTTTTTTTAATTTTTTTATTTGTATATACAAATAATGTTTTTTTTTATTTGGGGTTTGCCTTTTTATCACCGCTTAGGTACAACCCTACATTCACTAATACTAAGCTTTATAATTCACAATATTATTCCGTTAAACAATCCAACTATTTGTGTTGTTTCCTTTTTAACAAAATTACTTAGTTTACGTGTATCTCACAAAATGTTTTTCGAGTTTTTCGTTGTAGTATTTTTCTACGACTTATTTTTTTTTCTTGGTTTCGAAATTTTATTTTTCAAGGCAATCCGATACCCTACAAAATCACCCGTACTCACTTAATTTGTGTTCACCAAACACCGTAGCAATATTCATATTGTAACAAGCTCGAGCTAAGATAAATTTTAGCGCGGTCTCCACAAGTCTCCATTTAATTACAGATAAACCGTCAAGCTAAAAATTTGTGTAGAGATAAATTTTGTTGATTTTGTTTGACTTTTATTCGTTTGTTTTTGAATGAAGTTTCTGTTCAAATTATCCTCTAAATACTCGACTTCGTAATGTCGGCCATTTTGACTTTTGTCTTCTTTATCTATTATAATAAAATTATTTGCGTTGTCCGCACACCCAGAGAATAAAAATTAAAATTCAAACAAAGTGTGCTTAGAACTTTGATTTCGAAAAATAAAACTCATACATAATATAGGAGTACATACATACATTCATATTGTTCTACTAAGTTTTGTTAGAGGAAATGTGTTTAACGGAGCACAATCATTGCATTATCTGGAGCATCCACAGGTATTGCAGCTACGCTTTTAGCGGGTGATAGGACCATACATCCACTATTCAAGATTCCTTTAAGTACGATTAAGTATGAGATAATATTTTCAAGTATGACAAATCGAAGTCCTGATTGGAAAACAATTAAAAATGCAAAACTAATCTTATTAGATGAATGCTCAATGTGCCATAAAAAACGTTTTTAGCGATTGATAAATTACTAAGAGATATTATGCAAACTGATAGTCTAATGGGGGGCAAAGTATTTGTTATGTGTGGTGATTTTCGTCAAACCCTACCAGTAATTCGGTATGAGACTCGATCTGATAGCATATGTATATGCATGCCTCAAAACTTGCGAATTATGGATTAAATTTAAAATATGTCATCTTAAAACAAATATGAGAGTTCGTAACGACAACGATTTTTCAAATTGGTTGCTAGACGTTGGTGAAGGTAAAATTAGAACAGCATTCTTTTTAGGAGAAAATATAATTGAAATGGATTATTCCCGCTGCATTAAAGGAAATTTGGTTACACAAATATTTGGGTCTGAATTTACCACGGATGATATCCATTTATATCAGATCAAGCAATTTTATGTCCTTTAAATTATGATACGTTAAAAATGAATGAAGATGTTTTAAATAAACTGAAAGGCGATGTGAGAACATATAATAGTATAGACTCTATAAATGTAGATTCTACAGATCATGAATCGATACATTTATTTCCGGTAGAATATATACATCAATTAACACCATCCTGAATGCCCCCACATATACTTACTTTGAAAGTAGAAGCTATAGTCATGTTATTACAAAATTTAAATACTAGAAAGAGGTTATGCAATGATACTAGATAGGCCTGTTTGCTGTTTCACTAAAAAAATTTGACAAGTATGATAAGATCGGCGATCCGTAGATGGTCCGAGCTAAAAATTAATGTTGTAGAAAAATAATTAATGAATTCAATTTCGGGAAACAACTTCACAATTCCCCAAAAGCGTTTCTAATGTAAAATTTAATTTATTTGGTTAAAACACTGAAAACATGATTCCAATATTATGCAACACCTACAGATATTTCTGACGATTCACTATGTTTGACAATTAAGGAAAAAGGTCTATTAGAAATAAAAGATATGAAAGAAAATGTATTCTTCGTTGAGATTTTACCTATATGCAAATTAAAAGAGTTCAATTTCCTTTACGATTATCATTCGCTATGACAATCAATAAAGCCCAAGGTTAATCGTTTGATAAAGTCGGTATTTATTTACCATAGCCAGTTTTCTCGCATGGTCAGATGTAGCTTTTTTAAGAGCTACCAACAAGGAACATCTTTTCCTGAAAATAGAAGATACACATAACCAGGGAGAATTGGAACCAAACAAAACACCTATACTATTAATTGTGAGTATAAAGAAGCTCTTTGAATTATCATATTATAAATAAAGAAACTAAATTTTCAAAATAACGTTTGGTATTTGTTTTTTTTACTCTCTAATGTCCGAAATATGTTTAAAAATTTTGTTAAATTTGGGTATGTTTCAAATATCATAAATCATAATATATTCACCATTGAATGACGCTGAATTGACTCTTATTGGTGCTGTTTAGTGATTTTATGAAACAATTAATAAAAATCACGATTTCAACACTTTATTAAATATGTCGCCGGAGGCGTCTCGCCGCGTAGCGGGCGTATTCCGCTAGTATAAAAATAAATTAATTTTACTTCGTGGCTACTTCGATTATAAAATGAATCAAAATTCAAAATCGTCAAAATTTATCTTCAAATTATTGTCCTTGTGAGATAAATTTCAGCTAAAATGTTTGGAGAATTTATAATGGTGCAATCCAGATTTGAATGAAACAACTGATATTTATCAAATTTTTCACGCAAAGGTGCATACCGCTCAGCGAAATTGTCAGCTAAAAAAAAATTATTTTATTTAGCTAGCTAAATTTTACGTCAAATTTGTATGGAAAATTTATCTTAGCTCGAGCTGCATATACTGAGCTTTAATTGTTAAACGTAGTGAATTGCGAGAAATATCTGTAGGGCTTGCATAATATTGGCATCTTGTTTTCAGTATTTTAACAAAATAAATTAAATTTTACATTAAATGTAACTTTAGAAACCCTTTTGCTGTAATGTGAAGCTGTTTCCCGAAAAATAATCGATTTATTATTTCTTTACAAATTAATTTTTAGTTCGGGCCGCCTCATCTTACTAATCGCTGCTGTTACTTGTGCATTTTTTTTAGGGAAAAAGGTATATTATTTCTGGAATCATCGTGCGGTATACATTCAATTCGTTATTATTTTATGTGTACCCTACCCCCCTGTACTACTATTTTGGAAGAAAACATACTACCTTCTAAAAACCTAAAACGACAGCACTGATTAGAAGTCAAAAAAATTACACAACAATCAAAACTAAAAATCAGAAGGGAGAAAAAAATATCATGGAGAGAGTATTTATCAAAGATTAATATGAGAGTGGAGGGAAAAACTTACGGAAACTGGTTAATAGGATCAAAAATAACAAAAGTAATAAATTCAACCTATTTGAGAATAAAAATATGGAAAGGAAATTCATAGACGAACATTTTTCAAATGACCCAGAACTAATAAGAGTACCATGTGACTGGCCAACAACAATAGGGGAAAAACCTGAGTTTATATGGGAGAAATTTCCGAAATAATAAAGAAGTCAAGAGTCTCGGCTCCAGGAAGAGATAGTATATCGTATAGATATATCAAAAACCTAGTAGAAATATAACCAAACATATTCAAACATATTAAATTCACTCTGGGAATACTTAAACGGGGTATGGAAAGACAAAAAATATCCAGACGACTGGACCAATTTTATAACAATTGGAATCCTGAAAAAAGGAGGAAATGAAAAAGAAATAAACGATTACAGACCTATATGCCTATTGCCAGTACTTTCAAAAATTTTCGGAAAGGATTAAAAGTACGTCAATTTTAGCACTACTTGCGGAAACAGGCGAGACAAGTATATCATGTGATAATAGGAGGAAAACATTAGAATTTATTGCTAAAACCCTATTCGTAAACTCAAACTTGGAGATAGATATTAAAGAAGAGAAGGCAACGTCGAAATTAAATAAATTATATAGTGAATACCCATTCCTTGAAAGAATAAAGACGATTCATAATAAAAGATCGAATCCAAAGGATATTATCATAAGAAGTCATCTATTGGATAGAGAAGTGAATAAGAAAAAAATAAGAAAATGGTTCTAAAATTATTGACTAGTGAATGTTTGAATAAATATGATGGAAGATTGATAATATTTGCGGATGGATCACTAAAAAATGAAAGGGTAGGCGTGGGGACACACTGTAAAGATTTCAATATAAACTTATCCATAAAAATCAACCACGTCACTTTGGGATCTAAAAGGGAAGTAGAAGTATTCAATACTAATAGGGATGTAGTAATACAATGGATTTCGGGACATGTGGATATTGAAGGGAATATAATAGCTGACAGATTGACAAAAATGGCACTCCTAAGACATACACATAGTTTTGAAAATATGCCAAATCAAAGAGATATAAGCACCATAATAAAAAAAACGATTAGCGATGAATGGAAATTGGAATTCGGTAGAAGGATAGAAGACTCTAATTTAATCTATAAATTCATGCAGGATAAACCACTCAAAAAGTTATGGTTTATAGGGAATAATTTTCCGATAAAGAAAATAAAGCAATTAACAGGAATAAGGTCGGGACACTCCGAAAAAAAAAAGAAAGATAGAAAATATGGGGGTTAAGGCTGGAAAGAAATTAAAATTATTTATAAACATTGATATAATAAATGTTATTTTGAATTTAAAACAAAAAAAAAATTTCCGATAAACACGCTCTAGCAATATAGTGTAGAGTACATCGGAAATCAATACGAACTCCATAGTCACAGGATTATCAGTGAATAGTTTCTGGATACAAAGACTGGAGAAAAGAGTGACACAACAGGCTGTATGGGTAGATAATACCTAGCCACAACAAAGAGAAAGTAAAAAAAAAAAAGTCGAAAAATGTTGTGAATGTCATTATTGTTAATATATTTTGTCTATAAAAAGCCGAAAGAAATGAGGGTTTTCCTTGAGTTTTTGATTTAGTGACTATAATTCGCTAGGTCAGTACGTTTTTGCCTCATACTTAATGTATGAAGTGAGAATTGTATTTTGTAGTTTGATCGTAGCTACCTGAAGAGTAGATCGAACTTTTTGTACGTGTGAACTATTCAGTACGAAACCAAACTACCACATAGAGAACTCAAGAAGGGTTCTCATTTTTTCTTCAGGGTCGATACATTTTCTATGACTCTTGGGTTAAAGTTTTTTCTGATTAACAAGTCGAACAATGTTATGAATGCCATTATTTATATTTTTTCTATAAAAAGCCGAAAGAATCTTATTGGAAATAAATTTATGGCCCAAATCAATATTTCTGGAATAAGTAAAGCTTATGAGGGCCAATAAGTAATCTATCTGCTATAGCTAGGCTTTTTGTGGCGTACAAACATTGTTCTAATGATTTGTATTTGACATTGAACACAAAAATTCATTTTTTACGTCAAGCCTATCATCGTAAACTATAGCAAAACGTTTTAACTAAAGCGAAATTTTAAATAATCAAATTTGTCTGTATATAAGCTAAGTAGCATTACGCTGATCATTGCGGCAATGCCACCACATACTCGTACTAACGGCTGCTTGTTTGAAAAAAACACTTATATGTATTTCTCTGTGTATAACCAACTTTTCCATGCAATAGCATGTACATAAGAAAGCCGTGACAAAAAATTTATGGTGGTATTAATTGAGTAAATAAAGATTTTTATTTTCCTATGAAAGGTAAAAAAATCATACGGGATTGTTAAATAAATTATTTTGTGTTATCTCAAATTTATTATTAGTATTTGAGGGAAAGCACACATGGAAGTAAAGTAATCGGAACAAATAAAAAAATAAGAAAATTGCTTTCATTAGGCATACAATCTTTTAAATTCTTTTAAACAATATCCACCTCAAGTACACTCACATTCTATTTTGAGGAAAATGCCATTTTCAATAGAATGTACTGCAAGAGTCGAAATAACATTAAAATTAACAATAATAATAATAATAAAAATTGATTAACAGATAACTCTATAACTATGCCCATCAATTACGCCACTCCAAAAAATTTAACTTAAATAATCCGGCCGATCCTAACCTCTTAATTTCCAATGGAATTGAATTCCAATGAGAAACTCCCCTAGCATAAAACAATTTGTTTAACGACCTACTGCTTCCAACAATTTCTTATAAAGATAACAAGACACAAAAAATAGATAAACTACATCCTAAAACAAGGCTAGAGTACAACCTAGTACAAGCATTGAAACATCTTTGGAAAACATTCATATTTTCCTGAAGCATACCGAATAAAACTATGTCACCGTAAATAAAATGAGGAAGAAGATAAGACAAAAACAATTTTTTCCTAAAGTGACTATCTACTACTTTACAGAAAATCTACTACTTTATACAAACAGCTAAGCTTGCCAAACACAACAGGCACAATTAATATGTCAGCAATAATTTCAACTGAAGGGAGAATATCCCTTCCCAAATCCTCTTAAATGTTCTTTATACATACTTTAAATTCAAAGGCAAGACCCTCAAGACCGTCGATTACAACTTTCTTAATTTACTCTTATTTATCGGTAGTTCGCTTAAAAGGACATGAAATTCCAATGTCCTTTACGCTTATACGTTGAACAATCTATAACCAAGAGCAGTGTTATTTCCAGAATTACGTACATATATAGGGTGAGGAAAAGTATGGAAACCCCTAAAAATCTCGCGGAGTTTGGTCAAAAAAAAAATTAGCAAGGTTTATTCTTAGGTAGTTTTCACCAAGGAATTTAATGGTGAGCTTGGTTGTAACCTTTGAATATCATCTTCAAGGTCATTTAGAGGTCAATGTCTTTTTTTTAAATTGGAACCTTCGTTTTCGATGACAGAATCGAAAAAGAGCGGGGCATTTTAATTCAAATCTGTATTGAGGACTGGTGTCCACGTAGCCTCTACGGGTCAAATAGAGGTCAAATTATGCTAGGTGACAATAGCGCGGATAATTTTGAGGATCCTCATATCACCCAAGATTTTCACACAAATGTTGTCACGTTTGATCAGTTCGATCTGATTAGCTTTTGAACGTTGATATTGAAGTCAATCTTCAAGGTTCACTATTTTTAAATGAACGTTTTAATTTTCGGTGCAATCATCCTTATTTTGGCGCAACCCGGGGACATAGAAGGATTCTCCCTTTGGGGTGCTTTTTGTAGTGAGTTTCCCTTGCCTCCCACTTCTGGGCTGACAATAACTAATCCTGTTATAAAATGATTGAATTGCACTTTGAATAACTTCTCTTGGAATGAGGGCATCTTCTTGAACAATTCTATGTCTTGAGCAGGCCTATGTCAACATACGTTGAGCCACAAAATACCCACATTAGTGACTCCGACGTAATTTTAAAATATTATATACGTTATATTGTAAAATAAAGTTTTTCAACCACGCGCACGCAAGCGTGTATCACATAACCTAAAACACAAAACACATACGTAAAGGTGGACATAGTAAAATGAAATCACCTTTTCATTAATTTTGTTAATAGAATTTTTTTATTTAATTTGATTAAACTCTAAGCTTAAACCGCACGTTCATAGTTCTCCATAATCACCATTTATGACGTGATACTATTTGATTTATAACGTAAACCAAATTATTTATATTTTCCAGTTAGTTTCTTAGAAAAAATATTTAATATTTCGTCGCTTATGCAAGCGTCTAAGGCAAAGTCTAATCGTGTATTTATGCAGAATATTTGAAAGAAATCTATTTTCAGTTTGTGTCACATTTATTTATAATTTTGTTTTTTTCAGAATACAACAAAATTCCCTTTTCATTCCTTAAAGTTCTCTCGAATAGTTAAGTTTTTTATATGAAACTTTCATTATTTATTGGCGAGGCAAGAATAGTAAATGTACAGCGGTAAAGGAGAAACTACGCGAAATCATGTGAAGCTTCAAAATCTAAAAACTAAAGGTGAATGATAAACCTGTTCAATTCAAAAATTTAACCCATTGCAATAATTTCGAGATTTAGTGATTTTCCTCACTTTCTTCATTCACATAGAGGGAATAATTTAGTTTTCTAGTCCAATAAAGAACTAAACGGAATAATCTGTATATTTTTTTGGCATGTTGGTTGCGACCTTATTTACGATTCTTTAAAGTAAGCAGAATATAACAAATTTTTAAAATTTATTAAAATAAAATCGACAGGAGAGGCGTTTGAAGTAATTCGTTATGATCCACCCGAAAGCTGGGCTGATTTAAAGGTTATATTAAAGGTTAAAGGTTTAAAGGTTTTCACTAAATTTAGTAATTAAAGGTCATTGGGACATATTCAAATTGAACTTAGTACGGTTTAGCAGAGGGAGAAGGAAGACGTTAAAACGTACTCACCCTGGGCTCGAAAAACTACTATTCGAGCACAACGAAGCTTGTGTTGCAGTTGAGGGTGTAAATACAAAAACAGATATATTGAGAATTAACTCTGAGATGGCTTTACAGGCATTCCAAGAGGGCTTTCGGTATAATTGAAAAATAATGGTTAAATCCAGTCAATGCAAAAGCATAGGAAGCCACTATCAAAGCGCTTGAAGTAGAAACATTAACGAGCCAATCTGATGCATTATCCAAACTCCACATTTTTAATCCGAAGTTCATTACAAATTGTCAGTTATGTGGAAAACAAGGTCATATCGCTTCTAAGTGTTTCGTTCTAACTAGGTTAAATCAGCCGAACCCACAACAATTCACATCATCTTCCTATAATAGATTATTTTCATACTATGTGCATACTGTAAGAATCGAGGACATTTAGCTCGTAGATCAAAGTATTCAAAATCAAAGTCGAAGCTCGTAAATCAAAGTTTGTTAATGGAAAGATTGAGCCATTGGGAAATGGTCAGGGATTCGTGGAGACGAACACTCTTCGACGAGTCCAAGATCTACAAAAAAGAGTGTTTAATGCATTCCAATAACGTGCCAATAAGTTTCGAAGAATTCAGTAAATCTACAGAAGAAGAACCTGAAGGTATAATAGTGTTAGTAGGGTAGGGGGACATTGACGGGTATTTACTTTTTCGTACGGAAAATTATCCCAGTTTGAAATCCAAAATTCGAGGTATATCTTCGGAAGTATGGTTTCAACTCTAGGACTATGTCATTTACAATTACAAATTTTAAATTCTGGAAATATACTGCATACAGTGCAGTTGGTCGAAAATAATTTTCCATTGCCTGTTCACGGAATATTGGGGCGTGATTTCCTAACCAATTTCAAGTATAGGTTTGATTTAAGTAGGGATCTCGTAGAAGTATATTTTATTGAAAAATATGAGAAACTTGAGTTGGTTCCAAAGTACTGCGCTTCAAATCTAAAAGTACAAACGGAAATTTCTCCTATAGAGCGGAAGTCATAACAAACATTAAATTAATATATCTGGATAACACAGAACTTATCTGTGAGTCACAAGAAATTTTACCCGGCGTTTATGTCCCAAATTCAGTGTTGAAAGTAAAATGCAATTCTGCCTTAGTTAGCATTGTGAATTCGAATAAAGATAGCATATTGTATTGAATGATAATATTAAAATAGAAACTAAATCATGACAAGACTATCAAATATTTAATTTTTGTAAATCTCAATCTGATGCGTCAAATAGGACTCTCACTTCTAGAATTAAAGTTAGATTTTGATCATCTTAATGACTACGAAAAGGATTCAATTTTATCCATATGTCGGAATTTTAATGACCTTTTCTTCTTAGAAGGAGACAATTTTCAGTGACACATTCGACCACTCAACAGATTACAACCAATTCTGATACGAGACCTATTTTTGTGAAACAATATCGTCTGTCTTAATCTACAAAGAGTGAAATTAATCGACAAATTGGACAAATCAAACGGGAATTTTACGTTGTTACGCGTGACCAAAAAGACGAATACTAGTGAGGACAAATGGAGGATTGTAGTAGATTACCGTCGTTTGAACGATATTACTGTAGGAGACAGCTATCCCCTACCCAATATTTATGATATACTGGATCAGCTGGACAGTGTAAATATTTTAGTACGATAGATTTAGCGAACGGCTATACCAGTGTTCGCAAATAGTTGGTTATTGGCGTGCCAATAAAATTATTTCTTTAAAAAAAATTTTTTTGCGTGCCAAACTAATTCCGTAAAATAATTTTTTTTGTGTAACATTAAAGATTAGTCAGAATCGGGCCATAATACGCCAGATTTATGCTTTTGTTTTTCAACGCAAATTTTTATAGGAGGAGAGCGAATAAAATAACTTAAGATAAATGTTATTATGAGATGGGTCCAATATCTTAACCCCAAATAATTGTCTTTGGCCGTTCGGATCCTAATTATTTTTGTAGTAATATTCATCTGCAAAATTAGAAACTCACAACGATTTGTCGAAGGAAAATCTGTTAGGTCAGCTAAGTATAACGATTTTAGATCAAGTATAATGATTCTGAATTTTAGGGCTAATCGCATTTCTCTGCTATTTTAATTAGATCTTTAGAAACTCAGAGGAGGGACTAGAAAAATATTAAACGTCACAGTCATACAAATACATCGAAAAATGTGTGTATTCCATTTGGCGCTGGAGGAGGAAAAAATTGATTCCGTTGGTGTATGGAAAACCAAAATCTGGTTTATGATTTATGATATCGACCATAATATCATTAGTAAGAGTAGTGTTCCAAAATACAATCATACGGTTGGGCCATGTTTCACTATACAAAATCTGATCCTAGCTCAACCTTGAGGCCGAAAAAATTCTTCAGGCCATGAAATAATAGGTTTTATATTAGGGACTATTTGTGATATCTACAACATATTTCAGGAGACTGAGAAGAAAGTCGGAATTGGCCAGTATGTAAAAATAAATTTGGCGAATTTGGTGTTCCGCAATATTTCTTAAATTTCAGCCATGTTTAAATAAGAAATCCGACCTCAGATGATATGGCCGGAGGAATTCTTCAGAGCCGGAATTCATTATTTTTCTATTAGGAACTACTTAAAAAAACGATTTACATCTCAAATCTCAGAAGTAAATTTTTATTAAAATCCATCTACAAAAGTGCCTCGTACTTACATTTTGAGCTTGAAACGTATTAAACTGCTTGGATTGGTTGTTAATGTAAAAAAAACTAAAAATTGGTGAACTAATTTTTTGACTAATGGTACCAACCATTAGTAGTGTTCCGCAAAATTTCTTGAATTTGGCTCTTATTTTAATTCAATTTTATATTAAGAACTACTTACTGAATCGACGTAATAACCTAGATATGAAATTTCATTAAACTCTATTAACAAACGTTCGTGTTCCATTTGGTGCAGGAACTGTAGAAAAGGCCTGGATTGGTTATGTACTTAAAAACAAATTTCGTTTAGGCAAATTTTTTTTTTTGTTGATAGATTTAATTTTATGTTCCAAAATATAATTAGCAGTGTCCTGCAATATTTGTTGAATTCTGGCCATGTTTTATTTAAGAAACTCGATCTCTGCTCCAAACGGAATTTCTGCGATTAAGCACGAATTCCATTGAAATTTATTATCTGACTTAAACAACATATATGATGATAAACGAATTATAGTTGCGGCATACGCAAATGATGAATCAAGGTGGCGGGTTTTGAAAATTTCCTAGAAGAAATTTCGCTACAAATCTGTTTTCTAATCAATGGGGATGCTCGTCAACACCAAACCAATTTTAAAAAGATTTTTTTATAAACACAACAAATTTCGAGACTTAAAAATTGTCTTGGGTTTTTAAGTTGAAATGTTTTACTTTTTCAAAATTTTTCGGACTTCGTTCAGGTTAAGTTGTTTTTGACCTGATAAATCAGTGACAACTCTCATTGGCTATCGGTTTCTTGTAATTAATCCAAACGCAACGTGCTTCTGAATTTGTTGTATGAAGTAAATCCAGAACTAAAACTATTTAAGCCAACGAATAAAATATCGCTATATCAAGAGATTTTTGCGAGTGGCTTGAATTTTTAGCTGTCGATAAGTTATATGTAGTTTGGTGTGCTCGGCGATATTTTACTTGTAAAAAAACTGGAATAAAGAATCTGAAAGAAGTGTACAACAGTTAGTTAGTTGAATTACGACCAAAAGCAGTACCGAAAGGACATTGCTCGGAAGTCGCGGAATAAAGTGAATGACGATCAGAACTACTCGAACTGGTCTTAACAGATGGTAAAACAGCAGTGTACGAATATGACGTCAAACTAAGGCCTAATGGCTCTAACAGAAGCTTCATGAAGAGACAATAGCTTCAAAAGCTCGAGATATTCGAAAGAATATGAAGGTTATGCTCAACAGTGAGCTTCGATTTCAATGGCATATGCTAAGAGTTCTTCCTACGTTTATGATGGCTTCTCCTGTTCCAAAAACTAAATTGCCGAAAACCTCTTCGATAGCCAACAATTAATTAAGCATCTAATATAGCTACAAATGTCACGATACGTTAGGGACAAGTGAACCAATACAAAAAAAAAAAACTTGTAACGACTGGACATTAAGCCCGCGAAGTTAAAAAATCCCTCGATTTTTTGATCAAACCATATATTTTATCGCTTAGCGATTGAAAAAAAATTGAATTCGTGCTTTCCCATTTCCCAGCAGTTCGATATTTGGACTTTATCAAAACTTTAAAAACGTCTTGTCCAATTTTTTTTTTGTAAGAATAACTGCAAAAAAGGTCGATTTTTAAAACTCAAATTTTTTTTGGCGTGCCGGGCGAATTTCTAAACGTGCCAAGTTTGGCACGCGTACCACATATTTGCGATCACTGGGCTATACCATTAGGTTCCACCAGATATTTGTGATCGTGAATAAAACAGCATTCTCAACTGATTACAGGCATTTCCAGTTTACGTGAATGTCTATGGGGTTGAAAAACGCACCAATTACTTTCCAGCGTCCCATGAACAATGTTCTTTCTGGTTTAACTACCATAAAATATTTCGTTTGCCTGGATGATGTCGCCATCAATTATAAAGGACATTTGATAACTTCCTAAGGCATAAAGCCCGATCCATCAAAAATTGATGCTAGCCGCATTTCTTGCCATTTGATCTGATCCGGATCAGATTATGTTTCATGAAACGACCAGCTTTGATCCAAAATAAAAATTTGTTGTTGTTTTCAATGTAAAGTTTGATTTGATCTGATCTGGTTCACTATGCGTCAAGAAATGTGGTTGCTATTAACTACTATCCTACTCCAAAAAATATCACCGATATAAACTCGTTTCTGGGATTAGTAGGGTACTACCGGAAGTTTTGTCCGAATTTTGCGGAAATAGTAAAACCGCTAAATGATCTTTTAAAGAAAAATATTGCTTTCAATTGGACACCATTTCAAGATGAGTCCTTTTCAAAACTGAAAGATTTTCTTACGAAGCCTCCGAGCTTCAGTATCCTGATTTCTCAATGGAATTTTCATTGACATGTGATGCAAGTAATATTGCTGTAAGTGCTGTATTATCTCAAAAATTGGAATCGGATGCTCTTCTAATTGCTTTCGCATCAAAAGCTTTACACAAAGCAGAGTTAAATTATGCAACAATTGAGAAGGAGTTGTTGGCCATAGTATGGGGCGCACATCACTTCAGGGCCTATTTGTATGGGAGAAAATTTGTGATTTATACCGATCATAAATCACTGTTATGGTTAAATTCATTAAAAAATCCGTCACCGCGACTTACAAGGTGGCGAATTAAATTAGAGGAATTTGAGTTTGGGATATGTCATAAAGCTGGGAAATTAAATGGCAATGCTGACGCTCTTAGTAGAATCGTCCTAACGCAGCCGAATGCTATAAATATCGTAACACGAAGCAAAGTAAAGAGCGTATAGTAGATTAAAATTTCCCTTTTTTTCTGGTAGTAAGCAAACTTCAAGCCTTTTAAGTAATACTAACAAAGTAGATACAAATCCCGACTTAACATCAACTGAAGATCCAATCTCAACTCAAGAAATACATGATACACACAAAATAATAAATTTCACGAGTTGTAATTCTCACCTTTTTCCATCTACTCAAACAGCTGATAAAAGGTGGATAGATAATGAATTTCTCGATACACCATTAGGCGCTCATCAAGGGGTTCACCGTATGTACAGTCGTTTAAAAATCTACTATTACTTTAATAAAATGATTTCAAGGATTATAAGATATGTCGGGAACT
Organism: Tipula helvola; assembly: GCA_963556165.1. Taxonomy (NCBI): domain Eukaryota; kingdom Metazoa; phylum Arthropoda; class Insecta; order Diptera; family Tipulidae; genus Tipula; species Tipula helvola. The sequence continues at coordinate 120,710,461 of OY744483.1, forward strand.
GCATTCCTTGCCAAAAAAATAAATCATGTATCAGTACCAAATTACCAATGAAGATAACTTCTACATCCACTCGATCATTTCAAAAAGTATTTCTGGATATTGTAGGTCCGCTAAGTATACTAATAATAAATATATTCTTATCCTTCAGTGTGATTTGACTAAATTCTCTTTGGCTATTCCAATTCCGAACCAGCAGACTGTTGCCGATGCACTCGTTACAAATTTTATTTGTTTGTTTGGAATACCCGAATCGATCCACATCGATCAAGGCTCGAATTTAATGAGCTTTTAGCTCACACTGGCGCATATCATCCACAAATCATGATTACGCAAATCAAGATAAAATGGAATGGGATATAGTTGGCTTCCATATGTGACGTTTTCTTAAAATTCAACACCGCACATCACAACTGGATTTATGCCTTTTGAGTTGTTGTATATTGGATATAAACCAAATATATCTAATTCATTGTCAAGAAATGTTGAATTAGTTCATAATTATGATGATTAACTCTCAGATATGAGATTTCGGCTACAATCTTCATTAAAAATTGCTCATGACTCATTAGTTCAGAATAAAAACATTTCAACACATATTATGACAAGACTTCCTGATCAAAACAATTTAACGAGGGAGATTTAATTTTTCTGAAAAGTGAAAAACGTTCAAATAAATTAGAACCTCAGTGGCTGGGGCCATATAAAATTAACATACGACATCATAACAGAATAAAGCAATTTCATTGTCCTTAGAAAACTAATTCCGAAATGTTGATGATCTCTATATATATATATATTGTTATTTATTATATAACTACTAAAAAAAACTATATATGGTTATCAACTCTTAATATAGTTTCTAATTAAGCGGGGAGGAGTGTAGTGTACACGTACATGTGTGCATCCCTGAAATTGCTAAAATTGTAGTATGTATTAGAGTTTGAGTTCAGCAGTGGGATTGATGGGGAGGAGTCGTCGTTGTGTTTTTTGAGGCAGTCGAATATTAACTGCCGATGGAAAAGAGTGTATAGTACTCGTGATGCGCGTGTCGCATTCTATCGAATTAAATTTAATTAAATAATAAAAGAATTTGTTAAGTTACTAAACAAATTATTGTATTTTATTTTGATATCGGTTCTCGACTGAGCCAACATCGGACCACAACATACGTAACACCAACATACATTGGGACCTATACATAGAAACAGTAGCAAATACAATCAAGCAGTTCAGTAAAACGAACCAGTTGAAATTAAACACATCCCAATGTTTTAGCCAGGGAAATATTAAAAAGGCCCAGATATCGGCGTCTCAAAACAAAACATCGTTTGATCTAAGTATCTAATTTTAGTAATACATATGTGTGGATATGTATACAATAAGTTTGTAAGATCTGATTACATCTTGTGAGTTTTCCGGATAGGAAAAATTCATGAATAAAAGCCTTAGGCAATTAAAAAAAATTTTGTCGTAATCTGTAAGTCAAAATAAATTTTACCTATGGAAAATTTTAACAAGTTAAAGTTTGAATTGACCGATTATAAGCCACAAATAGACTTTTAGTCATTTATGATATAAGATGATTTTTAATTTCATTCATACCCCAAACAAATAAATTTGTTCTTCTTAAGTAAACTTACATACAAACCTGGTATGACGACTTGCATATAATTTGAATAGTTAAACCGGAATTTCTAGTTTTTACCATAATTTGTCTTCTCCAAAAAATTATATCTGATAATAAGTATTTCCTTTTCAACTTTTCAGCTGCCGTCGTGTCTTTGCAAGTCATGACTCAACTTCCTTACTTCAAAATGCCATTTTTAAATTGAGTTTCAATTCATATATAGATAATCCGCCTTGAACTTATAATTTACGTTTTTAGAAATCTTACATTTATTTTCTATATTATAATTTAGCTGTGTGTATAGTATTTTAGTATTTTTTGTGTCATTTCTGACACAAAACAAACAAACCGACAATAAAAACAAGAGAGCGAATTACGCGACTCAAGTATAATCAAAATCACGGCCAATAAAATTTAAGATTTATCAAGTATCAATTTGCCGGGCTATAAACATATAATATTTTTACATTTAACATTCACTTACTATAAAATCCATAAAATTAACATCAAACTGTTTCTCAAAGTAATTAAAACAAGATAAATATTTATTACACTTGTGGACCATTAGCTGTAATCTATTTATAAAGGAAATACAAGGTTATTATTTTGTATTTTTAATTTAAGACAATTGGATAAAATCATAATTAAAGAAGTCTGCTTAGAGATGGCCCTAGGTCAATATCATTGGTCATTTATCTTGATTCAATGTGTCAGTACAAAGGCCTATATATAAGATTACATTTCAATAGTAGTCTACAACTCAATTATATTACAACAAAAAATAAAATTATTGCAATTTAAGTAATTGCATGACATCATGCACGTTGTGCGTATAATTATTACTTAACAATAGATTTCAATCTGATGGCTGAATATAACAATCCGTATACAAAGAATTTATGTTCATTTCCTTAAATCCTTCCACCAGTAGCCATCAATTAAGCTAAATTCTATTTTTATTTTTTTATTTGTTGTGAATCAACAAAAGATTCTTGTTCTATTGTTATAAATTTTAAAAAGATTTGTGGTATTTGTAAATTCGCGACTTTATGTCTACAATTCCTACTCATTAATGTATGTATATAGAATTAACGTAAGTAAATACGATCGAAAGCAAATAATAAGTAAAACAAAAATTTCGATCAAATTAGAAATTAAATAATAACAATATATAAAGGCAACAACAAAAACAATGTTTGCATAAATAAACATTTAAGATTGGCTTAATTGATCTTAAAAGTACGCGGAACCAATTGTATGGTAATTCGTCAATCACCATATAATGTAATTTGAGACAATTGAAAATTATGACGGGACTTCGACCTATATATTATAAATTCCTAAAATGTGTCAATTAAAATAAGTAATAAAATAAGTAAGTATCTCCACCGTGGTCATGACATCACCTCTGCATCTATTCGTAAACATTTTTTTTTTGCATATAAATACAATTTTTTACCATATAGTTCAAAGATTTGTATATTTTTCGAATAATAATAAAATCGAAGCACAACCGAGATTGTATACCTACAAGAATAGTAAACATAGACTATGCCAAAGTCAACACATTTTAAAATGAAACACCAATCAACAGTATAATTGTGGTTGCAATGTAAAACATGTAAGACATTCCTCTCCTTTGCAAACACAGTCAACAAGACGCGATGTAAATTGTAATGTATGTTTGAGAAACGAAAAAAAAAAAAAAAAAAAACTGATATATGATCGTAAATCTTTGTTGGTGCATTTTAATGGTCGATTTAAATGAGGTTGACTTTGTTCTGAAATTAGATTAGGAAATATTGAAAAATTTTGTTTTTGCGGTAAAACTGAATTTGTGAATCATTTCTAAATAATAAACTTAGCAAAAACATAATTAGATGTTTAATGTGAACGTTCATAATGATCGTGTTCCTACATAAATACAGATAGCTATTAATCATGTTTAAAAGAAAAGTTTTATAATTAACGATTCGACCGGTATTACAAAAAATTGTTTATTTTATTGTTAAGACATTAAAAATTAAAAGTTAATTAATCAATGATGTAATTTTTTTTGTTATCCTTCGACTCAATACAACTTGTGTGGAATGCATGTGGCACAGCATAATTTTATTTTAGTGACCTGTAAATAAATAAACAATATTATAATTTATTATTAAAAAACAAATTAGCAAAACAATGAATGACATTTTATATTTGTTTTTTTTTAGGAGATCGCGAGAATCCCACGACAAACTAATTGTATATGTGCACATGACAAATCAATCACAAACGCGGACGATATTTATCTTAAAAGAAATGTAAATTTATGTAAGCTAAATTGGACTAATTTGAGGCAAAATGTATAAAGGTTTATAATGAAGAAAAATTATCAATTCAATTTGGAACTCGGTGCACATCATCGGATTATGATGATTTGTTTATTGAATTTTTCATGATGAAGTTTCATTGAAGCGGCATACCACAAAAATAGGCCCGATTTTATGAACGCCGAAAATTAGAAAATAAATGTTGAGTAGATAAAAACGTAAAAATCAAACAAAATTGTTGCCACTCATACAAAAAACTGCTGTAAAACTGCTATAAAACGAAGCAAACATAATTTATTATTTATCCTCGTTTATGGAATCGACGAAAAAATGAATCCTTGATTGAAGATTAATCTGTACTCTCGGATTTTTATTTATTTATCGTCGTTCATTAAATCGGGCCATAATGTCAGTAACTTTTATGATAATTTCGCAACAGATAAACTTGACGGACGTACAATTTTCTTAATTATGTTTTTACTTTTCCCACTATAACGAAGTTATATTGGGTAAGTATTGTAATCGCGAAAAAATTTTTGTTCCAGATTTTCACATTTCTCGACGAATTAGGTTACCAGGACCCCAAAACACCGATCAGAAAAATGTTGTGTCCGTCCTTCCGTCCGTCCTTCCAGTCGCACATTTTTATTATTTTTGTTTCGCCTCCCATTCTCACAAATATTGATAGTTTTGGTTGAAATTTTGCACAAAGATAGATTTCAGTAATAAGCAGTATGTGTTAACTTTTAGGTCCATTCGAGTAGAGAATAGAGGGGGTTGCAGTGGAAGAGAAAACTGCCAAACAGATTTTCTCAAAAACGAGACCGACGATTTTTTTGTTATGTTGATGATAAATTTGACAATTTATCGTCTACTTGTTCACAAAATTTGAAGTCGATTGAAGCATTACGTGGGGGTCATTTTGATAAAAAGGAGATATAAGGAGCAAGCTATGTCTAGCGAGTAAGTTGTGAAAATTTTTGTAGAGGAAAAATATAATTTAAATGTTAAATGAATGCCGTAAAAATTGAAACTGGTGCGTTGGTAATAACAGTTAAGATAAGTGGATAGTTTTCGAAAAGGAAAACTAAACAAAAAAAAAGGTAAAATCAGACTTTTTGTTGGATAATTTATATAATTGGTAAACGGAGAATATTTTCTTTTATTTTTTGTGTTTGGTTGTTCTGTGTGTCAAGAATCCAAATTATTTTATTTGTGGATACATATTAATAATTTTGTGTACTTTTAAGTGAACATTTGTTGGTATAGTTTATAAGTAAAATGTCACAGCGATTACGTAAAATTCAAATTGACAAATTATTTAAAAAGAACGAACCAACCAACGCAGATCTAATGCAGGTTATACAAGAATTATTTATTGAAATGTCTTCGAATAATAAGGCAATAGATTCATTAACCAAGAATTTTGAAATGATGGAAAGGAAGCAACAGCACCATACTAATCGTTTGCAAACCCTGGAAACTGGCATAGAAAGCATCAAAACAGAAATTAAATGTTTGGAGGATTCTGCAAATCGTCAAGACGAGTTAAATACACAGCTAACTGATTTTACAACTAAAATACATGTTTTGACAGAAGCAGTTGAAAAATTTGATTCTGAGCTTGCTGATATTAAAATTAAAGGAACAGAAAGTAAATCTTTTGCTGAAGCAGCCAACTTAAATATTGCAACTATAAATACATTGCAAGGTGAGGTCAACGTTATGAAGCAAGAAAAGCTTAATAATGATGTGATAGTTTTGGGAATTCCTAATAATAGTATGCAGTGTTGTGAACTTCTGCAGAAACTGAATGAATTATACAATTTTGGGACTAATAATGTGTCACATTGTTATAAAATCATCCAAAAACGAGACCAAACAAAGGCAAATCTAATTATTAAATTTGTATCTCATGAGACCAAAATGAATTTTTTAATGAAGAAGTACCAAATGGGTCCTCTGTTTAATGATCAGCTAATAAGAAATGCTGTTAGAATGAAAATTTTTGTTTGTGATAGGCTGACAAGCGAAAATATTAAAATATTGAACTATTTGAAGCAACAACAAAGCTTGAAAAAAATTAGCAAAAGTGAGGAAGCGCAGCAAACAGATGCAAATTAAATTTTTCCTGTGCAATCCATTTCATCAAATACACAGCAACTTCTCATCTATCAAATAGCAAGCAGTCATCCTTGTTATTATAATTATTATTAATTCTTTTTTATTTTATTATTATTAACGTTTTTTTTTTTTCTTTGATAGTTGTTGTTATTTCTACTATTATTATTTATTGTGTTGAGCATGGATATTGAATTTCACCCGAATCATGAATATTTCCTAGATATAAACCACTTTAATAGAGCTGTGGGTTCGATAGAAGGCATTGACGTATTGTATATAAATATTAATCGGCTCAAGAACAAAATTGAATATATAGAAGAATTTATTTACTCAAGTAAAATAAAGGTAGATATAATTATTCTAACTGAAACATTTCTAAGCAAATCAGAAATCAAATTTTTAAATCTTTCGGGATACAGGGGATTTCACTTAACTAGAGATAACAGGCCCGGTGGGGGTGTTTCAATTTATTGTAAAAGCGAATTGTCATTTGAGTTATTGTACTCTGAATCTTATTTAGAAAATGATGTTATTGTTTTAAAATCTAAGCTTCTTAAAGTTTCAATAATAGGTGTTTACAGGCCGGGTCATACTGACCTAGACAATTTCTTAAATTATTTTAATACAATCCTAGAAAAATATCACAAAGCAATAATTATTGGAGATCTTAATGTTAACTTATTTGAAAAAGAGAAAATTGGCGTTGGAAAGTATAATCGCGTCCTCGCTATAAATGGTTTTCATATTGTAAATAATATTAGCTCAGAACATTACACGAGAAAATCAACCACAATTTCACTATTAGATCACGTGATTTCTGATTTGAATAATAAAATGTATATGCTGTTGGACGATATTTTAATTAGTGATCAACTGATCACAGATTCATTTTGATAAAAATTTTAAAAAATAAACCACCTAACAACAAGACTAGAATAGAAATTATTGATGAAGGGGCTGTTGTAGATAGTATAAGGGAACTGAATACTGATAATATTGATTTTGATACTGTTTTTAGCGTATTTCATGAATTGATTTTGACTAATACAAAAATAAAAGTTGTGTCACCGAAAAATTCCAGCTTTGAAAAACCTTGGTTTAATAACTATACTAGAATAATTATAAAAGAGCGGAATAAATTCTACAAACTTCATAAAAGTTACTTAGACAATATTTATTTTAAGGAGATATTTTATTTCTATAAAAGACTAGTTCGGAAAAAGATTTATGAATTAAAAAAGGAATACTATTCAAATCAATTTTTAGTTAGCCAAACAAATCAAAAAATAATGTGGTCCCTTATAAAAGAAATCCTAACAAATACACTCCGCACAGATAATCATGCAGTTCCAGAAATTGAAATTTTTAAAGATAATACCATAATTACTGACCCCATAATTGTAGTGCAGGAACTAAATACATATTTCACTACGATCAATGATTTATTAGTTAAAAATATAGTCACAAACCGCCCAAATTACATTTCTGTAAAAGTATTGCCTTCACATTGTTTGATGAATTTTGATCCTACTGTTGAAAGTGAAATTTCGAAGCTTATTGACAGCTTAGATAGTACATGTGCTAAGGGGTATGATAAAATGTCGGTTACTATGCTGAAATTATTGCAAAATAAGATATCTATCTCTCTGTCGACCTAGATAAACTTGTCTTTTTTTAATGGGTTATTCCCTGACTTGCTAAAGATAGCTCGGGTTACTCCGATTTTTAAATCAGGAGAAAGAACAAGTCCATCGAACTACAGGCCTATCTCAGTCTTGCCGGTAATCTCCAAAATTTTTGAAAGAGTTATTCACAATCGTCTGTTGGAGCATTTAATTGAAAATAATTTGTTAAATAAAGACCAATATGGATTCCTGCCAAAAAGTAGCACGTTGTCGGCATCACTGAATTTAACAGAGAAAATATACAATAGTCTTGAAAGCAAAAAATGCACAGCAGTGTTATTCATTGATTTACAAAAAGCGTTTGACTGTGTTAATTTCATCAATTTAATAGAAAAACTAATCAGTGTCGGTATCGGCGGGAACTGCTTAAAATTAATCAACAGTTACTTAGAGAATCGCAAACAATATGTTAGACATAAATCGAGCTCCTCACCTTTTCGTGATGTAACATCGGGTGTTCCGCAAGGTTCCATTTTAGGGCCTTTGTTTTTCTTAATATATGTTAACGATTTATTCGAAGTAAATTTCAATGGAGCTTTGCAAATGTTTGCCGATGATGCTGCACTAGTTTATAGTTGCCGGTCTTACGATGAATTACAAGTTCAATTGGAAGATGATTTGGAACTTTTAAAATTTTATTTAGATCAAAATAAGCTTCTACTGAATGCGCAGAAAACCAGTTTCATTATTTTTCAAAATAAACAAATTGATAATATATTTAGAGAAATAAAATATAGTGGTCAAATTATAAAACGAGTAGAATGTGTTTCTTATTTAGGTCTTCATTTGGACCCTAAATTAAATTTTGTTACTCATATTAATGCCATTCAACACAAAGTGGCTCCTTACATTGCAGTCTTAAAAAAAAATTGGCAAATATTTAAATGAGCAGCCTGCCCATTCTATATATTTTAGTCACATTTTGTCGCATATTCTTTATTTAAATACCATTTGGGGTTCTGCTCCTGAGTCATATATCATGCCACTGCAGTTTTTACAAAACAATGCAATTAAAAGTATTAAGCATTTAAATAGATTCACACCGTCATATTTACTTTACAATGAACATATGTTACCGATAAAACAACTAATTGAATATTCATACTTATTGACCATTTTTAAAATTAATGCAGATTTGATAAAAACGAATTATGCTACATTACAAAATGTCAATGTCACTAATCGAAATACTAGAAATGCTCTGAACTTTAGATTACCTAATTATAAATTAAAAAATTCACAGAACAGTTTATTCTATAGAGGACAACAATTATTTAATGACCTACCTAATTTAATTAAAGAAGGTTCAATAGCTTCATTTAAAATGTACTTAAAGAAAAAACTTTTTAGTGAATACTTAACCGAGTACAGTTTAAGCCATGTACTGTGAATTTCGTTTAACTCACTGATTTAACAATACAATGCAATTTTGTTGAATTATTAATTTTGCTACATATACATTCTCAACACTTTATCTTTATTTTTATTATTATAATTATCATTATTATTATTATTATTATTAAATATTATTATGCTTTTTTGCTTTAAATATTTTTTAATTTATTTATTTTTTTTGTTATTTTTGTATCATTTATATGTTCTCTTTATTACTGTAATTTCCATATACATATTGTAAAATTAATTTTTTTTTGGAAATAAATAAATTATACTTAAAAAAAAAAAAAAAAAAATATAAATTTATTTATCTGTTTACCGAGGTAATGTCGAACTTCCCGAAGAAATATTTCTCTACAGTTAATACACCTTGCAAATTCCAGCAATTGTTCCCTAGGTGGCTTCAAGATAAAATGAATAGATTACCGTGTAATATGGTTTAAATTTCTAAATTTACCTAAAATACTTGCTGGTGGCAAATAATATTATCAACAATTAAAAATAATTATATCTGATTCCGGCCAAAAATAGTTGTAGGTCGCTAAACAAATCCTTTTACGTTAGGGGAGTTTCTCTTTGGAATTCAATTCCATTGGAAATTAAGAGTTTAGGATCGGTCAAATTATTTAAGTCAAAATTTTTGGAGTGGCGTGATTGATGGGCAATACGTAGTTTTCTAAATTTATTTTTAATATTATTGTTATTGTTATTATTGTTAATTTTTAATATTATTTCACCTCTTGCTGTACATTTTATTGTAAATGAGCTATTGCTCAAAATAGAATGTGTATGCATGAGATGGAAATTGTTTGAAAAAATTTAAAAGGTTTTTCTGCCTAATGGAAGCAGCTTCATCATTTTATTTTTGTTCTTTTGTTCCGTTTACTCTGTTTCCATCTGTGCTTTTCCTTTTAATACTAAATTATTGTTAAAGTACAATAAATAAATAAATAAATAAATGAAATAAATAAATAAAGTAAATAGTGAGCTTTTAAATATAGCAAGACATTCCCGTTTCTATGACATTGACATTTTTGGGATTGACATTTCTGTGACGGTTTATTGACATTTTATGGCATTTTAATGATTGAAATTTCAACGATATGTTGATCGATACATTTATTGTGAATTGCTTTAATAAAATCGCCTTTAAAGGTATTATTTCTGATAAATTCTCTTGTTATTCAAAGTCGTATATAAATTCTAATAGCAAATTACTATGAGAGGCTTTAAAATAATATCACTCCATTAGGGCGGCGCAGGTTGAGGAGAGCTGGAAGAAATACAAAATGAAATGCTATATGACAAGGAGGTTGGATTCGGTAACAAATGATAATTAACATAAATTCTGATTTTGTATTATTTGTGTTTTATTATTTTGTATTTTCGAATGGTCCACAGCGATGCCCCGTCCAGACTCAAGTACTGAGTAAAGAATTATATCAGCAAATCCTCACGTTACTCACATAATATTGTGATCTGAACAAACGACACAAATTTTCAGAAAATATATTTTTGAACATTTTGAATGCTATTTGAATGGAGTAAATTAAATTCGTAATGACTTTCAACGGTATACTAGAGATGTATAACTGGATCTAATTGTTAAAGGTTGAAGATGAAAAATGGCGAATGTGACTTTGATTGCTGCTCAACACATGTCAGTTCTGAATAATCTAACATATTTGTGAGTCTGTGATTTAGCGGTATGAGAGTAGATTTATATTGTCGTGAAATTTAAGAAAAGCCGTGACATATTGTGCCTGTCTAAAATATCGAAAAAATATTTGTGAAATATAAATGGTTGGTTTGGTGATCTTTAACGGATGCTCTCTGGGAAAAGTATCGTCCGAGAGTCGGATAGACTAAATTTTTTAAGTTGGCTCGGATTGAAAAAAATTACCAAAAAGATGAGAAAGTTTTATGTCCGTCAAGTTCTTCTGTTGCGAAATTACCATAAAAGTTACTGACATTATTTTTGTATTACACGATTTGAAGTATATTAAAAATTGACTAACCCTTTCATTGTTTGACAGGTCGTGACCTTAGAATTACACCGTTATAAACTTATAACTAACATTTTTTGACTTTTTTCGCTGCGGAGTCAGAGTCGGAGTCGGGAGTCGGAGTCGAGGAGTCGAACTATTTTAGCAGAGTCGGAGTCGGAGTTGGAGTCGGAAAAATACCAGACTCCGAATCCGCATTTTTTATTGTCTTTCTTTCCTAAAATGCACCTTACCTTAGTTTAAAAAAACTCCATTCAGTATATTTAACCCCCCGTCAATTTTATATAGGATGGCGTAGCGTAATGTTTCACTCATCGTTTACATATAGAAAAATTGTTCTACTTGATAATGAGATATCAATTACGGAAATTTATGTCGACTCAAGGTTACAGTATTATTAAGTGATGATCGATAAAATAGAGCAAACCGGCGCTATGTAATTTGGCAATAGTTTAAAATGATTTTTTGTTATTACCGGAAAGCTCACAGTCATCGTGTAACCATCCGTAATCTTCATAGAAGAAAAACTTAAATTCTAAAAATTTCTAGATGATCACGAAAAATCGAAACGACTTCGGATTACAAAAATTCAGGATTTATTTTTTTGATGGCTTGGAGAAAGTGGAAAAAATTCACAGAAGTTCGAATTTTAATATTCTTGAGGCCATACTAATTTTAAGAACAAATTTGTAATTAGGTTAAATTCTAGAAATTTTTCATTCTTTTTTATTTCTTTAATTATTCTTTACTTTGATTTTTAATTCTTGTTATGTTTAAATTATGTTCTTATGCTGATGGAATTTTAATACGAGCAGTAGTTGAATTTTGTAATATTTTGATTACATGTAGAAGTTGGAGTTGGAGTTGGAGTGGGCATCGGAGTCGGATAGTCAATTTTTATACATCGGATTCGGAGTCGAAGAATTATTTTACCGACTCCGCAGCCCTGCTTTTTTGAGGTACCTATACTATATTCCCCCTGAAAACTCTAGATTTTATTATTACAATTACAAAGGCAAACACAGTATGGTTCTTCTAGCAATAGTTGACGCCAAATACCGATTCCTACTGATAGATTTTGGAACAAATGGACGGATTTCTGATGGCGGTGTTCTTCAGAACACATATTCATTTGAAAATCTGGTGAACGAGAATTTACATATTCCTCAGCCTGACGATGTTTCCGAGAATTTCAAAATTGTTCCGTATGTCTTCGTTGCGAACGATGCGTTTCCTCTCAGAACGGATATTTTAAAGCCATTTAGGCAAGGACAATTAGATTCAGCCGAAAAAGAGGGTTTTATCTATCAATTATCTCGAGCAAGGCACATTGTCGAAAATGTTTTTGGGATACTTGCCTCACGGTTTAGTATTTTGCACAAACCAATTAATTTAGAACCATTCAATGTGGAGAAGATCGTAATGGCTAATTGCGTTTTACATAATTTTCTTCTAAATCTAACAAATACAATACTATAATAAAAACAAATATGTAAACGTTAATCATATTGTATTTTTCTTACCTCTTCAATTTCATGGTCCAGATTTGAAATTGACGCTCTCGGGGTGTGTTGATCGTGTAGGAAATCCAACAGGTCGTAATACCAAAGAACCGGCTTATAAATGCTGGCTTTAGATGTTCCAGACTTCTTTGAACCCTGAACTTTTCTATGTTTTTTGCGAAAAGCGGATCTTACGCTATTAATTTTTGCTATAACACATTTTTTCAGCACCAGGTTCTATTTCTTTTAACTTAATCACTAACTTGTTGTAGGCAGCATCTTTTTGGCACGGTCATGATAATCACTACATTTAACTTGCCACAAACTGTTGAAATAAATAATAAATTCATTTAATCTAATTTATTTCATACATTCAAATTATCTCTAATAACGCTCATCCTCTAAACAAAGCGTTCGCTTTCATATCATAAACGGAACGCTTTGTTTGAAGGGTATTAAACAAACACATTAATATTGACACATTTCGATATTGCGTCATTCCGTTTTCATTCACGTGAAGGAAGGTACATGGAATTGTATTGCAACTATATAGCACCTACGGAAACGGCAAAAATAGAGGAATGGAATAAAAGCGATCAACAGGGCTTAGCAACAATTGGGCTAAATGTGTGTGACGACCAATTAATTCACATTCGTAATGCTATAACGTCGAAAGAGGCATGGACATCATTGCAAGATTACCATGAAATAAGTACTGCAAACAGCAAAGTGCGATTGATGAAAACAATAATGAGACTACGATTGGAAGAGGGCGGCGACATGGAAGCACATTTGGGCCGAATTAATGAATTATTCCAACAAATGTTTGATTTAAACATCGAAATGAAACCCGAGGACTGGAAATCGGCTGCTGTGTTAGGAAGTCGCCGGAAAGCAGATAGACGTTAATTACGGCTTTGGAATCGCGCAAAGACAGTGAGTTGACATCGGCGGTAGTGCAATCGACATTAATTGATGAATATAAGCGGCGAAAAGATAGAAATGGAATCGATGACGGTGAAGCGAGCGTACTGAAAGTTACACACAAACATAAAAAGGCATCAAATCATAAGAAAAAGGAGAAGTTGTGTTATCGTTGTGGTGGTCCAGGTCATTTTGTGAATAAATGTATACAGCACAGGTAATAAATCCGCTGCCAAGAAGAAAGTGAATTTAACAACTGAACGTGATGATTATGAAGATACACCGGCCCGTCAAGAATTTATGTTTGCAGTAAACGGAACCACAAGCGAGTGGTTTATTGATTCAGGCTCAACGTCGCACATTACATCAAACAAAGCGTTGTTTGATAATTTGGATACTAATTTTCGACTTGAACTTAAATGTGCCAGCGGTAAGATTATCAAAATAATGGGAAAAGGCACGGTTCGAATTGAGGTTATGAACAAATTCGATAAAGAAAATGTCTTTAAAATTGATGACGTGTATTGGGCCTCTACTATCGTGGCAGATTTAATCTCTGTGGATAAATTAAATGACAAAAGGACAACAAATAGCAGTTGGATTCGGGTACGGGGGATTATTTCTGTTAAAGCAAGTAAACAGGGCTCTAATTGCACACGGAAAAAAGGATGAGAATGCTGTATCTTCTCTTCATTCGGGATGCATACATGTTTGGCACCGAATTTTGAGACATCGTGACATCGAGGTTGTTAAAACATTATCAAAAAGTGGAGACGTCAAGGGTGTAAAAATTATACCATGCGCAGATAAATGTAAGGGTTGTGATGATAATTGTAGGGCCTGTTTTGAAGGAAAAATAAATAAAATTCATTCGGATGGGTGTGGACCGATGAATACACAAACGCCATCGGGAAAGCGGTACATATTAACGCTAATTGATTGACGATTGTTCGAGATTTACAACGATTTATTTGCTGAAAAATAAATCAGAGACATTCGAGAAATTTCAGCATTTTGTTGAAATGGTGAAAACATACTTTGGAAAGAAACCTAAAGTATTAAGAACGGATCGTGCCGAGAATACATGAGTATCGAGTTTAAGTACTGCACCTTATACACCTCAACAAAATGGCGTAGCTGAACGTAAAAACCGAACGTTGGTAGACATGGCTAGATGCATGTTGATCGATGCAAAATTGCCATATAGGTACATTTTGGGGTGAAGCATCACTGCTGCATGCAAAATCGTTTGCCTAGTAGATGTATTGAAACGACCCCATATGAAGAATGGCTTGGACCAAAGCCCGTAATTTCTCATTTTAGATCATTTGGATCAGAATGTTACGTTCGTATCCCACCGGAAAGAAGAACGAAATTGGAACCAAAAGGCATGTACGTAATTTTGGTTGGTTATGACGACGTTTCGAAGGCGTATCGTTGCTTTATTCCGAAGACTCGGAAGGTGATTGTGGTACAAACAAAAGTGGTAATCTGAGTGCATTAAAACCAGTTTCTTGTAATAAAATTCCGAAGTTACTGCAGACTTAAATGAAAGAAATTTGGATCTGGATGACATATTGGGCCCAAATGAAGTGTCATATACCGACAGTGAAACTTATTTTAGTGCCAATGATTTAACTTTTGCTGATTTATGAGATATTAAGGAAACCGCTGATGAAACAGACGACGGTTTGAGACGATCAAATCGGTCAAACAAAGGTGTACTACCGTTACGATATCGTGATCAAGTTTTCTTAACGAACGAAGTGTTGACAGAACCATTAACATACAACGAGGCTATGAAAGGCGAAGACAAAGAAAAGTGTTTGCACCTGTGGCCAGACAAAATACATTTCGCATTTTGCTCATCGTTGCATCCGAAAAGGGTATGAACAAAAATGACCAATGTTTATACACTAAAAAAACAATGATAAGGTGTGTCACATAATCGTTTACGTCGACGATATTTTGGCTGCAAGTGACAGCAGAATGCGAACAGACATTAAGTTCAGAATTCAAAATTCAAAACTTGGTTGAAGTGAAAACATATCTTGGTATACACGTTGAAAAACGTAATGGTATATATTCAATTGATCAGTCAAAATATATCAACAAAGTATTGAACGGATTTTGTATGTCTAATGCAAAGAATTCTGATATTCCACTCAGCGTAAATTATTGCAAGTGTGATGAATCAGAAATTTTACGTGATAACAATGAATACAGAAGACTGATTTGAAGTTTGTTATATATTTGTTAACAAACACGAGACCAGATATTGCTGCAAGTGTTGCAATTTTGTCACAAAAGGTATCAAACCCAACTCAAGAAGACTGGAACCGAGGCAAATCGAATCTTGAAATATTTAAAAGGAACTATCTCGATGAAATTAAATTTAAATATTTCTGTTGATGAAGAAAAATTGATCGGTTATTGCGATGCTAGTTTCGCTGAATGCCGGCAAACACGTAAATCGAATGGTGGATTCATATTTAAAACGCATGGTGCAACAATCAGCTGGCGATGCAAGAAACAAGATCTTATTGCATTATCATCAATGGAAGCAGAATACATTGCATTGTGTGATGCAGTAAAAGGAGTAAAATGGTTAAAACGATTGTTAAACGATTTTGGTGTCGACATAAATAAACCCATTTTGCTCTACGAAGACAATCAAAGTTGTCTCAAATTTGCTACTGACGAGAAGTTCTCAGACAGATCGAAGCATATCGACATCAAAGCACATTCAGTCAAAGACAGTATTGATAAAAGTATTATCAAATGTGTTTATTGCCCTACAGAAGACATGGTAGCCGACATGATGACGAAGCCATTACCAAAAGCGAAGTACCGAAAATTTCGAGAGGCTGCCAGATTATTTGAATGAGGAGAATTTATTTCATACATTCAAATTATTTTTAATAAAGCTCATCGAGACGTATGTCTCTTAGACACGGTGACAATTATGTGGAAGAGAATATCGACCTAGAAGATACCGACTTTGAACTAGATTTGGAAATTATTTTGAGGGATGTTGACATATTCAGGCAACGATTAGACAACTACAACTTCAGGCAATAAAGGACTTCTTCTTAAATGCCCCGCATCATTTTTTATAAACTATTTCAAATATACACAGAATGCAAATGATGCACCTTTTTAACTAAAACAGTTTACAAAAAAAAATTCAGTCCTGATATTAATATCGGAATTCCGAGATGATTTATAATAGAGCATTATCAGTATTATAATTTCTTCATTTGTTGCAATCACACAATTTGTTTGCCTTGAAATTTACTTTACAAATTTCACTATGCCCAAAGTGTGTACTTTAGAATAAACGAAGTAGCGGGGAGTCATAACAGACTGACTCTAAAGTGGAGAGCCACGTTGGAGCTTATCGGTCAAGTTAAGCGTTTTACCTTGAGATTTCTAGAAAAACCAGTGATTTTATTAATTGATAAAATTTCTTTATGAAAGTCCCTGAATAAAGTATGTATAAGTATATTTCTTATGTAGTTCATGACGAAGTAAGTACGAATTTGGGGTTTTCCACCTTTTGAGAAGTTATTTTTTCCAGTAATTTTTTCTCAAAACCTTGTCGTCAGACTTTCGATAATAAATCTCCTGGACCAAAATAACCACAAACAACATGGTACGATTTTGGCTGCGGTAATTAATTAGTAAGAATCCATTAAATTTTTACAAACGATAGGAATTTTATTATCTCAATAAAAATTATTCAATTCAAAAATAAACACAAGATATTTTTGAAAAGTCGCGTGTGCCTTATCAAATTAACATTATTTTGTTGTTGCGAAAACTAATCAAAATCTGCGTTCGTTTTGCTAATGCGGTCAAATGTTTATTTTTATTCAATTAAAATGGTTTTCGTTATCGTTCATGCTACGAGGTGGTTGCGCCGTACCGCATAACAAATATATTTAAATACGATTTTAATCGAGAAAATATTCCGGACAGATATCGAAGGTTTAAAGCAAACCCTTCACGGTCAGACATTCTTACTCGTTTATGTTACAAGTTAATTCCGTAATTGTATTTCTATTTTCTCAAGGAATTTTAATTTATCGTTGTGTTTTTGTACAAACAAATATTATAAATATTTTGCTTAATGTCGCGAATAAAACTATCATTTTAATTTGTGTTATCAACATTGAAAAAATATTAATTTTTATTATAAATAATAATGACGATTGATGGTATGGGAAAATTATTAATTACCATAATAACAGAGTTCCATTTTTATTTAGCCGGCTGCATAGACGCAGTATTAATTTTTGAATATGGTGCATTGAAGGAAATCGTTGCAAATAACTTTTGAAGGTTAAATATGACATATATGTATAAGTAATTGATTGATTAATTGGTAGCATTAAGCAAATAATTGAAAAACATTTTGTTTAAATTAAAATTGGCCAACAAATATTTTCACCCTGAATAATTTTTCACCTTAAAACATTCGCTGTCTGATTCTATAAATTGTATAGACAGACAGACACACATATATGTACATAAATATTTTCTTTGTTGTTAGTTTTGATGATGAAAAATGATTCTAATAAAATGAGACATTGAAAAAATTAAAAAAAAAATCGTACTGCATATAACCATAAAACTGGCCGTGATATTCAAAATTTGCGAAAAGATTGGCGCAAGATAAAATGTATACATAAAAAATAAAAATAAATAAAAGACAAAAGTTAACGACTTTTGGAGTGAAATCTTCACCAAATCTTCTTTAGCACATACGCGTACATAAATCATATACATATCAAACTTTTTTTTTTTTTATTTCGTATGAATTAAGAATATGTAATGCTGAAACAGATTTATTTTGAGATATTCTGTGTGCGTGCGAGTATTTCGAACGTATGGTCAAGATGGTAATGTTGTGCTGCAACAAGTTTTCTGTTTATATTTTTAATTCCTTATTGTACCGTTATTTATATGGCCGTCATTATACACAAGTTTTATTGCTTCACTTACAATACTTAAACTTTTCAATATTTGCATGTAATTAAAGCAATTAAACAATAAAATTGTGACCTTATTTATTGCCTCTTCAAATTTATATGTCCCGTCTTTTATATGGTTTTTGTGTATTTTCAACTGGCCACACGGAATTTATACAATAACAGTATTTTCTGTCATGTTGCTCGTGTTCAAGATGATAAAAAGCACACTAAAATACATTGTAGATTTTCATATTGCAAAAAAGGATGGGTTTTAAGATTTATGAGTAGTTTTAGGTAGGCAGAGCCTTCATACTACAATAGCAAAATACTTATCCTATAAGAACGAGCTTTCTACAACTGGTTAAAATTTTGTGATGTGCCGGAATTGGATGGTCGTGATTTATTTCCAAAATAACATAATAAAGCTTGATAAGTAAGAGAGAAAATATTTTTGTTTTGTTTATAAATTTAGTTGTATGATTAATTCTAATTAATATTTTGTTGTTGGTTTCTGGTAGCAGTAGCATTAACATGCTGAACGGCTTTAATCGGTTGTTTCAACTCAATGGTATGGCGACAAATTTATGTATTGGATGTTTTACATTCCCGTAGGGTGTAGCTCCAATACTTTATACGATAACCACTTCGCTTCGAGGTAAATTGTTTTCCTGTGACATTTGCCTCGATGTTTTGTTAGATACAGATTACTCCAGATGCCTCAAATGTTTTATATTACATATTTGCAATCTGGATAGTTTTGCAATTTTTCCGCCTTTCAAGTTCTCGCAAGGAATTTGTATGATAGGTCGAGCAATTAAAAAATGAGCTGGTGTCAAATAGTTATGTATGACATCAATTTGATAATATACAAATTGGTCTGGAATTGATCTTGGCTTACGGTAAGTATGTGACCGTCGGTTACTTTTCTAAGTTGATATTTAACATTTTTGAGCGCAGCTTCCCACAGACCACCAAAATATGGTGAGCTTGTTGGTATACACTTGAACGTTATTTAGTTTGTTAATAAACAATCATAGAAGATAATGGGGTATATACACGATACTCTAGCAAGCAGATAAGCAAGCAATTTTTGCTAGATTGCGGCAAATGGTACACTCGATGCTAATAAGCAAACAAATTTTGCTGAAGTGCAAAAAATGATATACTCGATATTTTTGGTTTAGCTAGCTTTAGTTAAAATTTTGAAGCGAAGAAATCGCTTTCGGATATCGCGTAAAATATTTAATGACCGCCAAAATCCGTTTTAATGTAGTGATTCCGATTTTTTGAAAAGATATAGATTTACCAAGAAGATTGCAAATTATCTTATAAATGAATTAATTTTTAATTTCCTTCATTCTGATTTATTTAATTTTCTACGTCTTAATAAGCCTAAATATATTGGGAACTGCTTCCTTTAATATATGTAGTGCAGAACAAGTGGGATTACTTACATAATCTCTTACTACCAACGGTAAGCAGAATTTTTGGCCAATTTATAAAAGCCGTTTGTCGTAGAACGACGAATTACATAACATTTCGACGAATTACATAACATGCTTTTATGAAAAGTACGGCACAAAGCCAGCTTTGTGAGATAGCTATACGCTTATGAATAGGAAAAGTGCTTATGCCCTTAATGTGCAAGCCGTAATAGTAATACACTATTTTGAATTTAAATTCAATTAGCTATTTGTTCTAAATTATGTTTGTATTTTTAGGTGTGTAAGGCAGATTATTTACGGATTTAGTTTGCCGCTAGCCGAGAACAACACATGATTCACACATACATATATAAATCTAGTGGTCTTTATGATTATATACATTCGGAATTTTTCCCGCCACATTATTAGGCGATAATGGTTATCCACTCGATGCAGTCATGTTAATGCCAGTGTTGAATCCATCAAAAGAAGCAGAGACAATTTATAACGTGCAACATAAGAATATAAGAAAAATTACCGAAATGTCATTTTTGATACGAATAAAAAGATGGCTGAAAGTGAATAGACGTGTTTTTATCGCCTCTTCTAATTTTAAATAAATTTCTTATTTTATTTAAAACCTATTGTGCAAATTTTATTATCAATTTATTTTACTAAATTTCAAATCTGTGAAATGTAATAGTGCACTTTAAACATTAACCTATTGGATAAATAAAATAGCAATAAACGTAGCGTAAACACATTTTGTGATTCTAGTAAAAAATTATGTCATGGATGTACAGTGATTAACTCTATTCACGTGGTTTGTTTTCAAATCTTTTCATATGTTCTTGTGCGTGTGTTAATTAATATTGACTTTAATAAATTCTAAGTGTATAATAAGGAATAATTAATTCAGGGACCTTCATAGAATTCCTTAATGTCAAACTGTAATTTTGTGCATAATTTAAACTATCAATTTAAGTGGTTCATCTCAGGGATGACTCAACAAAAATTTTGTAATCCTCGCGCCCTAGGCAAACTTTTTTGTTGCGCCCTCCCTACCCAAGCAAAAAATAGTTAGTGTTAAAAATATTCTTAAGTTGATAAAAATAAATGGATAAATACCGAACAATTATTTTTGCAAATAAAGTATAGGACATCTTTTGGCGATGCACTCGGTTCAATGCGCGTATGAAATAGATTGAAGCTCATTATATAAATCCACTGCTTCGATATCTTTAGAGCCTTTATGAGTTAATGCTCTCTCAATGTTTATACACGATGTATACAGGTGCTGTGTCATTACTTGTTGTAGGCTGTGAATGTCAAAAATGAATCCAAAAACTGACTCGAGATTTTGCATCTGCTCAAATCTATCATTATATATATATAGGGTTTTCCAATAAGGACTTGAGAACTTTTTTTTTAAATTAATCGCAAACTATTAGAGATATTTCAAAAACTTTATTATCGGTTTGAAGTACAATCCAAACATTTATGAATGGAACTCTACTTCGTTCATATGACCACCGCGGGCACGTTTGCAGCGGTCGATTCGTTGGACCCAATTTTCGATGACTCGGCCACACATTTCGGCCGAAACGGCCGCTATTTCGCGTTCAATGTTGGCTCTGAGCTGTTCCAACGGCGTCGGCTTGTTGGCATAGACCAATGACTTGACGTAAAGAAAATAGTCAAGAGGCGTGACTGGCCCGTTTCTTGAGATAAGACGCTCATCAAACTTGCTTTTCAGTAAATCGATTGTAACATGTGCTGTGTGGCTTGTGGCACCGTCCTGTTGAAACCACATGTCGTCCAACTCCATATCTTCCAATATGGGCCAAAAATAATCGGTAATCATGGATCGATAACCCTCGATAACCCTCGACGGAAAAATATGGGCCAATGACGCCGCCGGCATGCAAACCGCACCAAACAGTTATTTTTTGTGGATGAAGTGTTGATTCATGAAGCACATGTGGATTTTCACCCGACCAATAACGCATATTTTGCTTATTGACGAACCCATTGAGCCAAAAATGAGCTTCGTCACTGAAGATGATTTTGCGATGAAATTCATCATCTTGGCGCATCTTATCCAGAGCCCAATCGGAGAACGTACGTCGCTTGAAATGGTCCATCGGCTTCAATTCTTGAGTCAGCTTGATCTTGTATGGGTGTAAACCAAGATCCTTATGCAAAATTCGCCATAAAGTGGTCTGGGTGATGCCCAATTCTTGAGAACGCCGTGGAATTGACTGTTTTGGATCGTTTGCTACGGACGCCTGAACGGCAGCGATATTTTCGACACTTCGACCAACCCGTTGTCTGACTGGCACGGCAACATCACACAACGAATATGTAGACTCAAATTTTTGCACTAAACTTGTTATTGCCTGTCTACTACACCGACTCCGAATTTTGGTAGTAAATTTTTATAATTTGCAGACGTTGTACGTTCGTGTACTTTACCATGATGAAAATGTTGAGTTTACTGAATAAATTGACAGTGACAGTTCGATGATTAGTCAAAGGGTGCGTTCACAAATTAAATTCAAAGTTGTCAAGTCCCTATTGGAAAACCCTTTAAATTCATTTGGGTTTCAGACCAAAATCTGTTTCGCATAAATATTCTAGATTTGTAAACTTTTCGTCATTAGTAACGTAGAGTTTGAATTTTAAGTAAATTTTACAAAAGTGAAAATATCAAATATTCAGTATGAAAGTTAAGTGTGCAAAGTGCCATATATATAATAACAAATCAACCAGCCGAAAAGTGAATAATTTTATAATTGAGCAAGCTAATCTACTAGGTATTACCATGAATAAAGAGCAGATAATTTGCAATTCTTGTTATCTTGCGATTTATAAAAGTAAACCAAGTGGTGATAATAATGAACCCTTTGGTTCACAAAATATTAATTTGGATCAAGAATATTCATCTGCATCTTCTTCTATAAGTTCATCAAATGAGGAGCAATTCATTAATCCGGATATTTCATCATTCAACGAGACTTTAAAATCAATTGACAGTTCTCCTTTAGTACATAAGAAAATGAAAAGTGAAAATTATAAACAACAAAAATTTAAAGAAGTTACAGCGAAAATTTCTGAGGAAATATTTAGGCTTCCGTGCAGTTCTGAGCATGATGCCACTGACATATCAGGCGATAGTATTGAAATAATTCAACAGTTACAAGAGAAATATTGTATTTCTACAACAACAAATGAAAAGTATATGATTTTAACATCGGTACCAAAAAGCTGGTCCGTTCGTAAAATTCAAGATGAGTTCGGTGTGTCTTATTATATGGCAAACCGAAAAAAGTATCATGTCAACGCCGAACATCAAATTGGGATCAACAATTCTTAATCAGGAAACCGCATTATTGGCGCAGAAATTTTATGAAGATGACGATATAAGTCGGGTGTGTGCTGGAAAACGAGATTTTAAGACCGTATCATCAGATGGGGTTATTGAAACAAAGCAGCGTAGGCTGGTTCTCTGTAATTTGAAGGAGGTTTATCAAATATTTAAAAAAACATATCCAAATACAAAAATTGGATTTTCTAGTTTTGCTGCACTTCGTCCAGGGCACTACGTATTAGCGAACTCTAGCGGTACACATAATATTTGCGTCTGCATATATCATCAAAATATTAAACTTATGTTTAATAAAATAAAATCTATAAACCTTCTATCACACGAAGAAGCAAGTTATCAAGATCTTATTTCGCAGATTATATGCGCTATTCCAAGCACATCATGCTATTTAAACGAATGTACAACCTGCCCGGGAACCGATAGTATTCGTGAGGAATTATCTGCAAAATTTGTACAAAATAATATAGATGAAATAACATTCAAGCAGTGGCAGAAAGTAGATCGATGTATCATGGAAACTATAACCGTATCATCATTGGCTTTCACAGATAAACTGGGTGAGCAACTGCATAATATAGTACCGCATTCGCTTATTGCAAAACAACAAGCAGATTACCTAAAATATAGAAAATCAAATGCAGCAACTGATGAATGTATTGTTATATGTGACTTTTCTTAGAACTATCCATTTGTAGTTCAGGATGTGGTTCAAGGATTTCATTGGTCCAATGCTCAATGCACAATACATCCATTTGCAGTGTATTATAAAAACGGAGAAAGCAGCCATACGATGAAAAACGATAGTGGTTTGGAATTCACAAGCTTGATAGCTATATCTGAGTCAACTAAACATAATCATGTAGCTGTGAGATTGTTTATTACCGGCCTAGTTAATTTTATAAAGGAAAAATTACGGCACGTTAAGAAAACTTGCTTCTTTTCCGATGGATCGGGGCTCAGTGCAAAACAAAATGAATTTCTAAAATCTATGCAATTTCAAGGAGGACTTCGATATGGAAGCAAAATGGCATTTTTTTGCAACTTGCCATGGAAAAGGACCTTGTGATGCATTAGGAGGAGTTCTCAAGAGGAATGCGGCTAGAGCGAGTTTACAAAGACTTTTGTAAAATAAATAACTACGCCACGTGAACTTTATTCATGGGCTGTCGAGAAAGAATCAAGAGTTAACTTGGTATTTTTTACTACTACAGATTATAATATAATGGAAAGGCAATTAAAAAATAGATATAGCTCAGTAAAACAAATAGCAGGAACTCATAAATATCATAGTTTTTGTCTAATTAATAAGACATCTTTAGATATTAGAAAATTTTCATTTTGTACAAGGCAAAAACTTTTTGATATTGAGTAATAAAGATTATATTAACAATTAATTTATGGTTTTATTGCATTACAAAAAGTGTTTGAATTGAAGAACAAAAAAATAAAAAAAATTAAAATCATAATAAAATTATCAAAGGAACAGTTTGAATAGATTTTCTTGGATTTTGGTTTAAAATATTCAGATCTTGACATATTCAAAAAATCATATTTTAAAAATGAAAGGTATCACTCGCGTTTTTATTTTTATAATTACTTACAAAATGAATAAGCTTTAAAAAATAAAATTAAAAAATCGATAACTCGTTTAAGTCCAACATAACGGTAAATCACGTTTTCCAAAAAAAACGTTTTTTCTTTAAGATCGAATTTCTTTAAAATTAAAATTGTACCGCTATTTATAAGATCCATTCATTCCCTTTCATTTGAGATATAAATTGTTAAAATCGGTTAAGTAGTTCTCGCGACAGAGGCCTCCAAAAATTAGAATTTTTCAGAAAAATCCGAAAAAACGTAAAACGCCGTACGTCCCTGTTTCAAAGGCCATCCTCGTAAAAAAACGGCAGGATATTAAATCACAGTTTGATAATTGCAATAATCCTGTGGCGGGTGAGTCGAACACTAATATCCAAACATCTTCTAATGATATTGTGTGCGGTGACGCAATGGCTGTTGAACAACGATTGACGAGATATAAGAAGTTCTCTGTCCCTTTTAATACGTTTCCGCAGTTTCAAGGATATCGATATTGATATCATTGATTGGAATAGTGTATTTTCAATTATACAACCTGATGAAAAAATTCAATATTTATGCTCTAATATATTATCTTATTTGAACAACATGTTCCACTTAAAACATTGAGTCTTAAACCTTCCAAGCCTCCGTGGCTCAATGTTGAAATTATAAATATGATTAAACTTATAAATTTCATTTTTCAACGCTGGAAACCCACTAGAGGCATTAGATTACTTCAGGAATAAAATTGACGTAGCAAAATCCAAAGCCAAACTAAAATATTATTCAAACGTCTTGAATCCGTCATTACCTTCTAAAATTTTTTGGAAAAATTTCAAATCGATTAACTCCTTTAAAGATCCTGGTAATTTTAACAACTGTCCGTTTTCTGTTGATGACTTAAACATTTTTTTCAGTTCCCACTCTTCAGGGGTTGGTTTTGTGGATTATTCAACGCAGAGTCCACTTTTGAGGGGACTTCAGCTTTAAGAGCATTGAGATAGTTGATCTTCACCTATAGCTCTAGACTCGGTTAAATTGGATGCAACGGGTACTGATGGAATACCGATTAAGTTCGTTCAAATGATATTTCCCTATATTGAATGCTATCTCTTGCACGGCTTTAATAGTTTGCTTAACTATGACTTCCACATTTCCTTTGATTTGGAAACATTCTAAAATAATACCTATTCCAAAAAAGCAAAAATGAACTAATTTAACAGACTTTTGACCTATTAGTTTGCTGCCTGGGCTATCCAAGGTATTTGAAAGAGTCTTGCAAACACAAATAGTTGAATACCTGAATTCCAAAAGCCTTCTATCTGAATTCCAGTCAGCTTATAGACCTAACCACAGCACAACAACTGCTTTGCTCCAAATCAGCGATGATATTCGGAGGGCAGTTGATAGCAGGGAGGTTTGTACTTTGGTGTTGCTAGATTTCAGCAAGGCTTTCGAACGCAAGGATCATCAGCTTCTGATTTATAAACTCAAAGAATATTTCAAGTTTTCTTCTTCCACTGCGAGTCAATTGGTTCATTCATACTTATCAATCGCTCACAGATTGTCACCATACACAATTCTATATCCGGTTCTAATAACACTTATTCTGGTGTTCCCAAGGTTTAATTTTAGGGCCTGTTTTATTTATGATGTATATTAATGACTTGACGAAAGTGATTACACATTGTAAATATTATTTATTTGCTGACGATGTTCAAATATAAGATTCTTTTATCCTACGGGTATTGTGAACAGTATTAATAAAGTCAATTTGGATATAGGCCTAATTGTGGAATGGCCCTATAAATCCTATAAAAATCGTCTGGGTATTAATAGTGAGAAGACTTAATCTATTTTACAATAATATCGTCACACGTTCGATGCGTCAACGATTTATCGAAAATTTCTGTGAACGGAGCCAGCATTAATTTCTCTGATACTGTTAACAATATTGGTTTAACTTTTATTCGAACTCTATGTTGGAAATCGCACATCCAAGCAGTTAATAGGAGGATAATATTTTTACTTAGAATGCTTTGGGCAACGACTAAATGCTACTTTTCAATTAAAATTTTTGAAATTTGTAAGCCCAATGTATTACGGAAAATACGTTCAGAGGAGCTGCAGCTGAGCAAACTGGTGATACGCTTTATTTTATTTTAATGAGGCATGCATTTTTGAATTTTTTGGAAACAACTGGTGGAAATATGCCACTGGTAAGGAATCCAAAATGCTGCAACCATCATAATTTTATATTACGAGTGCGTTTTTAAGGTCAACAATATTTTAATTCCTGTTGCGGGACTGATTTCGGTGTCGTCATGACACTCACACCTTACTAGTTTTTTTTCTAAGATCTTTCAAATGTGCGAGATTTAACGGGTTCAGCCCAAAGTACATACATCTACTCAAGTATTTTGTAACCGATTGGTCTTGGGAATTTATAAATACGATTACCCTCATATTTAATGAAATGAATATCATGCGATATATTAATTCTTCGTATCAAATCATAAAAGGCAAGAAGAATTTGAAAAAATTAACACGAATTTTTATTTGCTGTTCACATTTTGCGGCAATTATTAATCGACAAATAAAATACAAAATAAGAAGAACTTATAATGATATCATTTTTTTTTTATTCTTAGACGCCAAAACATTAGAACACGTGGACATTATTTTCAAATTTTGAGTACCATTTGTTGCTGCAAATATAAAAATTCAGCGTTTATAAAGGAATTTTTTTAAATACTTGAAATATAATTTACAAGGTTTTTTACCAGCAGAAACAAATGCCAAATACTTTTTAAACTACTGACGAAAACTAATCTGGTAACAGTAACTTAGGTGCATTTTTTGTATTCTGTGAATCATTATACTTTAAAAGATGTAATGATATTGTACAAAATATTTTAAGAAACAACTCTAGTAGAAATTAATTTGTTCATAAATACTGGCATTTGATAGGACTAACAGAACAGTATAGTGGAATATATGTCCACCTCGTAAAATCTAGAGTTGAACCAAAATTTAGTTATACATATCGATACCTTACATCAGTGCTTCTCAAAATTTTTCGTATTGCGGCCCCCGAAATCGAAAAAATTAAATCCGGGACACCCAAACATTTTATTCTTGTTCAAGGATCTCAGATGTCTCATATCCGTGGTGTTCCGCCAATTTAAAAAAATGTTCTACCAACCAAAAATATTCTTCCAGCTTTCATCTGATTTACAGGTAAAAAAAATTCCTATACCTACGCAAAAATTGGAGAGTTCCAGAAAATTGTTAAAATTGAGAGGATTCTACATAAGGAATTTATAAAAATTAGATGTAGCTGTAAAAACTCCTAAACTAAATATTTTAGCCGCGAATATATCGCACGTGACAAAGAATAGTGACACAACTCAAAATTTCATATATTTCAGGAGATCAAAAGTGAGTCAAAAAAGAGGAAGATCAGAAAATTAAGACGTCGCTCGCTTTGTAAAATTAATATGTAAATTCAACTTTATCAAAAACTCAATTTTGAGTTGTGTAACTTTTCTATGTCATGTGCGATATGAGTGGAGCATAACAGATTCCGAAATGATTAAACTAAAGTTAAAGCTAAACATTTTTGAGCTTACTAATATATTTTTGGGACTATTCTAAATTAGTCAAAATTCGTTTTGACGGTTCGTTTTTAATTTTTGTGTGAAATTACTTTTACTTAGGTATTTAAAACCAAATTTAAGTTCTTCTAAATTATTGAACTATGAAAATTCTGGAAATACTTGAAACAATTTTCAATATAATAAACCAGTTTGAAAGCTATCGCCTGCTTAGATGTTGTGCCCAAAATTTGAAATTGTTATTTATGACGAGTTCTTCTAAAAAAAAATAAAAGCGGAACTTGCCATAGCATAGAAAATGATAGCTCAGTAGATGATAGTAGTTAACTTTGTTTAATAAAATCAGTTTTCTTTGGTCCCAGAGGACTAGGGAATCGAAAATTACCGAACTTTTGAATTACCGGTTCTCGGTAATGTTTTAATTAATATCCGTAATTTACACAAAAATTGACTTTTCTAGACAAAAATTAAAGAATATTAATCCTTCGCTGATAAATTAATTATAAGTGAGCACATAATTTGTCAGAATTGAACGATTAATTTTTTCATTGTTTGTATTAGAAATTTGACGCACAAACTTTGGTTCTTAATTTTTATAAAATTGATTGACCTCATTATTTTATTGAAGCTTGCATATGCTAGAAATAAAAATAAACATTCGATTTTATTTTTAAACATATCGTCGTTTTGAGTCTTAAACAAAGCTTGTCAATATAGTTTTGATTACGTACCATTAAAAGGCACTTTTAATTCCACGGAAATTAGTTTTACAGTTAAAAAGTTTTGTCAGGCTAACTAAAAAAATCCCTCGTAATTATTTGCTTAAAACAAATCTACTACTCGTTTTATAATTCTAGTCAAGTGTGTTGCGTTGGATAGTAAAAGGTTTTATTTCCCAAACCTGGGCCTGGGCCCATACTTTTTCCTTAATTACCAACTTTCATAATTAAATTTGGTAGATTTTTAATAATTTGTGTTTTATGGGCTTTTTGTCTGAAAATAGTTACATAAATGTTCGGTAAGTATTCGAAAAATTTACCAATATTTCGGTAATCTACCGGTAAATCGGTATTGGATTCCCTACAAAAAACCCGGCATTACAACCCTGGAATTTTCGATTTGAAGTTCTCAACACCAACCTGATATACACCATATAATTTTTGAAATTTCAAATTAAATTTTATTAGTTACTAAATATGTATATTTTCAATATTCAATTTCGCAAATTTTTATAAGATCTAAGTTCCTATAATTTTTACTTTAAATTTAGCTCGTAAATCTCTGTTTTAAAAATGTTGTTACTTCTTCAAAAAAGGCCTCAATTTTAACCATGATTTTTTTGTCCCGCAGATCAAGGTTTGCGCTCTGAAAATCCTGTTCTTGTTCATTGTAGAATAAGAACTCACACATCACATATGTACATATCTTACAAAAACCATTAACAGCAAAGAAAACCGTCGCGGTCATTGATAATAGGAAGATTCAGAAATTTATGTGTGAGGAAATTGTGCGTTTATTAGAGATATGTATTAAGACGACATTTTAAGACTCCCTGGCAACAGCTCCACGGCTCCCTAGGGGCTCTCGGCCCACAGTTTGAGAAGCACTCTAAGGCAGTGCTATGCCCATTTTTACAATTTTTGGTAAATATTAATTTGGCTTTTACAAAGGCATTCTTTATCATTTATGGTTCTGTTATTTGGTACTATAATCCTTTATAGCACTATATCCGCAAGGAATTGAATGAAAATTCCAAATATTTTCGAATTTAGAGGAATTCTTGTGGACAATCAAAATGTGGAGCATTTGTGCGCTCTAAGGTATCGATACATATGTGAGTCGTATGCTTCGGGCCCAATTTTGGCCATTCCAAAACTATGACAAAAATCTGGTAAAATTCGTAAGTCCAATACTTGTTAGGACTTAATTGTTAGGGCCAACAGAAAAATATAGTAGGCTTGATGTCCACCTCGTAAGCTGTATTCCGTTAAATTATTAAATTCTCGTACATACAGTGACCGAAATTAAATTAGCCTCATACCGTTTTCTTAAAAAAAATCACAAATTATTTAAAATAAAAAAATATATTAAATTTATTTCAATTAGTTTAAGTATTACAAAAGAAAAAAATATATGTTTTGTCAAAAATAGCGAACAGTATTAATTTTATTTAATTAAAACATAAAAAAGCGAAATTGAATTAGCCTCAACTCAAAGGCCATTAGAATTATTAGAAAGTAACCTGGACTGTTGACTTCTTTTATTGTTTAATACTTTGTGTGTACACCTTGATTCTTAATTGCCTCGAATAACCTATCGGGCATGCTTGAAACTAATTTCCGGAGGACTTCTATTCGGATTTCGATCCATACTTCCCGTACCCGATTTTTTAATGCAATCACTGATTGAAACTGTTTCCTATTCTTACATAATTTTCGAGAAAGTATGCCCCATAAATGTTTAATAGAGTTTAGGTCCGGGCTGCAAGCTGGCCAGTCCATCAGCTCAATATTCTTCTCGCTAGACCATTTTTTCCCCTCCTTTGACGTGTGAATTGCTACATTATCTTGCTGGAAGATAAAATTTGACCCCATTAGATCTTTTACATGCTCAGCTAAAGCATTTTCGTGTAATCTCTCGATTTCATTTTGGTAGAAATCCATGCAAGTGAAAGTTTTCCATTGTAGAAATCCAGGCAAATGAACGTTTTCCATTGTAGCAAGATCCACCCCAAACCATAAGCAATCCACCACCAAAGTTCCTATTTAAACGGATTTCGGTTTCATTTATAAGGTCATGCCAGTAATATTGATAGCCATCAGGGCCATTTATGACCTTAGAAAAAAGACCGAAATGGTGGAGGATCGCTTATGGTTTGGGGAGGATCTTGCTACAATGGAAAACGTTCATTTGCCTGGATTTCTACAATGGAAAACTTTCACTTGCATGGATTTCTACCAAAATGAAATCGAGAGATTACACGAAAATGCTTTAACTGAGCATGCAAAAGGTCTAATGGGGTCAAATTTTATCTTCCAGCAAGATAATGTAGCAATTCACACGTCAAAGGAGGCGAAAAAATGGTTTAGCGAGAAGAATATTGAGCTGATGGACTGGCCAGCTTGCAGCCCGGACCTAAACTCTATTGAACATTTATGGGGCATCCTTTCTCGAAAATTATGTAAGAATAGGAAACAGTTTCAATCAGTGATTGCATTAAAAAATCGGGTACGGGAAGTATGGATCGAAATCCGAGTAGAAGTCCTCCGGGTAATAGTTTCTGGTTTATCGTCAGGATATGCTGAACCGTGTAGGATGGCATGTTGCCCAAAAACAACGTAGTGTGGTGAATATCCCGTAGCATCGTGCACAACATTGCGTGAGTAACAGCAGGCAGTGTTCCATACCACGTCCGTTGGTACGAATTAATATGTATAGGATCTTAGCGATGATAGAAGAGTGTGATTCACTCGCTCAGAAGCATTCGCCTGAGAGGAATACTTTGCGGTAAAAATGAGCTTTACGCCATACCGTTGACAAAGAGATCAAAGAATTCGAGAGACAAATTGTGGGCCATTATCGGTGCCGACTACCTCAGAAACACCAAACATCAGGAATATTTCGTTTTCCAAAAATTTTCCTACAGCCTCAGCAGTAGCTTTTCTTATAGGCTTTGTAACAACGAATTTAGAAAAAATATCCACGCCTATTAAAATGGATGAATTGCCCTGATGAGTTCTGGGATATGGACCTAAAAATCCAGATAAACCCGTTGGAATGGCCGAAAAGTGCTGTTAAAAGTGCGAAAAGAGGGATTGGATGCAAAGCTGGCAGGATTTTATGAATGTGCCAATGTCCTTAACTAATATATGCCAAAAGAAATACCTCTGAATCAGTTTTCTCGTTTTGCCAATGCCTAAATGGGCACCAGTCGGTGGACAATGTGCAGATTCTATTACAGATGTACGAAGTTCACTAGATACTAACAATTTCCAGTGGTTAAATCGGAAAGCTTTGTTTCTCATGAAAATGGAAATTTACAAAAGCGAGATCTTCAGCCACCTTTACATTGACTTTAGAAAAATCTGCTGAGAAGTGAAGCCGAGTTGAAATCGATATTTGAAGGAATGTTAGTTACGTTAAGGCGGATTCAGTGTTGCGTTCTTTCGTTCCTTCCTTCCTTCTGAAATTTTTTTAAACCAATTTCATTGCTTAGAAATGACGTTATTTTTTATTATGGCTCCTTTGATTGGATAACAAAAATGATCAGAAGGAATGAAGGAATGAAAGAAAGCAACACTGAACCCGCCTTTAATCGAATCCATATGTATGCGGAAGAGTGTATCTGGCACAACGTTCTGATTTCCCTTCCGGTACTCTATGTCAAAGTCGTACCCCTGCAGCTTCAAACTCCACCTTTCCAGTCTACCGGATAGATTTTTAAGGGACATTCGCTAAGTAAGACTGGCATGGTCAGTTATCACCGTAAAAGGTAGTACTTCGACATAGGAACGGAAACCGGCTTTATGGCTAAAACCGCTGCCAAGCATTCCTGTTCCGTAACGCAGTAGTTCCGCTGAGCTGCATTCATCTTTTGGGACATGTACGTTATAGGCCTATCTTCCCTTCAGAATCCCAGAATGGCGTTCCACTGAATAAAAAACCGTTCTGTGAAGTCAGGACCAATTAAAACCGGGACAGAAACTAAAGCCGATTTCAATGCTTCAAACGCCTCTTCGTGTTCATCAGTTCATTGAAACTTATCAAGGGCGTACTCAGCGTTGAATATCCGTTGATGAAACGCCTATACCAACCTGCAGAGCCTATAGGAAATGTCGCACTTGTCTAACATATTTTTCGGTCTGTGGAATTCTGCAATGGCACTGACCTTGGCCGGATTGGTTGTAAGTTACCTCTCACCAACCACATGGCCAAAATGACATCCTCCAATAACGAGATATGTTCATCGAAGGTCTTCCTAGTGATAAGCAAATCGTCCAGATAGACGAACACCCGATCATGCAGATGGTGAGGGACAACTGTATGCATGAGTCGGCTCAAGGTCTGAAACGCATTGCAGAGCCCGAAGGGCATTACTTTAAATTGATAAAATGAATGGCCCGGGATAGAAAATGCAGGTTTTTCTCTCGAACTTGGATCCAATGGGATTTGCCGAAAGGCATCCTTTAAATCCAAGCTAGAGATGAATTTGGTTTTATCCAACCTATTCAGCAGACTTTGCCTACCAAAGGTTTTGGTAACAGCGTTTAGTTGAGATATAATCGTATCTTACTCGGTTTTCATGCTATCGTCATTGGAGAAGACCAAGTGCTGTGACTTTGCTCAATGGCGTCTAAATCCAACATGCGATCGATTCCTTATACATTTCTTTCTCAACTGCCGTGGACACTGCATAAAAACGTTGTTTATAAAATTTGGAATAGAATCGATTACTGCTTTTAATCTCTGTTGTTGATCTTCCGTTAAGGAGTCATCTTTCTGAGAATCAGTTATTTCTGGTCTATTAGTATGGATTGATAGCTCTAATGTACTAATTTCAGATAACAAAGAAATCTTAACATAAAACAATTTCATAAAATCGCAACATAAATAGAGTGGTTGTTGGAGGGTAGGGACTACCAGATATTTCATGAACTTAGTATGGTTATTGTAGGTAGTTTTGATAATAACGTATCCAGAAACTAGTTCTTCAGACCCACAAGCAGTTTGTCCTAAAGCCGTAATTGGATTCAATTTTTCATTGAGGCGTTTTAAAAGTTCCAGAGATCCCCTTCCTAGAGCACTAACGCTCGCTCCGCTATCTAATAAACCAAGTATTTGGATCACATTTACTTCGATAGTATTCTCTTCGATTTTTGAAATATTGCTTGGATCGCTTGGCTCGTAAATGAAGTTGAGGCGAGCTAGGGATTGAGATTGATGGAAGTTGAACGTTTAATGGAGTGGTTTTACTTAACGTTGATTGGCATTTTTGTTGCTGATGGGATTTGGATTGTCCAGACACATCCTCCGATCGTTTAAGGGATGGTTTATGTATTATGAGTACTAAATCTCTCGTGATACACCGTACACAGGTGCCGAAAGAACAAATGTTTTATTGTTTGCTTGTAGTTGAATATGTGTATGAAAATAGGCGACAATAAATTTTAAATGATACTTCGAAGTAAAAACAGCAGAATAAATCGTAAAAACAATGTAGTATTTGCGTTGTAATTTCTACCAATTGAAGAAAAAAAAAACGAAAAGCATTATACCAACAAAACCATAAGATTCTTAAGATGGTATTTTATTTTCGATTGTAACAGGTTGGAATATTGCCAGAATGCTGTCATCCAAATAAGAATTTCTATTCTTTGCACTCTCTTGTTACTTTACTTATATAGTATTTCAGAAAAAAAAAAAATTGAATTTCCATAACGAGCGTCGCCAATCAATCTTAATTGTCTTTATCTATAGCTCGTTAGTTTTTTTTTTATACAAGGGTTTCGCACTGTGAAATTTGAAGACCGCACACACAAAATTGTATATCGTACGATCTGTGTGAAATCTGAAATGGCAAAAAAAAATGTTAAATTGCAGTTTTGCCGCGATAAATGTCATACATTTTTATTCATGCAAATCGAATGATATTTTCAACGATATACTATATAGCTGGAGAGTACCTACCACTCAAAATTGTTAATGCGCTAATCGTTTCGAGGCAGTTACAGAGTTAATTATGCATTTTTATGTTTGTGGTAACATAAAACCTTTTGCATAGCACGTCAAAATAATATATAAATCCCAAAAAAAAAAAAAAAAAAAAAATCGTACGATATTTAGATTGGCACGACATTAAATATAAATGACTCATGCGGTTCACAATATATAGTAACATCACGGCGGAGAAGATCTCATAATTTTTTTTTTTTAACTTCTTCACAGCATTGGTATAGGCATCCAACATTTTTATCCAAAATAGAATAAAATATTTTTAATATTGGTTGTACGTATATACATATTTATAAATACTATTTGAATGTCCGAGTTTATGAAGGGAAATTAATTGATGACAAATTCATTGACAAACGTGAATGAATATAAATTTAGAATTAAGAGAGGCATGACCATTTGGATTCAGAATGACAGTTTGCGTATAAATGAGTCATGCTCAGAGTGATCATAAATCATTAATTTAAATAAATTAAAAATTAGAAATCCATTATTTAATTAATTTGAGTCATTGGAACATGAATTTGATTTGTTGAATTGGAAGTACAATATGTAAGCATTTAAAATCGCTAATGGAAAAAAAAATGATTTATTATCAAAGCGCTGGTCAATGGAAGAAGATGGGGAAATATGGAATATGAAATTTCCCCTATTTCGAGTCACAGCAATACTTAACGAAAATAAAAGCAAAAGCATATAAAATATTATTTCCACTTCTCCTATTTTCCCGGGATACTTTGAACATGTGTGACGTCATAAGGTTTTGCCTATTTTAAAAGTAAACTAAATACATGTAAAATGTTTATGTATTATGTAGCAAGTATACATATTATGTTTATAAATATTCATATATTTACTAATCTTTTCTTATATTTGTAGTTATTTAGTACAAAAAGAACAAAAGCATCTTGTTGTTTCCTCTCACTGAAAGATGTTTTTGAGATGTGCAAATCGCAAAAACATAAGAATAAGGCTCTTCACAGTATAGTAGATGATGATACATTTATTATTTATTGTGATGATATATCTTCAGAGCAAAACAACTTTTGTATGCAAATTTAAGCTTTTTTTAAGAAATCGAGCTTTTAGTTAACAAAAGCGACCAATTATACACACACCAAATTAATGTCGACGAATTTTATTCTGTTTGATTTTTTCTCGCACACACTCTCAGCCATGTTTATGCCTTCGTATTTTACTAATGGAAATACAACTAGAAAACCGAAAAAACAGCTTTACCGAAAAAATAGAAAGATAACAAGGAAACTGACCTACTTTTACTCATTTTGATAATTTTTCTTCCGTTTTCCAATTTTATGTACATACTACATTTTTTCACTGTATGTTACGTTCGTTGTCTTGTGTTTGCGTATTCAAAAATGAACAAACATCAGGAAAAAAAAAAAGCTTAAAACGAGGATACAACGAAAGAAAGAAAAAATTTCAATTTATTTACAGTTCAGGATGCTTAATTAATTTAATTTTTTTTTTTTGTCATTTAGTAATCGATAAATTTTTGTATTTTTTGAATATAAGCTCTTTGGACGATATTCCGTCTTTACTAAGCAAATATTTTATTTAATATTTTTAATTTAATTAAAACAAAATTAGATTAAATTTAAAAATGAATATTGATGATCTCTGGAGAGAACGCTCTTATCTCTCCTATCAATAAACATAATTAAATTATTTAATTTGTATATATGAAATATTAAAATAATCGTCATGACAATTAGGTGAACATCTATGACAACCGTAAATTTCAGATGAACAATTTTAATGTTTTCTCAAAACGAAAACGGGTGTTATGTCAATGATTTTAGTGGATTATAAGATGTTGTAAATCATTACAGATGATTTTTATAGTTTATTTGATTCTGAAATATTCTCGTAGGTACATTTTGGTGTGTGAAAAATCCGAAAGCAAAAAAAAAAAAAACTAAACGCATGCGTTCCTACATTCATAGCCACTGTGCTATATTTTGTGAACGTTAAAATGGATATGTTTACGAAACCGATTATTATTTTTTTTTTATTTCAATTACCAACCGAAAATTGAAAATCATGCCCTTCACATAAAATTAACACAGCGGAAAAAGAAGATAGAAAATATTGAATTTTTGGGTTTTTTGTTACACAAAACAGAGCCTGTATTTTCGATATTGTTTATATACCCGTTAAAAGTTGATAATAATAATGTCGTAAAAAGCACATACAACAGAAATAAACGTTGTGTAACCTTATATTGGTTGTAACCAAAATAAACGCGTAGATTTAATATTATGTGTTTTATGATGTTTTAGCATGATTTTATTGACCTTTTTTGAATTAAAAGATTTTTCGCGATCTAAATCCTTTGAGATTTTATAATGTCAGAAAGCTAAAAAATATTAAATAAACGCAAAAATATTTAATAGTTGGTTTTATTGTGTTCATGTTATAGATTAGAATAATATTATTTTGATAGTATGTTAGAGACAATTTTTAAGGTGTTTTGTTATTTTTGGTTACAACGATAAGGGTCACGAAAATAGAAAAAAATCGGAAGCCTTGTTAGGCTGAACAGTAGATTTAAATGTTAAAAAGCCAGAAAGCCTTCTATTTCTTTTGACTTTAAAAAAAGTAAAGCGAGAGTTAATCGATGGCTTATTGCGAATAGGGCGAAGCCGCATTTTCTAAATTTTAAAGAGAGAACAAACTTTATATTTAACGTAAAGTAAGGATTTAAATCATGATGAACTTAGCCTGCGAAATAGTCAAACGCTCGTAATATATTCGACAAGGTTCGCGATTGTGGGCTTATAACGTCGAGGAAGCAATTGGTATTTGTCTTCAAAATTTATTTTAAAAATTATTTCGCCAGTTGGTATATAGCGGAGACATCTCAATTGATTCACCGTGGGATCTCCTAAAAGTTTACTTGAAAAAACAAAAGCAAAATTAAATGGATGGCTTTTAACATAATCAAACAATTTATTACCCGGTTGTATATAGATTTATACTTTTTAAGATCAGCCACATCATAATTTAAAAAATATTCGTAACTTAAATGTTGTACATCAAGAGGTAAGGACTTTTCCGTGCATCTTTAGTGAGCGACACAAACTCACTTGGTAGGTTAAAAAGCTTCCCTTTTATTTTTCGTTCAATTAACAAATGGGTTGAATCGCAATGGTTTTGGGTATGCCTATTCCCTAAATATTTTTGCTCTATGATTAGGTCCAACTTTGTGGACAGATTGGAAATATTATTTGTAAGCACTTCGTTCCGATTCTGTTAGCCACATCCATATTTAATACTTCTTAAGATTCTTTCGGCTTTTTATAGACACACACACAATATATTAATAATAATGGCATTCACAACATTTTCGACTTGTCAATCAGAAAAATGAAGAGGCCAGTCATTTATAATATATCTACCAAAAAAAGTAGAAATATCAAAATCCCCCCCGTACTTTAACCCCAGAGTTAATACAAAATGTATTTTGACTCTAAAAAAGAAAACCTTTCCTTGCGTTTTCGTGGGTAGTTTGGTTTCGTACTGATAATCTCAAAACAAAAAGTTCGATCTACTCATCAGGTAGCTACGACCAAACTACAAAAATACAATTCCAACTCCATACTTTAAGTATGAAGCAAGAGTGTAGTTGACTTAGCGAATTATAAATAAATTCACCAAATCAAAAAACACAAGGAAAACTTTTCATTTCTGTGTGTTTTATGCCAACACGAATAATAGAAAGAGAAGTTTAGTTGTCTGTATTATTGTATTTATATTGTCTGTATTGCCTCTTCATTTTTCTGATTGACAAGTCGAAAATGTTGTGAATGCCATTATTATTAATATATTGTGTCTATAAAAAGCCGAAAGAATCTTATTGATTTAATACAGACAACTAAACTTCTCTTTCTATTATTCGTGTTGGCATAAAACACACAGAAATGAAAAGTTTTCCTTGTGTTTTTTGATTTGGTGAATTTATTCATAATTCGCTAAGTCAACTACGTTCTTTCCTCATACTTAATGTATGGAGTTGGAATTGTATTTTTGTAGTTTGGTCGTAGCTACCTGATGAGTAGATCGAACTTTTTGTTTTGAGATTATCAGTACGAAACCAAACTACCCACGAAAACGCAAGGAAAGGTTTTCTTTTTTAGAGTCAAAATACATTTTGTATTAACTCTGGGGTTAAAGTACGGGGGGGATTTTGATATTTCTACTTTTTTTGGTAGATATATTATAAATGACTGGCCTCTTCATTTTTCTGATTGACAAGTCGAAAATGTTGTGAATGCCATTATTATTAATATATTGTGTCTATAAGAAGCCGAAAGAATCTTATTGATTTAATACAGACAACTAAACTTCTCTTTTTAATACTTCTTCTAGAGCTTTATTGATGAACTATCGATATTTCTTGATACTGATAGCAAATCGATACAAAACTTCGTTTTGGGACGCAAGCATGTACATCACAGAAAATTCCACCACAAATATTTATTTTATTTTATGTTTTGTGTCAGTTTCAAATTTGATGACGAGCAAATTTCCCACGCACGTATGCGGGATTTATTTTCTCATTCCACTGAAACATAATTCGAAAATCTCGTTTAGTACAAAATCCCATCTCACGAAAAAAATTTATTAAACCCGAATCTATTAAGCAATTTTGAGAATATTCTTATTTTGGGGGAGCGTCCTCAAAGACACTGGGAAGAAGACCGGTTAACTACATACTACAACAGTCATTGCAACGCCACATTCGGTATATAGTTTGGAGTGTCACAGATAGTGCTGAAAATAGGATTTCATTTGAATGAAATGTTTTTGGTTTTTAAAAGTAGAATCGTGCACCAGAACAAAATCAAGCCGTAAGTTTTTATCGCCGATGCACCAAGACTTTGTAACGTATGTCCCGGGTCACCTTGACTCAGCTATGGTGGAACGATATTTTACCGCATAGCAGTCAGCGTTTTTATAGGGCCGGTTATAAATAACCACTCTCTCTCACACACACACACACACACACACACACACACACACACACACACACACACACACACACACACACACACACACACACACATGCACACAGCCGCCCACTTGCCCAGCGGTATTACGTCGAATTGTAACTGCTCTGTTTCTGCAGCAAGATGATGTGATCTCTGACATGATTCGAGTACCTGTCATGGAAGAAATACCGCCGGTATCAACAGAAGAGCTCATCAATGCTTGTCAACGTTTTGGGAATTCAAAGGCTCCTGGACCTGACAACATCCCTAATATTGCACTAAAGGCTGCAATTCAGGCCAGACCGAATGAGTTTAAGGAACTATATAATTCCTGTCTCAGAGAGGGGGTTTTCCCCGAACGATGGAAGACACAGCTGCTGTTGGAAAAAAAAGAACCAACCGGGTGAATCATCCTCCTACCGACCATTATGCATGTTGGATACGGCTGGTAAAGTACTAGAGAGAATCATATACAGCCGATTGGAGGAAGCGTTGGAAAAGGCTGGAGATCTCGCTGAGAACCAGGACGGCTTTCGGAAGGCTCGATCGACAGTGGACACTATCCAACACGTCATTGAAATAGCTAAGAACGCAACAGATGGGAAAAGATGGAAAGAAGGCTGAAAAAGGTACTGTGCTGTGATCACCCTGGATATGAAGAACGCATTCAACTCGGCCAAATGGAGTTGTATCTTGTATTTAATGTACTTAAATACAATGTTATGGGTGGTGTAACTCAAGGATCTGTTTTGGGGCCCCTACTGTAGAATATCATGTACGATGGTATCCTGAGGCCCGTGTACATGATGATGTGGAAATTATGAGTTTCGCTGACGTGAAGGTGAAAGAAACCATAACAATTGATGTAGGTGGACTCCTAACCCACTCACAGCTCTCATTACGTTATCTGGGTGTGGAAATAGATGCACGTTTAAATTTTAGGGAGCACTTAAGGATAGTGAACAGAAAAGCTGCCAGTGTATCTGCAGCTCTCTCTCGTATTATGCCCAATACTGGAGGGTCTAGATAGTGTCATAGAATGCTGCTGGCAAACGTAGTAACCTCCATCATTCTCTATGGATCGTCTGTATGGAGTGATGCGATGGACTTCGAAACATATAGACGCAAACTGGTATGATGATTATACTCCTGATATTGGTATCGGTGCATCGCCTAAGTGCTCTAAGAGTGATATGTGGTCTTCGCACAGTATCTACTGCTGCGACACTCGTTATTGCGTTGATGATCCCAATTGAAGTACTCGCGAAGGAAAGGAAGAAATGGTACCCTAATCGTGAGCAACCAGGAAGCAGAGCGCTAGAACGCGCTTCAACAATGATAGAATGGCAAAGACGATTGGATACAAACCATCCATCGAAAAATGGCTAAATAGGCAACACGGTGAAGTTAAGTATCACCTGACACAACTGTTAAGTGGACATGGTTGTTTTGGTGCATACCTGTACAAGTTCAAGCACACTGATACTCCAGATTGTACTGTTTGCAATGATACACAAGAAGATGTGGAGCACATTTTTTTCCAATGCCCACGGTTTGAGAATACTCGGAGGGAGCTGTTCTCTTAGTTTATTACTTTCTAATACTTTTAAAGAATTGTTCAAAATTGCTAAACAGATTATAAAAAGTATACAAAATGATGGATTCAATGGCGTAACTAGAAGAGATTTCCTCTATTAGTTCAAATTTAAGATTAGATAGTTCAGATTAAGCTTACCTTTTCAAATTTGCAGAACGGTACATTTCTAGGAAATTTTTAGGAAAAGAGAAAATTGTTTCTGTTGCTATTAAATATTTTCTTAAGATCGGCTCAACAATTTCTTCTCGGTTTTGACTCCATAGAAGTAAAAATTCCTTTAGATTCTGACCGATATTTAAATTTAGAAGAAAATTAGCAAAACTCGTTTGAAATCAAAGCTTTCTACATCAAACGACAACAATTTTAGTGTTTGCCGCTTTGATTTATTTGTATTATACGTTTTGCGCAACTCCAAGTTTACCCCTTTTGCATTTAAAATTCAAACTTTTACAAATCAAATTGAGCCTTTAGCCAAACCAATTCAACCTCTTATAAACAAGGTTTGTGATTTGAAAGAGGGAGCTTATATAGTAATCTGCGTGACGTTTGAAACTTAATTGGTGATTTAGTATTATGAAACAGTCAGGTTATTCGAGAATTTTAGATCCTATTCGAAGAATACGATTGTTCGACATTTAAAAAATTACCAGATAAGATCCAAGGGTTCTATTTTTATTGCATATCGTTTTCTTGAGCTTAGCCTTAACTTGCTTAGTAGTATTAGTAACATTAAGTTACTTGACACCTAATACCAAATTTACGCGAATTTTCGGATTTTTTCAAAATTTTCGTAAGTTTCTAGATTTTTACAGTGTTTCCGATACTATTCATTAATATCCAGGTTTTTCTGTATTATTGAAATTACTCATCAATCGATATTCACATAATATAGAGAACTTTCGAATTTCTCTGGGGTAACACTCATAACATTCATAGGAATATTCGAGATTTTTAAAGATTTTCGAATTTATTCGAATTTTGTACGGCATTGTTCTGCGCTTAGCTTTAAGTTGTAAGAACTTGTAGAGTTACACATATAAATCTAAATGGTGATATTTAAAAGATTTTTTGAGATTATGCCAAAATTACGATATTTCT
Organism: Tipula helvola; assembly: GCA_963556165.1. Lineage (NCBI taxonomy): Eukaryota > Metazoa > Arthropoda > Insecta > Diptera > Tipulidae > Tipula > Tipula helvola. The sequence goes on from OY744483.1 coordinate 120,753,461, forward strand.
CCAATTTCCTGTAGGCTATTCGAAATTATTCAAGAATATCCAGGTTATTTACGTTGTACATGGTGGTAATTAGAACGTTTAGGATTTCCTTTTGGTTAACATAAGACAGGATAATTTGATATTTGAGAACTTTCAAGAATATTCAAGATACATTAAAAATTCAATATTTTTGAGATTATTTTGGAATTCTTGATATTTTTCGATATATTTAAAACTTGTCATAGCATAGAGTTGAAAAGATGTTTCGTTCTATTTCAGGCCATTCAAATGAATCATGCTCTGTTTCATCTATTTTTGAATGATGGCCCGCATATGTTCACAAAATTAAATCTGAGTAAACCAATTGGTTTTCTTACACATGGAACGCTCGAAAATGGAAACATATTTTGGATGAAGGATATTTACATTGAGAACGAATATTCTGAATTTTTTCCAAAAAATACCCTTTGTAATATTAAATTTCTGAGTAAAACGTTTTGAGTTGAAAAGCTTCGATAAGTGAAAGCTTTTAAAACATTTTAACGAAAGACAAAATTTATGGAAAGGTACAAAAATTACAGAGAAAGCATAAATAAATTATCAAGCTTAAAGCTCATTGACAACGAAAACTCTAAATTAATCCCAAAATATAAGCTTCCTTTATAATATCAAATTTAAAAGTTAAATGGTTTTGTTTGAAAAGCTCTTAAAACTAAAAGCTCTTAATAATTTACATTGAGCACAAATATACTTGTTTTATGAAATTAGATAAATGAACGCTCTTAAAACTAAAGCTCTTGACGATTTTTCCAAATACATAATTTATGCTCAAAAACATTTTATTAAAAACCAGAAATTATTAAAAAGCTCAAAAATGTTAAGTAACCCTAAACGTATGAATTAATTGCCAAGCTTAAAGCTCATTGGAAACAAACATTCTAAATATATCCCCAAATTCCTTTACAAAGGGTAATTTTGAGATAAATTGTTTAAAAAGTTTCGATCAATGAGAGCTTTTAAAACTAAAAGCTCTTGAAACCTTTTGCAAATACATATATTTTGCACATAAAACAGTGTAACAAAAACCTGAAATTATTAAAAGTCTAAGAAATGTTAAGTTTAAACCAAAATACATAATATTAATTTATACCTATCAAGCCCAAAGCTCACTGGAACAAATATTCTAAATTTATCCCATTTCTTTTTAATGCCAAATTTCGGAGTAAAATGATTTGATTGAAAAAGCTTCGATAAACGAAAGATTATAATAATACCAAGTTCCCTAGTGAACTGGTTTGGTTTGATTAAAAGCTCTTGAAACTTACATTGAGAACAAATATACTAAATTATCTCTAAATTCCGTTATCCTATATAAAATCGAATTTCTGAGTATAAAATGGTTTGGTTTATAAAGCTTTTGAAAGCTCTTTAAACTAATAGCGCTTGACAATTTTTACAAAAGATAATTTTTGCTCGAAAACATTTTAAGGAAAACCTTAAATTATAGAAATTCTCCAAAATGTTAAGTTCAAATCCAAAAGTCAAGCTTAAAGCTCATTGAAAACAAATATTCTAAATTTATCTGAAAATGCCACTTTCCTTTATAATTTTAAGTTTCGTAGTAAAATAGTTTGGTTTGAAAACCTTTTAAAACTAAAAGCTTTTGATGATTGTTGATTAACTTTAAGATCAAATATTCTAAATTTTAGCCAAACTTCTGCTACTAAAGATATACTTCTAAGTAAAATGGTTTGGTTAAAAAGCTTTGATAATTGATAGCTTATAAAATTAAAAGTTCTTGATTTTTTGCAAATACATAAACATTTTAGCAAAACCCTAAAAGTATGAAAAAGGCTCAACGTAAAAGTTAAGTTAAAACCTAAACTTATTTAAATTAATTACACTACCCTGCAAAATTTTGCCCCTGGACAATGAATAGTTGTTTCCGAAGTAATTTTTCACGCTGGATCCGAATCTGGGCTTAGAATTGCTCTATCACGTCAGGTTTTTGAGATATTCTAACCTAAAAGTGCAAAAAACACTGTTTTTTGACATATTTGAGGTTATGTAGCAATGCAGTTTTTACATTTTAAAAAACCCAAGTATGGGATCTTATTGTACAAGCCTTCCTCTTTCAAATGCCGTGGAGTTTGCTCAAATATCATTTTTTTTCGCCGAGATATCGCATTTTCAAATTTGCATATTCGTGAATTTTTCCGTATAAAAACACTACCTTGCAAAATTTTAAAAATGTTGATGCCACTTGACAATGAATAGTTGTTTCCGAAGTAGTTTTTTACGTTGAATCCGAATCTTGGCTCAGAATTGCTCTATCACGTCAGGTTTATGAGATATTCTAACCTAAAAGTGCATATATACCGTAGGTATAAATGGTAGTGTATTATACAGTATACCGACAAATTCACGAACATGCAATTTTGAAAATGCGATATCTCAGCGAAAAAAAAACATATTTGAGCAAACTCAAAGGCATTTTAAAGAAGAAGACTTGTACTATAAGATCACACACATGAACTTTTGAAGAAAAAAAAATCGTGGTGCTAGATAACCTCAAATATGTAAAAAAACAGTGTTTTTTGCACTTTTAGGTTAGAATATCTCATAAACCTGACGTGGTAGAGCAATTCTGAGCCCAGATTCGGATTCAGCATAAAAAATTACTTCGGAAATAACTATTCATTGTCAAGTGGCACCACATTTTTGAAATTTTGCAGGGTAGTGTTATCAACCTTAAAACTAATTGACAATTTTGCGCATACATATTTTAAGCTTATATGTACCAATTTTTTATCAAAACTTACCGATAATTCGATATTTGAAAACTTTCAAGAATATTCAAGATACTATGAAAATTTGTCAGTTTTGAGATTATTTCGAAATTCTTGATAGTTTTCAAATTATATTCGAAATTTGTTATGCTTTATCGATATATTTAGAAATCGCCAGAGCAATTGAGTTGTAAGATGTTTCGTGTCATCTACTCTCGAAATCAGATACTTTTAATTAATGCGAGACTAGACAATAGGATGAAATAAGTTTCTCACTTAAACCTTTACTTGTTCATAGGTACAATAAGCATTTCTAGGGACCCACAAAAATTGGGGGGGGGGGGGGGGGGGGGGGGGGGGGTCCGAAATTTGTAGTTACGCCACTGGATGGATTCCATTGACGAAGAGGATATAATTTTTATTGATGATGCATTTGATGCTATCCACAGCATTATCGTTGTCCAAAAATCATCTAACTACTTGACTTCGTAATGTTGGTTTTTTTATAAAAATAAATAAATTTTATAGAATTCGATTATAGAATGAAAATTAATAATTGTCCTTGTGAGATAAATTGAGGCTAAAATGTTTGGAGAATTTATAGTGACGCAATCTTGATTTGAATGAAACAATTAAATTTTTTTCAAATTTTTCACGCAAAGGTGCATACCGCTCAGTGAAATTGTCAGCTAAAAATTTTTTTTTTTATTTAGCAACTAAATTTTACGTCAAATTTGTATGGAAATTTTCTCTTAGCTCTAGCTGCATACTGAACTATAAAGCCTAACGAGCAGCTTGAAATTTATGATATTGTATATTGTTTCATTCGTATAAGTTATGTTAAGTCAGGATATATTTTATTTTGTCGGGATTTGCACGGATTTGTTTATTCGATACCCAAGATTATTTTCTTTTGAGTGAATCAACAAAATATTAATCGGCTTACCTAGCGGTCTTACTATTCTTAGAAAATAAAAAAATTACTAATGGATTCTTTAAAGGCCGGTACGCTGCTGAATTGAAGTTAAATTTTCACTGGTACAGCTCAGTATGCAGCTCGAGCTAAGATACATTTTCCATACAAATTTGACGTAAAATTTAGCTAGCTAAATGAAATAATTTTTTTTTAGCTGAGAATTTCGCTGAGCCTGAGCGGTATGCACCTTTGCGTGAAAAATTTGAAAAAATATCAGTTGTTTCATTCAAATCTAGATTGCGCCACCATAAATTCTCCAAACATTTTAGCCGCAATTTATCTTACAAGGACAATAATTTGAAGATAAATTTTGACGGTTTTGAATTTTGATTCATTTTATAATCGAAGTAGCCACAAAGTAAAATTAATTTATTTTTATATAAAGAAGACAGAAGTCAAAATGGCCGACCAACATAACGAAGTCGAGTATTTAGAGGATTATTTGTATAGAAACTTCATTCAAAAACAAACGAATAAAAGTCAAACAAAATCAACAAAATTTATCTCTACACAAATTTTTAGCTTGACGATTTATCTGTAATTAAATGGAGGATGTCTTGTGGAGAGACTTGTGGAGACCGTGCTAAAATTTATCTAAGCTCGAGCTGCATACTGAGCTTACCCAAAAATATTAAGATAAATCAAACGTGAAAATTTTGTTGGTCGATTCTCGGATCAGATTACTTCAATTTGAAATTTAAAAACAAATTTAAAATTGAATGTAATAGAGCTGCTTCCTCAAACGTCAAATGAAGTAAATTGACAACTAAAGGTGTAGGCCAAACATAAATATGATATTATTTTCTGGATATTAACCAAAAAGAATTAATTTTTAAAGTAATTTTAACTTTAGGAACGTTTTTAATATAATTTGGTATTGTTTCACAAACATTAAATCCCATTAATAATTCCTAAATGTTTCGCCCACAGCTTCGATTAATTTAGCTGTCAAAAAATTTAAAAATTTAATATAATTAAAGAGCAAATATCGTTAATAATCACACATTCTGAATCATACGGTTTAGTTCGTCGCTTGCGAACAGGCCGCAATGCACGTGCGGGGTAAGTCGTAAGTGTGTCGTGGATAGCGAGTGCAAGCAACGATAAGCGATTCATTTATTTATACTGAAAATTCTCTTTTATACCCGCAATAAAATCAAATTAACCAAACTACCAAAACTTGTGGTTACTAATATAGGTGTCGACGGCTAGATGGCACGCCGCTCGGAAAAAAGCCAAGACGGATAAAAACGGGAGCTAAATGTTACGTCGGACTTCATTAATTTCTAACTGTTAACGTTGTTTGACAACCTTTAGTGCCTGTGGAAATAACGTGTTGAAATTTGTAACGATTAATGACAATGTAACACGGATTTAGCTATCTAAATAATAAGGTAACTAGAATACAAAATACATTGATTATTTATGGTAAGTGGTACGCTGCTCACATCATCTGGTAAGTGGTATAGCACAGTTTTGGATTATTATACGTAGAATTTGGTGAAGCCATCCTCGCAGCCTTTATTTGTGCACACTTTTTTTAAAGAACCAAGCTGCTGTACGCACAGTAACTCAGTTTTGTAACCGCGAAATCACCGTCGGCCAAGTTCGACTTAGCAGTGTGCAAAGCTCGTTGACCTACGCTTGAACTTGTTTCCATCGGTTAGAACTTGGAATAACCTTGTCGCTTGGTTCTGGTTCCAGCAATTCAACTGAACCACATATTGTTAGAAATGGGTTCGTTTTCATAGTGAACACCTCAAAATCATCCAAACTATTATCATCCAAACTATAATCCCTTAAAGTGTCATGTTTCAAAGTGGTTCAATAAAAGTTCCTAATTGCCCCTAGAAAAGTTATCATGGCAGGTTCGCGTGGGGAGCCCGGGAAAATTCATTTGAATGAAAGCATGTATCATGTCTGGAAAATATCCCAATTAGAATGTTTAACGAATAGTTGTCAGTTCTCACTCAATTTGTATAATTCTTTGATTGTTTTATAATAACCGAAGGTTAGTACTCATGAAAATTTTGGATCTTTAGAGCACACTAATTGAAATACTTTCCAGGCATGACACTTTGAAGATTGAATTGATCTGATAGTTTTTTTAGGACCAGACTTTTTTAGACATGACACTTTAAGGGATGACACTTTTATAAGAAATTTAACGTATTTATTATTCCTATGGTAAGCAGTGACAAACCTAAATAAGCCTATATTCAGCTGTAAAATCACTTCATGGAAATATCAGTTTCTAGGTTGTTTTGTCAATTTTTCATTTTATTCAAAATATGTTTCGGCTGAAATATGACGGCTGGTATCTTTCGGTTGACATAGCCAAGGCACTATCTGCATTATCGATATTTTTACTTTCTGCTAACTTTAATAGTAAGTATGGTTGCACCACCGATATATACGTGAGATAACTTTGAACATTTTGTCCCAACTGGACACCCGTTTTATTACCTTGTTTTGTTGAATGGACGATGTTCTTACAATTCAATGAAAAAACTGGTTTGACTGATTTTGCTTCTCGATTTGTAAAATTCATAATCTTGTAGCCACGCTGGGCTACTCCCTCATTGGTTGATTTTGAAAAAGCCCTCTCATCGCATAATCGGCAAGATTGTCGCCAGATTTCATATGACACCAACTACTGAATGGGATAATTTGCAAAATCGCGGAAGTTGGTTGGCGATGTACATTTTCAGTTTCCATTGTATATCTGAGAGCCAGGCTTGGACAATGGTAGAGTCCGTCCAAGCAAATAAATGGCAATCTTCGATATTTAACGATTCAAGTACTAGCTGAATCAGTTGGCTAAGGAGCCACGCTTCACTCAACCCTTGGTTGTGATATCTGATTCAATAGAGCCTCCTTACTTTTCGCAGTAAGCAAACGTATTGATAATTCTGGAGTAGACTAGAGCAACTTGTGAAATAAAACTTCCTTTGGTCAAAGTTTCATTAATGTTGAGAGAAACGTTAAAGGAAAACGAATCGCTTCTCTGTCCCACACGCTGGTAGGCTCTAATCCTCTTAGTTGGCCTAGGGATAACTCTCGGCCACCTTTGGAGTTCAACGAGATTCAACAAACCCGTCAAAAATGGAAGAGATTTTTTAAAAAAGCAAGGAAAACAAGAGCTGCTGTACACTGGAAATTGTATAAGACACACAAATTCAGAGTCCTCAAAACATACAAATATAAATTAAAAAGTGTCCAAAACAAACCTTAGAGACTGTACTGCGGTAAAATCCTTTAATTTTCAGAGATGTTAAGGCTTAAGGCTAAGCAAAGTATTATCTACTGGCCCTCCATCCAAAGTTATCTTCAAGGGACGGGTGGTATATGAACCACAGATATAGCGGAGTCGTTGGACCTTTTGCTGGACTTCCATTTCCGGGTTGTTCCGGATTTGTGCCTGCTACGTCAGAAGGTAACACGGCAAGTCATTGGTCAAAGTTCTAGTAGAAGGAAAATTTTGTGGGCGATAAATAGTTTTAAATCATATAAGTCGCCAATACCTAATGTGGTATTATCCCTATGATTATCGAACAGACTATTGATTTAACCATTTCCTGGCTGGCAGTAATTTCTAAAAGTAGCCTAGAACTATGTCGCATTGCTAACAAATGGACTGAAGTGAAGGTTATATTCATACTTAAGGTGGGAAAACGGCCACACTACAATCCCATGTGTCTTTGACCTATTAGCTTATCTTCTTCCTCTTAAAATCACTGCAAAGACAAATAGAAGCAAGTAAAGATATGTGTAGACTGCTCTTCGTTCTTTTATATTTTCGAGCATAAAAACTACACAATGGTAAATTTTCTGGATATTGAAGTTGGGGTCGCTAGAAGATTTTTAGGTAGGAGTATATCGCAAGGTGGCGTACTATTGCCCTTACTTTGAAATTTGGCCATTAATAACCTGTTGCTAAAACAGCTCTATAGGCGATTGACAAACAAAAAACTTAATGACGAAACGTCAAAATTTAGCTTCACATTTATCGTCCGGGAAGATAATAATGAAGTGAAAGGTGTGTAGAGATAAAATAGAGACATCTGCATTCTAATACGAAAATCCGTGAAGTGAAATTCAGCGGTGAAATTTTTCATTTTCGTTTTCGCTTGTGTCATTTTAATATGAGAAATTTCATTTCACTTCAGCAGAGTAGCTGCCTTAGTGTTTGTTTGTTTTGTCCGCTTGTTTAGTTCACTCAAAATATAAGTTCGAATTTAAAGAAAATAAGTCCAATCAATAGTAGATTGTTCTACAAGTAAAGAAAAGTGATAGTTTTCCAGCGAGTAAAATTGTTTAATTTACGAGCGAGCGCTAGTGAGCGAGTGGATTAACAATTTTACGAGCATGGAAAACCACTTTTCTTACGTGTCGGACATGCTAGTTTTTCGTATATTTGACGACAAATCAGGTAAAAATAAAAATGGTAGACTCAGTTTGGATCAAAGTATGTATGTGTTACGGCGAATGTGAGATAACCGGCGAATGTGCGAATAAAAATGAATAAAATTTAATTTACCGATTATAAATCATTGTAATAGCGTCATATATTCCCAAACTGTTTTCTGATCCCGACTCCTACATCCTTTGGAAAATGAGGATCTTTTATAAAGCTCCTGGAAGCTCCCGCTCAGCAGGAGCCCAACGTGAAGTTTAGAATTTGTTGGGGTAGGCCCCACGTTGGGCCCCTGCTGAACAGGAGCTTCCAGGGGCTTTATAAAAGATCCTCATTTTCCAAGGGATGTAGGAGCCGGGATCAGAAAACAGTTTGCGAATATAAGACGCTATTACAATGATTTATAATCGGTAAATTAAATTTTATTCATTTTTATTCGCACATTCGCCGGTCTTCTCACATTCGCCGTAACATATGCATAGCATATACATAACAATCGCAGTAAGCAAATAAATAAAAGTCAAAAATTCAAAAATCATTTGGAAAAAAAGCGTTTCTATGAAGAAAAGTGTTTACAGTGAAGAAATGTGTTGCTAAGGAGAAAAGTAGCAGTTTTCTTTACTGTTTTAGGCCAAGAAATGGCACTCTTTGCCATTAAGTACACGAAAAATTATTTTTTCTCAAATCGGATAAAATACGTCAGTTTTCTGGTTTGTTATCTGTCAGCAAAATGAAGTAATCCCCGACACTACATCGTTGCTAGGCAACTTACTAAAAACAGTACTGGAAAGTATTCCTTGCCTAGGCAGAGAATACTTTCTAGTACTGATTATCATCTGTTTTTAAGAAATACATGATATAATGTATAATCGCACGCGATTGTTATAATTCTAAGGTAACTTTGATAGTGAAATCTATTGAAAATATAAATTGGAAAATTTTGCGTATTTTAAAGAATATAATGAATAAAATGGATAATCTGATATACTGCCGATTAGAGAAAAAATCGTATGTGCAACTCGTGGAAAAACTATAATTCCCGGACTCTTATGGTTGCTGGAACTCGGCTGACGCCTCGTCCCAGCAACTTCCATACTCGTCCGGGAATATATCGTTTTTCCTACACGTTACACAATATACTATTGTCAAGGCAAAATAAACTAGGGTAACTTGATAAGTCAACAAGGGTCAGGTAATAGGAACAAGAATAGTCATTACAATAGTCCTATTTTAAACATCTAAATATCTTTATACAGGGTGTTCGGCACATGGACCGACACAATTTTTTGGGGGATTGGTTGGGTCATTAGCTAGTTTTCAGCCATACGACCCTAGGTCATAAGTGACACGGTAACTGAGATATGATTTTTTTCGTGTTTTATTTAAATTACCTGAAATCTCGCCTTTAAATCGTCATATTTTTTTTGTTTGTGATTGTAATAGCACGAAATAACTTTTATTGTATTCTGCAATGTATTTTTAGTCTAAATAAATCATTATTTGGTACAAATGGCTTCAAGAAAATAAATTATATGAGCTTCGAAAGTCTTTAAAATGTGTAAATGTATGAAAAATTTCAACTTCTAAATTCAATATAAAAAAAAATAAACATTATTTTGAACATAGGTTTGTTTTAAAAAGTTGTCTAGTTTATACTCTTTCCAACGGTATGCTACATGTTGGAGAAATTATTTATAGTATGGTCAAAATAAGAGATAGAAGTTGTAGGGTCAAAAAAATTATTTTTATCTTTATTATGTTTTTATTAAATATGAGTTATAATATTTGTTCGAATTATTCCCCTCTACTCCGTAAGCATGCACGACACCTTTTCCTTATTTCAAATGTTGTTGTACGAAGTCGCATTTCTCTTTTCATTATTTCAAATGCAGCTGTAATTCACTCCATTAAAATTTCTCGTGAGGGCACTTCTGTTGCATAAACCAATTCCTTTGCACGTCCCCATACGTAAAAATCGAGGGGTGTCAGGTCTCTTCATTACTAAAATTAGGCATTGTAACTACAACATCGAAGACAAACGCAACAAAAACGATTCTGATAATAGTTTAAAACAGACTAAACAAGAAGAACAAAATATTTAACACAAACAAGATTTAAATAAAACAAAAGAATAAATGTAATAAATAGGTTCCTACGGTTCCTAACTTTTGCAAACCGATTTACCCGAACTTTTATTATCAGTTTTGGAAGGTGTGCCGTTCGTCTTTCAAAATGATGGCTATCCGGCACACTATCACCGAATGGTACGTGAGTACTTAGACAATTCTTTTCCGAACTCATGGATTGGTAGATTGGGGCCTATTTCTTGGGCTGCGCGGTCCCCAGACATGACACCCCTCGATTTTGACGTCTGGGGTGCAAAGAAATTGGTTTATGCAACAGAGGTGCCCTCACGAGAAATTTTAATGGAGCGAATTACAGCTGCATTTGAAATAATGAAAAGAGTAATGAGACTACGCACAACAACATTTGAAATAAGGAAAAGGTGTCGTGAATGCTTACGGAGTAGAGGGGAATAATTCGAACAAATATTATAACTCATATTTAATAAAAACATAATAAAGATAAAAATAATTTTTTTGACCCTACAACTTCTATCTCTTATTTTGACCATACTATAAATAATTTCTCCAACATGTAGCATACCGTTGGAAAGAGTATAAACTAGACAACTTTTTAAAACAAACCTATGTTCAAAATAATGTTTATTTTTTTTTATATTGAATTTAGAAGTTGAAATTTTTCATACATTTACACATTTTAAAGACTTTCGAAGCTCATATAATTTATTTTCTTGAAGCCATTTGTACCAAATAATGATTTATTTAGACTAAAAATACATTGCAGAATACAATAAAAGTTATTTCGTGCTATTACAATCACAAACAAAAAAAATATGACGATTTAAAGGCGAGATTTCAGGTAATTTAAATAAAACACGAAAAAAATCATATCTCAGTTACCGTGTCACTTATGACCTAGGGTTGTATGGCTGAAAACTAGCTAATGACCCAACCAATCCCCCAAAAAATTGTGTCGGTCCATGTGCCGAACACCCTGTATATTATCGAAATATAGCAAATAAAATAATATTTGCACTAATAAATTCGCATATCGTAATTATGGTGTGTGCCTTATAAGTAAGCATATTTAAGTATAACTAGGTAATACAAAAGTCTCAATAGTTTGATTTATGGTATCTCGGTAACAGATAAAGATATTTAGACGTTTAAAATTGGAAATGAAAGGGGATGAATAGTTTACGATGTAACCATTGGTTTTTACTACTGATATTCCCTAACACTACAGTAAAATATTGAAACCCATCAAAACAGCCTTTTTTGCAATTTTAGGTTAGGATATCTCAAAGTCCTGATGTGATAGGGAAATTCTGTGACCAGGTTCGGATTCAGCATCGAAAAATACGGCGGAAATGACTATTCTTATTTCTGTTACTTTATTTTATTTTTTTTTTCTTGGGCTGTGTAATTTTAAAACCATATGCATTGATTTTGCTTCAAATTTTGTTGAAGTGAAAAAATAAAATTATTGCCACATATGTTGTACGAAATAAAACATTGTATGTTGCACGTTCGCCCATCGTTTCGAAATTCTGGAAATAAAGGAAAATATTAAGATTATTGGTTACAATTTTCCGATTTGCGCTGAAAGGTGTTCGTTTTTGCATTTTTTTAACCATTATACTATCCAGGCAAAAAATGATTTTCCCCCTTTTTCCGCTGGCATTGGGTTTTTAAAAATAAGCGCTAATTAGCACAATTCAATTCTTATTCATTTTCGAATCCAATAGTTTGCCGATATTGTTTTATCAATACATATTTTACTATCAACCGAGATTGTTTTATCAATACATATTTTACAAATGCATTCCTAGCTGACGTACCAAAATCTTATATGAGGTACAATCTTTTTGAAATCCCAGCGGTATTCGAACCTGTACCTTCCGATCCAAACATAGCCGTTTTAACCACTGTGCCTTTTGATTGGTTAGTTTTATTTCAAATTTTGTTTTTCTATCTTTTTCCAAAATAAATTTTTTTTCCGGATCGTTTAGACTAGATCTTATACCAACTTTGCATATTGGCCATTTTTGGTGTCAGCTTCCCAGAATTTTCTCAAGAAAATCAGGAAAATAATTTTTTCATAATATTTGGTATTGGGTGATATCGTATCAAACATGGTTGTCCTAAACACCCTAATTCCCAATTTTTTCCAAAACTGAATATTATTTCGGATAGCCTTGGTCTTATACCAACTTTGCATATAGGATTTGGTGTCAGCTTCCTAGGATTTTCTCAAGAAAATCGGGAAATTCATATTTTTATAATATTTTTATATATTGAGTGAAATTGTATACAACATGGTCGTCCTAAACACCCTAATCCCTTATTTTGTCAAAACTAGTTGTTGTTTCGGATATACTAGGTCTTATGCCAACTTTGCTTATATACCACTTTGGCGTCAGCTTCCTAGGATTTTCTCAATAAAATCGGGGAAATAATTTACTCATAATATTTGGTATATATTGGGTGAGATCGTGTCAAACTTGGTTGACCTAACAACCCTCAATCCCCATTTTTTCCAAGAGCTATTTTTCGAAAAGAAAGAAATATTTTAATTAATTATTTTATCTTGTAATTTTTACCATCTTATTTAAACTTCTTTTAAAAAATTTCAACGTTCATTCCCCTTAAATAAAATTCGTAACAACGGGACATTCACAATATGCTTTATTTTTTATTTTAACGAGATTTAAGACAAAATTCACCTACGTAAGATTTTTAGAATTAAAATAGCATAGGAATTTTAAAACCTTTGAACTTAAGCCTGAAAAATAGTGATTTATAAATTTAGGAATTAAATCAATTTTGAGTATTAAAAAATTTAGTTAATTTATTTAAATAAGTTATTTCGGAACCGAAAACCATTACAATATAATAATATTGTGAATTTAAAAATGTACAATAAATTTTTATTTTAAATAGTTTAAAATTTTGGAAAATGAACAAAAATTCTTTCTGTTTTTCAATACCTTCAAAAACTATCAAAAAGTTCGGTTGCCCTCATATAGTGCAAACGGTTGAAGTTCGATCAGTTGATTGCGATCAACCAACTGCTTTTTGCGATTTTGGACTCAATTTTTAATCCATCGGTATATCGATACATTAATATAAGTACATTTTATTGATTTTCTCACCACCAAAATACACAATGAATAAATTATTTTCGGATGAGAATATTTTGACGAAAATAATCAAGCCTTCATAAAAAGCACTTTCGAATTATGTTTTTTTCCAATGAGAAATGTTTTCATTTTATTTTTCATGAAAACAGAATCGACCCACAGTACCGTAAATATTATTTGATTTTGTTTTTTACATTTAAAAAATATTGTATTGTGGACGAGATTAAAGGCTGCATATGAAGCATACAGAGACCTTATTTGAAAAATTATAATTTTTATGCGTTGGTTTTTTTTCAAATCAATTGACAGCACAATGTCCCATACTTAACTTCGTAAATCTCATAAATTTCATCATTTGAAAATGGTGCCAGCACTCCAATATCATTAAATTAATATTTTATTGAACCATAAAGTTATTAATAAAAAAAAAACAAATAATAATTGAAAAAGTACTGAAATGTTTCATTAATAAAACCAAATTACATTTTAATGATCGCTACTTTATTTAATTGCGTAACTATCATTTAGGCGCAAATAAAATCTTTAATCGCACATTTAAGATAATACACGACAAAGAAAAAAAAAACATATTTGTCAATCAAGTGTACGAAACAAATTTGTCAATGTACAAATTCATGAAAATTATAAATTGTAACACTAAAACGTAAATGAAAATGATGAAGAGTGATGCGCCGCGTCTATGTAGGTATGTATCGTATTGTATACGTACATAAAGCAATGTTTTTGCGAATATTTTCTGAATCGATCTAGGCAGAGAAGGCGCGCATTTGCTGCGGTGTCAAATGATCGTTTAACTGTAAATTTGCGGTAATTGTGGTAAAATAAAAATAAAATTGTCTTTGTCTACATCATTCTCGCATTTTTTTTTTCTTTTATTAGCCTTTAATCTATCGAATAATATCATCTTTAAGATGCTTAGAATATTTTTTTGAAAATTTATTTTTAGCGGAGAAAATTTTTATTTTTTTTATATTTTATATACACATTATATGATATTCGGATTTGTCAAAAAGAGAAAATTTAACATTTCTTTAATATTTTCTTGTGTGCGTGTGTTTTTTGCTTGGTGCTCAGTTTTTGACCTCCAGCAATGCGAAATATAAATGGTAAAACACCACAAAAATATGGAAATCAATTGTGAAAGAAAGGAAAAATTAAATATTTTGGAACAAATTTTTCTTCGTCGAATGGGTGGAGAAATTTTTATTATTGTATATCGTTTCGTTAAGTTCGTCCGTACTCGATTAGTGTACGTTTTGTAAAAACTGGAAATTCGGGTATCGGGAAAATAAACTCGCTGTGGATAAATTTGACGAATCGAAATGAAAATCCTTTTTGTGTATTATATTTTACTCGTATAAAACCTATACATATACAACAATTTTCATTTATCGAGTTTTTCTATATATTTCAGTCTTCACTAAATTGTTCGTCGTGTCGGATGGAAAAATATTTAATGAAAAAAAATTATTGAATAAAATAAAAATTAATAAAAATAAAATAAAGAAGTTGAATAAAATATTTACATAAAATTATTTAAATCGCGTGTAAAATAAATTAATTTTATATTATATACTTATATTTTCTATATTTTATATAGTTTTTCCGTTTTTCGTTTTCATTTGTTTTATGAATTTTACAGTGGAAAAGTGTGTTGAAAGTGTTTTATTTTTAAAGTGAAAGTGAAATTTTTCATTTTTTTTTATTTTTTTTTTTTTTATATATTTATTATAGGGAAAACTAAAATTAATAAATAAAAGAAAAGAAAAACAAAAGCAAAATAGATATATAAAATTAAAAGAATATTTAAGTGAGATATTTATAAAATAGTTTTAATTATATGCAAAGGTGGAAGTGATTTCAAGAAATAAAATTAATTATTTTTTGTGTTGATTGAAAAATTGAATAAAAAAAAAAAAAGGGAATCTCAAAATCAATAATAAAATTCGCTCTTGTTCGCTCATTTCGCCAGTTTTTTTTATATATTTTCCCTAATTTTTCCGTTTGTCTTCTTCTTTCTAGGTTTCTAGGTTTTATTTTATAATAATTTGTATAATAATGTATACGAAAATTTCGAAAAAAGAAAATTATTTGTTTCGTCTATTACATGTATTTATATACGATTTATGTAAGATTTTATTTGTGTCGAAAGTTGAGGAAGGACGCACATATCAAGTGTAAGAAAAACATAATTTTTCAATAAAACAAAAAAAAAAAAAAAAAATTGAAATGAAATAATTTTTCTACCACCATTTTGTTTATGTGAATTATGAAAAGAAAGTTCCTTTTTTACATTTTCTTGTCTTATATATATATATATTTGTTGTTACAGTGTTTTTCTTCTTGGATGAGTACACACAAATATACTATTTATGTACGAATGTTACTTTCTGGTGATGGTATGCTTATGTGAGAGAGTTTTTTGTATTAAGATGTCAAGGTAGTTAAGGGAAAAAACATTGTGTGCTTTTTTGTGGAATTTTTGGGAGTACATATTTTATCGATCGAAGCTTTTTTTTTTTTGTGGTTGTAGATAAAAACATGAAATTTTTTTTTTTGGAAGATGTGATTTAAAATTTGTTAGGGTTTAAAAACGTTAAAACTATAATTTTAAGACTATGTCGAAGAATGTTTGAATTCTCACCTTTTTTTAAAGTTTGTTGTTGTTATGTATTTTTTTTTAGTATGAGTAATCCTTCCTCAAAACATCCTCCTTATAAAATCAATTTCAGCGCTAATCTCCCTAGAACAAAATGTCAATGGACAAAGTGATTATCAACAAATATTTATTCTGAAGTATTCTTCTGAAATCAAAACCAATTGGTCCCATGAAATGTAACTGAACATTTTTGAAGCTCCGACAAAATTGACTTAACCGTGTTAATGAAACGCGTGTTTTTTAAGTGCTTTAAAACGTGGTTGTTTACTCACTATCGAATTTTTGTTTATATAGTAAATGATTAAATTATGTAGGAAGTGGCAATAAATAAATCGCCAGCTTTATGTCCTCATAACATTTGTTAAGAAATTCTTACATTCTATGCACGCGAGTTTTAAACGAAATAATTTAGATACAATAAAGACACTTTGCGTTGGGTTCCCATTTTATATATATTGGAGCCAGACGACTACTACAAAAAAAAAACAATATCATCTTTATTTATATTACTATTTTTCTTCGTGTTTCTCTGTCACGTTATGTGTGAAGATCATCGTGATGAGATGAGACGAGATGATGATGATTGTAAGATCTGTGTGTATGTTACACATTTGCGTATAATTTTTATATTTAATATTTATTTGTTTATTTTTAGAAATATATTTTCCATTTAATTTTAATTTTATATTCTTAATTTTAGATTTACTAAACAATAATCATCATCATCAACTATATTATGAAAAAAAACGTGTTTAGTAAAATTTCTGAATCGATATATTGTTTTAGTTGGGGACATTGTATGTATTTTGTATAAGTGAAATAGAATTAGATAGTTTTATTTGACGAAGTTAAGTAGCTATATAGTTGTTGTTATTATTTTTGCCTAACTGCTGTTCTAGGATATCCGTTTCAATTTTTAATTAAAAAAACATCAGTTTTCTCTTTTAATTCGTAGACGATAATGAAGGTGTTCTCATACGAAGTATGTAGAGTGGTAAAGAAAGAATGTATTTGTATGTATTTAAAGAAGTGTGGTGTATTATAGAAATATGAGAAATAGTATTTTATATTTTTGGCAAAGAATGTGTACAGTAGTATTTCCTGAGAGATAAAAGTACAAAAAAAAAATGAAAATTCAATGACAATCTATTGACACTATCGTTTAGTTGATAATTGGTGTTGATTGAATTTTGTACGTAAGGTTGGGATGTTTTCAATATAAAATCTATAAAGTCATGATTTAAATATATCGTTTCTGTTTAAAACTTTGCCGTAATTCATACCAGCCATAAAATTTAATTTGACATGACGCCTTTTGCTAATTAAAAACAGATTTGACTCTGTGAATATTAACTCATCAAAGCTTTTATAGTTTTGTGGATTTTAATTTATGCTATAATACGAGTACACTGTATTGTTACTATTTGATCCTTTTTAAAATTAATTAGAGCTTTTTATACTTTATAATTAGCACATTTATTTATTAAATAATTTATACCGTTAGTGGCACGCGATTTGCCATACAACATAGATTTATTTTTTAATTATTTGCATTTTTAATATTCTGAAATAAATTAAGAACATTAAAATATGGTACGGATGAAGGCTAAACAACAACAACAAAAAACTATTATTTTATGAACATCAACTATATAAGTGACAAAATAATTTATTATTAGTAATACAATCAAATATTATTTCTAAATAACTATATAAAGCTACTCATCCCATTATCATAAAAATATAAACATTTTTCATGAAAATTATATGTTATGATTTGTAATCACACTACGCCTTTTTTATAGTATTTAACAATAATATTTTATAACAATACAAAATACAACAGTTTTTTACTAAACAAAGGTTTGTAAGAATTCAGTAGCGGTGAAAAAGTCCACCATGAAATTAACCAACCTATTTTTTAGTTGTTTTTTTTGTATTCGGCTCACATACCATACATATAATGTATGTTGTAGATAAATCGCTTACCCTTCAATACCAACTAAAATTAAATATAAATTAAAATTTGATCAAATATATATGAAAATG
The DNA here is from genome assembly GCA_963556165.1 of Tipula helvola. Classification (NCBI taxonomy): domain Eukaryota; kingdom Metazoa; phylum Arthropoda; class Insecta; order Diptera; family Tipulidae; genus Tipula; species Tipula helvola. The sequence continues at coordinate 120,771,578 of OY744483.1, forward strand.
GAAAATCAATTTTTCCTTTCTATAATACAATTTTCCTGGAAAAATTAAATTATTTGATTGCGTTTTCATTTTATATTTGCTATAGTGTAACAAAAACTATTATACATAAACACACATCATACATATAAATATATACACACACACACACATAAAATGATGTAAGTTTTTGTTTTCGTGGCATGTAATCTAAATATGAAAATTAATGGAAATTTGGTGGAAATGATATGGCATTATATTATTGTAAGGTTTATGTTGTGTGATAATTTGCATTGTCGTGCGATGTTTTTTTTTATATTTACGCGTATTTTTCTCATACGGCATATAAAGATTTGTAAACCATACTTTTAAGTTATACGTTCGTTCATTGATTTTCAAGGTTTTACCAGATTTATGGATAAGGTCATTTTTCTCATGTTTATGGGGTTCTGAAGTTCATGTTCTTTTGTTGATGTTGCTGGCAAAGGAAAATATTATGATTACGTGTGTCGCATTATCCGCTTTATTTCGTTGTGTTTTACCTAATCAATTTGCGTGACAAAAACAAAAAAACTATTTAGCTAAGTGACTCTTTATATAATTAAAATAGGGAAATGTCCGATGGACGATTGCTTACAAATTAAAATTGATTAAAACAATATAGCTATTGTGCAATATAAAATACTGTTAAAGAGAAATTTGTTTTTTTTTTATAATGAAAATCTTATCAGTTTTATTTTTTTATTTATAATAAATGATATCAAATTGATGTGAAGTTTTTCACAAAAAATGTAGCTACACAAATAATGTATAAATAAACAATAGTGTAATCGTACATAAAACAAATAAATGAATTGGCTTTGAACTTTACGTCAAACGATCGCGTTTTTTTTTTGTTACAAGAAAATCTAAAAAGAAGAAGCGGATTTCTTTAAAATAAATGATTTAGTTATTAAAAATATATAATAAAACAGCTAATTTATTAGCAACAGAAGGGAATTTATAAATAAATACAAACTTAAGGAAGTTATACTTAAGTGGTAACCATACATAACTTATAAATCCGGTAAATAGCATTTATGTGTATTCGCCCATGGAAAACTTAAATTAACTTAAAAATTTCAACGAAGAAAAACTTATATAAATTTTCCGTGCAAACTTACATAAAATTAAAGCAAAACATCAAAAATAATTGTTTTCCCCTATTTAAAAGTGAAAATTTTGAAATTTATGTTTTAAATTTACGGCTATGAAGTGTTCAACAAAATCAGAAAAATAACAAAACATGGCGGTACAAAATTTGTCAAAATAACAAAAAAGTACAGTTGGCAAAAGCAAATAAGGCATTTTTTAAAGTTTCGTTAAGACTCATAATAAAAATTGAATAAAAGTTTTCTTTTTAGATGATTAAGACACATATTTAATGAAATAAATTTTAACTGAAGAGCTAACTATTCAGACAATATATTCTCTGTAATTCGGCCAATCCTTAATAAAGTGAACTTCAGAATTTCAAATTTGCAAAACTTACGTTTCATCTTCAATGGGTTGGGTACAGTTGCCCGTATGACAAAATACCGTTTACAAAATCCCGTATCCCAAAATGCCGTATGCCAAAATCCCGTATTCCAAAATCCCGTGTTACAAAATCCCGTATCGCAAAATGCCGTATGCCAAAATCCCGTATTCTATCATGATACATCGGCTTAGGTTAGGTTAAACTCGCGCGATTTTTAACCTAACCTAAGCCAATGTATCATGATAGAATACGAGATATGTGGTCGTGTATGTGTGTGTGTGTGTGTATTTGTGTATGGGGCATAAAAAGCAAAAAATTACAAGGGGCAGGAGCTTGTAACAGAAAACAACAGAAATGTAAATAAACCATAACAACATTTTAGTAATAAAATATATTTAAACAAAATAAGATTAAATAATAGTACCTAATTCAAGCCAAAGCTTCTCGGCAATGTTTCGTGTTTTACCATCTGTGGCATAGATAAATTGTTTTTTTAGACTGCCGACTTGGGAACAAGCCACATATAATTAATATTATTAACACATATTATTCCAGTTGTCTTCAGCGATTGTCCTTGTGCCTTATTGATGGTGATAGCAAGCGCAATTCGTACAGGATGTAATCGTTTGAACTTAATTGGAGTGTTCGAGGGCATCTAAATACAGGGGGCCAACCTTTCGAAAATGCCACGAAAATCTGCTCATAAGTAAAAGAAGGCAATAAAATGTCAAAAAAATGTAAATACCTCGAAATTCTACAATCAATTTGTTTGGGGGCACCTAGACCCAGGGGCCGGACCCCTTCGAAAATACTACGAAAACCTGCTCATTTTAGTATAAAACCCTTATACGAGAACTCAATTTGATTAGACAATCCGTGTGGAAACGTATAAAACATATACATACATACAGATTTTCATTTTTATTAATATACATAGATCACCAATAATTTAGTTTTAAATTAAATAATATTATTTTTAAAACTATTTAATAAAAAAAAAATACAAAAAATAGTTACTTAAAACCAAAAATTAGTTTTAATTTGATTAATCCCGTAATCCCGTAAAAAATTCATACTACGGGATTTTAAAATACGGGATTTTGTAATACGGGATTTTGTAATACGGTTTTTTTGTGATCTACGGGATTTTGTTCATTCTGGATTTTGTAATACGGGCATTAGTATAGATACCATCTTCAATAAACCGATTCACCGTCAATAACAAATCGGTCTCGGTAATCGTATTTACATGGGGGTAATTTTGTTCGATAACCCTTATTATAAGCTAACTAGCCATGTATCTCGTATTTCTGAGACTTCTCTGAAATCCGGCCAATCCTTAATAACGTGAGCCTCAAAATTTTAAATTTGCAAAACTTCCGTTTCATCATCAATAAACCGATTCATCATCAATAACAAATCGGTCTCGGTAATCGTATTTACATAGGGGTAATTTTATTTGATAGCCCTTATCATAAGCTAACTTATAGCCATGTATCTCACATTTATGAGACATCTCTGTATTTCGGCCAATCCATAATAAAGTGGACGTTAATGTCTGAATAGCTAGCTCTTCAGTTAAAAATTATTAACGAAACTTTAAAAAATGTCTTACATTGCTTTTGCCAACTGTACCAATACATGCACAATTTTTTTGTTATTTCGATAAATTTTGTGCCGCCATGATTTGTTATTTTTCTGATTTTGTTGAAAACTTCATAGCCGTTGAAATTTCATATTCTCACTGAAGTCTTTTAATTTATTTTTAGTTTGGAAAGATCTGTGAAACCTAACATAAAAAAAATGATTGAAACACAAATTGCACCTACTAAAATCTAAAATGCTTTTTCTCAGACACTTAAAAGATACACGAAATTCTCATGGAATACCTCCCAAAAATACAAATTACGCTAAAATAAAAATTATAAATAAAAAAATCGATGTCAGTTACTTAAAGAATTTTTAAATTCTCTATGGTTGAAATGTCAAAAAAACTTAAAAAAATTGGATCCGTTAAAATTTTTTTTTATTGTAAGTTTATAATTTCTTACTGGTTGGCGCTTTAGAGTAAACAATATTGATACTCGAGTACCGGGTACTCGGATATTTTGGTCCTTTTTCGAATACTCAACTACCCAGGTAATTTGATCGATTACCCGGGTAATTTGATTCAGTAGGTTAGTGAAATGAAATGGAATGGAATGAAATTTTCGTTTTTCCCATATTTCGTTTTCTCGCTGAGTAATTTTATTCCATAAACTTGTATTCTAGTTGTCTTTGGGTCTGTTTGATAATTCGCACGGTGCGGTGCAGTGTGCATTTTTTTCTTTATTTCGCCAATAGAAAATAAATCAAAGGAGACAAGGAAATAGTATGCACTGCACCGCACCGTGCGAATTATCAAACAGGCCCTTTGTTGCAAGATTTACTATTAGTACAAGTTCTAAATCGAGTAACCATATCAAATTTAGAAGTTTTGTTATTTTGTTCATATTTTTCGTGATTTGCTTTCAAAGACTGTGACCGAAACCTGTGATAAATATTTTTTAGTACAAATTTCTGACATTTATTTGAAAAATATTCCCCTATACATTCACAATTTTTTATTATGCTGTCCGAATAGTGTAATAATTTTATGACATATTTCTCCTTCTCATATATTTATTATCTCAGTGTAAAAACAAAAATTTCCGAGAAATGAGAAATTTTTTTGAGAGAAAATGACGTTAATAATAGGTACCCACAACACAAGTAACATCAAGATTACTTTACTGCACCTTCTTATATTGTGGCTAGGTAGTCGCCTATGTACAGGATAGTAGGAGTGGTTGTTGTTTATTTTTATATAAAATTAACGATATCAAATAAATATTAATTTCAAATCTATGCTATTGATTTGTCAGAAGTAGGTCGGAAAAAGACATCTTCGCTCATTGTTAATACATAATCCGGCGTTGCCGGAACAATACTCGGCAAACAAAGGTAATATTTTTGAAAATTGGATTGCGGTTCTGAATAAGTGTATATTATGTAATGAGAATAAAACATGCACATATGCGATATAAACAACCCCAGAAATATGAAGTAGGCATCTATTCGCATCATTGAATAATATTTCTGGATATCGGATATTCACGACACTTTTAAACTGACAATAACACTGAATGACGCGATTTAAATCAATGAAAAAATCACAGCAAGAGAACTAAAATAAAATCCCAGTTGAAAAGATGCATTCCAAAACAGCGAAATAGGAAAATCAATCCTTTGACCTAAAGTACTAAGGCGACTAGACCAATTACGTAATGAATTTATTTTGTATATGTCAAAAATTATCATAGGATTTGACTGTAATAATTTGGGTGTGTGCGGTTTTGTCAAGTAAATGTCAAAACTTAGTACTAAAAAAATATTTATCACAGGTTTCGGTCACAGTCAAAGAGGGGATTTATTGGGATAATTTTGAGTTTTATTTAAAATTACACCAGTTGTGATTTTAGATTAAAATTACCGAATTTTCTGAGTGATAAAGGGGATAACGGGGCCAAAAAAAATATATACTGGCTACATAATAGTCTTGCAGTCGTACCGCAATCTTATCTTCATAAAAATGAAGCAGTAGAACAAGAGGCGGATTAATATTTCTATAGTGGTATAGAATAATATTTATTTGTATTATTACTTGATAATGAAGTTTTGTCAAAATATATACCCGTTACGTTTATCTTTTTCCGTCCGATATTTCAAATTATGCAAAATATGTATAATTAATAAAAAATGATTAAAATTAAATAGTTTCACGATCCTATTAAATGTATTGTAACGTTCAGCGAGCTTTAATCTTGCGCTCAGTCACCTCATCGCTAACAGAAATCATTCTGAGCCCCCCCCCCCTGCAGGGGGGCCCATCAGGACCTATAGAGCTGCCAACATCATGAACATACACAACACACATATACACTCTTCCAGAGGCTTATCTCCCGATTTCTTTTGAATTAACGGCACATTTTTTTTTTAGTTATCACGTTATAACATTTAAAAAATATTAATCATTTCCTTTTTTATCCACGGAAAAAAATAATTTCTAATATGAAGAAAAAACGGATTAGTTCAAGAAAATTTGTACATCATTTTTCAGCTAAACGAAATTTTTCTCACCATAAACTTTATGTTTCTCAATTTGAAATTCTGCTAAAATATTAAAATAATCTTTATTTGTTTGATATGAGAAAACTAATTTCTTGATACAAGAAAACGTGATTACATCGGGAATATGGTTTTTCTTCATGATTAATTCTTATTTCTTAAGTTTAACAAAATCTGTTTGATTGTAGAAACCGATTCTTTTGATTGAAAACTAGAAATTTTTATGGTGAGAAATCTCGTATCTTTATTTAAGTAGCATTTTCTGTAAATAAACAGATATTTTCTTGCTGGAAAACACATATTTTCTTAAGTAGAGTGAACATTTACCAATCTATTGTTTGCGTTTTCTTGTATGCATCGGTTTTCTTCTTCTAGGGAACTTGAATATTCTGCACTAGAGAAACGCTTTTCTTGTGGCTAAGCAATATTTCTTCAGGTGTGGTTACGCAATATTTCTTGGTTTCAAAAATATTTCTTCAATTTGTAAAATGGTTGGTTATAAAATAATACAATTATATGACAATTTATTTTTGTGTTTTTTTATTTCACCATCAGATAAAGAAAATATTTAAATACAAAATTGATAATTTCGATTGTTATTTGTTTCAATATATTTGAATATACATAATTATAATTTTATAAATAATTTTCACTTAGAACTAATATTATGATCGTTATAATTTAATATTAAATTTAGACTTTCAATTTTTGTTTTTTAATTTTAACTAAGAATCTAATTATCAATCATTATTACAAAAAGTATCAATATATGAAAAAAATTTGTAGATTTTAAATAGATAATAAATTTAGTTTAAATATTTTAATTCCATTTGGAAGTGTAAAACAAATGATTTAAATGTATGTTGTCTTTTCATATAATAAATTCATAATTATGTGCCTTTCTTCTGTGCCAACATAATTACTTGACTATTCAAAAACTTTGCACTAATAAGAAAAAATTGTTAGTAGTGTTTAGTATGTCAATAATTTTTAGCAGTTTCTTTTTTCTGTAAAATAAAGGAAATATGATTTTTTAAAGTATTTATTTATATTGTATTTAATAACAGAAATACTTACATATGTATGTTTTCAACATCTGAGACCTTTGAATATCGAGCAAGGCGAGAGAAAATATTAAAAACATTTTTAAATGTTTCTAGTTCCAGAAATCCTTTTTATTTTGTCACTTTACACCACTTTGAAGTGGAAACACCACCGTTTAAAAAAATCTAAGTTTGTTCTTTTAACAAAAGAAAATTTTCACAAAATCCTACTTTCAAAATGGCAAAACTTTTTTACGTTTCTCACTGTTGAAGGTTCGCGATAGAATCTTTTTTTTTCGGTACGAACATCGATTATATAATGGTATTTATATACGTACAATTATAACAATTTAACGATAATTTTCTCGTCTCAAGAAAGGCTTACTTAGTTGAAATACTTTATTCTATTGATATGAGAAACAAGTTTTTCATATTATGAAATAATTTCTTGAATTAAAAATATTTTCTTAGATTAAGGAATTTTTGTTCAAATGAAAAATGCGATTTTTAAATAAGATCGTTTAACAGAAGAAAATGTTTTCTTGTCCTGAGAGACGCAAAATAATAGTTTTCTTGTTAAGAGAATTTATTAAGGAATAGTTTCTTCAATTGAAGATTTTTTTCTTAGTTCAAGAATAACATAAAAAATTGGTTGTTTCGAAGAGGTTGTTCATTTAAAATGGAGAAAAAGTACATTTTCTTCAATTAAAAATCCGTTTTCTTCGTTGTAACAACTCTAGTTTTTTCCGTGTCTTTTTTGTAGATGCGATGTTTTCTTAATTTTCTTTTCCTTCTACACAGATGGTGAACTATTGCTCCTCTTTCCCGTGTTCTTCAAGCACTTTTTTTGTTGTACATACAACACATTTGAAGGTCGTAGAGCTCTGCAAATCCTTTTTGTGCGCGAACTGTAGAGAAATCGCTAAACCGCCAAATCGTAGCTGGCTCAAACAACACACAAAGAAAATTAAAAAAAAGAAAAATTAAATTTTGCCTAATATTGGCTAACGTTAAACTGATGGAAATAAACAAAAAATTCTTTTTTCTTTATTTATTACACAGAATAAACAAACACAAAACAAATGAATTATGGAGTAATTAACCAAACCCTCTCCGAAGTGTCCGATGCTTGCTATTAGCTTAATGCACACGCTGTGGTGTCGTCTCGCCCGAAATCTGATCCCGTTTACCTGCTCGTTGATCCACCGTTGTATGTTTAGGCTACTGATTCACCGTTGTATATTTTCTTGCCTAATTTCGTTGTTCCTTTTTTTTGTTATTTTTTTTTTTTTTGATAATCATAATTAGTTTTAAATAACGTGTATGTATAATATAGTTGATTTTCGAAATATTTTATTCAAAACCAACTTTACAACTTCCAATAGGTAAATTTTTTTTTTTTTTTATAAATAGTTTATTTTATTTTATCACGTAGTTTATCAAGTTTTTTCCCCAATATTTCAGTTTAAAGAAAAAAAAATTGGGTTTTGTTTTTTTATTTTTTCGACTATACTCTTCTCGAAATCTCGTTTACTAATCCCTTTTTATTTTTCTCAAGTTTTTATGTTTTTTGTTATTTTTTGTTGCCTTAACCAACAGCGCCAACGACCAACGTCGACCAATAAAACAGAAAATACTGCTAAATTTTGAAAAAAACATTTCGTGACACAGAAACCGTCCGATGATATGTTTCCTTAAAAAGAAGATTTTCTTCATTTTCTCTAAAGCCAACCGAAAAATTTTACAAACAATTTGTCAACCACATATTTGATTTCCTCATATAGAACTAGGGCATCCAATTTTTGGCCAAAAAATAATTCCGGAATTTTCGAATTTAAATGCTCTCGATTTCGGGATTTATTTTATTTAAATAGTATACAAATTAAAAAAAATTAAAAATCAAAATTTTACAAAAAACAACAAATTTCTTTTATTTCGTTTAAAATATTAGATTTTTTTATAATCATTGCTAATATGAACGAACGATACTATACTCGCAGTTACGATTAGGGTATACACAATTTTTAGAATTAAAGGACTTACACACAATTTTAAAAAATAAAAAAAATATATAATTTATAAAGTTTTAATATGTCTATAAACCCTTTAAATTTTGTGAATTTTATAAATTCCATAAATTCCATAAAATCTACAAATTCTATGAAGTTTATAAATTTGATCAATAATACAAATTCTTTAAATTTTGTAGATTCTTTGTGGTTTATTAATTATTTCAAGTGTAGCTGTCTACAAACTCAAATTTACTTGTTTTATAAATTTCGAAAAATCCTATGAACCCATAAGCGGACATACACGGTCAGTAATAATGTCCTTATTTGAAATACTGACAAAATTACTGACCGTGTATAATGGTGATACTGAAGTACTGAGAGGCGGTATTGAAGAATGACCGATAATTCCTTAATTCCGTCATTACGGCATACGATATTGACAGTATTAATGATCGTGTAATTTAAACGGTTAAGTTCTCAGTATTTTTAGTTAGTTTTTGTGTGTTTTTGAAGAGCAAAAAGAGAATAGCTACATATTAATACATACATAGTATGTATCAATTTAATAATTTATTTTGAAAACGGATATATAATAATAATAAATACAAAATGGACGAGGAAAGCATCGAAAATAATGTTGAAGAGATGGTTAGTGATAATAAAGACTTATTAGTCCATTTTATTGCGAAATTAGAAGAGTTGTCGGAATTGTGGAAAAGATACACGAGTTTCAGCTTTAAAACAGTTGCTGGAAATTTTTATAAAAATTAAATCTGATGCCACAATTGACGACGTCATCAAGAATCAAAAAGATCTGACATTGGAGTGAACGAGATATACAAGCCTTCGTCTTTGGTTTTTTATGCTTTACAGTTTTTAGACATTGCTGAAAAACCAATAAAAAGTCAATCATTTATAGTAGAAAATGAAACAAGACTGGAAGTGAGTATTACATTTCTTTATTTCAAAAAGAAAAATATTAAATATACATATTTTATTTTCAATATTTGTTTTTTACAAAACATTATACAAAAAATATAATCCAGATTCCAATCATATTTAATAGAATTTTTGAATTTTGCCTTCATTGTTGAAATAATTGCAATACTGATCTATAACTTCTTTTGCATTGAATTCTGAATTACGATGTGAGTTTGCTTGTATGCGTTCTCCCAAATTTGTTGATTCAATGTTAATCGTGGATGTGTAAAATTGCGGTGATTCTTTCATTAAAAAGTTCTGTAAGTAACAACAAGCCAAAGTAATATCCCAAAAGCATTTTCAACTACACAACGTGTAGCGGAAAAATGTTTATTAAATTTTTCTTGCTCCGCTGTGCATGTTTTCTGAGAATACGGCTTCAGTAAATTTACATTAAGTGCAAATGCTTCGTCCGCAACAAAAACGTAAGGAAAACATTTTGTTGAATTTGGAAGCTGGGTGGTATCTGGAGTTTTTAATTCATTTTGTTGAAATAGTTCCCAAAATTTTGTATAAAAAAACACACCGCCATCGGAAACTCTGCCATTTGCACTTACATCCACCCATGACACAAGAATCCTCTACAGATAAGCTCAATAGCGTACGTTCATTATGAAAACTAAAATGGTGAAACCAGATTATTTTTATGTGATCTAGTACTCACACACTGTAGAAGGGAATGAAATAAAAGATAGAATACAAAAAATAAAATAAAAAATACAACAAATAATGGGCTAGATACTCGATACTCAGATAAGCAGATAAGCAGTTATTTTTGCTAATTTGCTAGAAATGTTATACACGATAATTTAGTAATCCAATTTGTTTTTGAATTTCAGAAAATGGGCTACTTTAACGCACTTTAACGTTTGTGCTGAATACAAAAATATATTTTACTTTGCTAAAATAATCGAGTAGTTTACGCAATCAAATTTTCGATTAGCAAATCCGCCATATTTGCAGAGTTACGAATTGCTAGAGTATCGAGTATCTGGCCCAATAAGCATTTGTTGGAACAGTTGAAATAAGACAAAACAAAATTAAAAAACTTGGTTTCTCAAAATATATTATAGTAGCGACAACGTATTCATATTGAGCTTATCTGTAGAAGGTTGTTGTGTCATGCATCCACCATTATAAAAAGCCGATCCGCATTAACTAATGCCATTAATACGATGCTGTAATATTCTTTATAATTATAGTACAACGATGCCGTATTGTTAGGTTTCCGTATGGCGATGTGCTTCCCATCAAGTGCTCCTAGACATGTGCTAAAGTTACACTTCTTTCCAAATTATTTTGAGATTATTTTCCACTCTTCACAAGTTGATGGAAACTGAAATTGAAATGTTTTTTTTTATGTTACAGGTAGAAAATACATGTGAATCATCGTGTTCTAATAGAAATGTAAATAAAAATAAATAAATAAAAATTACCCAATGTACCTTCGAGTGATACATTTCAATTTTCTGTTGCCCATCAAAGCGAAAATCCGTCAGTTTCAACATTTTTAAGTAATTTTAAGTAATACATTTAAATTGAAAATTTTCATTTTATAACGACCTTCTCTAAACGAACAATTTTTGAAATCAATTTTCATTTTCAGGCCTATTGAACTTACCAGCATTTGTTTTATTGTTTTTTGTCAATAAAGAATTACAAAAATACCTTGAAGTTTTATTCATCTTACCTTTATATAATCTTGTAAAACATGAACAAGCGCATTACACGTTCCAATAACAATTTGCCATCTGCATACTGGCGATATAAGAACAGAAAATTTTAGGTCCTACGAGCTTCTTCCAGTAGCCAAGAACCGTAATATTAGTGCTAGCCTCTGTTTCACTGAAATCGATTGCCTAATGTTTGTACCTTCTCGTTTTATATACGAATAGCTTATTAAATAAATCTTCGCTCATACGAAAATAGTTTCGATAATCACCTTGGTCAGTAATCTGTATTTTATCCAAAAGATTTATATGGGAGTATACATCTCTGCTTCTAACCCATTCTTTAACCCAAACTCTACCCTTTCGTTGATTACGGTTTGTTTTTTATTCACTGCTAAAGCTAACTCAATTGGTACGCACGCTTTGTCCATATTTTTAAGTTAACACACTTGTGTCTTTCCATGTACTGATATGTATAATGACTGACGAAATGTATTGACCGTCTAAGGAAATAAACATAACTGAAGTATTGATTCAGTACCTTAACAAGTAATTAATGACATTATTACTGACCGTGTAATGTCCGCTATAGAGTTCTATATATTATCTAGTTCTGTTAGTTCTATAAATTCTACAAACTCAAATTGAACTTATTAACATTCTACATGTTTCTAAAACATTTTAAATTTTTTTAAATTTTATAAATTTAATAAATTCTTTGAATTCTATAAATCCAGTAAATTCTGTAAATCCTATAAATTCTATCCTAAAGTCTAAAAATTCAATAAGATTCTTAAATTCTATAAATCCTATAAATTCTGTAAATTTGATAAATCCAATAAATTCTAAGTTTTAATGTCTATATACTATATACATTTTTAAATTTTATGAATTTTATAAATTCTATAAAATCAACAAATTCTTTAAATTTTGTAGATTATTTGAGTTCTGTTAATTGTTTCAAGTATGTCTGTTTTATAAATTTACTTGTTTTATATTAAGTAGTATGTATAAGTTCTATAAATTCTATGAATAAAGTTGAAAAATTCAGTAAATGCTTTAAATTATACAAATCTTTTTCTTTCCTATAAATTCTGTAAATTATCTAAATGCTACAAAGTCTAATGTTATAAATTCTAATATATTTATAAACTCTATAAATTTTATGAATTTGATAAATAAATTCAAAGAATCTTATAAATTCCATAAACTCCACAAATATTATAAATTTTTTAAATTTGATAGATTCAATGGGTTCTAGGAATTGTTTCAAGTTTGTCAGTTGGCTTAATAATATATAATAAGCTTTAATAATTCTATAAATTCAATAATTTTCATAAATTTTATAAATTTAATAAATTCTATGAATAATTTTATAAATCCTATGCATATAGTTTTAAAATTAAGTAAGTTCTGTACATTCTATAAATCTCATAAATTCTTATAAATTCTGTAAATTCGATAAATTCTATAAATTTTAAAGTTCAATAAATTTTATAAATTTTAAGTCTGTGAATATTATAAATTCTAATATGTATGTTTTTAAAACCTATGAATTCTATAAATTTTATAAATCTTTTAAATGTTATATATTCTATGGGTTCTATAAATTATTCAAGTCTGCCAGTTCTATAAATTCAAAAAATTCTAATATTTCTAAAATTTTTTAAATGTTTATAAATTTTATAAATTCAATAAATTCGGTAAATCCTACAAATTCTATGAATTATATAAAGCCTAAAAATTTAGTAGGTTACGTTAGGTTAGTTTGAGTTGCACAGAATTTATTCCCTTGGCCCTTACAGGATCTATTTATCTCGCAATTTTGGGCGCTGCGATAGGACTTTTCAGACTAACTAACGATACTAAATGGCAGTTACCATTAAATGCTTGTTTAAACATTTATTTTCCCATTCACTTATAAAATGAATGTGAAAAAACAAAGATTTAATTGCTACTGCGAGTTAGTACCGTTCTTACAATTGGCAATGATTGCAATCAAGTGTTTCCTGTTTTCTGGAATCCAGGGTCAACAAAATTATATCATTCGAATTAATGTGTTTGACCTTTATTTGACCTTGATCTAAACGTATATGGACACCGGGATAGTTATCAGCGACTCCAAAAACTTATAGATCAAATGAGCTCATAGATGCTCTATCTCGATTTCATTTTGTGGCCCTGTGTTATTAAAAAATGAGACAGGCCTGCATAGATTTTTTTGTTCTTGATGAACAGTACAGTCGTATATTTGACATATTCTAACCTAAAAGTGGCGAAAAGCGTGTTTTTGGCACTTTTGCACTTGAAATAACTAGACGCCAAAAAGAGCTAGGGCAAATCTGACAACGAGATTTTATTTAGCGTACCAAAAATCTACGATTACAAAAACATTACAAATATATAAGAATCTGCAGATCATTTAGTTATAAAAGAGAAGGAATACAAGTTATGCGTGCTAATTCTGCGGCCAAATTTGTAATCAGCGCAAAAATCTACTTCGGGTGCGATTGTTAAAATCAAAAATCAAATAAAAAATGTTTAACCCTTTTTTTGCAGGATTGTATAATTAATAAGGCCTTCTGATTAATTGAACCGTTAAGTTGTCAATTCCAATTGTGATCCCTTTAGAAGTTATAAAGTGATTTCGTTAACTTCGACTTTGAAATATTTTATATGTAGGTACTTAAGGATTCTGAATAATTGAACCATTAATTGGTCGACCCTAGTTGTGATTTCATGGTACAGGCCAATCTTCTACAGTCTTCCGTGCCAGTATTCAAGAATTTCGTATGACCCCTTCAAAAGTTATAAACGGATCTCAATAACTACGACATTCAAATATGCCATATGAACCTATTTATAACCAAGCCTTAAGTACTTTTAGGTTATTCATATTGAAAATTTAAAAATCAAATTTAATGAGATCCGTTTATAAATTTTGAATATGTCATAAGAAATTTCTGAATGTTACCATCGAAAATTGTAAATGGTCATAAACGAAATCACAACTGAGTTTAACAAATTAACAGTTCAATTAATCAAAGGCATTTAGGTAGTACTTATGCTTAGTTCATATGAAATATTTGAACATACGAATTTTCCAATTTTGCCATGAAACGTAATAATGGTTTAGCTTATACAATGAATCCGCAACTAGGTTGACAAATAATCGGTTCAATTATCCAGAAGCTTTAAGTACTTTTGGATTATTCATATGAAACATTTAAAAGTCGAAGTTAATGAGATCCGTTTATAACTTTTGAAGGGGTGGGTCATACGAAATTTCTGAATCTAGCCAAAGATATTGTAATTTGCCTATGCAATTAAATCACAACTGTGGTTGGCAACTTTACTGTTCATTTAATCAGAAGACCTTAGTAATTATTCGGAATTTTGAATGGGTCATATGATAATCCTTGGGGTTTCCCAAATTTTTGTCTTTGGTTTTATTTTGTTTGTAATTTACATCAGTTCAATTTTTAACTTAAACTTCGTAAAATTATTGAGTTTGTTGACGACATTGCTTAAAGTTAGCTTGATTTGAACTCGAGACATGGAAATTTTACGCACGTGGTTTGAGATTGAGAATCACCCCTTGCTATTGTATAAGTGAGAAAACTAAGGTAATGTATAGAAGTTCCATCCCCGAGATTTTTTATCATGCACGTAGTTGTAATTTACGTAATTGTAGCAGTTTTTACATTAAAATTGAAAATGTTCATTTATTTACAATAAATATTTAGGATTGAATGTTGATGCAAGTTTAAAAATTAAGCAAAATTAAGTTGATTCTGTGGTATACGTTCATTTTATTTGATACGTAAATTTTGTCCAGTCAATGTTCTAAACAATTTTTATTTTGCTTGTGTATACTCCCGCCTCAGCTATATCTTGTTGGGGTAGAGCCGTGGTGTATATTTTGATGTAACTTTAGTAATCCCTAATAGAAAGGGATCATTTCTTTTTGTCGTTATAATTTTCTTGTAAGAATATATAAGTGTAAGAACTCTCTTCTGTACAAAGCTGCTAAACATAAAGTTTTTGGTGGTAATATTTTGGCATGTTTGTTATGTACGTAATATTTTGCCTTGAACAATAAATTATTTTGATTCTAAAATTTTGAGCACAATTCTATTAATTAATAATTTCTTTTTGTTATTGAAAAAACCCACTAAACTACTATTTATATTATAAATCTTTAATAAAAAAAGCTTTTGTTATTCTTTTCGAGGAATTTTCCGGGTGCGTCTGTTAGTTATTAATGAATTATTCAGATAATGGAGAAAGACACGAATATTATTTTTTGTTAATTTCTTTATTTAATAAATAAATGTATTGCCAAAGCATTCAATATTATAGTCTTGCGCAGAAGCAAGAAGCATTTGAAATAAGTTATTAATAAAACAGTACAGACCTATAGTACACATTCATTGTGAGTAATCATGGTCTCTAGAAAGAGATGTCACCTCGCAACATACGAGTGTATATCATGCCACGTTGATCTCACAAGATTATACTTCCGGCACTCGCACTCACTCGCACTATACCTGAGAACCAGCAATTAAAGTGTGTATGAACTAAAACGGGCCCAACACAGACATAATAAATGTATTAGAGATAGCGGACTTATCTATAATTTTGATCAAATTGGTTTTATGTACAATACGACAACAGTTTTTTTTTTGATGTGAAAACATCTTTAACGGCAGGAGTAAGTAAAAAATTGTATAGAAATCATGTTAAGGAAACAAAAGTGCCGAACAAAAAATATTGCATGTATGTGTGAATATCGACAAGAACAAAAAATAAATAATAAATAAAATCAACCAAAACCAACAATAATGTACTACAAGCCTGACTGTTACCAACATTATGAATTTATTTTTCGCTTAACCATGAAAGTATTGGTGATCGGATATAACTGAGTGAAAATAAACCTACAAATTGTAGCTACAACAAAACAAAGGAATTTTTGTACCAACACTTTCAAGTATAAGCGATTCCGGCTGTCCATACGAAGTTAACACTGCAACACATCATTTCCTCGTTTCTTACGTCTTTGCCCATGATACAATAATATTACAAGGTATGCTTGTCAGCTAAAAGCACGTGAAGCGTGACGTCACTCAGAGTCAATTTGGATATTTTTTTGCGAATTGGTTTAGGTTAATAAAAATATTTTTAGGTTTTGGAAATGGAAATAAGTTTCAACTATTGTACACGATAGAAAAAACACAAATCTCAACCAAACGGAGTCAACGTTACGAAATATATTATTACTGAAAGTGAACATACCTTGTATATTTATTATACCATGGTCTTTGCTTATAAACTAATTGGAGGGGAAAATATTCTTGTTGCACTTTTTCAACGTAAATTTTAGGTGATGAACAAGTTGCAACACACAAACACAAATATAAAATAATAAAACATTTGAATGTGGTTCGATTTTTTTTTTTTTTTTTTGTAAACTGGTTTTAGTTCTAATTTTTATTTTAAACAGTAAACACCTCCTACAAAAAATAAATAAACAAAACAAATACATAGATAAGTAACAACAGTTTTATTATTCTGTCTAAACGCGAGGAGTTGTCGTGTTGCGTTGCAGTGTTAACTTCGTGTGAACACCCCCATTAAATGTTAGAGGGTATCTGTGTGCGTCATCACGGAATCAGGCTTGTAGTACATTAGTGTTGGTTTTGAATCAACGCAAAATCTACGCATACACATGCAATATACAACATCATCCGGCATTTCAAAAACATCGCGAGCCGAATACAAAAAAAAAATTTTAAAATACCCGCCTACTTTAAATTATTTTGTTGTGAAAATATATATGGCCGCAGTCCCACAGCAGCAAGTGTTTTTGAAAATGAAAATTACATACGAGCAAAAGGACCACAAATTATGCTTGTGTAGTGTAATGTTGAATTCTATTGACACAAACAAAACGGATCTCGAAAAACTGAACTAAAATTAATTTCTACTATGAAGAAATTCAGCATTTTTTGATCTAGGTTCCGTTTTTGTGAGTCAATAGAATACGACATAAATGACTCAAAAAATAATTTTAAAATTGTTTAATCGGAATGCTTTCTTATAAGTATTGCTTATGCTGTTGGTGAGTTTGGTACTGGGGGGTTTCGTGCTACTATCTTTCCAATTGCAAAATTTTACGGTCAACATTGCGCCGAAATAGAACCGCTCTCATCAACGGGATGAAAATCCTTTTTTGATTACAATTTTATTTAAAGTTTACAATTTATCTTCGATTTGCTTTTTAAAAGTACATTTTGAAATATTAAAATCAAACACATCAAAATTATGATTAAATTGTCGACAAATAGACGGGATCGGAGCATTATATGCAAAGTTAGATTTAAATGTCTGCAAATATATAAAATTCCGACCCGAACAGGTTTTCCGTGGACGTAAATATCAATCTTTGCAAGTAGTTCCGGACAGTCAATAGAATTGTTTAGCAAATCAGTCATGAATGTTGAAGCAGCATATCTATACGTCTTACAAGCAATGAGTCCAAATTAGCAATTTTACGGAGGTTGTGGTAGTATGGCAAATTTTTTTTATTCAGCCACATTTAAAGGTTCAGATCAAACGGCCAATTCAATTTATAAAGATAGTGAATACTAAATTTCTTCTGTATCCGTTCAGTTCTATCGATATAGATATGGTAAGCAGAAGCCACGCATATTCCAAATAAGGCCGATCAATGGAACAATACAAAGTTTCAATTGATTGTGGATTACACTGCTCTTAGGTGTGAGCCCTAAAACTCCAGAATGAACTTCAATGGTCTTAGATGTAAACCTGTTAATTTGAACTATCTGCTTCCGATCACGCAGATACGATCCAATCCAATCCAATAACAATTTATTCACTGCAAATCTATCCAGTTTATCAAGAAGTAGCTCAAACTGAGGTGAGTCAAAGGCGCTAAGCACTTTAGATGTTAAACTTAAGAAATACGTAGTGGTAGAACGATGCCTGACGAATCCATGCTATTGAAGTGCTAATGGAGATTTACTATTAAAGCACAAATAATCAGAAATAATAAACTCAAATAATTTTGGAATCGATGATAATATTGATATGCCCCAATAAATTTTAATCTTACTCCGTTTTCCGGATTTAAAAATGGGAATTATAAATTACTTCTTCCATATCAACGGAAATACACCACTCTTCAGAGACGCATTAAATATCAGAGATAGTGGTAATGATAGCGAGCAATTAAGGTTCTTAAGTATTTTTGTAGGTATATTATCAAAACCAAATACTGATTTCATCTTGGATATACCAAGGCTGACATCTTTTTCTGAAATATAAGGTATTCCAATTAAATTTTGATGTTGCGAAATACGAGGTTCTAAGGAAACATCAATAGCATTATCATTGTATTTTTTATAGACTGATTGGAAAAGTTCTGCAAATAATTTACATATGTCCTCAGCATTATAGGCAGCTACATCATTTAATGACATTATTTGGGGATAACCGGAACATTTTCTTTTGACATCAACAAAAGGCCAAAATAGTTTTCGGTTTGATGACATATGATGTCATGTATGCTACACTCGAATACAAAATAATAAATATTTGCACAGTGTAAGCTATAAACCTCAGCAGGGTTCAGAGATGGGACGTATGCAGCATATAATTATATCGATTTTACTGTCCAAGACAATTTCACAGCAACATATTCCACAGTATTATTCGGACATACTACATCATAATTTATAATTGAGTTACGCACAGCTACAAGAACTCCATCAGATTTATCACTTGTTAGGCTGGAACGGTCACATCTATATACGTAACATAATTACCATCAAAGAATTCTGAATTTAAAACACCTGGTTTCAACCAAGTCTCAGATAAAACATACATCGGATAACAAGACGACGAAAGAAATAATGAAAAATGCGTTGATTTTGTGCGCATACCACCAACATTTGATAATTGAGATTGAACTTGACTGTGAATTAAATGTTGGCTTTAAACAGTTAAAGCCGACCGAGGTACTAAAAAATGATTCGATGATTGTCGACGATAATTTAAAAATTCTTTAATTAATATACCCAGCCAATAGTCCAACAGCAGGTAGAATTTGTTTTCAGGAACTCCAATTTTTGGTATTTGTTATCAGGAACTCCAAAATAGGTTTAACAATCTCAAATTTATTTTTAAATACAGTAATTTATCATCGTTACTAACATCCTTGCACAAACGTGAAACAAAAATCTATTATACAGGTTCGACGGTGCGCAGAGCAGAATCTAGACCACCACTCCCAATAATAATTTTGGGGGAATTATTATTATTATTATTATCACTTGATGATTGAGTAGCAGCAATCAACTCAGCCTTTGTTGTTGTTGACGAACCCCTTGATCTCGTAGTTTGTGACGACGGTTCTAAATTGTTATTTTGCTAATTTTTTGATTTAAATGTAGACGGATTACATTTTGGTTTTATTACAGTTTTAAGGTCAATATTTAAAGATGTTGTTTTATGTTTTAATGCAAGCAAAATTGTTGAAATAGACTTCATAGCAATAATAAGGTGATCATTTTTTTCCTTCAACACTTTATAAAGGTCATTACACTCATTACAGAGCCTTGTGGGACACCTGCAATTATATCATTTAAGAAAGTAGTTGCGCTATTTTGTTTGACCATGTACTGTCTTTGAAGAAGATAGTTTCCCAAAACTGAGTGAAATTTCTTCGGTAGAAGCTCTTTAATTTTGTATATTAGTTCATCGTGACTAACTTTATGAAAGGCTTGTGCTACGAGTATATTCAAGAAAGCAGTAGAACAATATTTCTTTTCCTCGAAGGTGATTTTGATTGTTTTACATTTCTGTGTACTTACACTGTGGTACCATGTTGGTTTCGGAACCCAAATTGGTGGTCTGAAATAACGCGCCGTTCTTCTAATATTGGTTTCAGTTTTGTTAGTAACATTTTTTCAAATAGCTTTGAGATTGTGGTCAGTATGCTTATTGGACGATATGATGAGATGTGCATTTAATTTTTTCCTCTTTGAGGAATATAACTGGTTCGCATGATCGCGTTGAATATGAATGTTATTAGTTGTATGCATTTGCCTGGCAATTCCCTTATCATTTTTCCAGTAATGAGCAATTTTTAATTGTATTCTTAACTTTCTTCCAATCATACTTTATAGATTTGTAGGATAAACCATCATCCATTTGCTGGGGTAGCATGAAATAATTATCTTCTTCGTGTGGTGCGAATACTGTTGTTAGATGAGCAGCAAAATAATTGGCTTTTTCTTCATCACTTGGAAGCCTTTTAAATTTTTTGTTGCCTTCCGCAAAGAGTAATCTGTCATCTCGGTTGCCGAGAGATCACTTAAATAGTTCTGGATGCTCTGGTTCTTCTTCCCGCAAAGCAAATCTTAAGGTCTTAATAGCTCGATTTAATTGCCATTTTAATAACAATGATTTTGTTTGCAATCATTGACGGCGAATTTTTCGCTGTTCCTGGATTAGTTTCTGTATATTATGTGACAGTTTATTAACTTTTTCAGAACTACCTATGACGGGTGTAGCCCTTTCAACTGATAATGCCATCGCATCTTTCAGATTTTCCGCCGCCACATCAATATCAGCTGGTGTGGTCAGAGGAATATTAAGTAGACAATTTTGTTCGGCTAGCCTCCTATATCCCAAATAGTTCTCGTATTTGTAAGACGATCCAGCATTTTGTTCCTTAGGACATCGGTACTCACTGTTACTATTACCGGTGAGTGATCAGAAGAGAGATCATAATAATCGGTGGGCTTAGCATATTTACGTGGAATGAACTTAGTTACTCAAAAGTCAATTAAATCAGGAATTACTTCGGTCTAAAAAGACCAAAGTATTGAAATCCTGTCAAAAATGACGAAAAATTTGGCTGGTCCAAAACCACTTTTCTCGACGTTTTGAAAGTCCCTGAGTCTGAAAAAGCAACAAAAAAAAATGTCCGTCCGTCTGTATGGATGTCTGTACCAGTGGTATCTCGAGAACGGCTTGTCCGATTTTAAATTTTTTTTTCGCTAATCTGTTTCTATGGTCAAGGCGGAGATTTGAGAAGCTTTTGGAGACTGTACGTCAAGAGGGTGGGGTACCTGCCATACGAATTGACCCAAAATACCTGGTTTTATAAATATTTATGATTTTTTTATATATGCTGGTTTGATTATTAAATTGGGAATTGAATTTGGAATTGATTTGAAGGTTAAGTTAGTAGTCAATTTGAGGTTTGAGTTAAAGTTGAGTTGGAGTTTAGTTGGGGTTGGATTAGGATGTAGTGAGTACTTAACAAAATTTTTATATCATGGAACTTGTGTATTTATCAACCGATTATTATGAAATTTGACATGTGTGTCGGAAATGGGAATCTAAAATGAAGTTACCTATTTCTCAACCGATTACGATGAAATTCGACATGTGAATTGGAAATGGGCTTCCAAAATGCTTTTTGGATGAAGTTCTGGGATTCCAGCATGTTTTCTGGATGAAGTTCTGGAATATGGCCAAGTATGATGGAACTTGCCCATTTCTCAACCTATTATTATGAAATCTGACATGTGTGTTGGAAATGGGATTCTAAAATGTTGTTTGCATGAAGTTCTGGAATATGGCCAAGTATGATGGAACATGGCTACTTCTCAACCTAGAAATGGGATTCTAAAATGACTTTTGGATGAGATTCTGGAATATGGCCAAGTATGATGGAACTTGCCCATTTCTCAACCGATTATAATGAAATTCGACATGTGTATTGGAAATGGGAACCTAAAATGACTTTTGGATGAAGTTCTGGAATATAGCCACGTAAGATGGAACTTGGCTATTTCTTAACCGATTATCATGAAATTTGATATGTGTGTTAGAAATGGGATTCTAAAATGATTTTTGGATAAAGCTCTAGAATATGGCCAAGTAGGATGGAACTTGGTTATTCCTTACCTGATTAATATGAAATTTGACATATGCGGTGTAAATGGGGTTCTGAAATGATTTTTGGATAAAGTTCTGGAATATGACCAGACCCATGTACTGAAGCTATTGAGCTGTTTGGCTGTTGTTGTATAATTAAATATATCTTTGTTAAATTTGAAATCAATACTGTCAAAATTGTCCACCAACTTTATGACACAGGTGAATGCTATCTCCATTGGAGATACCAAAGACCGAAGTTCTGATCACCTCGTGAGGTTTCAGCCCTTTATATTTTTCTTTTTATCGGTGGGTCAGTAAGTTGGGTTACCGCCAGATAAATAATCCAGGGGCTGTTCCTCTATAGCTTGATAAAGTTGTTTGCCTTTCGGCGATATTAATCTGGAGCCACAATGAGTATGTCTAGCGTTGCAATCACCTCCCGCAAGAAATTTATTACCCAGTTGGCTGAAATAATCCAAGAAAGGAAGTTTTTATAGCATGTTTTGGAGGACAGTACACTGCCGATATGCCACAGTCCACTCCTGTGGACAGATGCTCGTAGATTGTATATGCTCTTTCTCATATTTGGTAAGTTCATAGTGTTTCAGTCTTCTTTTAATCAATACAGCAGTGCCTCCATATGCTTTCCCATCTGGGTGCTTAGTGTCATAAATAGAGTTCTCATTAATTTTGAAATAGCTATTTTTGGCGAAGCGTGTTTCAGATATTAACATTATGTCAATATTGTGCTCAGTGAGGAATGTTTTTACCTCCGCTTTATGTTGTGCTAGCCCGTTTGCATTTTGGCTATTTTGGTGATGGTCATTTTTGGCTTTTTATGACTATCTGCATCAGCGTGTTCATATTCTGCATCATTAGATCCATGGGTCTCTCCATCATCGCCATGAAGCTTTGCATCATATTAGTCAATTTGTTTAAAGCTGTTGAGATGTTTGCAACTTCACTTGCTTGCGCTTTAAAGCGGTGCCTTTAAGAACACTTGCGTATTAAACCCTTTGTTGCACGCTACCGTTGATAGTTGCGTACTGGTTTCCATCTTCGTGCTTCTTTTCTAGCTGAAGAATGAAGATAAAGCATTCGTTACTATGCTCGCTACTTTGGATTGATTCTCCTTTTCAATTCTAGATAAATTGGGTACCCTCTATAACTAACTGTGTGATTTCCATTGCATAGTTGTGCTTTTTCTCACTGATGTTTCCTTTTTTGCGTTATGGATTTCACCACATATAACACAAATATCATTCAACGTGCAATTTGCTCTAGTGTATCCATATTCTGGACACTTCACACACTACACCGGCGAATTTCTTTTCCTGAGTTCCTCGATGGTAACCCTTCTGTGCAGAAGATATTTTAGGTCAAATACTGCATGTTTGCCTTTGATCTTTTTATTGTCTAGTTCAAATTCCAGGCACCTCCTCCCGATTAATAATATTGGTAATAGATTTGCATTCGAAGCCATTTCTCAGCGAGGGCAGCTTGTAGTTTGTTTGCTTCCACGTAACTCTTTATTCCTTTCAGCATAACAACCCATTATTTTTGGCTCTTTAGTTGGTCCGTGTATTAATGTTTACCAACTTGATCAAAATGTTTACTTAACGCTAAGTAAGCATCAATATTGAGCGGTTGAATTTTTATTTCTTTTATATCTTCTTTAAATGCACCTTCCATAATAAACTCGATCATTTTTGCAAGTTCTATATTTGATTCTTCCCTCCAATAGATTGGTGGCGGCTTCTGAGATTTTGGAGTTTTTTCGGGAGGCGAGTCTTCAACAACCAAGCAAGAATATCTATTACCATGCGTTAAATCAACGCTAACCAGCTTGGTGAATTTATTCACGCTTGTACTGGCCACTGATCTAGGGCTTCTCCTTGGTTTTGATCGGACAGTAATATACCGGTCTATTCCTGTACCGGTCTATTCCTGTTTGCAATAAACCTTGATCTACATCACTGTTTATTTTATTGTCATCTGTTATCGATGTACTTTCATTATTTTTATTATCATCGATATTTGGCGACAATGCACGTTTAAGCATGGTTTCCACGATGGCGAGGCGAAAAAATTAGTCAAACTAAAAAGAGGAAGGAATAAAAAAAATAACATGAGAGTGAGCGAAATAGCAACAAGTCGTTACACCGAATTTTTATTCATTTATTTTTGACGTTTCGAGATTTCATCACCTATAACTTTGTTTGTGTTTAGATTGATATACATTTGGAGACATTTCATAATTTAACTTACATTTTTTAACTTTATTAACATCCGTTACTGGATTAATGCTTTATATTTAATTATTGTCTTTACAAAATAAAATCCAAATTAACTATTTTGAAATTTGTTTTATTCCGAAAATTTTCTTCAAATTGACATATGAATTCCGAAAATCAGCGGCTAGTCCGAATTTCATCTTTTTTTGGATTAGTCTTTCAATTTCAGAGTGCTGAATTAAAATATTAAAAACTGGGCGTCCCAATTTTTCTGTCAAAATGGTATTTTGTCTCTATCGTACTATTGGTGAATTTTTACTTTGTCTTTTTAGTTTGACTAATTTTTTCGCCTCGCCATCGTGGAAACCATGCTTAATTTTCTTTATGGTTCAATACACCAAACTTATTTAAATTAATTTCTAGTTCACTTTACTTTAAATTGCCTGGTAAAGCAATTTTTTGAGCATTTAAAATTTGTTATCGCTTTGGACTATGTTGAATATTTTCGTTCGGGTTCGGTGGCAAATCGCTTGCGGACATCGCTATCTGCTGATTTGGCCCAGCCTTTTTTATTTGAGGCAGAGATAAGAACATCACGGTTTCACTTATTTTTCACATCACAATATTTTTTTAGAAAAAAAATTAAAATTTCTGATTCGACTTTTCACACAAGTAATAAGTATAAATGTTTACTCGGTGGTAGTAAAATTTCAATTGAACATATAGTAATGCAAATGTAACTACTGCTTCGGATCTTGCAGATGAATTTGCAAATTATTTTGATTGTGTTGCTTCGAAGCTTAAATTTGATATGTTACCTATAGCAACTCGAAGGATTATGTCAGTAAAACGTTTATTTTTCATCCAATTGAGTACTTTGAAGTTTCGAGAGTTCTTTGTTCTTTGAAATCCAGCTTGAAGTATGATATTTTTGGTATATGAGTAATTATTTGATAAAGCAAGTTGTAAATGTTATTGTCCCTATATTAACACATATTTTTAAACAACAATTATTGTACTTCCATTGCATAAAAATGGTTCGCGCTGTAACCTTAATAACTATCGGCCTATTGCATTGCGACCGGTTTTATTAAATGTTTTGGAAAAAGTTATTAAAAGTAGAATGTACCTTTATTTAGAGAGCCACAATATAATTAGTAGCTGTCAACATGGGATTAGAAGTAAATTTTCTACTAAAACTGCTTTAATTGAATTCCCAAATAGTGTTAATTTGTCATTGAATGAATCTGATTCCTGCGGAGGGCTGTTCATTGATATTAAAAAGGCTTTTGACATGGTGGATAATAACCTCTTGTTGCATAAACTATACAGAATAGGTTTCAGAGGTAACATCAACAATTGGTTTAAGTCATATCTGGTTGATCGAAAACATTTAATGATGGTTATTAATGCTACTAAGAGCAAACATTATATTTTAAATACTGGTGTTCCTAAAGGGTCTGTTTTGGGACCTCTTTTAATTTTAATATGTTTAATGTTAGGCCGTCTTGAAGAAGTGGATGAGACCCAATGTACGCTATAATTTCAGAAATAATGATAATTTCATATTCGATGTTCATGTCTTCTATTTCGAATTTTACAGAAAATGTTTTTTAGTTACCGCTCCGTCATTCTTTAATCAACTTCCTCATATTATTAGACAGCAGATTTATTCTAAATCGTTTCTAAAAGAAGGTACTCGTAAATTGTGGCTTTTTGAACATCCTGAAATAAATTTTCTCTTTAACCCTCTCAAACGCCTTGTACAATATATTGTACATCAACTTTCATCGCTTCGACCAACCGTAATTTTTAATTTTTGTCTCATTTCTCTTGTGCGATCGTTCTCTTATGTATTTATGTTCACACTACAGTTTTATGAGCAATCCCATATCATAGCAGTGCATAATTGTGCTACGTATTTTATTTTTGGAAGAAAGTCAATTTTAAATGGCGTTTGAAAGGGTTAATGTTTTTGTTTGATTTTATATTTTTATTATAACTTGAATATTTCGTAATCTTGTAAATTTCATTTATTTTTAATAAATTATACAGATATGTATTTTGGCCCCTCACCAAAATTTTTGTTATAATTTTAAACAGGTTGATCAACACTGTCGTACTTCGGCGATGATCGCCTAATTGATTTATTTCTTGTTAATGTCCTTTTTTATGTATTATTAAAATTATACTGTAGAAATAAATTGAAAAAAGTAAATTAGACTTCAAGCGGCGCTTACGGACGTGAAAGGTACAGTTTGGATCTCATAATCTAAAACCTTTATTACCCATTTAACCATTTGCAGGGTTATTTTAAATTAATCTACCATACAATTAAAAATCCAAAACAAAAATTAGTGAAAACAATAAAAACAAAAATCATACTTTCGTTCATCCACAAAACATACACACATTGTATTAAAATCCCAAACGTGTATTTGTCTGCGAGCTTTTTGTTTTCGACTTAATGAAAAATTGACGGATAAAAATTAATGAAAATTATTATTAGATGCAGAACAAAAAAAAGGCTGCAAATTTTTTTTTTGTTGTTGTGTTTTTTTAATTCTGATCAAAGTAGTGTTTGTATAATTGGTTTATTGACCTTTGAGAAGAGCTTTATATTTTTGAGTACTTTTGTTTGCGGTTAAATGTTAAAAATAAATACAAACCCGAGGATAAGAATTAATTGTACATACTATATATGTATGTGTGTTGAGCTTTATGTTCATTTGTTTTAATTGGCTCATTAAGTCGTCATTATTTTGTGTTTTCGTTTGAGTTACATGTTATTTTACTAATTTTTAAATATTTAATGAGTAAATGTTTTACTATAATACCTACAATATACACTTGTACATAAAGCTTTCTTGTGAAAGACTTTTTGTTTATTTGCTTATTGATTTTCGGGTTCTGTTTTAGTTATGATTGTATTACTTTTATATTCCTATAGGAGTCGTATCGGTAATTAATTTTAATATAGGCTTGCTCCGAAATCGATTTTACATTAGGCCCGAATTTTATTAAATTTTCACCAAACTTATTATTGATATTTTTTTTTTCCTTTTTTTTATACAGGCGTAGATTTCAACCCTATACTTAGTATAAAATTCAAACTTATATTTAGTGACGTAAAACCTCACCTTCGCATCAAAAATAACAACAACAACAACAACCAAAATTCAAATAATAAAATAGGCAAATGTAAATAACAACAACAAAATGAGTTGTTTTCCTATTCATTAATTTAATTCTAAAGTTTTCATGAATTTTAATAAATAAAATGGAAGATAGGAAACATCTGGTATATAATATATTATATAATGTATGTATTAAATTTAAAATGTAAATAGTGGCATATGCTAAAAAAATTGAATTTTCCCAAAAGGTATAGAAGTACATAAAAAAAATCGTTCTAAAAGCTCTTTTCGCATATAAATAAATAAAAACAACAATAAAAATAATAAATAGGTACATATTTAACATATGGCTGTGTACACATAATATATAAACAATTTTATTTTCTAAGTAGTATAATATAGAAGATAAAATAACAATAATAATAATAAAAAGCTTAGTTGTATAAATAGTAAAAATGCTCTTCAAACAAAAGTATAATTGAAATATATGTAATTGTAAGAGAATTACACATAATCGATTCTTATATTTATAACTATTTTCACTTATCATCTACAAGAGTTTTTATATGTATTTGCCATCATAATTTAAATTTTAACTAAAAAACCCGATTCTTTTTACATATCACAAAAAAATATTTTCCTCGTTTTCATTTGTTAAAAATTATTGATTTTTAACCAATATAAAACATAAACATACAAAAAATGTGATCATAAATTATAATAAATATATTTTTAAATTTGGTAGTTTTCCAAAACATGCATACAATAAAATAAGCTTTCAAGTCCTTGAAAATACAAAAATATGGCTATATACTCGTATAGTTTATACAGTTATATAATATCTAAGCAATATACATTGGAGGCATTATATAGGGACATATTATAATTAACAATTTTGCCTATATCAGCCATTGTATCTGTTTTATACATTTATTATTATTTGTGCTTTAAAGCATTTACACAACATGACATAAATACATACATACGTTTTCCTAGAAACAGATTTTCCAATTCTAAATTAATGATAAATATTATCATATAAAATAGCTTAAATTATTAATTAAAATAATAAATTACAATAATTTAACAATTTTTACTGAAAATTATCAATTTTTGTTTCTGCCGTTCCTAGAAACGAATTTCGGCTTAAATAGATATTTTTCAATTAAAATTGTTAAATTTAGGTTATAATTGCAAAATGCCACGACGAATACAATTAACCAGAATACGCATTGCATATATAAAGAAAATCAGATTTCTCATTACAAATCAACGCGTAAAATAAAAATATTTGTGTTTAATTTCACCAGCAACTTTTTGAGCCAATCAACCATCAACATTTTTTGTTTATTTTCATATATTACACTCATGCTGTATATTTATGTGTATATTACCACATGCTGTTTAAATGGAGAAAATAAGCAATTTCATTTAAGCATGCAAGTGAGAAAGAATTGTGTAATTTTCAGAGGGTATATAAAAGCTTTCTTTTGTGACTATTATAGTTTAAAATAAAAATCGGAAAAGATTTTTTTAATTTGATTTACATTTTTTTCTAACAACAACTTTGTTTTTTGCTAATAAACTAAAATTCCTGCTAGGATATTAAAAGACAAAATATTCAAAGCAATCTGACCAATTGCTTGGTGCAAACCATACAGATGAGTAGCGCCTAAAATCTATTTTATTCTACTCAGGATACTGTATCGATTTTGACAAACGAACTTACATTTATTTTGAGGTTAGTTTATAAAGCAGGAATTTTATGTTGAAATTTAAAATAAACAAATATTGCAAAATGCTGTCACCACATATGAGCATATATGAAGAAAGCTGAATAAATTCTAATGTTGTGAAATACGCTCTAACATGATGCATCACAAAATAATGTTGCAAATCAACTAAGAAGCGTCGATAAACCGTTAACTTTATTTATTTTTTATTTATTTACATAATTATGTATTTACTCTATTTTGAGCTACGGCTCATTCATAGGGCATCTAATTTTTGGCCATAAAGTAATTCCGAAATTTTCGAATTTGAATGATTTTTTTTTAAATAATTTCTGATTAAAAATTAAAAATTGGAATTTTACAAAAAACAACAAATTTCGTTTATTTCGTTTAAAATATTAGATATATTTATAATTAATGCTCATATGTGTGAACGATACTAAATCGCAGATACGATATGAATATACACAATTTTTAAAATTAAAAAAAATTATAGAATTTATAAAGTTTATAGAATTGTAGTAATTATAAAAATTTTTAAACGCCAGAAATTATATCAATCCTATAAAATTTAGTAAATTCTACAAATTCCGTAAAGTCTAAAAGTCCAATAAGTATCTTAAATTTTATAAATTCTAAAAATTCTATAAATACTGTTAATTTGATAAATTTTATAAATCCAATAAATTCTATAAATTTTATAAGTGTTAACAATTCTAAGAAATTTACAAACTGTATAAATTTTATGAATAATATAAATTCTTCACATTTTGTAGTTACTTTGAGCTCTATTAATTATTTCAAATGTGTTTGTTTTATAAATTCTACAAACTCAAATTTTACTTGTTTTATAAATACAAAAGTGTCGATAAATGCTATAAACTTTAACAATTTTATAAATTCAAAAATTTCTATAAATTTTATAAATTTAATAAATTCTATAAGTCCTCTAAATTTTATAATTCTATGAATACAGTTTAACACGTTAATCGCCACAATAATTTCAACAAAGTTTTCCTCTGCGCCATGGTAATTTTATTACATAATTTAGATACTACGTAATTAAGAAAAGCAATATGACAATTTCGTGGAAATTTAGTTACTGATATGCTTAGATTAAGTTCGGACATAACTGAAAAACGAAAAACTTCAACTCATATGCTAAAAACAATGTTTAGTTCTGAAAAGAAGAAAAGCAGAAGAATGTGCGTTGAATGTTATGCCCAAATAAACGAAGCAGAAGGTCGAGAAGCAGCAAAAAAAGGGGGGGGGAAAGTTTCAACTTATTCCTCAGACTGCAAACAAAACTTCTTTTATTGCTTAGAATGTTTTGGGCAACATAATAAGTCAATGTAATTTCTTTTATCAAAATAAAAATTATTGAAATGTAATTTTTCAAGTGTAACAATATAGCATTATATAACTAAGTCAATTTTATTTATTTTTCCGTAGTAAGCCAAGCAATTTTCAGGTTTTGCTCAAAGAAGGCTAAGCTTCTGAAAGATAAAGCAAATTTATCGTTTGCGTCGGATATCAGTAACTGACGTGGCCTTCTATGTACTAAATCCCGCATGTCAGACATATTTGACTGACATGGCCCATGGAAAAATTCTTAGTGTCAGACACATACGACTGACATGGCGATTAACGTGTTAAAATTTCAGAAAGTGCTTTAAATTCTACAAATCTCACAAATTCTTTAGTTCTTATAAATTCGGTACATTTAAAAAATTTTAAACATCTAATAAATTCTAAAAAGTCTATAAATATTATAAATTCTAATATGTAGTTTATAAACTCTATAATTTCTATAAATTCTATGAATTTTACGAATTCCATCAATTCTATAAATTATATAAACTCCATAAATTCTATAAATGTTATAATAAATTTTATAGATCTTATGGATTCTATAAATTGCTTCAAGTCTGTCAGTTCTATAAATTATACAAACCCAAATTTTACTTATTCCAAAAAATCTATAATTTCTATAAATTCTTTCAATTGCACAAATTTTTTAAATTCAAAAATTTCGATAAATCTGATTAACTTTAATCATCCTATAAATTTAATAATTTCTATAAATTTTATAAGTTTTATGAATAATTTTGTCGTGATTCACTCATGTGAAATCGAAAGCTGGGTTCAGAACAGTTCATCAAAAAATGTCTGTTAATCGAATTTCATCGAAGGAGGTTGCGGACATTGCCGGAAATAATGTTAAAGGGATCATCCCACAGATTAATTCAGCGGCCGTCGATCATCTAACATCAAATGGCAGGTATTTTGAGGGTACCATCATGGGTACTGGTGATTCTAACGACCATTTGCAAACAGTTTTAGTGAAGAATAAGAAATGGTTGTACGTCAGTCGCGAGAAGTTGAGTGTTCCAGAAAATGAAATTGAATGCTGGTCACTTGTTCCAAAAAATCGCGACGTGAACAGCCTTCAATTCATTTCTTTCAAAGTTGCTGTGTACGAGGATAAGTTTAATGATGCACTGTCAACAGATCTGTGGCCTAGTGGAACTTTAATACGGCCGTTCATTAATATATCAAAAAACGGGCGAAATTATCCAACACTGAATATGTCTCCGTAAATAAGGGCTATTCTTCTAACGAACCGACTGCTTTCGAATATGCTAATCAAATAAATAGTAATCTAAATAAAACTGCCAACGATTCTATTATCAACATCACTAACGTCACATGTAACAAATACAATACATCGAACAACAGCAACAGTTTTCATATCTATTATCACAATAACAGTGGGATACGCTCCAAGGCTACTGCAATTTATTCATCAATTTTATGTAATGATTACGATATTGTCATTCTTACTGAGACCTGGTTAAACATCAATTTTAACTCAGAAGAATATTTTCCACCGTCTTACACAGTATTTCGTCAGGATCGTGAGCCCGAGAACGTCATAATTAAAGGTGGGGGTATCATTGTTGCACTGAAAAATGATTTAATATTTCAGCGCGTAAATCTATTATGTCACAGTGGCGAGTCACTTATTGTTAAAGTCAGATGTGGTGAGTTTTGGCTATTTTTGGTTTCTGTGTATATTCCTTATGGCAGTACCGCTGATGTCTACAAAGGATTTGTGAATTTTGTTAATGATGAGCTATTACCGCTAATGAATGGCGATGATCATATTTTATTTGCAGGCGATTTTAATTTACCGAAAATTGCCTGGAGCTGGACGAACGGCGATTTTTATGGATCAACTTCGGATGACCTTTCTAACCAGATGTTAGACAACTTTGGAAAATTTGGAACTCGTCAGTTCAACACTGTTTTCAACTATCATGGACGTATTTTGGATTTAGTTTTCTCATCTTTAGATGAACTTGAAATTGAGTCATGTCTTGATTTAGCTGGTCATTCCAGCATCTATCACACACCACTTCTGATTACTTTTTATTTTGTAGATTTTGATTCTTGTGCATTTAGTATCAGTAATGATTTTAATTATCATATGATTTTAAGAAAGCGAATGTGCCCTCTTTGATCAGTTTTTTCGTAAACGTTGATTGGACAACTCTGTTCTGCAATCTGAATATCTCGGATGCCGTGTCTGAATTTTATCAAGTTTTGAATACTGGTTTTGAGTTATTTGTTCCAAAAAAACCCGTGAACTCCGTTTACGCTGAGCCATGGTTTAATTTTCGCGTGAAAAATATTGCTAATCGAAAGTCTAAAGCATTTAAGGCTTTTAAACGAACTGGTGACATTAATGCTAAACGAAAGTATCGTGATCTGTGTAAGGAGTTTAAATTTTTGAACGATTTCTTGTATAAAATGTATATCCTACAGATAGAGAATGAAATTTCTTCCAATCCAAAACGGTTTTTTTCTTTCATAAATACGAAGAGGAAATCACAGGGCTATCCGCGTGTGATAACTTACAATAATACGCCTGTCACTGGTTCTCAAGCAATTTGTGACGCTTTTGCAAATTTTTTCCACAGCTCGTTCGATGAAGACAACACAAGTAATGATTTGACGTCGTTAGATTTGTTATCTTCTGCCAGGTTTCAGTTTACTTTCTCTGAGGTGCTCAATGGGTTACAGGGTTTGAAGGCTAACAAGGGTGCAGGCCCCGATGGTATTACACCATTTATTTTGACCAAATGCGCATATGCTATATGTCAGCCAATACTTCATTTGTTTAATTTAATTCTTTCAACTGATTCCTTTCCTGAGGTGTGGAAATTGTCTTTTGTTAGACCGATTTTTAAATCAGGCATAGGAGAAGCGACTTTACTTGCTATAGGGGCATTTCAATTCTATCCGTGATTCCTAAACTTTTTGAATCTTTAGTTAAATCGAGACTTGATTTTCATTTGAAAAATAAAATCAGTGAGTACCAACATGGTTTTTTACAGGGTAGATCTACAATTACTAACTTGATGACTTTCTCCTGCCATGTATTTGATGCTGTGGGAGCTCGCGGGCAAGTTGATGTCGTCTACACCGATTTTTCTAAAGCTTTCGATAAAATAAATCATAAGATTCTTTTACAGAAATTGATGGCATTCGGTGCTAATTTCATCCCAGTTGCCTGGATTGCATCATATGTATGTTCACGTAAGCAATACGTAAAGATTTCAGGCGATGTTTCATATGTGTATAAGGTTCCTTCTGGTGTCCCTCAGGGTAGTCACCTGGGACCTCTACTTTTTATAATTTTTATTAATGACGTGGTTCAGTGCTTTGATTTTTGTAGATGTCTTCTATATGCAGATGATCTAAAAATTTATGCCAACATTAATGGTTTCACTGACACGGAACGTCTGCAGCATGAACTTGACATATTTTGTGAGTGGTGTATTTTAAATAAGTTGTCTTTGAATGCTAATAAATGTAAAGTTCTATCTTTCACAAGATCTCGAACATCTCGTATTGACATTCACGATCTTGGAGTAATTTTTAGTAATGTTAGGATTAATTAAGAGACATTGTGGAGAATTTCATGATCCCTACACGTTAAGGTCTCTTTACGTTATATGTTTTGTCCGTTTTGGAGTTTGCTGCAGTTATATGGCATCCATTCTATCATATTCATGCTGATCGAATTGAAAGCATTCAGAAACAGTTTTTGATTTATGCACTGCGACGTTTACCGTCTCCCAATTGTGATTCATACATTCGTGTACCATACCGGAATCGCCTTTTATTGTTAAATTTGCAAAGTCTAGATCGTCGACGCGAAATAGCCTGTGCTGTGTTTGGTCGCGATATTCTATGTTCTAGGGTTGATTGCCCAGAATTGTTTGGAAAGTTTAGCATTTATGTTCCCCAGAGAAGTTTAAGGTTACGCCCAGGTTTTTTCGTATTCCTTTTTGTAGCAATAACCATAACAGCACGGAGCCATCATTGAAAGTTCTTGTCGCACTTGACAAATGTTTTGATTGTTTTGATTTTCACATTTCGAGAGAGCTGTTCAAAAAACGTTTACTGTAAGAGTTTTCTTTTAATTTTTTTTTTTTTTGTACTTTTTGTTTTTTTTTTAATTATACTTTAGACCATTTTGTATTGTATTATTGTGGTGATGTGGTAGTCAGAATATGTACATATTTACATGGTTGACTAAATAAATAAATAAATAATCCGTTTATTACATTCATTCATCCCAACAATTATTCGAAATTATTAGAAATTATAATTGTATTTACTGGTATTTGAACAGCTCTTTTCAGTCTATAGTGACGACTACAGAATATTTAACTAACATATTCATAAATTTAAGCCTAGTTCGCTGTTCAAGTGAAACGCATTTTTCACTGGTCTCCAAAAATAGGAAGATAAATCTGACATGACAATTTTGTTTGACGATTTTCGTAAATATTTTAGTGCATATATTGCCTCTGACAACATATTTTATACATACAATAAAATTCACTTCGAAATTTATGATTATCCTCAAATCGCAAAAAAATGAATTTATCAAAATTTTTCTTCACATTTATCGTCCGGGAAGAAATAAAGGAAGTGAAAAATGTGTAGAGATAAAATAGAGACATCTGTGTTCTATTACGAAAACTTAAATTTCGCTAGGTAAACTGCGTACCGCAAAGTGAAATTCAGCGGTGAAATTTTCATTTTCGTTTTCGCTTGTGTCAATTTTATATGAAAAATTTCATTTCACTTCAGCAGCGTGGATAAAGTTTTAAAATTCAGTAAGTTCTTTAAATTTCACAAATCTCATAAATTCTTTAGTTTTTATCAGTCCAATAAATTTTATATAGTTCTACAACGTCTGTAAATATTATAAATTCTAATATGTTTATAAAACTTATTAATTCTATAAATATTGAAGATTTTATAAATTCGATCAATTCTATAAATTTACAAACTCTAATCTAACTTTTTTTTAAAATTCAATACATAGATCCTATTAATTCTACAAATTTTAGTATTTTTAAAAATTCTTTAATTTTTATAATTTTTAATTTCAATAAATTCTTTGAATTTTGTAAATCCTATAAATTATTTTAATTCGGAAAAACGAGCAAATTTGTTATAGTAGAAACATTAAAATGAACTAACAAAATTAAATAATTTCTTCAATTATGAACGTTTTGCTGTTCCAGATTTAATTACTAATTACAGCGATAAATCAATAAAAGGATTTTAAGGAATTTTGTAGATTCAATTTTGCATCGTCACCAGCAGTATGCATGCACATGTATATTCTTTACATTTTGGAAGTACTGATCAAATCATATATTTTTTGTTGAAACAACGTTCCCGCAATGAGCATTCTTTATAAAGTGACAAGATCATTAAATTGATAAATTAAATAATAGCCGTCCGTGCTTGAATTGCTCTCATTAAATTTATAACTGCAATTGGACGACGAGAAAGTTTCTTAATTTGTTTGTTTAAGTCTGAAACCAGGATATATGTATATCGACGTATTTGACATGTGCATTTTAGAGACGGTTAAAATTAAATAAGTAAATTCATAAAGTAATTTTCAGGGGCGACTATTTATTGTTTCGTAATCCGTTTATTAGGTATCATGCCATGGTAAATGTAAAAGAGAAATACTCTAAAATTTCCAAAAGTGGCAGTTACAGTTTTTTTTAGTACAAGGAAGACTAACTAATTACATAAAGTTATGTTGAAATTACCTAAATTAATGTTAAAATAGAAATTCATTAATTCCGGAACTAGTGTTTCCAATTCCGGAATAATCGAAAGCAAAATATGGGCGGTATTCCGGAATACCAGAATTCCGAATTCCGGGATTTCATGCCCTACTCATTCATAACAGAGTGTGCAATAGGTGGTGAATATTTTATGTAGGAAAATTAAGTGTAATAAGATCTCGCTAAATCTTTATTTGGAGAACATTCCACTCCTCTTAAATGGGTCTAGGCATTGTAATCGTTCAAATTTATCTCGCTGATTCCAAACGTACCGTGGTTAAGCCGTTTGACATATAAAAATGTATGATTTAAAATAAAAAAAAAATAAACACAACAAGCTGACTTGAAAGCCAAAGCCAGCTTTTTTTCAATAATATCGATAAATTCACGGACAATTTCGAATAAAGCTCAGAATGCAGCTTGAGCCACGAAGTAAAATTAATTTTTTTTATATAATGCCTGTATTCCATGAGAAAAATTGACTCACAGTCAAAAAAACGAAAAGAGAAAAATAATATGAAGCTCCATATAAGAGACAAAGTCAACGTTTTTTCAAAATTGTTTTGCTATAAAATAAAAAAACAAAAAAAAAACGTTCTCTTTGTCTCTTATGTGGAGCTTCATATTATTTTTCTCGTTTCGTTTTTTTTGAATGTGAGTCAATTTTTCTCATGGAATTCAGGCTTAAAGAAGACAAAAGTTAAAATGGCCGACCAACATTACGAAGTTGAGTATTTAGAGGATTATTTTGACAGAAACTTCATTCAAAAACAAACGAATAAAAGTAAAACAAAATCAACAAAATTTATCTCTACATACATTCTCACAAAGAAAATAATTTGAAGCTTGAACATTTATCTGCAATTTAATGGAGACTTTTTTGTGGAGACCGCGTTAAAATGTATCGTAGCTCGAGCTGCATACTGAGCTATAGCCACTGACATTTTCAACAATAATCTCGAAAGTATCGAATATTATCGAATTATCACTAATTCTAGGCGTGTTCGTTTCAACTGAAGAGTATAGCTCTTCACTTCAGATAATTGAGTTACTTTTCAATTAATTAAGCTTCTGAAGAGGAGAAACTGTTCGATTGACACTCTTCACTTCAGATAAACGTCAAAAACAAAATATACCCAAACAATATTTTGTAAAATTTGTTTTACTTATAGGTTTTAAATAATTTTTAATTAATATTTATAATTACCGATCACAACACTAACAGCATAAACCAAATTCAAAATGTCAAAAAAATAAAAAACAAAAAATTCATCAGAGGTATTAAAAATATTCGAATAATCTCGAATAATTTTAAATGTCTACAATAATTTCAAATCCTTAAAAAAAAAAACTCGAATATTTTCGAAAAGCTCAAATAAACTCAAAATAACGTTAAAAAATAGCAAAGCTTCAGTTAACTGGAAAATATCACATAAGGTCGATAATTTCAAATAACTTTGATGCCAAGCCACTTAACACAAACTTTGGTTCATTTTGAAGAAAAAATTAATCGTCCCTAACCAAAATTAGGATTTAAAAATAAAATATAATTGGAATTTTTGTTTTTTCGAAATATCCAAACCAATTTGTGTATGAGATAGCTGGCTTACTCATAAAGTTCTATAGAAGTTCGTAAAGTATTTCTCAAAATTGATTTCTTCTCATAAATGTCAAATATGCGATCAAAATTTATACAAAAAATTACGCCAAGATAATTCCGTAATCAATTAAGGGGACCAGTATGCTCAAACACATGAAAAATTGGAGCTATCATATGCCATTTTAAATTACTGAAATATACAAAAATTTGAATACAAGAAAATTTGCCATGCCGAACAGTAATTTGTCTTGAACTCGAAACTCTCAAAATATTTATCGGCCTAAAACTTTCTTTCCTCCTGATTATAAAAGTATCGCGAGATAATTTCTGTAGCCTTTTATTAACCTTGACTGCCGAGAAGAAATAAGGAAGTCTGCATTTTATACAGTGCAATAAGCGATATGTCGAATTTTGTTTGCAGTACGTATTGAAATCAATAAATCTCCATAAAATCGAGACTTCAATTCACTTTTCAATAAGCAAAAATTATCTTGTAGTTTTATTTTGATATTCAGACGGTCTGAGTAAAGTTTTAGCCAGATGTTTTTATAAATTCCTTACATTTTTTTAGAGCATCTGGCGCCTAGAAAGGATCTAGGTGAGAACCTACTGCTAGAAACACCTTGCGTTGATATTTTTTAAGTTTCACCAAAATATTCCAGTACTCAAAAACTTATCTTGGTGAAAATGGCGAAAATTTTTGCTTAATTTACTTGTTTGAATTGATACACATATCTGTCAGCATAACTATTAAAGAAAAAAAGTGTTAAATGAACCTTCGGAAAATAATGTAAGCATAAGTCATGTGGCCATTACATTATTTTTAATGAGAGTGGCTTAACATTATGTGAAATTGCTAACTATTCGAATTACATAACATTGCGAGACAATTATGGCATTAAAAATTAAATCAAGTTTAACTGATGGTGAAAAAAGAGAGATTAAAACGACTTGTTGTCAAAGATTCAATTCTCCTACACGGATAGAGCAGTATCTTCAACTTCCCAAAAAAGGCGTATTCGTAAAATGAGATTTACTAATTTTGGGATTAAGCTCATCATGCATGATGTGCTCCAATTTGTTTCTTGTCAACTAAACTAAATGCTTCCAAGTATGTAAATCTTTTGGAAGAAGTTTTAGAGTTAAATTTGGTTATACTGCGCTGGATGAACAATAGGTGTTGCAGCAAGATAATACTGCAAAATGTACATGCAACTCGACTTACAAAATCATTTTTTGAAAATGTGGTATTGATGTCTTACAGTGGCCAGATCTTAATACTATGGAAAACGAGAAAAAGTCGGCAATTTAAAATGGTTATCGAACTGTGCCATTGTCAAAGAATGCGTCGATGCCTCGTCATCTAATAAAGAAAATATTAATTAACTAACAAACTTTCTTTTTGGTAAACATCATTTTTAGTTTTCTAATTCATGAACTTCGTTTAAAAAGATTAGAATTTATAGCATCCCATTTCCATCGCACATACTGGATTTCAATAAAATCGGTTAAGAAAAATTAAAAAATCATTTTTGCATCTCATTTCCGTCGTACTTGGCGAATTTTGTCATAAGTGGTTATAAAAAGCCAATTCCATCGTAAGTAGCTATATTCTAGAAGATCATCTAAAAATCATATAAAATCCCATTTCAAAATGGTAAATTCCAGCCTAATTGGACCTATTTTCCACAGCTTCGTTTAAAAATTATTTCAGAAAAAAATCATTTCCAAAAATCATGTCCAATTTCATCATAATCAGTTTAGAAATAGACAAGTTCCATCCCAACTGGCCGAATTCCAGTATTTTATCAAAAAACCATTTTAGAATCCCATTTTCATCATTATTGTTGAATTTTATCAAAATCAGAACTTCGTCTTAAAATCATTTTAAAATGAAATTTTCAGTACTTTCATTAAAATCGATTAAGAAATAGCGACCTTCTATTCTAATTGGCCAAATTCCAGAATTTTATCAAAAAATCGCAAGCGTCCCTTTCTCATCGTTTCTTCCTCCGAATATCACCAACATCGGTAAACAAATAGTTTTTCCATCCTAATTAGCCCTATTCCAGAACTTCTGGTTGAATTTCATCAAAACCATAAATAGCAAGCGAACTCAAACTATACAAATTTTGGCTGTAGAAATGGAAAATAGGTACCGCCTAACATCGTAGTTCAGGGCATTTGGTTTTTTGAAATATCGTCGATAAGTCTTTGAAAATCATAAAACTCATCAATAATGATGAAAAACTCAAAATTCTGGAGTAAATTGGAAGTCTCGAAAATCTCGAATTAAATGTAAGAGTAATCCGATAACTCTCTGGTGAAGCCTCTAAGTAGCTCAAAGGTATGCTACGCATATCTCGGCAATCTCATGTATCTAAAAGTCTCGAATAATCTTAGAATTACCTAAAAATCTGTGTATAGATCTGAATAATCTCAAATAATTGTGAATAATTTCGAAAATCCTTAATAATCCCAAAATAGAATTTAGCAATCGCGAAAAATCTTCTCTACCGGATAATTCAATTTAGTGTCTTTCATTTGCTTATATAGAAATATTTTATTGTCTTGCCGGTGTTTAGATTCTTGTAATAATGTAATCGCGGTATGAGGATATAGGTTGAGATTAATAAACATTTATTTAGCTTCATACTAAGCAACACTGATTATATAACATGTACAATAAGTTACTGGTGCCGATGCTTTAAATTTTTGAAATCCGAACGAGATTATTATTAAAGAGACCGATGCACATGAAATTTATAAATTAACTACAAGATATTTATACATATTAGGCACGATATAAAGAATTATTAGGTATGATCGACAGCTGACTTGTAACCGAATGACGTGCTAAAAAACAAAACAAAATAGAGAAATTTGTACAAAAACACAAACACTAAAAAACAAAAATATGCAAGTGAATTTGAGTCGAGATCAACACGTTTTTCCGCAAAGGCTTCCTACAAATGAAACAAAATGATCCGGAACATTTTCATAAGGCTACCAGAATGAGTGTCAATTATTTTAAATTTTTGTTAACCTTTGTCAGTACCCGTTTGCAGAAGTACTCCCATTGGAAATCCATAAGCATCGAATCCAGGTTAGCTCTTATAAGTAACATTGTAAAATTTGAAAAATTTATTTTCTTACTAAATTTTATCTCCTTCAAGGTATCTTGTGCATGGTTATTCAATGCAAGTTTTAGCTTGGAGCCTCAAAATTGGAGTTTCGATGGTATGCGAGATTATCCTAGTGACATGCGACGCTATATGGGGCCTTTAATGAAATTTACGTAGCGAAACCGAATTTGTTGGAATGGGTCAAAATTGCAGATGATTTTAAAATAAAGACTGTAATAGCCTAATTGCATAGGTGCTTTAGATGGCAAATACGTTAACGTAAAGTGTCTTCCTAAAACCGGATCGTGGTATTACAATTAAGGGGCCATCATAACCTCGAGATTTTAGCTGTAAGTGATTTTAATTATTCGTTCACAGCGATCGATGTCGGGGCATATGGGTGCCAGAGCGATTCCTGAATATTTAAAAATTGTGATACATACCCACAAAGCAAAATGCTACCAAATTCCGTCATCGATTTTCCTTTTTATTTTGTCGGTGATGCCCGCTTTCCCATTAAAACGAAAAAATTGGGAAATGTCTATTGGTCGATAAAGAATGGTTTAATAAAAAACTTTCATGCGCAAGAATACGTAGAGAAAATATTTTCAGTACATTCGCAAACAGATGGTGAGTGCTTGGCACTACGTGAAATCTCCATCCAAAAAATTCTGAACAGTTATGAAAAGTTTTAATCATTTATAGTATAAATAATGTGGATCTGTAGCATGATTTGAAGTTTGATCGTCAACGTCGGACAAGTAACCCATTAAATCGAAGTATTTCCAATTCTGTTTTTGTGCATCAACATTATCCGAGTCGGGTGCAGCATCTCCTGAAGTCGGTACCTGACGAAATATTTTGAAAATAAAACATTTTTAATTTCTGTATATTTTAAATATTCATCTGTCGATTTCAGGAGTGAGATTTTGGACAAAAGGTGAGAAGCAAGTTTTCGTTTGATTTCTCGCCTTTCCATTTTGCCCGACAGATTATTTTCAATTTTGCACAAATGGACAAAATTAAAGGCGAGAAAATTAAGCAACTTTGATTTAGTTGTCAAAAATACATTTTATTGACAAGTTTGTTTAGATTTATCATTTATGTCGTTGCATCTGATAAGAATTCGTATTAAATAAAAAAATCATGCTGTATAAAATAAATAAATAATGAATTTTATGTAATCAAAAATAAAAGTTTGTTCAATCTTTAATTTCGGGTTGACCGTTGTCCTATTTATGATTTATATTA
Organism: Tipula helvola; assembly: GCA_963556165.1. Classification (NCBI taxonomy): domain Eukaryota; kingdom Metazoa; phylum Arthropoda; class Insecta; order Diptera; family Tipulidae; genus Tipula; species Tipula helvola. The sequence goes on from OY744483.1 coordinate 120,814,151, forward strand.
CATATTTTGTTCAAATGACCAAATTTTATATAGTATAAACATTAATTTTACTTATACATTCATAAGATATGTGGCAGCAAAATTTAATTTTTTTTAATTAAAACTTCAACCTAAAATTAATTTTTCCTACTTCTCACCAAGCAGTACTACTATACATGGTCGAAAATAAAAGCGAGATCAAGTGTCTACTCGTATAGTACAAAATCGCTTTTTCTTGCTTTTAGCTAAATTATTTTAATAGTGATTCTGATCTTCTGAACTTCTAGATTTCAAAATTCACCGTTCCAATTTAAATGCGTCCGAGATGATATGATGGAATGAACCTTAAGTATCTAAAAGTAATATACTGCTGTTAATTTTACCTTATCTTACTCTTATAATTAATAAGTGTATTACTAACTCGTATTGTCCTATATTATGGAAAAAGGCTACAGTTATCCATAAGATGTAAGATCAATAAGTATTACCCCTATTCTATCTAAGGTGTTCAAATTGATTTTAAAGGATCAAATTTCATTGTATCTTAGTGAGTTACATTTATTAAATCTATAGCACAACTTTTGCCTTAGTTAATATTGTAGATGATATCTCGCGTATCCTTAATTAACTTAAATCTATCGCGGTAATTGTCCTCTTGGATTTTTCCAAGGCGTTTGATTCTACTAATCAGCTCTTCCTAAAAAAGCAGAAATTATTTTACAATTTTTTGGGTTTTACTACGTTTATTATCTTCCTATCTGTCGGACAGGACTCAGATTGTGAATTTATTAAGTTCCTTATCACAAACAGCTTCAGTTATCTGTGAAGTCGCCCCTCAGGGGTCTATTATTGGGCCACTGGTATTTGCCCTTTTTATTAATGATTTAGCTGATTGCATTTCTGGTTCAAAATTCTACTTCTATGCGGACGATGTTCAATTATAAATGGTGGTTTATTAGAAAATATCAATCAAATTTTTTCAAATGGTCTTATTTCAAATACGAAGATAACACAGGCCATGTTTATTTGTAGAAGCAATTATTCGGGTATAATACCGGATTTGTATATTAATAATGACAAATTAGCATTAGTATGTAGACAACAAACTTCTTTTTCTATTATTCCTGTGGGCATGAAACACACAGAAATGAAAAGTTTTCCTTGAGTTTTTTTGATTTAGTGAATTTATAATTCGCTAAGTCACTACATTCTTGCCTCATACTTAATGTATGAAGTTGGAATTGTATTTTTGTAGTTTGGTTGTAGCTCGTAGCTACTTGATGAGTAGATCGAACTTTTTGTTTTGAGATTATCAGCACGAAACCAAACTACCACACAGAAAGCTCAAACTTAGGTTAAGAAAAAATTGATAGCCAAAAATGTATAACTAACAACATAAAGAGACAAAAATTAGTTGGTAACATTGCAGCGCTGGCGACAAAATTAGAAATAAATTCTAAAAAAAAGTTCGGCGATAAGGTTGTAGGTTTTGTGATCAGTATATGATTTCTGTGTATTCTAATTTGACAGGCGTCGTCGCTTGTCGTCGTCGCTCTTGTTCTGTTTTTATACCTTAAAAGACAATAATATCTATTTTTCTTGACAATTTCCTTTCATTATGACATCCTTTCCTTATTTCATATTTTTTTCATTTTTGTAGTATTTCTTTAGTAATTTTACAAAAATAATGCCGTGTATTTTCATTCCGGAATGAATAATTTCATTCTACTGAGAAGTAGGTATAGAAAAATTCTCTTCTTCACGTAGTTGTAGTGTTTACCACTAGAGTAAATATATTAAATATATTTGTTGAATGAAATACTGTTGTAAATTAACAATTAACAATATAAAGCGCGGATCAAATAAAATACGGCTATGTACTTGAACATAAACTAAGAACACCGGAAACCCGCATAGTTGCTTTATTATACGTAAGAATATAAAAAAGTGTTGCCAACATAACAATATTAATTCAGCTTCCAACACCCCCACTAGAATTTATATAATTTAAAATTTCAGCCCTAAAGCTTTCGAACACTTAATATGTTTCATCGGACTCAACGGCTTCGTCAACACATCTGCAAACATATCATCTGTAGGTAAGTATCTCGGTTGAATCTTCTTATCGTTGTATCTTTTCTCGATTTAACCATAATGCCTCTTGTATTGCATAAGTCATGGACATATATTTCGCCTCGGTCGTAGATAACGCCACTGTAGGTTGTTTCTTCGAATTCTATGAAATCGAGCTATTTTAATATTCAAATGCACCCGTTTTAGATCGTCTCTGATCTAAATCGTTTGCCCAATCTACATCACAATAACCAACCAAATCAATATTTTGATTGTTGAACTCAATTTTTGCATTCGACATTCCTTTAAGGTCTTTTATAATTCGCTTTACCGCACACCAGTGTGCTTTACCTGGGTTTTTATTAAAACGACTCACATATTCACTGCAAAACTTATATCTGGTCTGGATATATGGGATGCAAATAAAATACTTCCAACGGCTTGTTGATAAGGTACATTTTGCATCTCATTGCAGTCTTCTTGACTTTTCGGACACATCTCACTTGATAACTTTTGATTTACATCTAATGGCGTAGAGACAGTCATGCAATCAGTCATATTAAATTTAGCTAAGATTTCTGTAATGTACTGATCTTGTTCGATCCAAATCTTTTCCGCTTTCCTATCGCGTGTAATTTGTATCCCTAATACATAACGAGCAGGACCAATATCTTTCATTTTAAATGATGTCATCAATCAACTTTTTAAATTTTATTTTTCGTGATTAGAGATTATCAAAAAATTATCATGTATACGGCAATTATGATTATTCGGTTCCACTGAATTTTGAAATAAATACATGGATCGACTTTCAATTTTACATACTTTTCCGTTCCTTGCGAAACAGTCAGGTTGGATCATATGTATCTCCTCTTCCAAATCACCTTGAAGGAACGCTGTAACCGCATCCATTTGGTCAATATCTAAATTGAGCTTTGCTGCCATCGCCAATAAAAACGTATTGAACTATATCTCACGACAGTTGAATATGTTTCCTCGTAGTCTATTTCCATTTTCTGAGCACAACCTTTAATGATCAATCTATAGCTTTATGTTGCGCAATCTTCTCACTAACATCTCGCTTTGCTTTAAAAACCCACTTACAGTCAATTGTTTTTTTATTCGGTGGTAAATCGGCTTGTTCCCATGTATGATTTTCGATTAATTAGCTTTTATAGCGTTTTTCTAAAAATTGAAGTCTGCTCCACTGAAAGCTTCTTCAGTCTTTAACGGCTCATTCATCTCAAATGATATTACACTGTATGAAACATAATCATTTAAATTGATCTGTTTCGGCACTCGCGATGATCTTCTAACTTCGACATTGTTATCAACATTCACATCATTCTGTGGAATATAATCATCATTATCAGAGCCTGGACGAAGGATAACATCATCTGATTCATCGCTGATATAATACATATTTTCATCACTTTCTTCTGAGGATCTGACCAAATTATTATTATCAATAATATCTTCATTTGTGGTTATACCACTATCAGTTTGGTCTTCTTCCATATCCCCCACTGAATCAAATTTTGAAAATATGTGTAATACTCTGTGATATTTAACTGCATATATGCGACTGATTCGAAGAAAATAACATCACAACTGATAACTGTATTTTTCTCTTCAGGATTGTAGACTCTATACGCTTTCGATTCATCACTGTACCACACGAGAATACACTGTTCCGACTTTGTGTCAAATTTTTTTCGTATCTCTTTTGCACATGAACAACTACAACTAAATACTCGTAACCTCTTTAAATTTGGTTTTCTGCCGGACCACAACTCTTCCGGTGTTTTTCGTTCTATTAAACGATGGGGTGAACGATTGATAGTATATGCCGCGGTGTTTATAGCTCCAGCCCAAAATTTTTTATCGATTTTTTTTCAAACAACATGCAACGTGCTCTCTCAACTAGTGTCCTATTCATTCGTTCAGATACATCATTTTGTTCCGGTGTCTATACGGTTATTAACTGATGTTGGATGCCTGATTTTCGAAACAATGCTCGAAACTGAGCATTACCAAATTTTGTACCATTCTGTTGGTTAAATTTTTATCTTTTTGTTTTTTTTTTGATTTTCCGCAAAATTTTTGAAAACAGTGAAACAAACTAAAGCTTCAGATTTTTTTTTTTTAAATAAACAAAAACTTTTCTGGTATAATCATCAATAAAAACCATAAAGTAACGTGCACCTCCTAATGAAGTTTCTTCTATGGGACCACATAAATCTGAATGTACAATTTATCACTTGAACGCGATCCAACATTTTTGAAAGGAAGTCGAGTTTGTTTTTATTTTAAACAAATAGCACATTGACTATTTTCAATTTTGTTGAAATCAATACCTTCAGCTTGATCAACTTTTAATTTTTGAATACTATCAAAATTAATATGACCTATTCTACGATGCCATAAAGTTGCTGGATTATCTACTTGTATACGATTGATTTATAAAATATCATTATTTGATCTGTATTAACGATCTGGCTAACTAATAAAAGATTTGCACATATATTTGGAACGAACAACACATAACACAAATAACAGCTTCAACTGTCATACGGGAACTTTTAGCAGTTACGACTTCACTGTTCACTGGTTCTGAAATATCGTTTAACATCATCCGGTGCATTGTCATATGTGACAACCAGCCAGTATAAGTACCAGCCAGTATTATTTACTTTACTCATAAACTATGTTTCATTTTCTTTTTGTCCGGGCAATTCCTTGCAAAATGCCCTCGGTTATTACACTCGTAACTTCTTATAAACTTGGGATTAACCTTTTTTATTGACGTTTGATTCTTACTACTTAATGCAACAGTGCTACTACCCTGAGATACATTTTTGACATCTTGTATAGCAATTTATTTTTAATCGAGTCTGCGCTAATTTTTATTCCTGAACTTTCAATAGCCATTATCATCGATCTGTACTCTTCTGGAAAACTGGCTAATAATCAAGTACCTATCCACTCATCACCAACCGTAAAACCTATCGTATTCAGTTTATGCGCAGTTTATATAATTCTATTCACGTAATCTTCTATTGATGTGTAGTCAGCCAATCTGGTGGTTATTAAACTTCTCATTAAACCAACTCTTCGCGTTAATTTATTCATTTATCATTATTGACATTTTTTTTAAATCTTTTTTTATCTAAATTAATTAATTAATTAAATAATTTGTATATATTTTACTAAATAACTAAATATTAATTTTTTCTTTAATGAATATGTGTAATAGTTGAATAAACTGGCCGTACTCTATCTCTTGAAGGTCATTAAGATTGCAATAGTTGCTGAAAGAATTATATATGTAACTTCACACCATTATACCTTAGCGATCGTTGAGAAAATGATTTACAGTACCTTGGTATTCTAAAATGAGTATTCCTGAATCCGCAATTGCGTTTTCCAAATTTTTCCAAGCTTTTTTAGCTGACTTCGCATCTTGCACACGTACATAATTTCAGGATCAATTAGTAATGTAATTTTTGCTAACGCCTTAGTTACACTAACTGGTTTCTGATCATCTTTGATGATGCAATCCCTCAACTCCTCATGCTGAAGATATGCTCTTACAGCAACTTTCCAGGAATCATAATTTTCTCATCCAATTAATTTTGGAATTGAAAACGTGGTGCCTGACATTTTTTTTAATTATTATTATATTACTAATTGATTTATTATTTGATTTTCAACGATGGACTGGATCCATAACCTGTTGAAATACTGTTGTAAATCAACAATATTAAGCGCGGATCAAATAAAATATGGCTATGTACTTGAACATAAAATAAGAACGACATTTATTATACGTAAAAATATAACAATATTAATTCAACTTCCGACAATATTTAGTTTTATGAGCTGGTATTAAATAACAATTGTCAATTGTTCGATAAATCAGAATTTTAAATTTTGTTAATTATCATTTGGAATTATTATATTTTATTCAATAATTGTTAGTACTATTTTATATTTGTTAAAATTTTAAATAATAAATTATATTTTAGAGCTTAGTGCCAACTGTAGAAAGTAAAAGAAAAAAATATTCTTGGCTCTTACTTTGGGCAAAATTTCATTCCTATCTGAATAGGAACTAATTTTACCAAAGTAAGACGCCATTTGACACGATATATTGAGCAAAACCATAAAGCGCCAAATTATAAATTATCAACACTGGCAGAAAGAGCAAAACGTTGAGTAAGATTTTTTTTGCCAATCTGATATCGCTTCTGAACATTTTTCTGTAATTTAAAAATATTTAGACGGGGAGGGGAAATTTGTTTACGAAATGGACTACGTCGATTGGTTATATTTTTTTCAGCAGGAAAAATTACGTAAAGTCACCATTAATAGCGATTGCATCCAAAAAAATTTTATTTTATTTTTCAAAGACGAATATTTGGCATAATTATATGAAGTACCTTTCTTATGTAAATTAACTAAAATTAAACTGTAATGTGAATTAATATTTTAACTGTTCAATTTTTTAATTAAAATGTTGTCCCTATATAATATTGACTCTGCTGTACATATTTTTATTTATTTGTACTATTTATATATTTTACAATAAAAATTATTTAAAGGTTAGAACGATTTATGTAATTTATTTAATCTATATACTCGTATAAATTCTAAATACATATATTTAGAGCTTTTCGTATCTATATCTTTTTAAAAAAGAAAAAGTTTAACTAAACCACAAGAAATAAAAGAATATATTTATATACATATAGGTATATACAATACAATTTTGATAAATAGAAAATCGATTTTTTTTTCGGGCGGATAAGACAGTCGAAAACAGAATAAGAAAAATGCTGAGCACGTAAATCTTTGGGTGAATTGGATTTTACTTATTTTTTCGCTCCTTCGTTTCTTTTCCATTTTAATACATAACCTTTAGTTTCCAATATACAATTTTATAAAATTCAAAAAAAAATAAAAAATTAATCATCCCCCACAGAAGCATAAAATATAAAAATGGCTAAAAAATGGAAAACAAAACTTTTGATTGTGCTATTCTGTACCAGTTTATATATTTTTGGCAATAGCAACCAAAAAGTTTATGTAAATGAGTTTCGTTGTCATTGGTGTTGTCTCTTTTTTCAATTGTTCCCTACAACTATCTCTATATGGTTATAGCATTTTATTTTTATAACATAAAATAGGTTAATCAATGAAATTATAACAAAAAAAAAAAAATAATAATAATAATATGTATTATGTTTAAATTAAATACAAGTTTGTTTTATGTAGTCAAAATGAGCTTAAAATAATCGTAAAAAAAAAAAAAAAATTATTGATTAAAATTGCTTTTGTTGTTGTTTTATGTTTGTTATAATAAGTTTTATCAATAAATTTTATGAATTATTAATTTACTTTTTTTAATTAAGCGTTTATTTAAATATGACGGAAATTTCATTGAATGCGTGCAAATTTCTTATTACCTAAATAGAAAGGCATAGCTTCCACCTATCAAAGAAATTTTACATTTCCTGAACAAATGTTTGATTTTGAGATAGTGATTTCAGTTTAACTATACTCCTGCTTACAGGAAGCGACTAAATTCCGTAGTTTTTTGCAAGAAATTGAATTTATTTTGTTTTTTTTATCTTTTTCACATTTACACCTCTTCTTCTTTATAATCGTTTGTTTGTGCGGGATAATCATTGAAACTATCAAACCTATTATAATGGGACTTGCACCACTGGACACGGTTTCGTCTTACAGAGCTATAGTCCAGTCATTATGTCCAAAAAAAGGCAAAGAAATGCAAATGAACCGAACTGGCTGATTTATATATTGTGTTTCTCCGCCATCTTGAAGAAACGGGTAAATATAGTTTTTTGCGATAACTCGGCTCCTAGATTTAAACATATTTTTACTATTTTCTCCTTTATCACAATACATATCGAAAAAATATCTACTACCAAACTTGTAGAGCATTTTAATACCTGCAATGCCATCGAGAGTGTTCCATGACCATCGAGGGTGTTGATGCTGAATTCCGCATCATCAAACACGAATTGATAAAACCAAAATTTTCAAAATACTGCATTCAGCTCGATGAATAAATGAATTCTCAAAAATCGTAATGTCTTGGTATGATGCACAGAATCACATTGCTGATATGGTTCTTTGAACAGCATTTTTTGTACAGGAACGTTCCAATACCAATCTGTAACGGGGAAAAAACTGAACGACGACGTACAGCTGTTATTATTGCGTGAGTGATCGATCGTTGTAAAGTTTTTCTTCCAATTTTCCAATGCACCACGTTTATCTTTTGTAATGATTGCAGAATGGAAAACTTTTTAAAGTCTCAGGAACAGCGGCTTCGACATATTTAACGAATTCATTTGATGGGGATAATTATTTTTATCGTTTAAGGCACCTCTAAAGTCCTCGCGGATAACCGCCGCAGCTTCGCGAATAACTCGTAGTCTTTCTTCGCGACAGTCTGTTTTTTTCTTCGTACCATTTCATCGTATCTTAAAACCGGTATTCCGAAAACAAATCACGTAATCGGGTCGTTGTTTATAGCAAAGCTCCTAGATATATAAGCCATCAGCATCGACCCTTTAAATTAAGAAGCTTAATTTAAGGGGATACATTTTACGATTTCCCATAAGAACTCATGTAAAATTGAACATTTTTGATTAAAATTTTATGAATGAAAAATACTCGTAACAGAAAATGTTTTTAGGTTTATATTTAAATCAAACCTTTGAGTATAACATATTTTAAAACTAATAATTTAAATTTAGTAATTTTATAATTATAATTAAAAATAAAATTGTACAAATTTACTTTTTCTTTGTAATTTGTATGTATATGTAAAAAAGTAATGTAAATACAGTATAAAATTAATAAAATCGAAATCAATGACGTAAGATATTATGAAGTTAGCTACACAAGGTTTTTTTCGTTTTCGAAAATTCGAATTTCGAATTTTCAAAATATTTTTAACAGTTCAATAATTATGTTAAATATTTATAATATTTTTAGCGTATTTCTTATGAAATACATTCGCATGATCGTTAAACTTGCTGAAACATTATTTTGGATTGTTTTGCTGAAATTTTTATTTAAATATTTCAATATTTTTATTACCGCCATCTGATTTCCAACACGGAAACTACACGTCCATTTTGTTTTTTAAATATATTTAATTAGTCGATTTTATAAGTAGGTGGCACTAATGGTTTATTATAAAAAAAAACTTGAACGATTGGTTGACGTCATGTCATAAAGATGTGTTTGTAAATAAGGGGATTTTATATATTAAGTTCGAATTTTAACCTGACGGCTTGTATATCTAGAAAGAACAAATTGTTCGATCAGCTTTCGATTCAATCAGCTCGCAAAGTAATTGTTGGACTCCTTTTCCATATTAGAAAAACACCAACAGCAAATAGGGTTCCAATTTCTTGGCTCTTCCATTAGAAGCGCTTTTGTACCAATGGAACAACCACAACATACGGATGTATTTGGAAATTGTTTGAGACCCATTAAAAAAACCGAAAGCTTTTCTGTAGCCTTCAAATTGTGTACAAAACAATTTCCTTATTGCATCATTGATAGAAAAAGGAAGGATGCTTTTCGAATGGTACGTAGCTTTTCATTTTACAAAGATGAATTTTCAGATCAAGGCTCATCATCAAATTTTAAAGTTATTCACTTTTTGTAAAAAATTAATCAAATAGGATAAAACAATTTTGAAATATTTCACTGAAAAATGAATAAATTTTTGGAAAAATATAAATTAAAATTTCCCGGGATTTACGATGAAAGTCCCAGAAGTCGGGTTTATACAAATGTACCTATTTTTCCGGGAAATTTGTCCCGGGAACTCCGGGAATAACCCTCTATACCAGAGGCACATTTTGGTAAATTATACCAACAGTGTTGTGTAATATGTTTTACCTGATGCTGTGTCAACAAATCGATCAAAGTTATCAAATGCTACTCCCGTAAATAACCCATTTGTTCTAACAATACCTTCAATACATAATGTGGATTACCTGGAAGATGAAAATGTAGCCTCTGTTTCTAATTTTGCAATCATATGGTAGCTGCAGCAGTGACCATACCTATTTATGATCTCAACAACTTTTGAAGAACTCATTTTACTTTTTAGCGTAATATCACAGATAAGAATAGACAGATGTGGATCTTGTATGGGCCATATTTACATTCTAAATTTCAATACCAAATTCCAATCCAATCCTTTTAGAGCAGGACGTACATTTCTGTCTCTTTTTATCTTTTTTTTTACGTATGGCTATTTTGATTATATCAAAGCAAACATAAACCAACTTCAAACAACATTTTATTTTGTAATATATACGTCCTGCTCTAAATGGATTGGATTGGAATTTAGTATTGATATTTAGAATGTAAATATGGCCCATACAAGATCAATATCTGTCTATTCTTATCTGTGGTAATATGTTTACTTACTAGTCTTAATTTTTCCACGTGAAACATTAAAAATTAAATCTTTAGCCAATGAAGAACTTTTTCTTTCGCATTCGATGCTCTGTTTACATTTGTAACGACCACCACCCAATACTGACGAAAATAGTCTTTTATTACTTGTGGTGTCGTACATTCAACCTTCAGTAAATCAGAAGTTTTTTAAATTTTCTGGTAATGATATTTTTTCCATATTTAAAATTGTACCACCTGGCAAGTAAAGAGTCTCACTAAAATGACCTGTCTTTTTGAAAATATGTTTTTTTAGGTAAATATATTATTCTGTCTCTTTTTGCCTCAAATTTAAGCCGTAAGTCTTAGCTTGCCTCAAATATCTTTTTTAGAAATCTACGAAAATTAATTTTGAAACCGCCTGGCAACATTTTAGACCCGACTAAATGATCTGACTTTTATATTTTATTAAATACCAAATTAAAAGGTAGTAAAATTTCAAAATGCCTCAAGGATATTTTCTGCAAAAAAAAAATTCGCAACTTAATAAAATCAAGGGTTGACAATACCCCGCTACCCTTCAGCCAGGTCTTTAATTTTGTGTTTAGACTTTAGACATTGCTAAAGAACTGTCACACAAATTTTCATATTGCCTCAAATACCAACTCAAAATTGTATCATTTGTACATATATACAAACATTTCGTTATCGAAAGCTTAGGTCAGATCTCCAAAAAGAATAGAAAAAATGTGAAGACTTGCCACCTCTGAAAAATAGGAAAACTGAACACTGTCCCATTTTCCTATTTTAAAGAGGTGGTAACTCTAAACGTAATTCTTATTTTTGTATGTGCTGTGTAATTTTCCTTTTAATTAGATTTCACCTAAATATGGTTTATACATTTTTATTGTAAACTCTACTATTCATATAATTATCGACAAATTAGCCCATCAAAGGAAGTAATAATAATAATAATTAACCGTTTTATGGGGAAAATCTGACGCCAAAAACTATTTTGATAAATAACCAAAAAGTCTGTCATCTCTGGCGTCTCTGAAATTATTCACATTGTGTTTATATTAGTTTAATATATAGAAAGAACTAATAATGTACATTGATAAAAAAAAATTCAATTTTAAATGAATCACTTCCACCCACTTTATCGGCCACCAAAAAATAAAATTTTCATATAAATTTATTTTTCTTTATTTTTAGATAAACAAGAAAATTTTCATTTTCTTAATTTTTTTTTCTCGTAATTTTCTTCTGAGATGAAAATCATGGAACGGTGACAAAAATAAAAAAATAAGTAAAAAAAAAAATCTTTTATTTTTAATTTAAAAAAAAAAAAAAACAAACGACGAAGAAAAAATAAATAATATAAAAAATTTGTTTTTATGTTTTTTTAATTTTTTGGTCTTTCTAATTTTTTCCACTTTCTATTTTCATTTTTATTTAATAATATGTATGTGTTAAAAAAACATTAGTTATTTTTTTTTATTTAATTTTAATTGGAGAGGAAACAATTTAAATAATTTATTTTGTTTTTACTTTAATTTTATTTAGTTGTCCGTCTTTGGAGTTGACTATATATTTTTTTTTAATTTAATTAAAATAAAACCAAAATAAAATTTTTTAATGGAAATTACAAAATAAACAAATACAAAACAAAAAACTGATAATAAATAATTTATTATTAAAACCCAATTTTAAAGACGTCTGAAAGGAAACGTCATGACCGGATGTGAGGGGCTACGATGCACCTGCAGGCGCTGAGTCACCTGCAGGTTTACGGCTCAACCCTGGAGGCACTTACGCAAGCAATACTAATACTTATATTGGGCGTCGCCATTATTGCTTCAAATATTTTAATTATCGCATCATTTTTAAACTATAGAGGTTAGTTCGAAAAATTTCTGGTAATTTTTAAAAATTTTAATTTTTTTTTTTGTTTGTAAATTTTAGGTCCATCAGAAGTTATAAATTATTATTTGCTATCGTTGGCGGTCGCTGATTTATTATGCGGTTTAGTAATTGTTCCATTATCAGTGTATCCAGCATTTACCGGGTCATGGATATATGGAGATGTTGTTTGCCGTTTTGTAGGATACTTAGAAGTAACATTATGGTCAATAACAGTATACACATTTATGTGGATATCAGTCGATAGATATTTAGCTGTTAGAAAACCTTTACGATATGAAACGGTCCAAACGAAAACGAGGTAAAATACATACATATAAATTTTAATTTTATTAGCGCCAATACATCAAACTTTTTTTTTTTCTAGATGTCAATGTTGGATGGCATTCACATGGATATCAGCCGCAATGTTATGTTGCCCCCCATTATTAGGCTATAATAAACCATTATATGATGAACGAACATCAATATGTATGCTAGATTGGGGTAATATGGCAGCATATAGTGCTACATTAGCTATATTAGTTTTAGGCCCTAGTGTTATATCAATTGTTTATAATTATGGTTATATATTTATAATGATGCGTCGTTTAAGATCTGGTGCACCAATCCACGATAAAGAATATGCAACAGCATTAGCTGAAAATTTATCAAATCCTAGTCATATAATGTCATTTAGTTTAATTTTTGTATTTTGGATATCATGGGCTCCATTCATCGGAGTACGTTTATATGAAGGTGTTACCGGTAATATTATTCAAAATCCATTGATACATTTTGGTATTGTATGGATTGGTATATTAAATTCATTTTGGAAATTTTTAATTATAATATCCATGTCACCACAATTTCGTTTAGCATTAAGAATATTTATTTTAACTATTTGTTGTAAAACTAGGGGTAGATTACAAGCTGAACTTATCGGATTAGATCCGGATGACTAGTAACTTGTATAATTTTTTTATCTTTTTTTTTTTTATTTTAACCCCAAATTTCCAATTCGAGCAACTAGAAATGCAAAATTAATTCTATTTAAATAAATATTAAAAAAAAAAAAAAAACGAAGAAAAAAATTATATAATTTAGTTTAGTCAATTTCTGTATCGACAGTCAGACAAGTCACAGTTTGTTTTTTTAAAATACATATATGTATTATTTAAATATGAAAAATAAAATCGATTAAATTATAAAACAAGAATTTTTAATTCGATTAAAAATTCAAATTTTATAAATTAATCAATTTTTGTACAATACAATTATTTCATTTATTATTAATATATATTTTCGATTTTAATTATGCAGAAATATTTTTTTATTTATTTATTAGACTTATTTTAATTAAATTTTTTTTTATAAAATTTTGCAAATACTCAAATATGAAAAATGAAATAAAATAATTATAATATGTGCCTTCAAATATCCAAATTTAAAAAAAAAAATAAAAAATAAAATAAATGTTCCTAAATAACATCACTTAAAAATTAAACAAAAGCACATTCTATTTGCAAAATTGTATTTAAAAAAATTAAATTATCTATCAGTAGTTAATTTTTAGTAAAAATAAACTAATTTAATACGATCACAATAAATAATTTATAAACTAAAATCAATCTAATATGAATCAAGGGCGCATAAACAAAAAAAAAAATTAAAAAATGTTCACAATACACAAAGGCATCGGATCAATTTACTGAATTAAATATTAAATAGAAAACTGAATTTTCTTTTGTTATCCACTTACAATTTTTACTAAATATGCAATATAACGGTAAAATGTTAATAATATAGTATTATTTAAGGCTTCGTCAGATCTCCTCGAAATAAATATTAAACATCCCCCTTGACTATATGCTATCAAAGCTGTGCTGTGACTATAAAAAATATTTAAAAAAAAAATCGAAATAACAAATACAATTATTAAAACTCAGGTAAAAAAAATAATAAATAAATACAATTTTAAAAGAAAATCACACAAAAAAATTTCTGCATAATCTTATGTTAATTTTTCTTTATTAGTTTAAATAATTATTATTTTATATTTTTTTTTTTTAGAAAAAATTCAGTTAAAACAACAAATAAATAAAAAATATATATAAATAGATTTCGGCTTTTTTTAATTAAATAAAATAAAATAGATAATTAAATAGTTGCCAATATTCCAATTTAAAAATAAAATTATAAATAAAAGTGCATTTAAATTAAAATAAATAAATAAATAATAATTAAATTGTAAAAAAAAAACAAAAAAAAAATATTTTTTTTTTTTAATACGCACATTTTAAACTTAAATTTTCATTTTCTAAATTTTAAAAATCGCTCATTTATTTTAAAAATTTTTGTTAATTTCAATTAAACTATATAAATATATAAATCAGTATTTAAATAAAGAACAAAAAAAATTAAAATAAAATACAAATTTCAGGGCTTGTAATAAATAAATTTAAAAAAAAATCATAATAATAATCATATTATATTAAATAAATAAAATTGATGAGTGAGATTTCTTATAACAATAATTATTTAAAACTTAAAATGATATTATTTGAACTATATTTTATAATTTCAACAAATTTTCAAAATGCTGACCGATTTATTCGACTGCGATTTTCTTTTTAAATAGCGTTAAAACTATTTATATTAAGTTTTCTGACTAAATAATTATATTTAATATACAGACATAAATAACAAAAAAACCGAATTTTAATTTTAAAAATTTATAATTTTTTTTGTTTTTGTAATAATAAATTAAATTAAATTTCTTATATACATATAATAATTATATATTTATAGTAGTAAAACGAAAACTATTTATTCTCAAACTTTTAAAAAGAAATAAATTTAATTAAAATTTAACTATTTTCTTTCTTAAAAATATATATATTTAAAAATCACCTATATTTTTCCCCGTGGTTAAGGGGTCACCGTATTCATAGAATATCTTCTGCTTGTCGTTCAGCACAATGACTCGAAGAGAACGAAAATTATTGAAAGCATTAACAATCTGTTCTAAAGGAACCACCGGAATCGAAGGTATTTTCAGTTAAAAAATATTTATTTTTTTTAATTTATGTATGACATTAGGAAATCGTTGGGTCTAATCCGTCTTGCGCATTAAAACTGAGTAAGTAAAATAAAATTGATAATAAATGTTGTATACATCATTAAATCTAAATATAGCATGCACAACAAATGTTTAAGTGTTTAACATAAATTCTGCGCCTGAATATATGGGACTGGTTGTACGCAAACTAAATTATTAAAAGCTTAGTTTATGTTTTATTGTGAAGAAATGACAGATTGTTAATGAACTGTTGTAGGCCGTTACCTTAGACTTTCTTAGTATTTAAAAAAAAAAAAATTATATAACGTATTAACTAATATTTAAATCTTAGACAAACATAAAACCAAAATAATTAAAGAAAATTATGCTCGTGACAAAAAATAATTAATTAATATTAAACAAAAAAGAAAACATTATATAATTCGAATAATAATACTGTAAAATAATAAATTAAATTCTAAACGTTAAAAATATATATAATTAAATTATTTTCACTTTTTAAATGTAAAATTTATAAAACAAAAATTATATAAATAAAAACAAAATTAGAAAAATAAAAATCTTGATGTCTTTTTTCTGGCTCATATTAATTCAAATAATAATAAAAAAAAAAAAATAATATTTGTTGTTATTAAAAAAGTTATATTGAATTACAACGAAAAAAAAAATATATTTTTGGTTTGTAATTAAACAACATAAAAAAAAACTAAAAAGCATGTCACAGAGAAATAATCAAAAAAAAAAAAATTTAATTAATTAATACAAAATTATTTATTACCTACTACTAACACAAAAAATTTGTAGATTTAATAAAACCAAATTAATAAATTTATTAAAAATATAACATTTATTTTATTTTCTCTCCTTTCATAAATTAAAAAAAAAAAAAAAATATGCTGTTTCCACAGGGCCTATAAAATAATAAATAAAGTAAAACAAAAACGATTAAAATATATGTATATTTAAACTTCTACCGTTTTTTAAGTGCTACTCTCGAACCATACTATACACGCTATTTTCTGAAACAATTAACAAGTAATTGATTTCCCTTTTAAATCTCAAACATAGTAAACGCGCATGGAAGGCTTTTAATCAAGAACCGCAGAATTAACCCACATTCTATTTTATGTTTTGATTTTAATTTAAATGCTTATTTTATCTAATTTTAGTAAAAAAAAAAAAATATAATTAATTATTCACAAATTATATATTATATTATCTGTGATAATAATTAAAAAAAAACAAAAAAAAAAAAATAAACAATTTAAAATTAAATAATATTAAAAAAAAAACAAACAAAACACCAATAAATTAATTATAATAAATAAAATTAATAATATTGACTAGTGACAATGCGATTTATAATTAAAAGTATAATTATTATTATTATTATTATTATGTTTGGCTTTAGTTCAAAATGTTTTATTTAATAAATAAAATTAATATATGATAAAATAATACTTAATACATAAAATAAAAAAAACGCTCATTAAATATTATATAATTATCATATAAATAAATATTACAAATAATTAAATTGTTGTTTTTATTAGTAAATATTTGTAATTAAATTATAAACAAAATTTTTTATATATATTAAATAGTAAATGAATAGTATTTTTTTTTAGTTTTAAGAATTTTTAACTAATTAAAAATTATATTTGATGTACATATATGTATGTATATTTATTTTTATTATATTGTATATACATATAATACATATAAATATAATATATTTATGAATATATTGAATATAAAAAATATATCGCGCTAATATTTATAAACATAAATATATATTTAATTATTATAAATTATTACTATTATTATATAAACATATATTACCAGTTAGAAAATAAAAAAATAAAAAAAATAAAAATGTTTATAATTTTTAAATAATTATTTTAAAATTTTATTTTTATTTAATAAATAATTTTACAAATAAATAAATAAATGACAATCAAACCCAAAAATCAAAAAGTCTATCATATTAATAAAATTATTTACAAAATAAAAATTTAAAATGTTTTAAAAAAATTAATTAAAAATTATAGATGATTAAAAAAAAAACTCAATTAGAAAAGTTATATAAAAAAAAATTTTAAATTACAAAACAAATCGGTGAAAAAAACAAAATGATCAACAAAAATTATGATTAAAATTAAAAATGAAACTTGTAGACGCTTCCGAGGAAATTTAAAAATAAAACATGAATAAATTACTTTAATAAAAATATAAAAAAATTGAAAAAAAAAATATTAATTGAAAATTCAATAAATATCATTGTTTTAGAGTTTGAATTAAAATTCATTTGTTTTATTTTGTAAAACCCTCAACAACAAAAATTTGAATAATATAATTATAAACATGTCATATAGGCAATGGACATTAAGAGAAAAGCGCAGCCTCAGGTTGGAATAAAAGTAACGGGATGAAAAACACCATCTATGCAGACAACGCTGAGTAAAAGTGAGACCCACATCATAAATGATTCGAGGTTGTGGGACAGATAGTATCTATAAGAAATAAGATAGTTTCAGCCGAATCCGTGGTCTCGAAGTTATATATTCGTTTTAAAAACGCTTGACAAAGGTATCACTTGTGTTTTCAATCCGTAAGCATAATGATTTAATTTAATTTATAATTAAAACCACTATTTTTAATACTACTCTGAAGTACCCGGCGTTGCCCAGGGTAAATAAAATATTTTTATTTGTATTTTAGCAAAGATGGCACTAAAATTTCATTTTTTTTTTTTTAATTAATTTATATCGTTTTTCCAGTGTGCCCTTCAAAAGATGGTAAAACATATTTTAACTACCCTAACTTAAGGGGATCGTCCTTTCATTTAACCATTTATCTAAACTGAGTGCTGTAATTTTTTTTTAAATCGAAATTTTAGAAAACAATTGTTGGGCACCTAGACCAAGGGGCTAGACCTCTTCGATCGAAAATACTAAGAAACCCTCCTAATTTTCGTATGAAACCACTACACAAAGTTTAAATCTGGTTGGATGAACAGTGTGGAAACGTATAAATAGCACACAGACATAATTTATATATTCCTCCACTATTGCAGCCAGCGGCGTAGGGAAGGAGGGGTTACATATTATAAAATCATTACATGGTGATGTACTGATCCACACAAAATAATTTATAATTCGAATAAACACGTTAACCTATGTTTGATTCTTTACATAAAAGAAATGTAAACAAAGAGGCATAAGCCGTGTTTTTTATAGATCTGTGTAGACCTTTTCCAGATTAAGTCGAAATTAGATTACCTAAGCGAAGTTAATTAAAATGTTTACGCTTCTACCTATAATAACAAAATTAGCACAAAATATTTGTCAGATTTTTACTAGTACTCTCAACCTGGATAATCTCTCCAATTGGAGAGTTCCAGGGAGATAAGCCGTCTTTAAAATTACCCACGAAACATAATCGGTGGGGAGCGACTAAATGGATTGGCATCATTAAATATTAGCAGAGATGTGGTTATATAAATAGACTGTGCCCTCTATGAATTGGCCTTAGTGTCATCGTCATGACGAATCATTATACAACTATAAAAAATTAATAAAAAATTGAATTCTAATGCATTATTAAGAACCCCCCCCCCCCCCCCACTCGATGAATTTCTGGCTACGCCACTGATTGCAGCAATGTAATATTTCCAAAATTTGCTTTACATGATTTGATATAAAAACGCACAGTTTGCGTACCCTCGTATAACACGGTTAAAAAACTTATTTCTATTGCATTAGTGTATAGTAAGCTTTGAAAATGAAAAAAAATTCAAAGTTTCAAATTAACCAGTTAAAAAATTTGAATTTCGATTAATTTTCGGAATTGTTTTATGCTTATTTGATATACATATTTCGATTTAAAAACAAAAATCCAAACAAAATATTTTAAGTCTCGAATCATTAATTTTTCACAAATACATTGCTGTAAAAGTCGGAATTTAAAGATGCACACCACTCAATTTGCTGCATTAATTATATCAAAGCGACGAAACCCGGTACCGATAAGATAGAAGAACTTTTTCATATAAGTACATAATGCGAGATATTTATTTTCAGCAGATTAAAAGCAGGGTTAAAATTTAATTGGTGTACTTCAAAAGGTGTTTTTATTTTAAATATAATTAGAAATACAGCATCGCGCATTTGAATACAATTTCTCAAGTGAATTGAAATAAAATCAATACAAAAATAATTTGTTGGGTTTATCGCAATGCTTATGCTTGGCCACATTTTTTGATGTTGCTCTCGGAGCCAAAACACACAAATTTTTTGAAGTTTCTACCCTTGGAATGAAGGTGCATTCTGTTCTACGTAGCCACATACATAGAAGTCTCAATTAGAAGGATCGAGTACTGCCTATCTGTTGGCTAAAGATCTGCCTACGGTGCTCGCTGTCAGTGTTAATTTCTAATTGGTTTGTTTTACGTGGCATGTGAGACAGAACTCCCATATCATAAGAACCTCTTGATTCAGGCAAATGAGTTCTATGTTAATAAAAATGTTTCCCTCAAGTTCTTCATTGTGTTTACCTTTTTGGTTTACATAACCGAAGAAGTTGGCGTCAATACTCCCTCGATGAGGCGTAGATTTACAGTTGAACTCGGGTGTTGTCATTTAAATTTGTTTGACTTGCTTCCAAAGGCGGATTTTACGAATACTACCGTTATCAATAATAATCATACAATTATAACATCAATCATAATACAGTCACACCATCGTACCATAAAATCATCACACCACCATACCATAATAACAATATACCAGAATACTATCGTTCCATCTAACATCACCATCACCGTTAAAAAAATAACGAAATAAAATGTCGATTTATTTTTGATTTTGCACTAAATATCTAAAAATCAGCTCGGTCGAGGAGAACATGAGGAAGAGATAACAATGTTTCCTATGTTTCTTCTAGACTATTTAAAACTATTCGTTCAAAATTTGGAAGCAATCGCTCGAGTGGATCAAGAGCTTTTGTGGAAACCACATACTTACAAACATACTTTTCTTCTTTATATATATATATATATATATATATATATATATATATATATATATATATATATATATATATATATATATATATATATTTATTATGTAAAGGGTGGGCCAATAAGAGTTTCACCATGTGAATTTATTATTATTATAAAAATTGGTTGGAACAACCGAGGTTCTGCACTCAATGCCACAAAGGGCCTACGGTGCAAACCAGTGATTCTATCCTAAATCGCGAACGTGTGCTGCAGTCTTAATAAACCGTAGTAGTTTGGGCTAAAACAGGGAAGATAACTGATCTTCAACAATAGCGCTAGAGTCAAATATTTGCAACCTAATTCCGTCGAAAGCAGGACAACTGTACACGAAGTGAATGCAGTCACCATCGTCTTCAATACAATCCTCGCATGCAGCATCCTGAGTCAGCAACATTCGCTGAAGGTGTATTTTAAAATGGCCGTGCCCAGTAAGAGTCGCGATCAAGACTCTAAACTGGTTCCTGCCGAGAGATAAAGTTAAATGATAAAGAAGCAACTCGTTCGGGATCGACAAATTTAAACCCAACCCCGGCTTTTGCTGGAGAATCAGCAATATCATTGCCCTCAATGCCATAATGAGCAGGAACACACAAGATCCCCACTTTATTGTTTGAACAGAGAAGATGAATAAAGTATTTACGGTCCTTACCAAATTTTCACACATAGTCAAGGGATTATCCAACGAATTCAGCACAGGAAAGCTATCTGTACAGAAAACAAAATTTTTATTTGTAACGGCGAGATTCAATGCTTCAATTACCAAGAGCATTAAAGAAATTGCTTCCGCTTGAAAAACTGTGTAGTACCCACCTATAGGCAACCTGATAAATTCAGATGAAACGTAAAGCAGTACATTCCATAACCTGAACTATTTATTGGAGCGGGAACCGTCATAAATTAAAACTATCGACTCATACGTGTTCTCAAGATATACAGTGATCTCCACTGATATCTCAAAGCAATAATTTGTAGACTATTGAGTTTAGTAACTGTAGCCTTTAATTTAACCACTGAGCACCATAACAAGGAAGCATACGATAACATCGGTAGAACCAGCGATTTATAGATGAAAGACAGCATTTTGGGAGTTAAACCCCATGTTTTCTTAAAGGCTCATCTATACTTCCAAAAGATGGCAGTGAATTTTTGAAGTTTATATTCCCTATGCGATTTCCAGGAGAGTTTGTCCAACAAGACATCTAAATGTTTAACGTGGTCAGATCTGTTAATCGGCCACACATGTACATACGTTCAACCAAATCAGTTTTAGAAGGGTTGAGAATAAATCCTTTCCACCACACCACGCTTCTACAATACGAATACGTAAAGCGTTCTGCGTTAAATCAGATAACACAATCAGGTGATTTCTAGCAACTGTAATAACAAGATCGTCAACGTAGCTTTGAGCAACAAAGCCTGCCTGCTGTAGCTCCATAAGAAGATCGTCAATCTCCAAAAGCCATAAATGGGGTGATTTAAGAAATAGTAGTTTTCGGTATAAAAGCTACATTACTCTTGCACTTGCACCAAACCTGAGGAACAATGCTAAAAGCAACGCAAGCTCTTTAAAGGTGGAGCAGGTGGTGCTTAATAATAGGAAAATCATGATGTAATTTAGTCGGGAAAATCCCATCAGGACCACCTGATTTGTACGGTTTAAAGGAAAAAATACTCCGCTAGTTACCAATCGGGAGCTTCATTGCAATTCTTTGGCGTTAGAGAGTGAGCATAAAAAACATAGTTTTTCAGGAAATGCATTTAAACATTTTGTTAACGACTTTTTTGAGTTGATAAGTAAAAAAGTGGGTCGAATTATTTTGCCATAACTTTTTTATGAAATTTATGTCAGTCAAACGGTTTGGGGAATATATTCTACACATAATAGGGAATCAAAAAATGAAATTAAAAAAAATCGAATTTTCGGATCGAGTTTCATGAGAACCTCCCCTTAAGGGCAGAGCCCTCATTGTTTGGTAATAAGTGGACATGCATTTTCAAAAGCCGCCGAGAATGCTTTTGTCAGCTTGGAAGTTTATAACTCAATGTCCTTAACCGAGCGAATATCCGTAGCAGGATGAATTAGGGAAATAAGTTTGAGAGAGAATAGATCCCAATCGGTTAACCTCCGAGCAGAACCCCTGTTATTATTATTAGTGCTACCCCAAAGAGTATGATGCAGAGAAAAGTTCAGTAAGTTCATCCTAAGGAGGAGGATGGGAAGAATCAAATGGAAGAAAGACTTGCCAGATTCGATAGATCTGAGAGATCAGCCCAACTGCATTCTTGAATAAGAGATGTTATCAGAAACATAAATGCAAGCTCTAGTTTTATAGACAGAATTCTTAGAATAAATTCTACCATTAGGAATGTTCACATCCATTTCATCAAATTCGAGCAGGTTGTTCCAGAGGAGCAATTTTCCAGGGTGTCATCCCAAATTTGGACAAACGGATTGATATGTGCCGTTGAAGCCGTGGTGAACATTTGGCCGATATTATCTTTCACACATAATTGTTATCGATCAATAAAGCAATAAAAATCATTCCAACGCAATAATTTTATATTTACTCGGTATTCACATGGTAAAACTCTTATTGGTCCACATTTTACTCTTATTGGAATGAACTGAGTGATTTCTTTCAGGGAAGTTTCAAACTAAAAATTAAAACGTAATTATTTGATTCCAAACAAAAATGTCCAATCTAAAAAAAAAATGCTTTTAGATTCCAATTAAAGCTTAAATGAATGAGTACAAATCTTCTGAGTATTTTTTCTTGTTGTTAACAAGTATTCCCAGAGATTTGGGCAATGTTCGGCTATACAGGTCGTATAAATCATGGCTGTTTTCATTTAAAATATTGAGTATTTTCTCTTGATTGCCTAATAAACAGCATCCACAGAAATTTTGGCGAGGTTCGACTACACTTGAGAGCAAATAAATGGAGCCATCACTGTTCTTTGTGTTTGCAAGTAAATATTCGATATACCATAGAGCTGAAAGTGTTATACCACCTAAGAGTTCATTAAATTCTCTTTAAAATGAGTATAAGTATATAAGTTACTGTAAACTGAAACAAACAAATTTTTGTTATTCATTCGCTTGCATCTTACTACATTTTGCATCTTATTAATGGTTTGATTAGTGATCAGATTATCCAATCAAATCATTCAATTAAGCAGCACAATCATTTGCTTTACTTGAAGCAAGTTATAGACAACGCGAATTGTCTCGATGACTTCATAAGGTCGATCTGCTGTACAACGAGTATATCTAAGGTCATGGGAGAGTCTGGTGCCTTTGTACGGGCACGAGGAACTAGCAGATGTCAAGCAAAAACAGTTGCATGAGGAAGAGTGGCGAACAGTAGATACACCATAAGGCGGTGGCTCAAAGAGAAGAATGTGCCATGACACGAAACTGCGTAACGTCCTAAATTAACCATAGCTCACCGGCGCTCCTTGCTTGAATTTGCTCGAGATCAAGTGAATTGGTCACTGGACCCATTGAGTTCGGTTTTATTTTCTGGGGAGTCTCAAATATGTCTAAATTGCAATGATTCCATTTTCCCAGTGTTGCATAAGGGAAACTATTAGCTTTGGCTTTGCTTCATGTATGATGCGGGAAAGGATCTCACTGGAAGCAAGAACCGAACTTGTCTTCATTAATGGAAACCTGACGTCACAGCAATTCTTCAATGAAATTCTTAATGATCACGTGGGACTTCACCCCGGTTCTATTAGCAATAATTTCCTTTTCGTGCATGATAATGCAAGACCACATAGTGCTAGAATCGTCAAAGAATACCTAACGGAAGTCGGAATTCGACAGATAATATCAACCCGATAGAACACTTGAGGGATGAACTGAAAATAATGATTCGGGCCAGAATTGCCTCTTTTCTATAATCCTTGATCTAAAAGTTGCATATACAAAATACATAGAAAAGTCAAGGAATAGTCGTATGGATGCTTGTAGATATAAGAGCAAGAGGGGTAATACAAAATATTGAAAATATAAATTCTTTTGTTACCTTGTTTGCTATGGTGTTTTGTTTTCATTATTATACTCAATTTTTAAGTGACATACATAAATACAAACAATACCAAAAATTCTCATCATATACTAAAATCAAGTGTGTGTTAGTTAGTCCGCACATTTCAGCTCCTGCGCGACAAAGTTTTTATTCAAAATGTTGTGTACTTTTGTTGTGTGTATTTTGGTTGCACTGATCAATACCATTAGCCATACCCCGCTGGAAATCGTCCAATATCAGTTTATAATGTTTGTGTATACTTATATAGCTTTCTAGCCTTCCCGTGTGTACACGGGCACTTTATAGTTAAATATATCGTCGAGTCCAAATAAAAGTATTCTGTGATAATTTCTGTTGTAATAATTTTGACATTATTTTGTTTGCAACCAAATTATCACAAGGACTACATGTTATAATTTTGACGTTTCCGAAATAATTTTTGTAGACCAATACATTTATAATCATTCGTAAAAGTGATAATGCCTCCACAATTTATTCGTTTTTGTGCTGAACCAAAAATTGTGTAATATTGTATCAATCAGGAATACATAATTTTAACTTGATAAGTACATAATTGTTAAATTCAATGCCATGACATCGTTAAATTATGGTTTTTAGATTATTAATACATTATGTAAAGCAAATATTGTTGGTCAACTAGCAATTTTATTTGTTTTAAATGCTCAATTTTCGTTTAGCGGTCCTAAGCAGCAAAACGTAACTGAAAATTGGGCAGTGATAATATCATTTTTCCAGCGGAAATCCCAAGCAGAAGGAGCAAAATACCATCAATCGAGTGTGCCAAACAGGTGATTTTTATGCCTGCAGAAATCGTTGTCTGATCTAATTTAGAAATATTTCTTCTACAGAACCTGATTGCTCTACTGGTTCCGGCAGGGCTAATGCTGAACAGCCATCAGGGAAGTACCATTACTATTTTCGATGTTTAGGCTTTGTATCTCTTTTTTCAAAAATAAAATTGTATGCTATTTCGCTTATTTAATTACGTTTTTCCTAATATACTCTCAACTTGTTCGAATCATCGTGCTATTTCTTCTCCACTTTATCAGCAAAAAAAAAAATTGTTTTTCGTTGCTTTACCGATTACGATGGAATTAGATAGTAAAGAAATTTATACTAATAGACAGAGATAGCAATAGCTAAAGCGTAATGATGTACAATTTTATACTTAAAAAAAGAGACATAAATTTAACGAACATCGAAAATAGTGAGAGTGACGGTAGAACAAGTCACTCCAGTCATTGTTTCATAACCTTGTTTCCACGTAAGGTTCAAACCGGCTTAAGTTGGATTTAGTGCTCATGGAAACGAGGTTGGAGTAGGTTTTCGTTAATTAAACTCGACAAAACTAGTGGAATTGAATAGAGTTGAAATCGCAATAAACGAAAGTATATTAAGGTTGGAAACACACCGAATTAGTCAAAACGTTTTCTTCTTGTCTTAAAGCACTTGCGGTCAAAATGCATATGATTGTATAGCGGTATGCACATTGAATCAGGCAAAACAATTTTATGTCAAACATTTTGTTTCATAAAACAGAGAACGGCAAACATTGTATTGTGCCTTATGGGTCCATGGCCATGCACACATAATAAACCAAAATTGTGTTAAGTTAAATTTGACTAACGAAACATTATTGAAGGCGATCATAGCCTTCCAATTTGTTTGATTGCATGTGGGCTATGTTTATAGGCCAATCTTCTTGCCTATTCAAAGCAAAAACGTTTTGACTAATTTGGTATGTCACCAGCCTAAGGATTTTTATTATTAACGCATTAAAAAAATATTACAATAATCAAATGTAAAAAAAATATTAATAAACAATTAAGAGCGCAATAGAAAAGTCCTAAGTTTATTTATATTGTACGTACAAGTGAAAATTTCAACTCAACCTAACTCACTTTCAAACGATGGACGCCATTTACAAATTAACGAGAATCTAATTTCAATTCAACCTAATCTCAATCCCCTTCATGGAAACATGGTAATATTTTCATATAATAAAAGAAAACGGTTATTGAAAATGTTGAAAAAATATCCACTTCATGGTTATTTTTTCAAAAATAGTTTTGAATTTAACTTTGATTTTTCAAGTTTCACCTAGAAAGTTTCAAACTTTCAAATTCTACTTACTTTGCGATCCTTGAGAATGACGGAATACGCCGGCTTCTAAAGTTTTTTTTTTAAATTAATAAAAATTGTTTAAAACTTGATAAAACCACATAATTATTTTATTAATTTTAACTAACTTCAAAATACTTAACTTTCATTAAGGAGATTCCGCAATAAACAAAACAAAATGGTCGATTGTACGGTAAAATTACTCAAACAAATTTTTGTGCCCGTTTAAAATTAAAATATTTTTTTGTTGCTAGATGTCACTGTCCGTGCCTCTGAGAAAAATGTAGTACTAGAAGAGAAATTACGGCTAACTTCATTATTATTATTTTATAACAAAAGATATTTTGACAAGTGCGTTCTATTTACCAAACAATAAAAGAAAAATATTGCGATAAAATACATAATAGCATATAAAAAATAAGTAAATAATACAATGAGTTTAGTTCTCTAAAGAATTCAATTAATTTAGAAGTTATAATTAAAGTACCAAAAAATGGCAGAAAATTGTGATAAAATTTCGCTCAAGTATGCGGAGCTCTCCATAAAGAAATTCAATGATATTGCTATACCAAATTGTTTGGGCCTTCTTAAAAATCATAAAAGCAATATTATAAAATCTGTAGCATTAAGTGATTGGGATAAGATAAGGAAAGAAGAGATTAATGCGACACGAATTGTGAAACAATTGAAGACAATACTCATTGAAATGGATATACTTCGAAACAGGATACAGCTCGATCAACTTGATAAATTTGATGAGATGACTCGCAAATCCAGGGAAAATGCAATCGAAGCTATACGAGAATATTTAGATCTTCAGTTAACGTCACCACATAACTCACGGCAAATTACTCGAACGAATACTTTCGATGAGGATAATTATGAAACCATTGAAAATCCCATTATACCGCATATTCAAAGTGATTTTCAACTCAGTGAGCATCAACTAAAATCTCAGCAAGCATGTCTCGAAGAATTTGAAAATCTTCAGCGTGAGGTAGAAGATTTGTATGGATTATACAAACAATTAGACGAAACAGTTATGGATCAAAAGGAAATGATCGATGTGATAGCAGAAAATGCAGAAGAGGTGGTCGTAAATACAGATCATGGGCAGCGTAATTTGCGAACCGCATTGCGATACAAGAAAACGATGTATCCCATTTGTGGTGCTCTATTAGGTAGTTGCTTAGGCGGACCAGTTGGATTTTTTGTTGGGCTCAAGGCTGGAGGCTTGGCTGCAATTGGTTGTGGCATATTGGGTTTTACGGGTGGTGCCGTCCTTAAAAAACAGGAAGATGAGCATGTTCAAGAAATCACCACTATCGCGGAGAAAAAGGATGAATGACAACGATTTTGTAGTATTCAATGAATGCTTTTACTTGATTGGGAGGTGATCTGGCCCAACAAAAATTCGATCCACAATGCAGCAAATTATTATGTTTTTTTTATTTTAAAAGTGTCTTTAAACATTTATAGTATTCTGTTAGTTATAAATATTTAGTGCCATTAATGTAATGGGAATCATGCTCGTGGAATCGCACACTGAGCTCAACGATACGTTCGGCTCGATATTGGCAATTAACCGTAGTATATTTTTTCTATAAACTGTTAAATTATAAATTTCCTTATTTATGCTTCCCGGTAAAGTTAAGTATGATGGTCGAGCTAAGCTAATTTCTCTTATAAATGTGACGTAGAATTTAATTAGCTAAAATTAAAAATTCTAAATTACGCTTATATTGCACCACAAAAATCTCAAAATAATTATGCAAGAATACATATCTGAGATTTCGTGGAGTTGTAGGTACAGAGTTAAAAATTTAGTTCGCTCGAGCATACCGACCGAGCTTTACAGTCAACCAAATTTATTCGTAGCTTAAATTTATTATTTGTATTATGTATTTATGGTAAGCAAAAGAAATACCAATGTTATTCGTTTTAAGGAGTTGGTTTACCAAAACAAGCAGCTTTCAATTGTTTTTATCTTGTGCAAATTAAAACCAAAGGAGATCACGGTTTAAATGGTTTCAAAGTTTCTAAATAAAAAAGTATAGCTATTTTATGAATTTAAAGACTTTTATTTGCTCTAATCTAACGGAATATATGCAGTTGTCCATAAATGATCGAACTTTCCTTTTTTCGCCTTTTCCTTATTCCTAAGTTTTTTCTTGGACTTATTTCTGCTCATCCACGCTGGATAATTGCCAAACTGATCTTTAAGTGTTTTTGTGCTGAAAATATGTTCTACTTTTGTCTTCTCATTTACGATTGCCACTTTTTCTTCCACGAGCTCAGGGTCATCCTTGATGTCTTTAACATCCCAGACGACTGGTTTTTCCAAAGCTAGTTTATATATTTCCTGCGGCGTTTTAGCTTTTTTGATTTTTTTTGCTGTAGTAATTGTGGCAATATCATCAACTTTCTTCATAATTTCATTACCATCGGCATCTATAAGGCCTAAAGTTTTCTTCAAACGATGAAGTTCTTTAACTGCATTTCGATCGCGTTTTATACGATTCATTTTGTCTGTACGTTTTCTGGATCGACCCATGATGTGAAATCTATAGAAAAATTAGAAAATATATGTAATTAAATCACAATATATTGTTAATTTTATATTACTTTATTTAGCACGTGTTTGTTTTGAAATTTATTTCACCAAAAAGAAAATGTCAGATTTGACAATTCATTTAGTTTTTAGGTTTGCCAACGTAAGAAAAGCAAATATATTTTAAGTCGGTATCGCAGTTTTATATTCCGGTCATTTTCGAGAGATGGCAGTGATTATGAAATGGCCAATAAACCAAATTAATTTTAATTATGTAATCTATAAAGGACATAACTACACTTTTCCATAGTAAACTTGCGGTCAATGATTTAGGCAGATTTATCGATAATGCAGTATTATTTGATACTTATAAAAACTGAGTACGGGATTACTTCTAAAGAAGTCAGCTTTAACAATTTTTAATTTTTGATCCAAAAAAACTATAATAACCTATAAAAGACATATCTGTCAAAAAACGGCGATAGATGGATTAAATCTAAAGATGGCACTACTAGTTTTTTTAAATTTTTTTTGTTGTATCGAAACAAAAATGTAAACAAAAGCCAAAACACAAATAAAACTGACAACTAGCCATGAATTATAAAAAAAAATAATTTTATTTTTTGTTTATTTACAAAAAATTAAAAATTGTTAAAGCTGACATCTTTAGAAGTAATCCCGTACTCAGTTTTCACGTATCAAATAATACTGCATTATCGATAAATCTGCCTAAATCATTGACCGGTAGTTTCAAATAAATTATAATACCTATGTATTTATAAAGGTCTTCGCTGTCAAAAAACGGCGATCGATAGATTAAATCTATAGATGGCACTAGTAGTATTTTTTAAATTTTTTTTTTGTTGTATCGAAACAAAAATGTAAACAAAAGCAAAAAACACGAATAAAACTGACAACTAGCCATGAATTATAAAAAAAATTAATTTTATTTTTTATTTATTTACCAAAAATTAAAAATTGTTAAAGCTGACATCTTTAGAAGTTATCCCGTACTATGTTTTCACGTATTAAATAATACTGCATTATCGATAAATCTGCCAATATCATTGACCGCAACTTTACTTTGGAAAAGTATAGTTATGTCCTTTATAGGTATTATAATTTATTTGGGTAGTTTAGATCATGTTTAAATGTCAAATTTTCTACAGGCTACCATCTTTCGGAAAACTCCAACTTTCACATAATGCCACTAGGTGTCGCTAAATATTTGCTGTCAAAAATTGTATGACATTTTCATGTATGCATTTTATAAATATAAACAAAAATAGTTTCGTGTCATAAAAGTGAATATTATTAGTACGCAAAACCTGCTAAAATTCTCTCTTGAGAAAGCCCAACGGAATGTATACCAATGCTATAAAAATATATATCATGGCGAATGTATTTGTGAAATAATATCTATTGATATTAAGTAGTGTGTGATATCCATTGGAATTAGTAGTGGTAATTTGTATTTTTTTTATATGGTTTTTCGTAGCGACCAATACACTAACCATGATATATTTTTAAATATGTGTAAGAGAGCTATACAACGCAGTCAGGCTTTCTCAAGAGAGAATTGTAGAAGGTTTTGTTAGTACGTAATAAATAAATTGATTTTGGCTGTCCCTTTTTGAAAAATGTTAGTATTTTTGATAGTGTAGTGACATCTAGTGGCAAACACTCTGTACTACTTTTTTGATCGTGCTGCCTCTTTCGGAAAACATGATATATAGCGATGCCCTTTAGCTTGGTTCACCAGATTTGTCCATTGAGCTCGTCAAGAAAATGGCAACTTGACGGAGTTAAAAACCGAGTTAAAAATATGTTATCTCGCTTTTTTTTTAGAAATGTCAGAAATAGCAAAACCTAAAACGAGAATGGCAAAAGAAAAAACAATGTTGGTATGCCTGAAATTTTGTGTCCACCAAGATAACATATTTTTAGCTCGGTTTTTAACTCCGTCAAGTTGTCATTTTCTTGACGAGCTCAGGCCGGTCTCATAAAATTAAAAATGTGAGATCTCACGACAGTGTTACCAATTTTTTTTTTACGCATTTTATTTTTTGTGTTTTGCTAATTTTTGACTTTTTTTAAAACTTATTTTTTGATGTT
This sequence comes from Tipula helvola, assembly GCA_963556165.1. NCBI lineage: Eukaryota > Metazoa > Arthropoda > Insecta > Diptera > Tipulidae > Tipula > Tipula helvola. The sequence continues at coordinate 120,845,542 of OY744483.1, forward strand.
TACATTTATACGTAGTATAAACATCGATAACATCCCAAGAAAAGTTTTAAAAATTAACAAAACACAAAAAGTAAAATGCGTAAAAAAAAAATTGGTAACACTGTCGTGAGATCTCACATTTTTAATTTCATGAGGCGGGCTTCAATGGACAAATCTGGTGAATCAAGCTTTTGTCGTTTTTTAATGCAAAGTGGCTAACATCTGGCGGACCTTTAACGTACGACTATGCGTCGTGCATTGCAAACTAAAACTGGCTCTTACCCCTGTTTGGTTTTGTATCAATTTTCTTTATCAACGACCTTCATGATTGATGATTTCTTTGTTTTGAATTTTTTTTGGGGAAATGTCCCGTTCCGTACAACAATTTTTTTTTTTTGGTTTGATCATCCGCTAATGATGGGTTTAATAGAGAATATTTTGAAACACGCGAGGAATCATGTTTTTGAAATTGTTCGAGTGATCAGGTTGGACATCATTAAGTCAAATTTTTCTTTTGTTATTTTAGTTTGGGCAAAAATATCGTTTTGTTTTTAGTATCAGTGATTTTATATAGCTTTAATTTATAAAAATTAATATATTCGAGAACAAAAATGTCGGCCTGAATTACTAAATATAAGTGATATACTAAATATAAGTGCGTGTGAAAATGATCAAGTTATCATAAATCGATGAACATACGTTAATACATTGACGAACAATTGTTATCCTTAAAAAAGAAAAAAAACAGAAAATTGAAATTAATATACCATAAGTGAAACAAATTTTCCTTTAAAACTACAAAAATTAAAAATATAGTGGACATTTGGAAAAATCAAAATAAAATAATTCTAAACATTAAATTAGTATTGTGGTGTGGTTGCCTTAAAATAAACCAAAAATGTTTAGTTATCGAAATTAAAAGCTGTGCGATACAAACAGTTAGTGAAAAAAATGAAAACGGTGCAGTTAAAATGTATTGTACGTGGTAATAGAATTTGGCGTTATTTAGGTAAGGAGTATATGTATACATACATATTTTGAAAATGTTTGAATGTAGTATTGTGTATTTATAGTTTTTAGGGGGGGCTGCCAATTTTCCCCGGAAAATTACCTCATTTTCCGGAAAATGTTCACATTTTTGTTTTTTATTTTTAAAAATTAGGTAAAATGTAAATTTTTTGATAATTTTTGACGTTGGAATTGCTTCGTCAACCTTGTAGACACAGATCAAAGATTTTTTTTTCGCCCTTATCGCTTCTTCTGATAGTACCACAAATGTTAAAAACAGCCACTTTTGTTATATATAACAATTTTTCTAATGTAATTTTAATTCGTTATATACCTTAGAGGATGGGGTCTGCCGCCCTCAAACCCCCGCTTTTCCTGAATTTATAAATTCTTCCTGTTTCAAATTTTATTTGTAATTTTAAACTAAGTAAAAAAAAAATTGGAAAAAATTGCAAAATTTTCCCGGAAGCTCTGTCGAAAAACTGTTGAGATACAATCCCAATATCAAAATTTTTATAAAAATTGCACATTTTGACGTTTTTTGAATTATATAATACACAATTTTTTTGAAAAAAAAGTAAAAATTTTCCTGGAAAATGACCACTCGTACAAACTTTAAAAATGTGGTGATGTGAATTTTGTAAGATTGTGAAAAAAAAAAAATAAATTTGTGAAAAACTGTGAAAACTTTAAAATTATAGAGTAAAAAAAAAAAATTGTGTGTGACTAAATGGCCAAGTTTATTAAAGTAAACACGTACGAGTATGTATATTCCATGACGATGGATTAACCGTTAAGGTAAGACATTTTTTTAAATTTATTTTGATTACTATATTTTTTTATTATATTACATATTAAGGTGGATTTTATTTATATAATTATCAATTTATAATTATTATTATTTCTTTATTTTAATAATCATAGAAGTATTAATTATTAATTATTTATGATTACAAAAATTAAGAGCCGCTATAATTAATTGTAGAATTTTTTTCCCCCACTTACAATTGCTGATGATTTTTATTTTGAAAAAACAACAACAAAATAATTAATTATTGCGAGCTTAGAATGACGTCCTCTAAATAATAGGACTGGGTATTTCTAGAACGAGGAGGAGACTTGAACGATAGTGTATTTTTGTTCAACGAGCTTCTCAAGTCTGGTATTGAAAGATATGTTCCTTCAGTGAAAAACGAACCTCGGTATCGGGAGCCATGGTATAATAAACAGCTAATTCGTATTGAAAAACGCCGTAATAAGTTTTATTCTTTATATAAGTTGCACGGTGTTGAGTTTTATCCTAGCTTCAACACTGCTCGTAAGGAGTTTAAAACTTTAAACTGGTTTCTTTACAATAACTACATTTTGCAAATCGAAGATGAATTAACTTCCTATCCTAAGAAATTCTGGAATTTCATAAATGGTAAAAAGAAGGTTGCTGGGTTTCCTACCCCAATGACTTTTCAGAACTCTTTCGCCAGTCAGCCATCTGATATATCCAATTTGTTTGCCAATACTTTCGAGTCTATCTATGAAGAGCCAGTGGTATCATGTAACAAGCATTTAACCCACCGCGGTCGTTCTGATTTTATCTTTTTAAAATTTACGGAAGCAGAAGTCTATGATATATCTCAACTTGAAGTTGATAAGGGGGCAGGACAAGATGGCTTTCCACCAATCCTTATTAAGAATTGTGCTATGAGTCTAGCCCCTCCACTGACTATTATCTTTAATGATAGCCTACGTACTGGGATTTTCCCGATCTCTAGAAATTATCTTTCATCCGTCCGATTTTCAAATCTGGCGAAAGAAGTGAAGTCAGCAACCATCGCGGAATCGCTATTCTTTCTGCTATACCAAAACTATTCGAATCCATGGTACAGAAATTTTTGTTTTTTCACGTAAAAAGGTTTATTTCTCCTGCTCAACACGCATTTTATCCGGGTAGGTCTACGGCGACTAATCTAGTCTCTTTTTGTGGACATTTATATAGTAGACTAGAACATAGGCAACAAGTAGACGTAGTATACACCGATTTTTCAAAGGCTTTCGATAAAATTGACCATTCGATTCTTATCGATAAGCTGGATAAACTAGATTGTCAGTTCATCCCTACTAAGTGGTTGCATTCATATCTTTCTGATCGTTACCAATTGTTAAGATTAACGATTTTAGCTCTCGTTCATTTCGTGTTACCTCAGGAGTTCCTCAAGGAAGTCACATTGGTCCGCTTTTATTTTCATTATTTGTAAATGATGTTGTTGAGTGTTTTGAATTTGCACATTGTCTGCTTTACGCAGATGATATGAAAATATTTGCTCCAATTAATGAGGTTGCTGATTGTGTGAAACTGCAAGCTGACTTGATTAAATTTTGCAGTTGGTCGATCAATAACAAATTGTTGCTGAATGTGGGTAAATGCAGGATTTTATCATTCTCTCGGATGCGCTCGCCAATATTCCAGCAATATTTTTTATATAATATTGCTGTTGATAGAGTTGAGTTCATGTCCGACTTAGGTATAACGTTTTCTTTTGATCTATCTTTTACTAAACACATTGATTGTATCATTACGAAAGCTTACATTATGCTAGGTTTCATTAAGCGCAATTGTAAGGACTTTTGCGACCCGCTCACACTGAAAACTCTATATACATATATCCTTTGTTCGTTCAGTTCTAGAATACGCTTCTCAGATCTGGTCCCCATTTTATAAGTGGCATTCAGATAGGATTGAGAGTGTTCAGAAGCAATTTGTTCTGTATGCCCTTCGGGGATTACCCACTGAGCGAGCGCATCAATACATTCTCCCGCCTTATAATGATCGTTGTAATTTATTAAAACTACAACGTTTGGATCACCGACGAGACGTTGCATCTGCTATATTCGTTCACGATGTTCTGACTTCCCGAATAGATTGTGACGAATTAGTTGCTCGTTTCAATATCTACGCTCCCATACGCTGTTTGCGCGGTCGCCCTTTGTTACATATTGATCCTGTCTCTACGAATTTTGCACTTTCGGAACCAGTCTTGTGAATGTCGCGGCTTTTTAATTCAGTTTACGATGTTTTCGACTTTAATATGACAAGAAGTTCGTTTAAAAACGAGTTGTTTAAATGTCTCTCTAGTAATTGTAAAATTTTGATTTTTGTATGTTTACTTACCTAAATAAATAATAGTTTAGTTTTAGTCTAAATTCATGTTTCTTTCTTTTATTTAATTTTTTTCCACATACAAACAAATTTAAAAATAAATAGAACAATGCGAAAATGTACGACCTGTGTTTAGTACATGGTAACAAATCATTAATACTAATCCCCAATATACATTTTTATATTCTACCCATAGGGACAGCACGGCTTGTATAAACACTTTTGTGTTGGATTTGAATTAGCTCAACGGAGCAACGGAGTGAGCTAAGCAAGCTAAATTATGCTAATATAAACTACGTTTATAGCTTAGCTTTCTTGGCCATCCGTTTTCTGTAATAAAACTCCTCTATACTGCCATTGCTTGCATCAGTATCCAAAATAAATTGCACGTTTGGTATGGGGTATGCAAGGATTGACGGAATGCATAATCGTTCCTTTAGTTCCACGAATGCTTTTTCCTGGTCATCCTTCCATTGGAATGCCTTGTTCTTCCCGGTTAACTTGTGTAAACTCGCAACGTTGACGAATCCCGGCATGGATCGTTTGTAATAAGTGCGTAATCCCAGAAAGCTCCGTAATGCCAACCTTTTACCGCTGCGATCTTTTCTTCTTCGGTGTAAATTTCATTGGTCGTTATCAGATGACCCAAATATTTTACTTCCGTTCTGAACAGTTTACACTTATTTGGGCTTAATTTTAATCCGGCATCTTGTATCCGATCCAAAACCTTTCCCAAGCTAATTAGATGCTCGTCTTTATCCTTGCGCATGAAGATGATGTCGTCCAAATATATTAGGCAAGTCTTCGTTCAAAAGTCACAGGGGCGTTGCATAATCCGAACAGCATATTGCCAAAGTCCGTTACTCACACTGAACGCCGTTTTCTCACGGTCTTCCTCCTGAACATCCGCCTGCCAGTAGCTGCTTTGTAGATCTAATGTCGAAAATATTCGAGCACCCGATATAATATGTTATGTCTAATGTGTCATCGATTCTTGGCAATCGGTAGCTATCTTGTTTGATTACAGCATTGAGTTTTCGATAACCAAAGCAGAATCTCGCACTACCATCATTTTTCTCGACTAATACTACCGGTGAGCTCCATGGGCTGTAAGATGATTCGATTATTCCAGGTGCCTGCATATCTGTTACCATTCGGTTCACTTTTTCTTGTTTTGCCAATGGTAACCTCCTGGGTGGTTGACGATTGACGAATCGGCATTTCTGTTCCGGTATCAATTTGGTGCTTTACAATTGTGGTCCTTTCGTTACTTATATCCGATGTATTGCAGAATATGGACATGTAGCGTTTGAGTAGTTGATGTGCAGATTTTTTCTATGTTACGGTAAGATCTTCGGTACATTCACCCAGAGAACTAAACGTTTGCGACAACCGAATCAATTGCCCTACCGAATTATTCGTTCCGGTACACATTTTAATTAAACTTTACGACAACCTCTTTTTATTGTTTATCAGAACTGAAAAAGAAGTTGTAACTGACTCTTTTTAGTTAGCCTAAAGGAATTAGCTTGTATGAAGAACGAAATATACTGTATTACAACCGACCATTGGTTGAGCTTATCGATCATTCGGTTGAGTTAATCGATTATTGGTTTAGGAATATTACAAATTATAGTTGTCGTGACCACTGTTCGGTTATAATAACAGACTTGGTTATTAAAGCAACTTTCTTTGCACGGTTAGTGTAATCCTATTTCGGTTACTACATAATCAAAAGTAGTTGACACAACCGAATTCATTTGTTTTCTCCAACCGAATAGGATTGTTGCCAGTTCATTTAACCAAATTAGTTTTATTAAGAAAAAAATAGAAATATCCTCCCCCCACCCTTTACCTTACCCCAGAGTCAATATAAATGTATCGACTCTCAAAAATGAGAACCCTCCTTTACTTGAGTTCAATTATATTGGTAGTTCGGTTTCGTACTCAAAAGTACAACCTACTCATCAAGTAGCTACGACCAAACTACAAAAATACAATTCTCGCTTAATACCTTAAGTAGCAAGCAGAACGTACTGATTTAGCGAATTATATTCGCGTGTGTATTTATGCCAACATGAATGATTAAGAAGTTAAAATATTCGTTTATCATGATTGCGGTACAGTTTGCCACAAACGCAATTCGTTTGGTCTAATCGAAAGGTAGTTGTCCCGACACCAATTCGGTCATCGCAACTAGATTAAGATAAAATTTCATATAAATCGAAAACTACATATAAAAAAAAGTGAGAAACAATAATTGTATATCATAGTTTCATTGAAATTCCATTAGATTTTTTTACAATTCGTCATAAAAAAATTGTTTTTGAAACGCAAGAAAACTATTGCGTTTGTTCGGGGAATCAAAAAATCTAAATTGCTTGTAAATTTCAATAAAAGTTTTCCAGGATACTTTGATTTATACAAATTGTTTGCTATTTTTGTTATATGCAGTTTTCGATCCGCCATTGATTATTTTTACTTTCAGGTGTCAGTATTTCGCGTACATTATAAAACAATTTATATTATTCATGTGGTGTTCATGTTTGCAAAATAACCACAAATCATTTTGTAATTTTTTCAAATAGTAAATCTACCCTCTCCTCATATAACACCCTCTTCATTTTGTATTAGGAATATTCCAACGGCATATTAAACATTTTAGGCAGTAAGTTTGCAATCACAACAACCGATTAAGAGTTAATGAAACTGATACGATTATAATATTTAGTTGTAGCAACGGAATTCCAAAATAAATAATTCCACTTTGATATTTTGGTGCAACGACAGAATGATATGATTACATTGAACTACAATATTGTTCTCGCAACAGCATTAGTCAGTTAGTTTTGTTCGCAGTTGTCACAAAAGCCTCGTTTAATTGGTGTAAAAAAATTATGTTTGTGGCAACTGAAACGAGGTTGATACTTTAAAAACTATTAGGCTCATTCGGTTCTAACAACGAATATCTAGGAAATTAGCATCAACGGAGTTGAAGATTTGGAAACGAAGTTGTTGCAACTATATGTGCATTAGTGGCTACCGTAGTTTGTTTGTACCAATCTCATGTCAATTGGTGCTATCGAAATTATGTTGTAGCAACTACAATTCGTTCATCGCAATGGAAAGTATTTTCTCGCGACCTCATGCCAACGAATCATTTCTCTCAGTGTTTCTGCTTGAATTGTTCTACCATTTCTTCTTCAATCGGACTTTTCTGTTCACATTTTACTATCGTCGATACCTCGTCACATTTGCCGATGACTGTTCCTTTCTTGATGGTTTTAGTTTTATCCGATAGATTTATACCATTGACAGGCATAAAGATTATCGCGTTAATCTCAGATGGTGATTTTAACTTCATTTTAAAAATAACATCAAAATAAATCTGTTTCACTTACACTTTCTGTCTATTTCTATGATAATCAAATTATGGAGCACGGTAATCCCGAAAGCATTATAATCGTATTGTAACAAACTGAAAAAAATAACTACATAATATAGTTAATTTGTGTCTGTCGGAGGTATTAGAGTCCTAATTGGTAGTCTATAGTCGTTGTCTGGTTTAACTAGGGTTTCCCCTTCGTTGGCTTCCACAACGCGCAACCTGGGTGACCCAGAACCTCCATTAAATCTTCCCCCCGATAATTGTTTCCGAGTTCGGTGTCAGCTTCTCCCTATATACCTTCTTGATTTGACCATTCCCTGATCTCCGCTTGGTCGTCGCTGCATAGATTATAATTTATTTGGTCTTATCAAATAAATTATAATGCTATGAGGGTCTTTGTTTGTTTGTTTGTGTTTATCTTTGCAATCTTTTCTGGGCTTCAAAGCACTCCCAACTCTTTCTCAGTTCACTTATAACGTCCTACCTTACATAGTATTTAGCCAAATCGAGGACGTATGGCTGTATACTCGATTATGCATAGGTGACCTGCACATTGCATTGCTTCGTGCCAGCTTATAGTACTGGCATGAAAGGTGGGTCGGTCCATGTTTTCCGCGCTCTCAACAGAGTGTCATATATGTGTTCATCGTCATCACCGATCGTAATCAAATGGTCGGTGCTATAAGGGTGATCGCTGTCAAAAACGGCCAAAGATGGCAAATTTCTAAAGATGGCAGTACTGGACATTTAACGTTTTTAACTTGACATTTAACGTTTATATTGAAAGAGAAATGTAAACAAAAGCATCCAACATGAATAAAACTGACAACTAGACACATTACATATTCGCCTTCCAAGCGCCGCTAGAGGCGCTAAAATAGCTATGAGCCAAAGGTGGTCATATTTCAAACTGTTTTGGTAAATGGTGTAATTAGCACGTTCCATATTGGCGTGAGCAAACTACTCACAAGTACTTGTATCTACTCGCAACTAGTCATGCTCAAATGATGGTGCGCAGTTAGAATGAGTTACACATAAAATTATCGGCAGAAGGATTCTAGTTTAAAAAATATAGATGGCTCTATACCAAATTTGGCTGTCTGAAATGTCAACTAAGGTGTGACTTTCTGGCTCCTTATAAACTTGTATGTATTTTATTTTGAAACATTTTTATACATTTCATACAACGTACTTGGTATTCTTTGCAAACATTTAGTAAATTATTTGATGAGAATTTGAATTTACTGACATAACAAAAATATATTGGTTGGATTAGGGTTAAAAATAAATAATTGTTGTTTATGTTTGTGGTACGATGCGGCAATTTTTAAATCGTAAAAATATTTTAATTCTTTTGTTGTTTAATGTTTTAGTACTTATTATTATTAATTATTATTAAATATTAAAATATCAATAATAAAGGCGTGTTTAGTAGTCATGACTATTCTAGATTGCGATAGCAATTATTCGAATTTGGTTAATTTGAAATAAAATATGTATTGTCAAATTTTTGGAATGGGTACGAAGGGCCGAATTTCAAAGGGCCGAATGGGTCGAAGGGCCGATTTTTTTTGTTTATTGTTTTTTGGTTTTTAGAAATTTAGGGCCGATTATTATTTTATTTCAGACCATTTTAAATTCGTTAGAGTGAAGGAAAATTCTATTTATACGAATAAAATAATTTCATTGTGATTTAGGATGTAAATTAGTGAATATTAAAAATAATATTAAAAATATCATTCCAAATTTTTGAATGTAGATTTAAACGTGTTCTACATTTAACAAAAAAAATATACTCGAAAAATTATTTAGTTTTTATGTAATATCTCCAATTGGAGATTTTATCCAGAACAAGAGTAAATCAATCTAACTAATATTTTGTGTGGACTTTTTGTTGAACATAGCAATGATTTGGATCTACTTGGTTTAATTCAAAAATTTAACAACATTTCATTTCAATTTAACTAACTCGGAATAATAACTATGGCGATCTAGAGCAGTCACGAATACTAAGTCAAGGGGTAACCAGCCAATCCGTAAGAATCCTTACAGAATTTAACGAAATTATTTCCTTACAGAATATTTGACATACCGGCCACCGAATCCGTAACAACTGACAAATGCAGTATTAAAATTATAACGTCAATTGCAAAATTATTATTTTTCAGAAAAGTTTGCTGTCCAAATTTTGATGTATTCTGACATTTCCTTCAGTGTGTGCAGCATTAATTTTCGCTCTGTTAAGTGACAGTTGAACTGAACGAAAAGTTCTTAAAGATTCACTGGTCAGTAACATGTAGTTTCTCTTTGTCGCATTTTTACTTAAAGTTGTTACTGACTCGCTGGTTATAAACCGGTATTTTCACTTATCTCAAAGGTTTTAGATTTTTAAGGATATACAATTTTGAGTTTAAGAGACTACTGTATTTCAAAATTTTTGCTTTCTACCAAGATGAATTTTTCACAGATTTAAGTGTCATTATTTACAAGTGATTTACCGTTAATTTAAAAAATTAAAAAAAAGTTCTTTTTTTTCTTATCGAGATACCAATAAATACAGATTCAAAAAATCACCAAAAATTCCAAAATTGAAAATTATAAACTAAAAATTCATAATTTTATATATTCTTCTAGCTTTGAGAAACCGTTGAGAAAACCAAAATCGGTCAAACTGTCCCGAAACTATGATTAAAAATGTAATACATATGTATACCCAGAACTCCTTGAAAATGAGAACACTTTGGGAGAGTGTAACACGAGAATGAAAGAGAGGAAACTATTTTTTTTTTACCTATAAATCGAATAAATATATGAGTGTGAAGTTTATGCTAAAAAAATAACAAAAAATTACACTGTTAAATTAGCTAGCTTTCCAATTGGAATTTAGATTATATGAAAATTTAAATTTTTTGTAATTTTGGACTTTTCGTATTATGAAACCCTGCATAGGAAACAGGTTATTTTCAGCATTTTCAGATATTCAATTTTGTATTCAATTTTGTAGAACCTTACTGTATTTCCGATAATTTAAAAGTTGACTAATTTTTGATAATTTAAATAATTATTTAGCACCAATCCTGGAGTTTTCCCGAAGGTCCCTGTAGCTGTATATGTAATTAAGCTGATCCAATTGTGATGAACATACTATATTTCACAGAATGTGAAATTTTTAATAATTTTGGATGATTTTAAAAGCTGTTATATCGCCGACCACAGAGATGTCTACGAGGTTTTGCCCACTATCTCGAATAGCCATTATTTTCAGGTAACTTGGTCAGCCTACGTGGCCAACCTGATCCAGTTGAGATGAACTTTACTATACTTAACAGGATTTAGAATTTTTAATAATTTTGATGGTTTTAAATATTATTGTATCTCCGATCACAGAGATCATCTTTCGTAAAAATGAAACACCTCAGGAGACATCTTATACCGGAAGCCCAATCAGGTATATGCCTTTGCAGATGATATATGAGCCGTTTATTTTGAAAGTGGGGCAAGTCCACATTTTATTGAAACGAGAAAATGAAGGAATATAGAGAAACAATAAATGCAAAAATATACGGGATTTTGAATTTTCTTATTTTTTGAACAAGTATTAGGGATTATTTTTTTTTTATTTTGACTATAAATTGTTCACCGTTGGAAAGATTATGCTTTTATTTGTCTATTGTTATCATTGACTTAAATTTTTTAAAAAGTGGACTTGCACCACTTTCAAAATTAACGGTTCATATGCATGATTAGCCTAGGACAATACAAATACCTTGCTCGGCATCGAAACCAATGGGGCCAGATTGTTGACAAGCAATGCCGTAAAAACCGTTTATTATTATTATTATGAACAAATGTGTTTGTGACCTTACGTAATGGTTAAACTGCATATTACAAGTCGTACGAAATCCATTTTCCGTACGTGTGTATACGTATACAATATACAGAGATACAACAAAGTTACTCATATAACATTTCGGTTCAAAATGTTGGTTAAAGCAAAACCTACTTAATAAATAAAGCCTCCATCTTGACGATATTTTTTGAAAAGCTTTATTTAAGGTATTAAAAAATCAAAAAAAAAAAAAAACTTTAATTCATAGTTTTTGTATGGAGTATGAAGAGACATGACCTCAGTTTATTCAAAATATTTTAATGAAAATTGGGACCTTCGGGACGTTTCCAGGATTGGTGCTAAACATTTATTTAAATTATCAAAAATCAGTCAACTTTTAAATTATCTGAAATACAGTAAGATTCAACCAAATTGAATGCTTTTGGCTAACGAGATAAACAGATGGTCCAGCTAGCTATCTGAAAATGATGAAAATAATCTGTTTCCTATGCATTGTTTGATAGTACGAAAAATCCAAAATTACAAAAAAATTTAAATGTTCATATAATCTAAATTTCAATTGGAAAAATTGGCTAATTTAACAGTGTAATTTTTTGTTATTTTTTTTTAGCGTAACCTTCACACTCGTATAAATATAGTTGGAATAATTTTTAAGACATCGACTCCCAAAATCCCATTTTTATGTACGATTTCATATGGAATGACCCCACTGTAGTGTTAGTAAAGCGTCGCCCTCAACCCAATTGAAATAACTTATGGGCAGAAGTTTAGCAAGTATAAAAAGGAAAAGTTTCACGAATTAAGACTAGCTTGGTATGAAGCTGGAAAACATCACAGGGCTCGCATTCTTGAAATTCACTTAAAAAAGCCATCGGTAACTATCTAGTTAAATGCGCAATTTCAATCAAAAATTTAAATTGCTGTATACTAAAGTTACCGGCGACTTTTTCGATTGAATTCAAGAATATGGGCCAAGCGTCGCATTGTCGGAAATCAATAGCTAAATTTTCATCCCACTAATGGAGCACGAAAATTACGGGCCCTAGTCACGTGCCTAGTACGCCTAGGCGTTAATCTGCCTATGGGTGAACCTGGTGATCTATGCTGCAAGTTTTTGATGCCGATAAAATTTTGGTACGTTTTGAAATGAAGTTTCATTGAGATAAGCAGAAGCTTACAAAATACGCAAAGGCCAATTTGAACGAAATATTACGGTGACACCTATGACAGAATAGAATAAGTTAATTGATAGCGGAAAGTTCTACTATGGAATTTTCCATGATAAAACTGTTCTAATGCGTCTAGACTATTTTTACCGGAACAATCATGAAATTTCGAGAAGTTTTTACTAATCTTATCTAATTATGGAATCTTCGCTAAATTTTATTTTTAAAGTTAAAGGTTGTCGATACTGTCTTGTACATTCAATTTATATTGACATAAACAAAATTGTTGTTTGATAATTGTAATTTTTTATTTTTCATACCAGTGTCTAACGTAAATTACAAAATAATTGTTGCATTTAATTCAGCTTTATCAAAAATTTGACTCAACAATTTAGCCGAGATTTTTTTTCGAAATTCAGCAGAGACGTGATTTCAATGAATACCAATTTGAATTTGGTAAAATAAAATGCGCCTTTAAATTATAATATGTATAAGAAGTGAACGAATTCGAATTGAACGATTAAGTTTTTGGTAAGCGATAAGTGAAGATTAAAAACTAAATTAAAAAGTGATTTAAAAAGTGTTTTAGTGTGAAATAAATATAGGTGAACAGTGGAATTGTGCAAAAAGTATAATAAGTGATTTTGTGAATTTTTGTTAATAAATTGTGTTGTGTTAATTTTTGGTGTTAATTAATAAACTTGTTAATGATTAATTGAAGTGTTGTGTTTTATTCACAATCCAGTGATACGAACCTTGATTAACAAGGCGAGAACTTAACAATTGGTTACAGCGGTGGGGTTGTGAATACTATAACAACGAAAATGATTCTCTCCGATTTAAAATTTCCAGAATTAAAGAAGGAACTAGAAAAACGGGCTTTGCCCACTGATGGTGTTAAAGCAACTTTACAAGTGCGACTACGTGAAGCCATGGAGAGAGAAGGGTTAGACGCGGGTCATCATGATTTTGGCGTGGAAGTAACGAATACGGCAACCATAGAGAAGGAAGGTGATGAAACACAGACATTGGTAGAAACAACACAAGCACCCTCTCTAAGTTTCGGTTTGTTGCAGTTGCAGTTAATGGTTGCTATGAAGCAGACGATGGCGCAACAAGGAGAGCAGTCAATACAAATAAAACAACAAAATGGGCGACAGTTGGAGAGAATAAACCAGTTAAACCAAGAAATGAAACAGAAAGGAGAGGAAATTAAAGATCAAATTTTAGATGGTTAAAAGCAAATGGACGAGAAACTTTTCAAACTAGCTACTAGCGTACATGGCGAAGTAGAGAAGTTGCAAACGGAGATTCAACAGATTGAGGAGAAAGTTCAACATCTCGAAAAAGAATTAACTTATGTCAAAGCAAGTGGAACAACGACGCAAGTGGTTCAGACCGTTCACTCAATCAAATTAAAGCCACCAAACGGTGAATATCGTGTCGCGCCATTAATAGTGGCTCTCAAAGGCGAAGCAGCAGAGGCCTTACAAACCATCCCGGAACATGAGCTCTACAGCTATTTTGAAATTATGAAGGCTCTGGATCGGAAGTGCGGCAGTGATCACAAGCCGGAAATATATTGCATGGAATTGAAAAGCCGATACAAAAAGGGAGGAGAATCGCTTCAAGAATTTACAATTACATGGAAACGCTGAAACTTAACGGATCCATTGACGGCATTCGAGACCCAGAGACACGCAAGGCGGCGATGTTGTCACTCAAGGAAACTTTTTGCGGTAATGAACTAGGCTGTGCAGACTATCACCAGACCGTCATTATTTAGGCGCCAAATGAATTCAAATAACAACGGGAACATCGAGCGGATGGTACCAATAATCGGAAGAGGCAGGCATAGGTGTTGGGAATGTGACAAGTTGGGTCACATCTCAACAGACTGTTGGAGCATAATACAAGGAGGAAGAAGATCGCCAGATTTTTGGCGGGCGACCGTCGACGGTTGGGGCAAAGGCCTAAAGGCAGCGAGCTAAGGTGTTGGGTATGTGACAAAATTGGCCACATCTCACGAGATTGTCGGGAAGTAAGAGGTAAGGAAACAGCACGGATCACCAACTTCAATGGAAGGAGCACTCAAAAGAGAGCAGTCATAGGATGAACGAATGGCAATAGTCGGTAAAGTGGAAGGATTACAAGTTAGTTTGGTTGCAGTATAACTTACATCCCGGGTACGAATGTAGCACGAGGCGGTAGCAGCGTAACAATCAAGGGTGATTTTGATGGGGAAAATGTATCATTACGCTGGATACTGGAGCAATGCTCACGATTGTCCGGGAAGACTTTATCGGAGGAGATGTGCAACTGGCTGATGATGGGTTATTAAAATTAAGAATGGCAAATGGAGATGGTACAATAATAAAAGGAAAAATGTTCGTGAACATAAGGCAAGGTGAAATTGTTTTAAAACACGATGTTCTGGTAGCAGATATTGCGGATGAGGCGAATGACTTCTTGGTTGGATTTTGAAAGAGGAGTATTGAGCAGCTATTATACTGAGCCGCCATAAATTTAACGGTATGGATGCCATAGTAAGGCGAGTGTACCCGTCAGAGACAATTGTGGATCAAACCAGTGAACATAGCCGTTTGAGCAGATATTGGCTTAGTGGTGCCGAAATGTGCTAAGAGGAGTGCGAGTATTGGGCGACTGGTTGAAGACTTGAAATGACATACGGGCAAATAACCAAAGATGGAAGGGCAATTAGTACGGCTTCACAACCAGCATCGAATGAAGGAGGATTCATTGTTGAAATTGCAGTCTACATGGACGCAACCCTAGAGGACTAGGAAAGGACAAGGAGGAGAATGGCAGGTGGTACATTTGAGGAGGCTGGCCTTTTACAAAGAAGGTGATTTGGGTCCTGTTCGGAGGAACAGGCTTAGATGGGGAGTACTTAAGTTAGTTTATAGCGGAAAATTCTACTATGGAATTTTCCATGATAAAACTGTTCTAATGTGTCTAGACTATTTTTACCGGAACAATCGTGAAATTTCGAGAAGCTTTGGTTTGAGTTTATAAGGAGCGAACCAATTCGAATTAAAACATTAGTTTTTGGTAAAGGATAAAGTGAAGATTAAAAAGGAAATTAAAAAGTGAATTAAAAAGTGTTTAGTCTATGGTAACACTATCCAATGTTGTGAACTCCTTCTAGTAGCTTTTTCATGGCGAGTCCTCTTATAAGGCCAGTTTACACCTCTCGTGAACATGAACGTGAACAAAACATTTTTCGTTGATAAATCTGAAATTACTTGACTCTTTTCATTAAAACTGATTAGAATAAACTTGAAATAAAATTACGTATCGAATAATTATGAAAATAATGAATAAAATGTCATTATAACAATATTTTTTTCAATTCCCCGATGATTTCTTTTTGTTCACAGACATTTCATCGGGGAATTGAAAAAAATATTGTTATAATGACATTTTATTCATTATTTTCATAATTATTCGATACGTAATTTTATTTCAAGTTAATTCCAATCAGATTTAATGGAAAAAATCAAGTAATTTCAGATTTATCAACAAAAAATGTTTTGTTCACGTTCATGTTCACGAGAGGTGTAAACTGAGCTATAGGTTTTAACTAATTAATTAGTTCCGCAAGAAAAATACGCGGGATCGATAATTAGTATACGCTTTTTGGTTTACATAAAGCTTTAAACGTAATTGTAAATCTTTGTAAATAAAACCATTCGCAATTTTTTTTTTTTCGTTGTATTTATTTAATTAATTGGCACATAAATTTAATATTTTTTTTAACTTTATTTAATTTATATAATGTATACATATTTTTTTTGTTTGTTAATTATATAGTGTAAATGTTTTTTTTATACTCGTTAATTGTTATACCGTTATACAGTTAAATTTTTTTCTTTATCATTTAACGGGTTTTTGTTTCTTTTCAACTGCCTTTCATAAATGCTTTTCAAATTTAAAAAATAAAAAATTATGTTTATTTTAGCATATAGTACAAACAGAAGGCAAAACAAGTATGTATATTTGAGAAAAGAATGGTTCCGTTAAGACAAAAATTATTAATTAAATTTAATTTTTTTTTTTTATTATAATACTCGTATAATATACGAGACAGTATATAAGAAAGCGTTAATTATCATATCAAGTTTAAATATAAATAAATTTTTTTTTTTTTTTGAGACATTTGTCGTGTTTAAAGTTTTCCATTTCTTATGAAAAACTTGCAAAAATTATAAAACATAATATAAAAATAATTATAACCATAATGTGGTATGTTAGTACGATTTTAGGTTTGTAAATAATCTCCAAAAAATGGTATTCGGTTTAGTTGGATTACATAATTATTACATGAGAACACATGGCATTGCGCAACATAAAGGTAGACAAACGGGAACAACTGCAGCTCCCGAACTACTTTTCGATTTTGAACGACTTTCTGATTCGTACATATATTTACCACTTCCTTTTGCATAACCACCCTGTACAAAAAAAAAATATTATTTAGAATTTATGATAATGCAAAAACATATTTGATTATGCATTGATTTTACCTGAGCTCTATAAGAAGATGCTTGCATTTCTCCTCCTCCATTTTGGGCAAATAGTTCATGTCCTGGCGGATAATATACCGCTGGTCCTTGAATATTTTTCGATGATGGTTTTGGTTCAACTGATGCAGTTGGTTTTGATACAGCTAACGCTGTTTGATTATTATGCTGGACTAGTGGACGTTCACCGGGATATGGCCCATTATTGTAATTATTATTTTTGCTTGTCTGATAAAGGAAAAAAAATAAAATCAATAAATAAACGCAAACGTTTGTGTAATTTTATTCAATTGAGACTTACATCACCAAATGTGGCCATTAAATCATCCAATCGCTTTGGTGGATATGCACCATCATTTATATCTGGGCCCAAACCATCTGTAGGGAATGGTGTTGGCTGAAGTAACGGTTCTTTTTCATTTGGATATCCATGGTTGATGTTATTTGTCCTTGTTGTTGTTGAGTAATTATAAATAATTGTTGGATCATTTGGCTGGTGTGGTGGATGATTTGGTTGTTGTGGTGGATATCCATTAGCTGGGTATAAAACTGTAGGCTTAGGATATTTGTCATTTGGATATGGTGAAACATTGTTTGGCGGCTGATTTGGACTGTTTGGTCCCTTTGGACCGTTTGGTCCGTTTGGACCATTAGGACCATAGTGCGTATTAGTAGTATTTGTTGATTCATGTTTATAATAATACGTTGTTTTCGGCCCCTGTTGAGGAGGTGTATTGCCCGATGGATAAACAGGTACAACACCTGACGGTGGATGACCTGATGGATAAACTGGTACACCACCAGCTGGTGGTGGATGATGATGATGCGTATTTTTTGTATCGGTAATGTTTTCTCTATATATAACAGTGGTATTATTAACGGGTGGCGATTGGGGACGATAATGCGGTGGATTCGATTCTGATGGGAACTCAATAATTGGTTGATTTTGATTTGGTGGATTCGGGTAAGGTTGCTTATTGCCCGGATACACATTTGTCGTAGTTTCTCTCGAATCTTTCTTATAGATAATTGTTTTGTTTACACCCGGTGGATGACCTGGTGGATTTTGTGGCACTGATTGTACGGGTTGAATCGGTTGTATACTTCCATAAGGTGGTTGGTTTCCAGGATAGTCTACATTCGTATTTGTCGTATGACTTTCGTTCTTATAAATTATTGTTTGATTTACGGGTTGCCGTGGATGTTGAGGCTGTGGTTGATGTGGCGGAATACCTTGAGTATTGGTATCGTATGATTCATTTTTATAAACAACAGTGCGATTTTGTAATGGCTGTGGATCAGCGGGAATTTCGTACGTGTAAGTGCGCACAGTAGTTGTTACTTTAGTAGCTGGTTTTGGCAAAATATCATCCGATAGTTGAACCTCCTTTAGTGGAAGCGGAATATCGCCTTGTGTTGTTTCGACATGGACTACCTCGTTGTATGGCACATGAGGAGGCATAATATTCTCCTCGTTCGTGCTGGTTGAATAATTGTACGATTTGATTGTATTGCTGGAGTACTTATCATTTTGTGGTGGTGATAATGGACGTCTATTTATGCCGCCATAAAGTCCAGTATCAACGTCTGGGGGATAAGATCCATCACGTCTCGTTACGGTTTTCTCAATCGTTTTATAATATTTTTGTTCCGGGCTACGTTGTCGTGTCCTTGATGTTCGTGAATCAAGTGTTGATGATTTTGTTATGGAATCTGGTGATTCAAAAATTAATTCACGTTGAACTTGTGGTTTGTTGCCACCATAATCAGTTGTATAGGTAGTTTGCTTGATAATTTTTGTCGTTCCACCTCCTGTATGAATCGGGTCACTAAAAACAAAACAAAAAATAAGTTTAGGTTAAATCAAAACAAATTTATCAAAAAAAGCCTGATTTAAAGTAAAACTTACAGAAAACCTGAATCAATGCCAAGATTTGATGTTGATGATATTGTACCATTGTCTATAAAAAATACAAAAAACAAAAATAGAAAAGTGAGTCAATTTTTTCTCTCTCTACACCATACATAATGTATAATTGTACATTAGTACATCGACAAACACTAGATTTTATGATTTTTTATGCTGATTGTTTAGTAAAACCACGTAAAATATTTTCGGACATTTTATTTTCGGTCGTATTACATGATTTGTTATTATAATCAGGGCCGATCAATTTTCAGAATAAGAGATGATTCATGCATAAATGTGTTTATATTTAGATTGGCATACGACAAAACGGAATTGGATTGGATGGATGAAAAGTAGCACAATGGTTATGAACTATGTATGATTAATTTAATGTATATGCGTATTTTTATTGCGGGCTTGCCCTTATTTTCGGTTTAGGTCAGGAAAATTATATTTACGTATGTTTAACACACCAACAATTTGAATTATAAAATGTATACAGACACAGGTGGTATTACAAGGTCGTATCGTCGTATGGTTAGACAACGGTGATATATTTGTATATTATACAGTAACAATATTTAGTGAGTGACCATGAATACGACAAAATCTTATCTTCGTTTTTAGTTTTTAAATGTACCTATAAGGTTAACTTATTAAAACATTCAAAATAATATGAGTCTTGATACCACCTGTTAAACGTAAATATAAATCCAGTCAATTTGGAAAATTCATCATTTGTGAGAGCAAAATCCACGCTCTTATTAAATAAGGTTACCACTCCAGCATAACTTGCCATAGTGATTCTGGCAATCAGTTCCGGGGATGGCAAGCACTTTCAAATATTTAAATTGGTTTATTATTAAGAACAAAGATAATTTGGCGTATGTGCCAAAGATAAGCCACCTAATATAATAGGATCTGCCTGTGGAAAACACGAGGAAGACCCTGAGCTGACTCATTTCGATTTAAACAGGAAACAGTGTTCCGAATGGAGAACACCACAAATGGAGGCTGGCAAATGGATTCAGTGAAAGAAATCCATACTTGAAATTTGACGTTCTTCCTAAAGTTGGTTAAAGCACTTTTGAAGACGAATCGTAGCATTAACAAATAAAAGATTAGTGCTTGATGTGAATATCTGGATGAGGCATACAAACGCCTGTTGGTTTGCAGACGTATAGAAAACGACGTTTCCTATACGTCTGCAAACGAAAACGAGCTTATATGGATCAAATCAGGCGCTAAAGTGCTTAAATACCTGAAAAGGCTTTTTATCGACTAACAATCATTTTGAATACATAGACAATATTAAAATGCTAAAGATGCAGATGGTTGCACAAGCCAACTGAATGTTGAAACAATATCTTTGAACTCAGTGAACAGAGAATTCTTAAAAAAGCTTAAAGTAAAATCATCAAACATTTTAGTATCTACTAAGTGAATCTAAAGGAACGAAAGGAAATTAATTGGGTCTGATTTAAGGGGTTTGCTAACGGGCAGCTTAAATGGAGAATTACAGATATTCATGCATATACTAAAATAAACCAGCATATCTGTCGGAAGCTGCTCATGTCTTGGACCACAACAGGCGTTTGTTGTAATAGCAAGATTCGAGGATATTACAGTAAGTCTGTGGTACGAATTATTTCCAAACCTTGGCTTCTGCTAAAAAAAACACAGTACACTGGATCCTCTAGGAAAGTTCTTAACCGATATAGTCAGAAAATCGTACAATTTATTCCGCAACAGAATCCAACTAATCGATAGATATAACAAAACTTTGGAATATTGTTGTAAATTAAAAAACAATCGTAACCCAGCCGAATTCCGTGCAAATTAAAAATTCAGCTGGTTGACATTTTACATTTTAGGTCCTTGAAATTTTAAGATCTCACCGATCCGTTTTTGTGGGAGGGTGTGATTCGAGAAAGAAATAGCACTTTGAAACCATCAGGGGTCTTGCTGTTAAAATTTTATTTTCAGAATTTCGAAGGAATATTATTCGATGTACCTTTTATTCAACAAAGCTCACAGGCTGTAAAATGTTATATTATAAAAGAGGCTACTACCTAGGCTACTTATTGTGTCCTAACTACTTCCTAAAATTTTCAATCATATGCTACATATATAAGACGGGTGTCTAGGAATGATCTATTAAATGGTTAGAAAGGTAGTTAGACAGCATATGAATCTGGATTGGGCTGATGTATATACTTTTACAGGGAAAATTTTCAAACCGGCCCCATTTTAAAAAAATGATCCAATAAATTACCAAGAGCTCGGAGAAAAGGGATCTTTTAGAAGTGCACCCTAAAAGTTTCAAAACCTGAATAAACTTGATAAACTGGATTGAATCCAAACAGATGATCTCGACGAGGTTGTTGTGCAAAACTATCATCTTTGGATCAAATAAAGCATCCTATCCTAAACTATGAACTAATGAAAGTTAATTGATCGCAGATTCAGACGAAATCAATTAGTGAAAATATAGTTTAAATCTCTCTTCATACATTACCGCATATTACCAATTTGTTTTAGTTTTATCACTCGTAATAGGGTTTTGAGTTTGACAACACTGTTGGGTCATTCACAGTTGGCTAAGTTTACTTGAGCTACTAGAGGTAAGATGGACTTTTACTTACAGGAAAATCTCTTAGCTCTCCAGCAATAGAACTCTGGTTCTTTAACAAAATGAGAGTAAGAAATACAATTACTTTTGCCACTAGTTCAATTTACTATGTAACGGCAATATGCAAATAAAGTTTTAGGTTAATTCTACTAAAAACTAAATAGTAGAGATATTTTATTAAGTAAACATCTATTCTACTCTGTACTACCGTTAAACCATTGGCTACATGCCAATATTCTCATGGTAAATACATTAAATTCGGTAAACGAACGATTTTTACCTTAGCAATTGATTTTCCTAAAAATTGGCATACAGCCTGCGAGTCATAAAAAATACAAATTAAATTTTTAATTACATTTTGTGTAACTGGCCCAAAACATTAAAATAAGTTTCGGTTAAGTTATGATCTCCACTGTATCCTTGAGAAAGAGTAGGCTTCCTTGTCTTAGCAATATAGTTGAAAATAACTTTACATCGCGAGCACATTAAACCTTTTTACGTCTTTAATTATCAGAACGATATAACCATTTAATTGCAATCGTAATGTAATCATGGAGTTAAATACAGTTTGCTTAATATTTTCATGAAAGAAATTTTAAAGATTATTTAAAAAATTCCAAGCAGATGCAAACAAATCTTTTTACCGATGAGAAGCTATTCATAATTAAACAATGCTAATCTTAAAAATGACCGTATTTAATCAAAACAACTCCCGGAGAAGTTCCAATTATTGCCAGAAGCCAAGGAAATAAATCTGTTATGGTTTGGACTGGATTTACCGAAGTGGGAATACTACCATAAATTCTCGAGGAAGTAGTTCTTCCCTGGACTTGTCAACATTATCCAAACAATGATTGGATCTTCCAACAAGATTCGGCTCCCGCTCATAGAGCGACATTGACTCATTAATGGAGTCGAAAGAAATTTTGAACTTTATCGACGGTTTGCAATGACCACCGTATTCTCTGGATTTAAGTCCTCTCCACTAAAATAGTTTGGGCATACTTGGAGACTAAAACCTGAGACCTGACCACATAAAAATTGGAAGCCTTCTAGAAATGCTTCGAACTGCTGCTGATAATTCTTTGGCAATATGGCATAAGGGAATAACTCGAGTTATACCCTGTTACATATTATTTCAAATTTGAAATCTCCATATTCGAATTCATATCATATCAATTTTTTGTAATAATCCAGCAACTACAAACAACCGTAATAATCATTTAAAAAAGCAAGAATTCAAAAAACTCATACGATTTTGAATGACTCTTAATTTTAAAAACGTTTTCCTGAAAAATGCGAATTTTAGAGTTATTCCCTTATGTCATATTATTGTTTGCTTGGCCGAAACGTGGTTAAATGACTCGATCGGCGATAGAGAAATTGTGGATGATCGTTATTATGTAATTCGCAAAGACCGCGATCTTGCTCTCACCAATTTCTCAGACGGTGGCGAGTCACTGATAGCTATTAAAATTTAAAAAATCATTCATCGCATGTGAGCTCGCTAGTCTTAATAGTGTTTTTGATGACGCTTGGATGAAAGTTAACCTGCCTGATGGGAAAATTTTAATTATATGTTTAGTATATTTTTCTCCAAACTCATATGAAAACTACAAGTTTTTCTGTGATCACCTCTGGAATTGTATTCTGAATGCACCTGACAACCATAAGTTTTTGGTTATTGGGGGCTTCAATCTGCCATGCATAACTTGGGTTGTAAATAGTAATGTACTTGAGCCCTCATCTTATGAGGGGCGTGCTGCTCATTATCTCATTGAAACAACAATGCTAGGGAACTTATCACAGCACAATCATATTGTTAACTGCACAGGTAGTATTCTAGATCTCATATTTTCCAACCTAAGTAGTTCTACAGTAGAAGTTACGCTTTGCTCGGATCCACTTTCAAAGATAGACAGTTTTCATCCTCCTGTCATTATCAACATATACTAGGCTTTTCGCAAAAAAAATTACCTTATATTATCATAGTTATTCATATATTAATGTAAAACATCTAGACTATGTTCGAATCAGAGAACAACTGTCTGTCCATGATTGGGATTCGCAGTTTGCCCATACTATTCATGATGTTCATAGCGCTGTTAATGAATTGTACTCAACAATTAGCATCTATCTAGAACCTAAGTGTTTGTTGAACAATTCACGCTCTAAGTTTCCATTTTGGTATTCTTTAAAACTACGGTACTTAATTAATCAAAAACAAAAATTTCATTCGATTTACCGGATCTACAAAAATCACAATGACCATGTAATTTTCTCAATCTATCGGAAATTGGTTAAAAAAGAAATTCGCATTTGTTATGATCAATATTTAAGAGCCATTGAGCAAAATCTAAAGCATAACCCCAAGCAGTTCTGGACTTTCACTAATTCCATTACTTCCAAATCAGGTTATCCTACCTCTATGCGACTTGGCAATCTGGATTCTCATAATAGTGAAGTTATTTGTAATATGTTTGCAGATTACTTTGAGTCAATTTATGTACCCAATTCTGCTTCCAATAGCGGCTTACTAAATGCACCCAATACTAATTGTGTATCTAATGCCATTTTCTATTTTACGGTGGAAGATGTACTAACTGTATTAAATTCGATTGATGTAAACTTCATCTTTCAGTTAAGAGAACAATTGGCGGCACCTCTGGTATATATTTTTAACTTATCATTAAATTCTGGTATTTTCCCGTCTAGGTGGAAATCGGCACTTTTGGTGCCAATTTTCAAAAAAGGCGATAAAAGTTTCATCGAAAACTACAGGCCCATTTCTCTTTTAACAGTATTTAGTAAAATTTTTGAGAAACTTGTGTATAACTTAATATTTTATGAAGTAAAATCTAGTATTAGCACTTCACAACATGGATTTTATGAAAAACGCTCAGTTTTGACAAACCTTCTGGAATTCTCAAGTTACACGTTTGATAGTGTAGACAAGGACTTTCAAGTTGACTGTATTTATACCGATTTTAAAAAAGCGTTTGAAACAGTATCTCACGATGTACTCATTAAGAAATGCTACAAAATTGGCCTTTCAGATAAATTGTGTATTTGGTTATCATCGTATCTTAGCGACAGGTTTGTACAAGTAAAATTTAATGGACAATTCTCAAGATCATTTTTGGCTACTTCTGGTGTTCCGCAAGGTTCTACTCTGGGGCGTCTTTTGTTCACAATTTTCATTAACGATCTTTCTAGCATTTTTGATTGTCCCCATCTATTTTATGCCGATGATTTAAAATTTTTTAGAAGAATTACTGATGAGACTGCACCTCTCTCCCTGCAAAGAGATCTTGATAAACTTCAAAACTGGTGTCTTTTAAATAAACTAAATTTGAATACTGAAAAAAGTCTAGTAATTACCTTCACTAAGAAAGTTCGTCCACTATTAGTCAGCTATAATATTGCAAATTTCAACCTAAGGAGAGTTACTCAAATTGCTGATTTAGGTGTTATTTTTGACACTAAATTGACATTTGAAAAATACATCAACTCAATTTGCGCGAAACCACACAAAATTCTTGGATTTATTTTCCGCAGAGGAAGAGATTTTCGTAATCCCGAAGTCCTAACCATATTATACATTAGTCTAGTAAGAAAGAGTGCGCTTCGCAAATTTGGAACCCGTTCTACGAATTATGTATATAGTGAGCAAGTTGAGCGAGTGCGAAGAAAATTTACGAAGTTCCTAATTTTTAAAACTATACCTTATGTAGGAAGTATCCCTTACATTACTAGGCTTAAGATATTTAGCATGGCAAGTTTACAGAATAGGAGGTTAGTATTAGACGACTTATTGCTTTACAAGTTACTAAATTCCAAAATCAATACCGTCGCACTAAGTGATGTGCATTTTTATATTCCTGGTTATTTGCTCAGAAATAATCAATTATTCTTTCCTATACAATCGCGAACAAATTTAGGTTTTGCGAATCCAATATCTAGACTTCAGCGCAGCCACGATGAATTATTCTTTAATCTGGACTTGTTTTCCTTATCTCTAAACCAATATAGATCATGTCTCTTTAATTTGGTTAGTTAATTTGGATTCATTATTTAAATATTTAAACATAAAGTATACTCTGTTTTAATTCAATTTTTTAATGTTTCCAATTGACTGATTTTACAGTTGCTGGTGTTGCCTGTTAATAAATATTATAATTTCATATCGTTATAATAGTTTATAAATTTTGGGTATATTTTAAAATTATTACATTTTGTATGATTATTAGTATTATTATTATTTAGTTATTGTTACTGTTATAGTAGCATTGGATTATAATTATTACTTTTTTAAGTATGTTTTGATGTTTGTAAATCTTAGTTTAGAGGGTACACGTAATTGGACTTTGTCTGTGTGTTGCCCCATTATGGAATAAATAAATAAATATTGCCACAGAATTTTAGTAAACGTTTAAAGTTTAATGTTTATCTTTTTTGTTATTTAAAAGTCTAAAAAGTGTTCAAATGATTTGGTTGAAATTCTTTAGAAATATTTGGAATAAGTCTCCATATTTTATTGTCTTCCGATAAACTTTCCATTAAAACCCAAACCATTGTAATCAAATTACAGAAGATTTTATCGAAAATTAATCAATAATTGTGGAATTATATCGAAAACAATAAATGTAGATTTTCTTTTTGTTTTTCCGTGGGTTTACAGTTTTACATATATAGTGTCATCATATTCCCCATAGTAATAATATAAAATAATGTGCCCCATTGAAAGTTTGCTAACTATAATATGAAAACAAAAGTAAGCTACATAATTTCTTGTCCCTTGCGCAGAAAGGTCTAAGCTAAACGGCTTTGGGGAGTTTTTATTTTAGTTAGTGAAATACAAACCTTTTATCGTTTTCCTGTCATTCTTGCGCAAAGAGTCTAATGCTTAGCGCCTTTGGGGAGTTCTCTATTTTAGTATGTGAATAATTATCAAAAAACATACATTTTTGAAAAATGTTCTAATTTGTAAGAATGTTGGAATTTAAATAAGCAGTGCGAGTATTTGGTGGCGGTGGCCCCATCCTTTCTAAGGTATAAAACGAATTAAAATAACTTTTCTAAAATTTGTTTTATGAAAACATATTTTCTCAGAATTTTTAATATTTTTTTGGAATTTTTTTTGGAGTAGCGATACCAGCCCGTTAAAATTGTAATGATTGGTACAAGTTGGTATATCGTTACCCTATAAAAACTTCCAAAAAAAAAAGTTTATTCTAAAACAAAATTTAAAAAAAATTATTTTCTTTTCTTTTATACTTTAGACTTTAGAGGATGGTGATCACCGCTCACAAACACACCCATTGTCGATTCATTTAAATTCCAATATTCTCAGAAATTAGAACGATTTTCAAAAATTTCTATTTTCTGTTGATTTCTGTTTAGCATTGGTCCTCTCCGCGCAAGGACGCCAAGAAGTTATGTAGCATCCAATTGTTATCTCATTGAGCGCGTTCAGGCTCCTGTTGGCAGCGGAAAATACTATGAAATTTATAATTTATCATGAGCGTTCACAACTTAACGCACTGATTTTACTCAACATTATGTCAACAGTTGGCGGACCTGAATGCACCCATTGTAATTAATAAAAATTTAGTGGGGTCTTCCTTTTTAATGGAATAGGTACTTTATTTTGTATTTTTTGAAATTTGTTTTAGGTTTTTATTTTCGGGAATATGATGGTATCCCGATTAGGAATATCTAAAACGGGTGGGGAGATAATCCCGCATTCCAAAAAATCGTTTACAAAATCCCGTTTTAATATCCTGTATTTCAGAATCCCGTATCCCATAACCCCGTATTTTAAAATCCGTATTCTTAAATCCTGTATTGCGAATTCCCTGGAACCTACCTCATATGAGCAATATTTTGACTTAAAATTGGGAAACAACAGGAAGAATTGTATAAATTCTAGAAAAGCGGGGGTTTGGGGCAGCAGCCCATCCTCTAAGGTATACAATGAACTAAAATCACATTAAAAAATTGTTATATTTAGAAAATTTGCTTTTTTAACATTTGTGGTATTACCATCAGACGAAGTGATAAGGGCGAAAAAACCTCTTTGAATATTAATTAATACACAATCTTATATGTACCCGTTTTGTGTGGATGTGTGTGTATGTGTGTTTAATAAATCTACGGGATAACTATGTACATTTGTTTGAAAACAAAAATTCAAAAAGTTTAAAATCCAGAATCCTTGAAAAGTTAAAATCCAGAAAAAAATTCTTCGTTTAAAATAAATGAAAAAAGTTCAATTTTACAGCATTTTTAAACGTTTTTCACAACTTAAAGCATTTGTGATACTTCTATCAGTAGAAGGTATCGGTATCCTCCCCCCCCCTTTCCAAAAAAAAACCAAAAATAAAGTTTTTTAAATATAACAAATTTTTGAAATATTATATTAATTCGTTTTATACCTTAGAGGATGGAGGCCGCCGCACTTAAACACCCGCTTTGACGATTTTTTGAAATTCAAATATTCATAGAGATTAGAGCATTTTCGAAAAATGTACGTTTTTTAATAATTATTTAAATACTAAAACTAGAGAACTCCTGAAAGCCGCTTAGCATTGAACCAAGGATGACCGGAAAACGTCAGAAAACTTTCAAATATGTACATTTGTAACAATGTTTACGTTTGTAATTCACATACTAAAATAAAAAACTCTAAAAAAACGGTTAGCATTGGTCCTTTCCGCGCAAGGATGACATGAAATTATGTAGATTCCTTTTGTTTTTATATTGCAGTTAACAAAAAGTTAGTGGGGCCTTCCATTTCGATGTGGCACTTTACTTTGTATTTTTTGGAGGGATTTTTTCGTTCGGGACTATGTGGAATCCCGTTGACGAAGTATCATCCAATTTATCACGAAGAAGAACTATCAGTAGAAGCGATATGAGCGATACAATTCCTTTGATCTGCGTCTGAAAGATTAACGAAGCAACTTCCATTATCATAAATACAAAAAACTTTACGAAAAACTCAAAGTTTATAAACATTCGATAAATTTTAATTTTAACTAGGGCCACATTCTGTTCGGGATTTTTAGTTTCTGTATTTTTTTCTAGATAAGGTAGCCAACCCAAGCCTACACATTATTCCGTGATAAATAATTTTGGAGCGTGGTATAAGCATCGTGTGAATCAATTCAAAATGGCGAAAGAGTGAAGTCAATATAATTTTGCTCGTCCGAAATTATTTTATTAAATTTAATTACATATTTTGATCTACTAAGTGATAATAATTTATTAATATTTATAAATATTTATATTGGTCAAAAAAGTTTTTATAAGTAAAAGTTTAGTTGTAACAAAAAAAAAAAAAACTGAATAATATCTCTAATTATTGTGCTTGTTTTGTTCGAAATATACCTCCATTTTGGCATGTGAAATTCATTCATTAATAAAACAATAATAAGTTAAAATGTTTTCACAAATTCATAAAAAAAAAAAAAAAAAAAAATTTTAATTAATTTTATTATTTTATTAATTTCGCAACAATGGTGCTTGATAATATTTTAAAAATTGCCAACCCTACAAATTCCGATATCTTGAGTGCAATTGCACATTTATTGGATTTCACGAAACAAAACCACACTGAGTTGAAAGCCGATATTAATAGTATCAAGGAAGACGTCAATCAAATTAATTTACGAGTCAAAACTGTAGAAGCCAAATCGGATGATACCAAAAAAACAGTGAATTCTTTGAGTGCCGAGGTGAATTATTTGAAACAGCAACAACTTCAACAAGAAATACTTGTAACAGGCATTTCAGTTGATGACACAAATAAAGACATAGTTATTTGTAAACTAGGTGAGATATTCAAATTTGGATCAGATGTGATTTTATCGTCATACCATTGAGGAAGGACTTTACATAGAGAGAGATTTTGCATGAAAAAAATATGCATATGGAAATAATTTTTGTTTCGTTTTGAAATTTTATTTGTGAAGTTGTGAAAAGAATATATAAATTTTAATTATCTCTTTCTATACATAATAGGGCAAGTTCATCTATAAAATACAAAGCAAACTGTTTAAATTCATTTTTTGTATACCCACACACACTTTATATATTATTGAAATCCACCTTCTTATGATATGGTAGTAGTGTCAAACTGTAAAAACAAGAATTTTGTTTTTTTTATTTCGTTTATTCCTTTATTCATTTCGTATTTTTTATTTCGTGATGGTTGTGTGTTTTTGAATTAAAACTTGTACACGCCCTACGGCCGATGATTTGTTGTGATCATTTTTCACTTTATGCTAATCTATTTAAATGCGCATAGAAACACCATAGGATAAAAAGAGATATTAGAAATTTATACTTTCTTTTCAGTTTATCGCTCTAACCGGTTTAGATAAAGATGCAAAATATAATTTCATGCCATTTTTCTTTCATACAAATTATTTCTCTAATGTTCTTCCTCAATGGTCATACATTAAACAAATTGCTGCGTTGAGGAGCAGTCGAAGACGAACATCCACGCATTCTCAACTTTATCTAAAATTTAATAGTGTGAAATCAAAAAGCAACGTAATGGAACAAATTCGTACTAGTGGACCACTTCATCTCAAACAGATTTTCTCTGATGCTAAAAACGGAGATGACCAAATTAATATTCGTGATAGATTAACAGTAGAAAACAATAACATTATTAAAGCGTTGATTCAGTTACGGAAAAAAAACAAAATTAAATATTGCTGGTTTCGTCATAATCAAATCTATTGCAAAATAAAAGAAGATTCGAAGCCAGCAATTATTCGATCTATGGATGACGTCACTAGTCTTGTAGTACAGTAATAGCAAAACATTGATTGTTTATGTTTTTTTGATGGTACGGTAATTATATTTTTCTGGATTTTGATTTCTCATTTCTTTTTTTTTTTTTTTTTGATCATATCATACTTGTAAACAAATCTAAAAAAAATTATATTATTGTTACATTTTTATTATTTATGTTTTTTTTTTTGTTATTGTTGTTGTATTCTTAAATTTGAAAAGAAAAAGGGAACTAAATATTAAAATCTTAAATTAATTATTATCTTGAAATTAATTAAAACAACAATATGGATGACGTTATTATTATTATTATTTATTTTTTTAACTAAAATCTAATTTCGGATGGCATTATTGAATATAATATTTTGTAATAATTTTAATTTAAACTTATAGAAAATGTGTAATATGTTAGATAATGGCATGAACAAACATTATTTACACTTGGGCAAATTCATCAGTGAAACAAAGTCGTCTTTAACTTTGAATATTTTTTATATGAATATTAATAGATTAAAGAATAAATTACATGAATTAGAAATTCTTTTATCCTCTCTGGGTGAAACGATTGATATTATTGTTATAACCGAAACCTTCTTAAGTAAACCTGAAAGTCAATACATAAATTTGAGAAATTATAAGTCACTGCACAGTGTTCGAGAAAATAGAACAGGAGGTGGTGTATCATTTTTTATCAGTGAAAATCTGGATTTCACATTCGTAAGCGAGGAAATGAATGATGAAAATCAATGCTTGACAGTGTTTTCTCAGAAACTGAATCTATATTTGTTAGGGATTTACAAACCTCCACATACAAATTTTAGAACGTTTATATCCTTTCTGGATCGGGTCACTGCTACAAATAGAAACCAAATTCTTATTGGAGACTTTAATATAAATATTATGGATAGCTCCAACCGGCAGGTGCTCAACTACAGGTCCACTTTAGAGCTAAATAATCACAGCATAATTAATGAAGTTGATTGTTTATTTGCAACGCGATCAACATCAACCACAAAAAGTCTTATAGATCACATTTTATCAAATTTAACTAGTAAATTTTCAATATACTATGGTGATACGGTTTTGAGTGATCATCGTTTTTTGTATTTTAAATTTCATATTTTCAAAAAAAAAATTTCAACTATTTTAAATAAAGTAACCACTAATTATACCAACGTTATAAGTTCAATGGAAAAAAAATTAGTGTCAAATAATCTTTCATTTGAAACTTTCTACAATGAACTTATTAATTCAATTGATTTAAACACTACGACATGTACGAAAATTATTAAAGCTACACCGTACAAAAGACCATGGTTTTCTGATAAACTTCGTAAACAAATGAAAGTTCGCGACAAATTTTATAAACTCTCCAAAAGATATCCAAATAATAGATATTTTTCCGATACTTTTAAAACACTCAATACAGAGTTTAAGAAACAAATAAACAAATCTAAAAGAACCTATTACAGTTTACAATTTCAATCAAGTCTCTCGAATGCTAAAAAAATGTATCAGTTAGTTAACGAAATCCTTTATAAAAAGCCCTCAAGTAAGTCATCGACTATACATCAAATTAAAGTTAATGGCCAAATAATACGAGATCAACAAGCTATTGTAAACAAATTTAACTTATATTTTGTCAATGTTGGAGCTGATTTTAGTAACAGTTTTCCAAATTTTGTGCCACAAATAAGTACAACACGGCAGTATTCCAACTTTCTCTCGTTATCTACAGTGGGGCAAGATGAGGTGAATAACATAATCAATAGTTTAAAGCTTGCATCAGCAAAAGGAATTGATAATGTCACTGTAGATATTTTAAAACAGCTTGCGCCAGTCTTATGCCCTTTATTAACTCGTACTTTTAACTTATGGATTCAAAAATGTATTTTTCCTGAGTTTCTTAAATTAGCGCGTATTACTCCGATTTACAAATCTGGAGATCCCTTAAATCTAAACAATTACCGCCCAATATCAGTTCTCCCTGCACTTAGTAAAGTTTTTGAGCGCATCATTTATAATCGCCTCTTAGAACATATTGAATTAAATAAACTAATACATAAAGATCAATTTGGCTTTACTAAATCCAGCAGCACTCTGTCAGCTGTTATAAATTTGATCGGAAATGTTTATACTTCCATAGAACAAAAAAACATAACTTCTTGTTTATTTTTGGATATAATGAAAGCGTTTGACTGTGTAGATCATCAAATTCTTTTGACAAAGTTGGGTAATTATGGAATAGGTGGAGATGTAATCAAATTAATTCAACACTATTTGCAAGGCCGATCTCAAGTTGTTAAAATTAACGATTACACCTCAACTAAAATTACTGTGAAGCGTGGAGTTCCCCAAGGATCCATTCTTGGACCGATATTGTTTTTACTTTATAT
The DNA here is from genome assembly GCA_963556165.1 of Tipula helvola. Lineage (NCBI taxonomy): Eukaryota > Metazoa > Arthropoda > Insecta > Diptera > Tipulidae > Tipula > Tipula helvola. The sequence goes on from OY744483.1 coordinate 120,878,373, forward strand.
TAATGACTTACTAAATCTAGATCTGCAAGGGAAAATGCAACTATTCGCTGACGATGCAGTATTAATTTACAGTTCAAAGTCAGTATCACAACAGAAAACTGCAATGGAAAACGATCTCCTTGAAATCAAAAATTGGCTTTGTAATAATAAGTTTAAGCTAAATGTTTCAAAAACAACCTTCATTACTTTCTCTTTGAGACAGAAACAAGTAGCTATATTAGATGAAATAAACTTTAATAATAGTATCATAAAACGAGTTGAAAAGGTTTGTTATCTTGGTTTGGTATTTGATTCTCAGTTATCATGGATTAACCATGTTAATAGTATAAAATCTAAAGTAATTCCAATTATTGCTGCTCTGAGACGTGTCGGTCATTTCATACCATATTTTATTCGCAAAAATATTTATTTCAGTTATATTAATTCCAATTTAACGTATCTGATTCAAATTTGGGGAGCAGCGAATATTACGTATATGAGTGATTTGCAGATAATTCAGAATAAAGCCATTAAAGCTATTGAACAGTTACCTCTCTTAACATCAACAAAACTCTTGTATAATGATCAAATATTACCACTCAACTATCTTATTCAATATGAATATTTATTGACAATTTACAAAATAAAACACGGGCTTACTAAGAGTAATATTGAACTACAAACCAACTTCTCAGTTTCGGAGAGACCAACTCGAAATCATTGTCACTATCGGGTTCCTAATTATAAATTTCAAACCACGCAGAAAAGTATTCTCTACCATGGAATCCAGCTTTTCAATCAATTGACTGATAACGAAAAAAGCTTAAGAATTTCTATATTCAAATTTAACCTTACAAATAAGCTTTATTCAAAGTTTATCACAGAATATGATATGTTTCATTGACGTTTACTTGATTAATTCAAATATTTATTAATTAATGTTTCACACTTTTTACACGATGTTTGTTCATGCTAATTTAATTTAATTTAATTTAATTTAACATAAATTTTTATAAAATTTGCTTATTTTTCATTTTTTTTTTCTTTCATTTTTTGAACCATATTGAAGTGTTTAACTGATCAGAAAATATTTTCCTGTATGAAAAAACTTGTATTTTTTTTTTTGGAAAATAAATATTAAATAAAAAAAAAAAAAAAAAAAAAACGATCTAATTTTACGCGGAATCCTGTAAACAATGTTCCAAAAACAAAATCCCGAAAATATTGAAATCAGCTGTTTTCAACCGCGCTGTTGAAAACAGCTGATTTAAATATTTATCAATATTTTTTCGAGATATATTAGTTATAACCCATCTTAATACAATTTGGTGTGGTCGATGGGTTGGTTACCTTATCTAGAAAAAAAAAATCCACAAACAAAAAAATTCAGAAAAACAAAAAATCAGAAAACTAAAATCCAGAAACATAATTATCAAAGTGTGGCCCTAATTAAAATTAAAATTTATAAAATGTCTATTTGAATTTTTTCATAAGAGTTCTTAATTTTTGTGATAATGGAGATTGCTTCGTCAGCCCTTCAGATCAAAGGAATTGTATCGCTTCTACTGACAGTACTACCACAAATGTTTCAAGTTGCGTTGTGGTTGGCTTAATTCGTTGGGTTAGTTTTATATCGACGCATGTATTGGATCGAATTGCGGATTTGTGTTAAATTGGTAAATGCTTCGTCAACCTTGCAGACCCCGATCAAAGTAAGGGATCACTACATTTGCCTGGAAAAAAATCCCAAAAGAAAAAACCAGAAATTTCCAGAAAAGCAATCCAAAAAAATATTTTGTTTGCAATATTTTGTTGTGAATTAAAAAAAAAATCAATTTTACAGGGACTTTTAGAAGTTTCACAACTTAAAACATTTGTAGTACATTTATCAGTAGAAGTGATATGAGGGATACAATTCCTTTGATCTGGGTATGAAAGTTTGATGAAGCAATTTTCATTATCATAAATATTAAGAACTTTACAGAAAAACTTAAATTTTATAAACATTTTATAAATTTTTAATTTTAAGCTTTCCTTTAAAGTCCATGGTTTCATAATTGGGTTTTTTTGTTTTTTTTCTGGATTGTAAGTTTTTAATTATTCAGGATTTTAAAATTTCTGTATTTGTTTATCAAGCAAAAGTAGTCATCCCGTAGTCGATTATAATCTTTAAAAAATTGTAAATTTAGCTGGCGGCGCATCATAAGCCGTCTTCCAATAGGCAAAATTTACTAGTTGGAAGTACTTGCGAGTTACCCAATGGAACGAGAAATTGAGTAACACAAGTAAAACACAGCCTTCTGTTTAGTTGTTTTTTTTTTGTCTTTTGTAAAGTTGTTTATTATAGTAATGGCGATATTTAAAATTAGATTGAAAATATGTCAAAAAAAATGAACATGTAATAAAAGGAAAGCATTGATATTTACCGCATTGATATTTAAACACATTTTTCTTAAAAATGTATCATCAACAACAAAATAATTTTGTATTAGTTTTGACATTTTACATCATCAAAATATAAAAAAATTCGAACGTAATAAAAAACTCTCGAAAAATATCGAAAAAGGTCTAAAAGCCATCTATTGGAATTTTCGCAACTAAAATCCACCTAGCGCACATTTTATGCGTAACTACTTCTGTTTTCTTTTTTCTACACCATCGTATGAGCATGGGTAGTTGTGAGTAGATACAAGTACCTGCGAGTAGTTTGCTTTCGCCAATGGAAAACGCTTATAGTAAGCAATGGAAACACAGCTTCGATAAAGATTTTTGGTTAACTTTGCGAATATTGACGATTGTAAAAGTAGGCTGAACGCCTCTCATGGAAAAATTGTTTATTTAAAAGAACCATCCATTTGACGTTTGTGTTGCATAGATAAACAATATAGGAAAAATTGAAAGAAGGAATTGTGGTTGTTTCAGCAATGAAATAAAATTTTAAACGGCAAAGGATAGATAGTTTTAGTATAAAAAATTCCGCTACGTGGAATCCGTGATGCTCTAATCGTCAATTGGCGATTGGAAAACTGCAAAATGCGAGACCTATCGGAAATAATGTAAACCCTACGCTCTGCATGAAATGGCATTTCTCTCCATATAAAACATATGGAGAGTTAAACTATCGGAATTAAATTATGTAAACCCTAAGCTCTGCATGCCAAATCATGACAGTTCAATCGTCAATAGTATTCATTAAAATTTATAACATTAGCATAACAAAACTTCAAAATATTTTATGTACAAAATTAATGTTATACATAATGAGGATCACCATCATATTCCCGAAAATAAAAATCTCAAATAAATCCCAAAAAATTACAAAATTATTTGCCAGATTAATTTTTGTTAACTATAATATGAAAACAAACGGATTAATTTCATGTTATCCTTGTGCAGAAGGGACTAATGCTACGCCGCTTTGGGGGTTCTCTATTGAAGCAAGTGAATAATTATTAGAAAACACGAATATATCAAAACCGCTCTAATTTCTATGAATGCTAGAATTTCAAAAAATCGTGAAAGGAGTGGTTTGGGGTGGCAGCCTCATCCTCTAAGCTAAGGTGTAAAACGAATTAAAATAACAGTTCAAAAATTTGTTATATTTAAAAAAAAAATTGATTTTTTGGGTTTTATTTTTTTTATGGATTTTTTTGCTTGTCTAATCGCGGGTATTTTGTGTTTCAAGATTTTGGGTCTCGGGATTTTTAGTTCGAGAGATTTCGTTTTTATGATTTTCCATATTTTATGAAATTTATTTTCGGGATTACTTGTTTTCCCTCGTTTCGAGATTTTAAATTATCATTACAATCAGAGCTGGATTTTAGAATATGGCAAACATACCGATCCCTCTAATAATCATTCAATGTGCACTAAAACGTTATAAGTAGTAACTTCAGTTGTAACTTCATAAGTTGAGATATACAATTAATGAATTGAGGCACGTTATCAACAGTGACTGGATCAGAAATCACACAGGAATGACGGACAAACAGTTAGAGTATTAATTAATTCGATGATCAGTATTAAACCAGACTTGACTAGTTTATAATTACCCTAAATAAAAATTCTCAATTAAATTTTATATTGAAGTACATGTGTTCAAAGCCAATTCCCAATACATTTATTCAGTTTTAACACAATATTTAGCTACAAAACGATTCATAGTACAGTTATTTAGTATTTAGCTCGTAAAACCCAACTCTAGACAGCATCCGATAAATTAAACCTACATAAAAAATTCTTCATCCATAAAAAAAAACACCCTGTTGATTGCAGATTTATGTACATACATATGTATATATGTTACACATCTATATATAACTCGACATTTATATATAAAAAAATAAAAATAAAAAATACAAATATGTGAAATATAAATTTGTAATTTAGATTCAACAGACAAGACAAAAAAAATTGGATTTTTTTTTGTCTGTGAAGATTGTGTAGTACACAATGTATACAAAACTACTACTAAAAACAAAAAAAACTAAATTAAATAATATATTTGATGTCACATTTGAGACTAACATTGGTTTTGTTGTACTTCTTGTTGAATCTACTAGTTATTCCTATTCCTATATAGATGTGTATTGTGTATACTATGCTACACTAAGTTCTAACGATGTATTCTCATAATGTGGACAGCTTTCGTCTAAAAAAACATAATATTCGTATCTATGTAGTACAAACGTATATTTATGTACATGTTTATATCCTTGATTATAGAGTACATAGTTGGATTTGGATACAATATATGTATAACTAAAATAGTAGTATATTGTAGACACTATTCCTATTGCTTTATCACCTGTAAGAGTACGAGTTTAGTTTATTTGGGATGCTAAAACGAATTAGTTTCGGATGAATGATAAAATATGTTCTAAATCAATTCAACATTTCCATTTTAGAACTGAAATTCGAAACATTTATTAAATTTTTAGTTCGGCACTGTGCCAACTTCCTTAATAATATACCGTATTTTTCAAGTTTCGTATAAGATAATTTTATTGATTTAGTTTTGGAATTGTATACTATGTATAATTTTTTGCTAGGATGTGTTTCTATTTCTACTGAACCAAAAAAGAATTTTTGTTTTTGTTATTGTTCTCTTAAATTGTATTGTTCTTGATTATTTTATCGTTCGAAAATAATAAAGAACAAAAAATACTAGAAATATCACTATAGAATAATGATAATTGTATTTAAGATAAAAGAAATACCTATATGTGTATGTACTCTGATGTGGTTGACGTAATGTTATTTTTGGTTAATCTTCAGAAGTTATAATAGTGGAAGAAACGATATATTTAAGCCATAACCTATAATCCAGAGATATCATGTCATGTGCATAATTTAACCATAGACATTCATACTAGATTTCTCATTTCATAGTAACTAAAGGAAAAAAACAAAAACTTCTGATAATTCCAATGTATCGTTGTGTTGTGTATTTTATAAGGCAATGATTTTAGAATGCGTTGCAAATATAATACGTATATGCAATACATCGATAACATTTGAATGGAAAATTTTTGTTTTTATTTTCTGTTTTTAGTCAAATGAGAGATCTATTATGATTGTCTATGATTTAACGTTGCATCTTAAACTACTGACAAACTCGATTTTGAATCTTTAGTTGTTTGAGGTATTTCGAAAAATAATCTATCCTAGCTATGTCTGTTGGGCGATTGGTTCACTTTAGGTTATTTGGCTGTAATTAGAGATCTAAAGAATAATTCTTATTACAATGCACAATTCATCACTCATTCTACTGTATCGCTCTTGTATATAGCGGAGATTTGAATCACTCGAAAAGAAAAATAATTTTCCTTTTTTTTCCAGAATGTATTCCTCTTTTCTAAAATATTTTAAAGAATTATCCATAAATAGAGGTCTATTTGTAAACTATTTTAACATAAATTCAAACAAATTTTTTAGCCAAGATAAGTGAGTTATGAATTGTGTATCGCTTCCGGTTATATAAATGACTCCATTTTCTACGTTGAAATTTTGTTCGGGCAGATGTTTCGCGTCTTGTGATTTGCGTTTTCGTACTTGATTGCTAGATTGTACAGCCGAATTGTATACATTGCTGTTATTAGATGCGCTCATGTTTGCATCTGACTTGCTTACCTCCTATTTTGTATTAATAATTTAAATAGTAGAAAGGTTTTCTATACTGTCTAGCGTCGGCAACACCAATAATCACTGTGGCATGTTGTTACTGCCAATTTGTTTCAAATTAAAACTCTAGCTTAGCTCGATAGTTAGCACATAATTTGTTGACAAAATCTCATTTGTTTCAATATGGATGAGATTAATTATTATCAAAAAAAGCCTCTTTCATCGGTGTATCGGTACCGATGAACTCACCTTAGATGGTTCCGATGCTCCGATTGGAGAGGTATTCCGTGGAATAATAGTGCGCGCCTGGATACATGCACTAATTTTCAATTCCGATTGACGCATGTGCTATTCAATATAGCTAGACCAAGTACACAGGTAACCAGAGCTTTCGGGGCGTCAGGTCTCTTAATTTCTGCTATGTATATTGATACTTTTCGTCTACTCTACTAGTTGGTGAAATCTAGCAGTTAGAATGAGAACTCTGTGTAACGTTTGGGTTTGCTTGTTAAATTAATTCTATTAGAACAAATTTATTTATAAACCATACCCATCTCAACAAATAAAACAGAATAAAATTAGCTGTAGTGTCTTACAAGTCTAACTTGTGTTATGTTATTACATGAAAGAATATACTTAAGGTAAAACGTCATTATACTGGTAATAAGAACAACTTATTAATACTAACAAATGAACTCATGTCCAAACACTTGATTCAACGACATTCGCTGGCCAACAACATGTCATCGTTGACATGTCTCTCTGGAGATGAATATTAAATTATCGTGTATATAACCCTGATAAAGGGTAACTTGATGCCGTTTCAGATTAAAATGTTTGCAACCTAATTTTTGATTCCGACAAGAATAGTTTTAAGTAATAAATAAGAACCAAGAAAAGGCTGGAAGTTCTGAACGCAAAACCAAAACATACCTTTGTGAGGCTGACAAAAGCATAAAAATTTTCTTCTGTTTCATTCGTTTTCTTTTAATTTTTGCTTCTTCAGGGATTGCAACATTCTTTGAAGATTTAAGATATGGCTATTTAATTTATTGGCTTTCTTTATTCAAGAGCCAAGTTTATCTTTGTCGTAAACCCAAAAGTCCTAGAACGATTTCAGCCCAATGATTAATAATGCTAGATATTAGGCTAAACTTTAAACCGTGGGGTGACATCTTATTTCTATAAGAAGGAAATGTCCATAAAAATGGCAAACTTTTTTAGGGGTTTAATTTGAATAGTTTGAAATATTTTGGAATTCGAAAATTTAAGAAACCTGAAGAAAAGTTTTGATATACTTTGGAATATTGACATTTAGAGAATTTAAGGATTTGAAATTGCAAAATCCACGAAATATTTATTTAGTTGGTTTAATTGTAGGAACTTTTGATTTGAGAAATTTTAGCATTTCGAATTGATTAAGTTAAAAAGTTTTAAAAATTCAGAAACTAAGAAGTTTTGATATTTTGAAAAGTAACTATTACTTAATTAAACTATTTGTTATTGATAATATCAAAATTTAAGAATTAAGTTATTTGTGATTAATAAATTGTCCATAAACAGTTTTTTTCTGTATTTGGGAAACGACATTTACGAATTAAATGTGTACATCATTTCGCAAACTGTGGCATCCGTATGGAAAAATCTCATTAATCAACAAAACATCGCTCTTATCCTGAATTCTACGTTTTTTTACATACTGTGTCATTTCCATCAAAACATATTGGGACTGGAATAACTTTAACTCTTCAGAGCTTGTCAATTCATAGTATTATGAAAAATGAGGGCACTTTCCCCAAGCGTGACCCGTATATTCTCATTTTTTCCATTGTACCACTAAACTATAGCAAAACGCATTACTACGGGACCCGCATATGACAATAATGTGTTGATTGAAGGAAAAATCGAAGATGGGAAAAATCATTTTAGGGTCTCATTTTAGTGTTTGAATATTTTTGTTCAGAAAAGCTTTTCCACCACAAAAAAAAAAAAAAAAATGAAACCAAAAAATATTTTTCCGGAAAAAAAATTAACTTCGCAACCGTCATTTTCCAGTATTTTTTATGCCATATTGAAGTATATCGTAGTGTAGCAGGTATCTTGTTCCGTACTCGTATGTACCATATGTGTAGTATATATAAAGCTTAGCACTTCAAAGCTCGTCAATAAATAGTGTTCTTCGTTAGCCATAAATTTGGCATTGTCATATCGAAAGGTTATAGTAAGAGCTTTTTAAAGCACATGAAAAACATTTCTAATCAGTTCTGAAATATTTGCAAGTTATCATCATATTTCTAATTTTGCACCGAACAATTTTATTGAATCCCTCGAATTCCTTCTTGTTTCTGTACTTTTTTCTTTTCGCCCGAGTGCTTAGACATATTAAATTTTTGTACTTTTGAAAACCAAAATCCCGCTGAACGCAGGTTTTTTTTGTTCCAAGAATAATTTTCTTAGGAAAATGGAAGAATTTTTCTGATTTTGTTTTTTCTTTCGTTCACTATTTGATGGGATGGTTTTTGTGTTGAAATATGAAATTTGGGGTCCAAAACTTCACATTTTGCAATGAAAAATATTCTATAAATTGGCGTTAATTGTCAGCATAAATTGGAGGAATTTTGATGTTGTTCTTCACTAATATATAGTACTTTAGGGCATAAGAGCCATAACCGGACGTTACCACTTTTCCGAAGAATTTGAGAACGTTGCTGTTGGTAGTCCAGCGAGTAACCGATTAAACCGGTTGTGGAATGTGTTACAAACTGTTTTTCATTTCAATAATCGTCAATGCCATATTGCCAATACCGTTAGAAACCTTTGTGATGTCAGAAACTTATTCGTTGAATCGTATCTATGGTATTGGGTGTAAGAAAGCCATCTCGGAAAGTGACGAATCAGTGGAATGTCTAGATGTTTTCTGATTTTTTTTAGATTAAGTAGTTTTGCTTTTAGCTTCATAAATGAGCAATGTGATTGAGCATGCTCAACTTTTTATCTACATATTTAGACTGTATTGAATTGAGGAGCCATTAAATACCAAAATTTACGCTATTTGGGTTATTACTTCCATTGTTACAAAAACATTATGGCCAAAAACCGCCAAACTAGTTGTTTACTTTAAACTACTTTGCCTATTTTGAATAATTCATAAACAAGTTATTTTTTCTACGATACTGCAGTAACCTATGCTTTCGATGATGGTTTTTGAATTTAAATTAAATAAGAAAAGGAGCCTTTGCCTCGTATACTAATATCGTGTGGAAATATTCTCATTACACAACGATTTATAAATATTACTACATGATTTGTGAAAACCCAAATGTTTTAATGGTTTAATAAATTTGTGTTGATCCGTACAAATTTGTAATTTTTTATGTTTCTACTTATTTATAAATGTTACAGGGCTATTGTATCGTAGAAAAAATAGCGTGTATAACTCGTGTGAAAATGAGTCATTGCAATACTCAAGTAATTGCAGCCTTCGCTATCGCTCAGGCTGCAAATTTCACTTTCGTATTGCAATGACTTGTTTTCTTCACTTGTTATACAATATACTATTGTTACACGTCTCCCTTAATAACGTACAATAAACTATTTCTGTATTAAATTATCGATATTATCGACGATGGTGAGTCTTGTTATTTGTTAGTACTGTATAGTACTACTGGGAATTTATGTTTGACATTGTATGTACCACAGACCAGAGAAACCGATGAAATATCAATTTGATTTAAAATGTATCGAGTTCAATTTTCGAAACCAAATTTTAAGTAGGTCATTTTGATTTTGAATTTTCTGACTTCTAAATTTGTTTCGGATTTTGATAATTCTAAAATCGAATTTTCGTAAATACAAAATTCGGCTAACGGAATTAATCTAGAACATGCCTGTCCAACTCAAATGAGTATTTAATATAAATTTTCAAAATAAATATAGCAACCAAACTTCGACAACTATTGCGGTGGCCTTACACTCATCCAAACTGCTAAATTTAGTATGGCCACTAATAAATAAATTATCGCGTTGTACAGCTGAGCTGATTTTTTATTTTTATTTTTATTGTGAATTGTTAAATTAGAGTTGCTTTTTAAGATGTCATAGCTGATCTACTCATGAGTAGAAATAATCCAAATAAATACGGTTATAATATTATCTCTTTTGATTTTGATGATACCGATCATAGAATGTTCGAAATTTCGAGTCGAGAGTAGGGCTGAAAATTTATCAAAAATTCTAAAATTTGGATGTGTGAAGGCATCTTATTTTATTTTTACCATCATACCTAATGATTGCAATTTGCAAACCACATTTTACTCAAACCAAATTCTCCGAGTTTAGATCATATTTTACGAAACTAAAAACCAAGTTTTAGTCTGAGTATTTAAATAGAAGAACGAATTTGGCGGACAATTATTTCTCATAATCCGTCAACATTTATTTATTAACAAACTTATTTCAGCTGTACACATAAAGTAAAGACATAAAGCTAATAAATAATGTTACCATTCTACTGACTTTTTGGAACTAAATACAAACCCATGTTCTTTGCGACGACAAAATAAAAACCACAACATATGTATTTAAGATTTATTGCAATACAGATAGAATTGAAAATTTTTAATTCTCAAACCACATGGACGACAATAAAATAGTATTTTTGTTTCAAAATATGTACTAGAAAACTGGAATTTTTAATGTTTATATTCTCTTACAAAAAACGACGAATGCAACACTTTACAATTACTCTTCAAATTTTTCAGTTTTTCAATTCTAGTAGCCGGTTGATGATGTTTTAAAAATATGAAAATATTTAATCTAAGAAGACAATGCCGTACTGTTAGAATTTGAAATTTGATGAAATATCTTTGTCCTTAATCGAAATGTATACCTAGGGGTTAAGATTCAAATATAGCTTTAGCAGTTCAAACAAACTTCGCCATTTAGAAATTATAGCAAATTATAAAATTTTAGAGCTGAAACCTGAGTTTCGCATTATATCAGTGACAAGGGAACTTCAGTACTGTCAAATTCAAATAATTATAAAAACTATTCTAAGTTGTAGTACTCTGTAAGAAAATAACGAAACCATTTTATTTTATCGGCAACCAAGTCCTTTTTAGGCGGTTAAACCATCCCTTAATTTGCGAAAAAAGGTAATTTCATCCCTTAACAAATTGAGATGCAATCCTTATAATTTAATTTACTTTGGATTAGCTGTACTTTTTATTAGTAATAAATGCCAATTTGTTTTATAAAGAAAAGTGGGGTAGAAGTCGAGATATATCGAAAAACAAAAACGTTTTTGAGGTTAAATTAAGGGGCGATTTTAACACCTAAATAGGGCTTGGTTGCCGCTAAAGAAACGCTTTCATTAATGTCTCACAGAGTACGACAACTTAGAATAGTTTTTTTGTGAGTAGTTGTCTACAACATTCTTGTTCGATGTAATTTCGTCAAAAATTAAAATTAAATTATGAAAATATGTATAGGAATTAATTTATGTATTGGAAAGTTCTATTTTGGGTCCTTAATAATTCACATAAATTATTTCAGTTGTTGGTACCTTTTTAGCTTAAGATCATCAAAAGATACACCGTCGTCTATTGCGATATCGGATTTTTATACTATTTGAAATGTAATCGGGTAAAACGGTAAAATCTATGAAATTGAACGTCATCTGCAAACAGGGATGCCAGATTTTTAAAGTTGTTAAGGGGGACAAAAAAAATTAAAATAATTATTAAACAAATTTCCTTGAATTTTTTGTAAAACCAACTCCTTTAAATGTGGTCTAAGAACTTTCGTAATAATAACAGCTATTTTAATTGTCCAGCTGAGTATTTTGGCAAAATGCCCGGATCCAGAAATATATTTTTGAATAGTGAGCGGACTTCCGTTTTGTTTAGGTGTGCCTTTTAGCAAAAAATCCGAAATAGTCATACGGTTTGCGTCGGATGATGTGTTTGCATTGTCGAATTATGTTTTTAAATATAAAATTATTGCAAGTGGCGCAAATGTTCAAAGATCATTCATAATTTTTAGTCTAAGCAACGTAAGCAAAATTTCATTATCAGTAACCATAAAGTCCGTTTCATTTCATGGTGGCCTTTATCAAAACCTACTTAATAAATAAAGCCTCCATGATGAAAAGAAGCTTTTTTTATGGTAACAAAAAATCCAAAAAAAAATGTTTATTTCATATTGTTTATATGGAGAGACGTGACCTCAGTTTATTCAAAATATATTAATGAAAATTGACTCGGAATTAATTTTATTTTAATTCAATTGCATCTCTAAACTACCGTTTCCACCTGACTTGGAGGATTTTTCCGTGAGCTTTTCCAATTTACGATAATAATGATAACAAAATAAGATATTTTTTATTTAAAAAAGCTTAAAAATAGAGTACATATATGTAAAAAAGAGACAGACATATAAAGGGAAAGGCATGACATTTACAATACTAAACATAACAAACAATATGGAAACACGGTTATTATACGGAAAATGAAGCAAACTATAATATGAAGCATTTTATCAGATGCAGTAAATAAAAAGAAAACAAAAAGTACGAAAACAAATATTGTTGATTTAAAATTTTCAAAATATATATTTAATTGTTACATATTTATTTGTACATTAAAATATTTTTGTCAAATTATTATTATTGACGATTTCCAGCCAGGAATAATGAAATAAAATATCTTGTTATGTATTTGAAAAAACTTAAAAATGAGTACACAAATATAAAAAAGAGATAAACATATTATGAAAAATAAAATGGCGCCCGCACGGCATTTACAAATAAACATTAATGAAGTATGATGAGAAGATGACAAACAAAAAAACAACAACAAATTATGAAAATAAAATTTTTATTTAAAATTTTTTCCAATTTATAATTTTAAAAACGATTAGGCATCGTTTTTTGTTGAATTAGTTATGATTATGAATTATGATAAGGATAACGATTTCCAGTTTTCCGTATTTTATATCTTCAATGTACCAAAACAAAAATTAATATTTTTTTTACTGGTAAGTAGTGTTGTGAGTGAAATAAAAACTAATAAAATATTTATATTTGTGATTTGTGCAAACTGGATATTGGATAATCCTAATGCCAAGACGTTCCTATATGTATATCTCATTATATATTTAGAAGATTATTGTGTTTTATGGTGTAATTAAGTGAAAAAAAGTGCAAAACAACATTTAATTTTCTTTTTCTTAAAGAAAATAAAATCTGTACCTTGGTAGAAAAAGTGAACCTTTTGTGTCCAAAATCTGATCATATTTGGTATTTGTGGCAGTTTAACAAATAATTATGGGCATGCATAAGGCATTTGTTCTCTTTCTACCAAGGCACATAAGAAATATTTAATCGATTCATAATATAATGTGATTCACCAAAATACGCACATAATCTTCTTCAAATATGTACAAAAAAAAAATTTCTCTACACAGCTGTTTTTGTTTTGATTCTTAATTTTATTTTTAGTTGCAAAACCAACATTATTTAGGTACATTCAAGATATAAAATACGGAAAACTGGAAATCGTTATCATAACTAATTCAACAAAAAACGATGCCTAATCGTTAATTAATATTATAAATTGAAAAAAATTTTAAATAAAAATTTTATTTTCATAATTTGTTGTTGTCTTTTGTTTGTCATCTTCTCATCATACTTCATTAGTGTTTACATATTTTCCATTATGTGTGTTGACCTTGTTCCTATGTATTTTGTTCTTTTATTATTGTAAATGCCGTGCGGGCGCCATTTTATTTTTCATAATATGTTTATCTCTTTTTTTATATTTGTGTACTCATTTTTAAGCTTTTTCAGATACATAACAAACAAGATATTTTATTTCATTATTCCTGGCTGGAAATCGTCAATAATAATAATTTGACAAAAATATTTTAATGTACAAATAAATATGTAACAATTAAATATATATTTTGAAAATTTTAAATCAACAATATTTGTTTTCATACTTTTTGTTTTCTTTTTATTTACTGCATCTGATAAAATGCTTCATATTATAGGTTTGCTTCATTTTCCGTATATTAACCGTGTTTCCATATTGTTTGTTATGTTTAGTATTGTAAATGTCATGCCTTTCCCTTTATATGTCTGTCTCTTTTTTACATATATGTACTCTATTTTTAAGCTTTTTTAAATAAAAAATATCTTATTTTGTTATCATTATTATCGTAAATTGGAAAAGCTCACGGAAAAATCCTCCAAGTCAGGTGGAAACGGTAGTTTAGAGATGCAATTGAATTAAAATAAAATTAATTCCGAGTCAATTTTCATTAATATATTTTGAATAAACTAAGGTCATGTCTCTCCATACAAAAACTATGAAATAAACATTTTTTTTTGGATTTTTTGTTACCATAAAAAAAGCTTTGAAAAAAATATCGATATCATGGAGGCTTTATTTATTAAGTAGGCTTTGCCTTTATTCATTCATTCATTCATTTGTTCAGTGATCTTTTTCAAGCCAATCATATTGCTCAAAACCGACGATTTTTTTCTAAAAAATAATAATTTTTGAGCATTGCGATGGCTTAAAAATCTCTGAACGAATTGATGAATGAATGGCAACATTTAAAGCGCATTTTGGATTTCTCTTTCTAAGATATTTTTAGATTAAGGCAGTTTTCAAAACCGATACTTATTTCATACTTATTGACTTATTTGACGCCATCTTTAATATGTAACTAAAATCATTCGAATTTGATAGCAACAACAAAAAATAGCTAAGGATACTGCTATTCTCAGCATAATATGCTTATAGTAATTACGCTTAATATAATAATGAGGCTAACGTCTTCTGATGACCTCTATAAATAGTCAATTATCCGAAAGAATTCATTTTTCACATCAGTGTTCATAAAAAGCAAATTATACATTTTTCTGATTCACGCTACCTTAGAAAAATGTTCATAGGCAAAATGACTACCAATTTAGATATTTTTGTAAGAATGGGAAAGAGAATAAGTCACCTCGATAGGACACTTATTTGAATAAGTTAGGTACCATAAGTAAGTATTCGTTTCCAAAACCTCCTAAATAGATAAATCATTTTTTTAAAAATATATTTGTAATTTTTGGAAAGGGGGACAAAATAGTAAAGAAGAAGGGCGGGGGAATCACAAACCTGGCAGGGGACAATCCCTCTCAAAGGGGGATGTCTGTATACACGACACGTGAGTTTAATGGGCGTATATGTCCAACCTCCATAGCTTGTGAGAAATTGTGTTACGGCAATGGGAATGATTTTACCGAAAATTTTACCATTTTGGATTGGTCGTACACAATTAAACCGGCGGAAATATTGTTGAATTTATTGTTAATTAAGCTTGTATCGGGATTTGCATACGACAGTATTTCTATGAGCTAACGAATCTGAATTTGTTAAAATTATACAAATTTCGGTACTTATACATATATAGCAATTCAATATGAGGTCGATGGATGCACTTATGTACATAATTTGTTAATAATTGTTCGCTATCGATAAGTATGTAGATACCTATATTAAATTTGTATTAAATTAAATATTGTGAATTGTTGATGTTGTTATTTAAACAAAATTAGCGGTATTGATTTATGACGTATCTCTTTGATACGGGTTCTTGTAAAACGATCATATTTAATATTAGAGGCAGTTGATGTCGAGAATTCGAGATACAAAGAAATAAAGAACTGATAAGATAAATTGATTTTGTTTTAATAAAATACACAACAAAACTAGCAACAACCAGTGTTCACAATTGTCATTCAGAACGAGTCAGTTTAAGTGACATCAATGTCAATTATGTCAACATCGCTTACGAATTTCTTCCTTAATGTGTTTTCGCGAATAAGCACCAACCCATACAGTATGATCAAAGGAAGGGAAGAAAGTAAAGAAACACGGAGTTCAGCCTTCTCGAACTCGATTTTTGATATTGAGTTTGAATTTTTGTAAGTTATGTATGTGCCACCGGAAAAACCTCATCTTCCAGTCCATACCACAAACACGCACTCCGAAGGCACGGTGGGCTTTAAAAAATTTTTAATGGAAACTTTCTAAGGAAGGACAACAGATTTATGTACATTATCAACAATTTCAAATAGAACTGATGAAGAATTTCATTGAAATAACAGTAAATGGTGTGCGCGCCAAGTACTTCGAAATCTCCTTTCTTTTTACTATCCGATGCAAAAGTATTTGTGATAGGGAAAATTTGCATTTCCTGTTTATTGGTTATAAAATTAACAAAAAAGTTAGTTTTTATTAATTTCGTTATTTTTATAATATGGAAGATAATTTTATTATTACAATAATAGGGTGTATTAAATATGTAGGGTGAGTAGTGTCTACTTAGTTTGTCTTGCGGAAGAAATAAAATATTATGAGGCCTCAAATTCATAATTGTTCAAGGCCAATGTGCAATTTTCGTTTATAGAATGAGATAACATCCCAGGTTGATGATTAATTAACACTAGGTTTACGGACATTTCTGATATACCTATCTCTACGGTACGCGTCAATTTGACGCGTGTTAAAAAAATAAACATTTGGTAAAATAATTAATTTATTTTTAAAGGAACTTTGTCATACAGGTGTATTGACATCAAAATCATCATAATAATAAAAAGACAACTCGCAAGCTGATTGGTTAGTTCGGACAAAAAAATAAAAAAAAATTTGGTATAAACTTTCCGTTTTATAAAGGGAATAGCGCAGCTAGTATCTCTATAAAAAGAGAACGGTATTATAGGTCCTTTTGTGAGGAGTAAAATATTTTAAATTAATTTTTTTTTTAATTTACGCATTTTTCCATATGTACATATTCAATTTTATGTGCACGTTTTCCACAAACAATCTTACAATTTCTACAAGGGTACTTACTTCTATTTGCTGATGAATGAGGTCTTGAAGGTCAATATTTTCCTCAATTTCATTTTCTTTCTTACAGGCAAGTTCTTCGGCTAATTGAAAAATGAAATCCTTTCTTGATATATTTGATCCGGTACATTCTTTGTACAGTATCCACGCATTTATGTGTGAGAAACCTTTTTGCTTTGATTTTGTTTGTTTTATTTTAACGTGCGGATAAGTCTTTGTTTTTGTTTCGTTTTTTATCTCTGCTTTCTACACTACATACATTACTCTATACATAAGAACCTAAAATAACCCTGAAACAGCCACTGGAGACGTGAGATAACGAAGTATTTGCACTGCCTTACCATTGTGTCAAATTGACGCACCCCGTAGAGATAGGTATACCACATAGCAAACTTCGAAATTCAAAGGCGTAGAAGAAAATAAATGTTGCCAAATATTCGTCTCGCGAAATGCATAATTGTAAGTAAAAGTAGTAAGAGATAAATCTAACCGATTTCCAAATTTTTCTATGTGAAATTGAAAATGCATCAAATTGACGCGCTTCGTAAACCTAGTGTTAAACAGTCCTCAATTGGCTGTTTTGGGCGTTAATGCTAACATATATAAATAGGATCTTTGTCACTAGACAAGACTAAATATTCCAATTTATGGTACTAATAAAATAATTTGGAATAAGATTCCAAGGCATCATATCGAAGAATCGTATGGATCACTGGTGAGTGACAAATTTTCGATGGTACTACAAAATTTAAGTGACTAAACCACTATTTCATTAGCCAAAAATAATTTTCAATTTACTTATGATATGAATCAAAAATATGTGTCGCATCTACTTCTGCATTATATTCAAATGAATTTTTTTTTATTAAGACGAGCATTTTTACATTAAATTTTTATAAAATAAAACGTTATTTAATCATTATTTCAATAAAAATAACGAAATTACTAAAACCTGATTTTTGTCAATTTTTTAACCGATAAACAGAAACGGGAATGTAAATTTTCCCGATAACAAATAATTTTGCATCGGATAGTATAAAATGGAAAGGGGATTTTGAAGTCACCTTTGTTTTCCAAAAATGCCGAGGCTTACAAATTGTCCTAGCTTTTTTAGGTAGAAGTTTTTGACCTGTAGGTCTACTGTGTATTCCGATCTGAAAGTAAAACCGATCTGAAAGTTCATTTTGACTATGAAATAAATTTGATTTTCTTTTTTTTCTCTATACAAAATTTCTGAATTCGGAAAAAATTACTTTCAGATCGGAATACATAGTAGACCTGCTGGTCACCCTTGTGATAACTCCCATTGGCTATCCTTTTTTGTAATTAATTCCAACGCAAACGTGCGCTGCTTAATTTATTGTACGAAACAAACCCTCAACTACATAAGTGAAAAGAACACAAAATTTGCGATGGTTTCTTGTGACTGCTCGGTTTGAAATATTTCGATATCTAACAAAGATATAGTTTCAAAAGTGAGAATGATAAATTTGATTAAAAGAGAGCCGTGAAGACGTCGAAGATGATGAGCGCATTGGACACTCGAGCATAATAACAACCGATAACATCATCGGAAAAGTGAAGAAAATGGTTATGAACAACTTCCGAATCACTAGCAGAGTGGTTGCTGATGATGTTGGTGTATCATTTGACTCGTGTCAAAAAACAGTACCGAATGGACATTGTTCCCAAGTTTAAGACGATCCAAAAACTGCTTAAACGGTCCGAAACAGCTCAAAACTAAAGTCCTGAAGAGGCCAGACCGAAAAAGGTAGATAAAGAGTATCTATCAATAAAGAGTACTACTTGGAAGTTGTTTGCGTGAAGCAGTCGAACTCTGGTTGTGTGGCGAAACAACTCATGTCCATTACACCGTACGATGATGCCTCAGCCTCCCAAGTACTACAAGTAAAAATAACGGCGATTGTTTGGGGCATTTTCGTTGCGAATAGTTCCAAAGATATAGGTATTCAACCTAGAAGAACCATAATCATAATGGTTTTAGATCGTCCAAAGGTACGAATTCATAATTTTGGATTTGAAAGCGCATTTACTGATTTATTTTATACTAGGTTATTGCACAACACTTATTTTCCCAAAATTACGATTCCATCTGCTTCATAACAAATTGGCGTACTCTACCGATATACTATTTTATGAATAACATGCATATATATACATTTGTTAAACTTACTTAAACGATTTCGATCCAAAGATGAATCACGTTCACTATTTAAATCACTCAAAAGTGTATCCAGTTGATGGATATTCTGTTGCATCATATCATTGCCACCTGTTTGTTGTTGTCCCGAAGAACTGTATTCATATGTAGCCGTTTTATAAAGACGTTGAGCTTCGCTATTCGGGCTTCGTGACCTTTCCCGTATTATGGTCGATGTATTTGATGGCGATAAATATTGAACATCACGTTCGGTACGTGTATACGCTTGATTTTGTCCAAGGGAACTACCCGGTCGTGATATACTATGTTGCAAATCTTCAAGTAAATATTCTGTAATATAAATCAAATAAAGACGATTTTAATTAATGCACTGTTATGTTCTTTTTTTATTTAGTGTTAAATACATTTTTGGTATATAAATGAGATTTTATTGTGTGCTGATTTGATGCATGCATATGTAATTCGTAAGAAGAATAAATAACATTTGTTCGTTTTTATTAAGAAAATATTCATGAGATCATCGTGCGCGCTGATGAGATTTAATTAATTTGGTTTTTATAAGAGAAATTTAAATTTTTTGTTGTTGCTTATTTTCACGTCATATTTATAAATTGCTACTTTATATGGATGTGTGTAATCGGATTCGTAATGATTGTACAATTGTACATTTCTTTTTTAGAGGGAGAGGAAGTGCAATTGAATTTTAGTTTAATTTGTGGTCAACGGATTCCGGTTATAAAACTTTGGTTAATAACGCTAAAAATATAATTAACAGTTTAATGAGATCATTACAAACTAAAATCTAACTTAAAAGAAATGTTGGTAAATATATTACACTATCACTCTAATCGTATTTGAATTAGATTATGATCATAATTCCTACTGTGTTATTATGCAACAAAAAATATTAATTATGATTAGTTTCATTGTCAATAGAAATAAAAAATTAGAACTGTGATTAGAGGTGTGATTTGAATATTAATAGTTTTGTTTGTTTACTACATAGAATAGCGATTCGAATACAGTAGAGTAGGAGTGAAAATATCAAAATTTAGATTTTGTGTGATCAATGATTAGAATACTAATTAAAGAATAATGATACAAATTCATTTTGAAATTTTGATATCCCATTAGTCTTGTTTTGTCATTATTGTAGTTTAGCTTTAATTAAACGTTCCAATAAAGTCTAGACTCTAGATTAGTATTAATTTGCCAAATTTCTGTAAATTATACAAATTACTTAAAGAACAATGCCATTAATCACTTATTGGCTAATTAAAAGTTATGTTTGTTATCATACATACAATATAAAAATTCGTAAATTTTTTTCAAGACTTTCGTCACAATGACTGGAACTGAAAACGGCCTGACAAATTTTTTTTTTAGGGTGGCCCGTTTTCGGCGCAGAACAGTCAGTGTACGTATAAGAAATATATTTAGATTTACATTATGTGATTCACAACAGTTATTACACGTATTGTAATTGTTAATTCGAATTGAAGTGGTCTGTTCAACAAATTATGAATTGCAGATTTCTAGAAAATAATAACCAATTAAAAGTTATGAATTTATTTCTAAAATTTATAGGGTGTTTCAGATATCAGTAATTTATTGTGAACTATAAGGAATGACGAACAAAACAGAAACGGCTCGGTTAATTCTTTAAACTACTGCTGAGCGGGATAGAGCATACCACGAAAGACCACTATTGAAAAAGCTATGATGACTTAAGCGTTTAAGCAGCTAAAACCTAAGTAAATAGTCTCCCACTGCTTTTTTTAAACTAAACTGCGTCTATATTGATAAGCTAACATTATTTTGCTGAACGAACTATCCATCATTAACTGTGTTAATATTTGCGAATGTTGATGGATTGGTTTAAGCAAATATGCTATGCAAATTAAGTTTTATGTATGTATTACAACGTTAGCTTATTTATTTTATTTATTTGCCTACTTATTTAC
Source organism: Tipula helvola (assembly GCA_963556165.1). Classification (NCBI taxonomy): domain Eukaryota; kingdom Metazoa; phylum Arthropoda; class Insecta; order Diptera; family Tipulidae; genus Tipula; species Tipula helvola. Next base: position 120,899,528 of record OY744483.1, read on the forward strand.
TTACATTTGGTGATTAAAGAAAAGACATATTTGGAAGAAATGAACATAAATAGCAAAATAATTAGATGTTTCCAAAGCATATAACCTGTTACCGACTTTTAAAACTGAATCTACTCCTTGCTCACACTAAGTTTAAGAGATAAACTATTCACTTACAATGGAATGAGACGAGAAAGTCTCCAAAATTCTACAAAAATTTATTTTGCAAAAACCGTAATGGTATACTGTTGTCAATCCCACTTCTTTAAACACTTACTGTAACTAAATATGTATACCAATACCTCACTTTGCAACGATAACACGTTCCATAAAAACACGGCCCACAATTATTTTAATGGAAGCATTTTCAATAATGTAGTGTCGAATGTCAAAATCGATGTATTGATATAGTCGTTCAACACCAAGTAAATATTTTATTATTAAAAATTGATTTAAGGAAAGGTGGAAGTATAACTACAGACTTAAAGAGTAAGAATCGTTGTATTTTTTAATGGGATGCGATTTCCCTCTTATTCCCTAAGTCATCTCACTTTATTCAACGTGACAATTGTCGTGTCATTTCAGTTTTAAATTGGTAATCTTAAAGCCGATTGAAGTGACGTGACACGACAAATATCATAAACCAGAATCCTTCACTAATAATTTATTATGATTGGACGGAATTTTGACATTTATAACGAAGGAAATGTTAATTAAGTTTAAATAAAAATAATTGTTAAAAAATCGAACACTATCGATTTTTGTCTTCACAAAATAGATTGCGTCACTTGAAAATTTCAGGCGACGAAATTTTCAATTCAAATGATATGAAACTGTTCAAATGGCTAAGGGAATACTTATTCAAGAGGCGTTTATCACTTCAAGTTTTCATTCCAATCGACTATGGGAAACATAAAACTTGGATTTAGGTACAAATGACAAGTGATTCGACTAAAGGAATAAAGGCCTAACTCTCAATTAAGACCATCGATTGAACGGAGAAATTTTGTCTAAACACACTGCAAAATACCATTTACCAGAAGAATTTTATTAGAACCCTACTATAAACAAGCAGTAAATGGTTTTCTGAGAGCAATACAACACGATACGTAATCATAACAGTCGTAAGTTAATTTATAAAATGGTTCAACCGCCTAGTCCTACCGACTAGCTTATTATGTATGGATGATATACGGTCTCGTAATTAATAAATCTTGAAACGGCTTAAACCTCATGACATGATCAGAACTTGGGACCTGCAATTTAACACGACTCACAAAACCTCTTAGCTCTTCAGCTCAACATCCAACTCAAACTTAACGCAATCCAAATGCCATCACCAAATCAACCGCCATGAAAATCCTCAACTCAATCACCAATTCAACCCCAAATCAACTGTCAAATAAGCCTTCAACTCTCAACGCTCTTAATCCACCAAATAACCCTTAAATAATTTCCCCAATCGAAATCCTCACTCAACTAGAACGTAAGCTAACATAACCCCAACTCTATATCAAGTCAATTTAGCTCGAACCAAATCTCAACCTTCTACTCAATGGCGAAGTCAATTCCGAAATCAATTCTATTCTCTTAACCTCTCGCTAAACCCTCTATTTGGCCCTAAATTAATCCCCAACCGAACCTTCACTCAAATCCAACTCAACTTTAACTCAGATTCTATTCAATCCTAAGTCACCTCAGCTGAACCCTCAACGCAACCCCAAACTCAACGTTCGACTCAAATTCTAAATCAACACGGGTCGAAATACTACATGCGTACATAAATTCAACTTAAAATCTCCACCACAACTCCCGGCTGAATGACGTCTAACTCAACTCGAACCCTAACTCGACCAAAAATTCAGCTCTCAACTCAACCCCAATCTCAACGCCCTACTCAATCCTCAAATCAACTTCGGTAGAAAAACTACATGCGCACATGAACTTAACTCAAACTAACGCCAATCCCCCCCCCCACCCCTCACTCCCCACCAAAATAAATCCGCAACTAAACCCCTTATTAAACCTCAAAATCTCAACTCAACCCTAATTTAACTCTCAACTCAACCCCAACCCTTAAAGCAACACGTTTCGAATGCCGCATGTGTCTATAAACTCAACTCAATCCTAACCTCAATCCTTTTCTTGCTTTGTTTTTTCGGACTCAAGGTCTTTCAAAATGTTGGAAAAAATATTTTTTGACCAACAACATTTTTGGTATTTTTTGACAGGATTTCATTACTTTGGTCCTTTTGGACCGAATTAATAAACAGCCATAATTGCAGAAGGAAGGCAAAGGGCTACTATCGGAAATAAACAATGATTTAGTTAGTTGTCAAATACATTTTGTTTTTTAGTATCTGCAAGTAAATATGTGAACTTTATAAATGGAAAGCTACTATTAAAAATTTTGAAAAGTTGTGTAACCCATTTCTTCCTTACGTTATCATACCACCGCATACTTAACGCTGCAAATCAAGCATATTTACTCTGCAAAACACCAATTGCCCTTAATATAAAGATATTTTAAACCATTATTTAAAAGAAAAACTTTTGCTTTCCACATTCGATTTACTAAGGGCATCTATTGGCACGTCCAACTGTCCAACAGGAAACTAGATCAACTTTTCCCGTTATGTTTTTATATTTTTGAGTTAGGTTGAAGTATTTTTAATGGCTTAGGGCCAATAAACATGACCGATTTGAGTGTGTTATATCATACTTTGGAATATAATGGAATAAGCAGTTCTCAAGCCGTTGAGATTTGGTATACCGTCTGAATGATTGGGTCATCAGATAATATTTTCCAATCATTAGAAAAGCTATTGGGCTTAACGCTAAAGTTTGCTTCAAAATTTTAAATTTTTTTTTTCAGATTTGTGTTTTTTAACCACAAATATGATTGGCATGTGAATTTGTGTAATATTGTGCAACTAGAAAATAGTTCGGGCATGAATGGATAAAATAAATAATTTGAAAATTTGAAAGCGGCATTCTTCTCGTTTATAAATGAAATACCTTTATCATTATCATTAATGAACCGAAAATAATTTTTGTATTGAATAAAAAAAATTTTTGCGTGAAAAAATTAAAATCACATAGGATAAAGGTGGTAGTAAGTCAATTTGAACGTCTATATCTCAGCCAATGATTGACAAAAATACTTCTAACGTTCATCATTTTGACGGGAATTACGTCAGCTTTTAAACCCATTAAAAAAAAATGCTATACTAGAACTTAACAAAAAATTTAAATTTTTCGTTTTTTTTGACTTTTTAAAGTGCCATTTCGATAGGAAATTTGATTCTCTACAAAAAATCTTATTTCATATATACATATACTAAAAATGCATAGTTTTTGAGTTATAGTTCAAAAACCTTAAGGTGTCCAAATTTACTCAAATTTACTCGGTTCTCAAAAGTCCAAGCCTAAATTTAATAGCACTTTATGGATTTATAATTGTTCGGGTACCATCCAACATATGAAACAATAAAATACCGCTAAAGAATTAGTTCACTTTACCCCTGTTTTTTCGACATAGTCTATAGTCTATTCGCCGAAAAAAGGAAAGCTGAATAAAGAAAAACTTAGAAATTTATTTTTATAAAAATGGGTGCCACGACGCGACACCAAAAGAATTATTTGGGTTTAAACGTTCAATCGTTCTATATTATATATGCCGAACAAATTCAAGTTAAAACTTTTGCACTGATAGACACAGGAGGACAGCACAGTTCAGTATCCATCAGTAAAATGGTAGAAGATACTCTAAACCAGGGGCGTCCAAGCCAAATGAGTATTTTGGCAAATTTTCAAAATAACTAGAGCAGTAAAACTGCGATTAGAATAAAAAGCCAACTGGACACCGCGGTAACTATTTATGTATCCATAGCCATAGAATTTATTACTCTGGGGTAAGTGTGAAGACCACCGCAATTTTTATTTCATTTTAAGGCATGCGGCCCGCGGGCCGCATGCTGCAATATGTAACAACTATTGCGGTGATCTTCACATCTATTCCGGAGTGATGAATTCTTTGATTTTGGATACATAAATAATTACCGCATTTACCAGTTGGCTTTTTATTCTAATCGCAGTTTTAATGCTCTAGCTATTTTGAAAATTTGTCAAAAATACTCATTTGGCTTGGACGCCCCTGCTCTAAACAGATTTAGTAATAACGGATTTAGTGGATAACGCGGTCAATATGACTTACGCAATCACACATTTAGACGAAAATATGGATTTTAATAATTATGGAGATGAAACTCCACAAGATGAAGGGCAAGAAGTAGAACAGTATTTTCCCCAGGATGCCAACCTGGATGAAAACGCAACAGCTTGGGAAGAGAATCCAAACCTTGCTCTTCCGGAATGGTGTCAACAATTGTCCACCGACATTGAGCTGATCCGCTGTGTTATTCACATATTGCAGTTAGCTATTCGTGATGCTCTAAACAAAACATATTGCTCAATTTTTGGCAAAAGTTTGGCATGTTGTGAAAAAACTAAGAAATTCTCAAACTATTAGCTTAGCAAAAAAGCTATAAGTTAATTCCAATTTTGGATAATGAAACTCGCTGCGGGATTCTACATTTCGTATGATTGAAAGATTGTTAATTTTACGTCCACTGTGTGAACAATTCGCTGTGGTTGATCAGATATTTTTTCTACGCTTCGAAATATGGGATGAGTTGACTCGTCTTAAGGGTCTTCTGTATTCAAACTCCAAGGAATCAATATCACTCCAGGAGAATTCTTAAAGGAGTGGTTCAAATTAAAAACTGACTTGGCAAAGAATCAAGGACCAATTGCGGAAGACATCATGAAATCGATGGAGAAACGAGAAGGAAAGCTTTTCGTAATGATATTTTTCTAGCTGCAGTCACTGTTGATGCAAGATATAGGATTTTATTAGAAGAAAACCAGGTCATAAAGGCAAAACAAGAGTTAAAAACAATGGCAGTAAACAGTTATAAAAGGGATGCCGTAAATATAACAGAAAGAACAAATCTACAACACTTCTTTCAATTTCATCTGAATCTAATTCTGATGGATAGGACGATTTTGAAAAGGAGCTAGATAAAAAAAGAGAAAAGGAGAATATGTTTGACCAATGAGAAAATTAATTCCACAATCACAAGCAAAGATTCTTTTAACCAAAATTACATAGATGCCTGTAAAGAAATGGAAGAAAACGGACGCTTAAAAATCAAATCAGCTTTCGAGGGAATTGAACATTACCCAACAAATATTCAAGAGGCGTGCAGAATAGTCACTTAGTATAAATAGTCAGATATTTTGGAAAATATTTTATTTTTGAGGATGAATCAAGATTTTGCTGATTAATAAAGTTAAACCAGCATTATTATACTTAATTAAGTTATTTTCCTTTAAATATAATAAAAAATGTATTACAATGTTATATGTATGTGCATAGTAAATTTATTTTGAATTGGTAGGCCCGTTGCTATTTGTTTTATTTATAAACGACGTTACTAACATTTTGGAGAACTCATCTTTATTATTTGCTGATGATCTGAAAATATTTAGCTCAATTAAATCATTACTTGACTGTCATTCACTACAAGATGATCTTAATAGGCTTTATAACTGGTGTGTCTTAAATGATATGGCACTTAATATTGATAAATGCAATGTTCTTAAAATCAAGCCTAGAAATTCTCATTTGAATTTTGAATATAGCATCAATAATGTATGTGTACAAGAAAAATCTAGTTTGTCAGACTTGGGTATAATTATTGATAACAATTTGAACTTTAAAAAACACATACAGGAAACAGTAAACAAATCATATAAGATGCTAGGTTTTGCTACAAGAATGATGTCTGATTTTACTAGTTATAGATCACACGTTATAATCTATGGATCATATGTTAGGAGTATTCTTGAGTATTTAACCAAAGCAACCTTGATTATACAAGCCATAATCTAAAAAACGAAGCTTTTTTAAGGGAATTAGAAACGACGAAAAAATCAAAATTTCCATAGTAAAACACATAAAACATATGGGAAATCACTTTTTTTCTTAAGACAAATTTGTCAATGAAAACGTTACAAATTCTTAATTATGATTTCTGAAAGATTTTCATAAATGTTTGAATTTCAACATATATAAATGTCGTTTAAGTAAATCGCTTTCATTTTCTTGTAATAATTGATTTATTTAAACCAAAATATAAAAAAAAGTTCATAACAACAGCATTCTGGTCAAATAAAAAAGAAAAGCTTACTACAAATTGTGTGCATTAAGTCAATATACATTACATAGATGGCAGTGATGGCAGTACAAATTTTTGAAAAATCGTACCAAAAATTGCCACCTGGGGATATTTTAAGTTCAAAAATTGTAGGAAAAGCAAAACAAATTCTCAAAATATTAAGAACGTGTGATAATTTTGTGATTAAACAATTCTTTTTCGTATTTTTCTATATAAATCTGAGACATCTAACGTGCACTAGTAAAACTAAAGATAAATGTAGCAAGTATTATTTTAATTCGTCAGAGCCAACTTTGATGTATTTTTCAAAATGAAAGTTCGAAAAATATATTTTAGAAATAATTTAATTTTAATATTTCTGCAATTAATATTTACTTAATACCAATAAACCCTTCCCGTATATTGCTGCTAAAGGTATGTAGAACACTTTTGTATAAAAATTTTGTAACATTTTTGCTTTTTTCAATGAAAAACTTGAAGCTAAAAAACACCAATTTTACTATGGATTCCTATGGAAATTAGTGAAAAGTTATTCCACTAAAAAAGCTTCTAAAAAATACGTCATAATGATTATGGCTCTATACTCTAGAAGGCTCTGATTTAACTCCTATATGGAACCCAAACTATTCTGCTCATATTAATACTTTAGAGCGTGTTCAACGTAAGTTTACCAGATTCTTGAACTTCAAGTTTAAGCATGAAAAGGAACCATATGTTAGGAGGCTTGAACGATATGATTTATTATCACTTAATAGTAGACGGATTTTTGCGGATGAAATTACACTCTATAAAATGTTGCATAACATAAGTGATAGTTATCTCAACAATTTATTTAAATTTAACAATAATCCTTATATTGTGAGGCGTCCTTTAACGTTTAAAGTTAGCACATACAAAACTAATTTTAGGAACAACTCGCCCTTAATTCGTTTCCAGGTGCATCATAATACTTACTTTAATGATTGTAATTTGTGTATTGGTTCTCTATCTAAATTTAAAAATCTTATTGATATTGTTTTGAGAAGCTTGGTAGATAAGTTTTAATTTGGTTTTTTTTTATTAATTTTATTAATTTTACATAATTCTAGTTTTATTGTAAATCTTTTGTTGTATTATTATTGTAATTATTTTGTTGTTGGAATTATTATTGTTATTACTATATATATTATTAAATTATAATTAATTTTGATGTTATTGCTATTGTATAGACTGATAAGTAAGTGGAAACTAGTTTTCTGTTTATCAGTTGTTATTGAATCAAATAAATAAATAAATAAATTATTCGGATCCGCTCCGGAGTCGGAGCTGGAGCCGGAGCCGGAAATTTTAATGGAGGCGGAGCTTGGAGTCGCAGCCAATTTATAAACTTCTGCTCCAATGCCCTGTTTTAAAAAACGCATAAAGTAAATCTTCTTTATTTGCCTTTATAAAACCGTAATACTGATAAAATAAGAATATCCTATTTATTCGCCCATTTTTGCTCGCCACTGTATGTGTACATACTACATAAATGTATGTGACTCTTCATGCGAGTCAACAATAATTGGATTTGAATCAATTCCTTGCACTATTAACGATTTAATTATTCTAATTTAGGGTGTAACTACATAAACAACACCCAATTTTCTGTTTATGCGTTTTTTGGTGCGGTACAACACACATTTATTTTATCGATTTTTAAATAGTGTGGGGAACAAAATTTTACTTTTCTTGCACCGTCGATAGTGACGATTAATTTTTTTAATGTACGATTGAATACATATGAATTTAAATTGATGAGCTAAATAAATTAAAAAAATAAAAATGTAAAACATTTTTAAAATAACATAAATGAAAATGAATAAATTTATCAACTGAAACTAAATTTTATTTTAGTTTCTCAATTTTTGACGAACTTTTTTTGTGCGGTTTTTTATGCGGATCGTATCTAGAGCATAAAAAGGGAATTGGGTATACTACTGATACATTTAGAAATGTTAACATTTTAACTAAACCAACAATTTGAAGTTAAAGGGAGTTTAGAGGGTCATAAAATTGTAATTCCACAGGAACTAATTCAGCGGAAAATTTTGGTATGTCGAAATTAATTCCACTTTCAATATCAATTAAATCCGCGATATCAAATTTTTTTTAAAATGAAATAGTTTTGCGTTCAGTAGGTAAGTAGTAGGTCAATTTTCAATAATTAAATGTCGCCGATTTAATTAATTTTCCAAATGAATTTAACTCAACCGATAAATATGAATTTATTCCGCCACAAAAATTAGAACTTGGACTGAAATGTCACACATACATTGTATACCTTCACGAGAAAATACTAAAAATCTTTTTCGATTAAAAAAGTTGGCAATGAATTTAACATTATCACATTTTAACAGTAATAAGGAATTTCTCAACATTTAGTGACAATTATACTTATTAATAAAAACGGTTAATCTATTATAATCTATTGCTAGAATTGCTTTTCAGTGATCAAATCTAAAATAATGTATGTACTTCGAATTGGTAGTAACCATGACCGCAGGTCATGACATTGAACAAAATGCCTTTGTCCCATATAAAATATCGAAACCGTCAGTTTCATTTTAAATTTCGTCAGTCGAGATAGAGCATGCTCTAAAGTAGTCAATTTGATGATTTGTGCTGTGAATTATAATTATCATCTTTATTTTGTACAGCAAGAGTGTGTTCCTACAAGCGTTTTTCAATTTTCAAATGCTCTGGCTGTTTGTCCTATATTTCCATCACAGTGTGTGTTTGCTCGAAATTTGACGAATTCCCGATTTACAGTAAAGTGGAATCTTTGAATTTTCTGACCTATGCTTCGAAATACGAGCTTTGACCAAATCTACATTGCAGTTTTTAAGTAAATTACTTAATTTGCTCGTAATAGCCGAGTAAAATGGGCCACTGATTCGCCTAGTTTGTATTCGGCCCCCCCCCCCCCATATATATATAGATGATTTTTCTCTTGAGTTTGTCCAGTATGGTTTGAATGAATGAATCAATTTTCTAAGCCATTGATCCGTGCGGAGTCTTATATGTAGTTTAATTCTTCTTAAAACTCATTACTGGACATGGGGGATGGTGTAGGATCGGTGTGCCAGATACATTGTGATATGAGTCTGATGTTATAATCCTTTTTTCGTAGGTTTATCTCTTTTCATTATTTATTAATAAATCAGTTGTGTTATTAAAATAATTTTTGTGACAAAATCAAACTAAAGATTTACTGACGGTTAACATCACCTCAAAAAAATATTCACATAATATTCACCAATACAACCATTAAATAAATCATGCTGCTTGTGCGTACGATTGGGCATCATAAACTTGATATTTTGTGACAAGCCCAATTGAACTTGACATTAGGGTTCCAAAGATATATTTATAGTGAATTTAGCTTTAAATTTCTGCAATATTTTAAATTGGTCAAACTGTTTTAAATGAAGCAAATTTTTTATTTGTTCGTTCAACCGAAGACGCAATTTGCATTATAAGCTCTAGTTGAAATAGTATTTCTAAACCATTTAAATATTAAATAAATTCCATGTGATTGAAGTTCGAAATTATAATTATCATTGCCGAGTTAACCCTATAATGACGTCATTTCCATATTCATACTATATTAATTCAAGTACATTCCAGGGACTATCATGAAGCTTAAATGATTATGGTAAAGAACAAGAAAATTTTTGAAACCGCAAAACAAATTAAATTACAAAAATCTTTGCTTTTTTCTAATTATTTTCAAATAACTCTACAAACATAATCGCATAGCGATTGAATACACTTAGATAAACAAATATGTAATTAAAAAACAAAAGTTTTTTTAATTTAATTAGTTTTTGTGGTTTGAAAAAGGTGTTTGTTTGTGATATACTTAGAATAAATGGAAACTACGGCGACTCAAAATAGGTATATAAAATTTTTTATTATCCTGAAGATTTCGAAGAAAATTATTAAAATTGAATACTTCTATTCCTTTGACGAAACTTTTTTCTTTCATATCTAAAGTAATACCGCCTATAAATAGAACTATTCAAAACCTTTAATCTGCCGTTTCCACATAAAGATTTTGGTTGAAGAGAAACCGCAATGAATGCAGCAATCGTTTCTATTTTTGTTTGCTATAATTAAAACGATTCGTACCTACCGTAATCAGCGTTCACAGAGGCATAACGCAACAGTATATAAATATATGAACTCAGTCTACCTAAGGTTGCGCTATGCCTCAGTCGATTTTTAAATAGGATGTTAAAGATAGTACAATTTTATTCATCTTGATACAACCAATTCTGGACCAATTTCTGTTTCTGTGATCAAGTTAAATTTAAAGGTTAACGAAAACATACTAGTAGGCGATCTTCTACAGAGCTGGGCTCGAACACTGCACAAAACACACCAAACCTAATATGCCCGATGTAGCTCTGGCTGTAATGCCTTTTTTAACTCAAATGGGGACCTTATTTAATGCAAATCGAATTATGACATGACAATATTAGACGCATTTCTTGACGTTTGATCTGATTCGGATCAGATCATGTTTCATGAAACGACAAGCACTAAAACACTTACTCGGATCGACATTTTGACCCAAAAACAAAAATTTGTTAAATTGTTCATAATATCGAGACGAACCTAAAACCTTTGGGGACAATTAAAAAAAAACCTTACAATGGCTGGTAGGCTGATTTACAGCCTTTAAAAATACTAATTTACCAATAGCAGATAGGCTGAACCAGGATGGTAAAAACAGAATTGAAAATGACGAGGATATGGCTACTAATGGTGTTCGAAGTTTAAAAATAGATACAAGTTATGATTCAGAACTCCAAATGATAAACGACTTGATAGTTTCTAGTTCTTTCTTTTTCCCTAAATTTTAATTTTTTAATGAAAACGTCTGACCGAATTAGACAGAAATTGGGGATTCTTTAAGAGATTAAATTAATTAAAAGTTTTATTTGAATTCAATGTGACCCGAGGTCGGCGAACGAGGAAAGGGTCGAATAAAGGGGGTTTCCACCCCTTTTATGGGTTGCGGCCACGTTTTCAAATAACTCGGTTATTTTGCATATTTAGGAAAAAATATCAAATGTCATCAAATGGTCGTAGTTATTCTACAGGAAATTTCCTATTTAAGCAAGAAAGGTCAGTTTTGAAGAAATTCGATTTCAGCAAATAACTCACTTATTTCGAATTAAATCGATAAGGACAAGGTAGAAAATGGGGCAAAACGGACCGATTTTTAAGTTTTCATGAAGTTAAAAATTATTTTGAAAATTAGAAATTTTTAAAACGAAAACTATAAGAATTATGATAATTTTAAGTTATTTAATAAAAATACAGACAATAATTAAAAAAACGATTTAAATAGCCAACTACGAATGTCGATAGTTATCCTAGAATTGATATTTGTCCTGAAATGAGCAATAACCGAGTTATCTTTGAAAACTTGACCGAAACCCCCTAAAAGTGGTAAAACATCCCATTTTTCGATCATTTAAAAATTCATCGATTAAGAAAAAAGCTTCGACCAATTTATTTATAACAAAATTCCGATTTTTATCAGATTCGCGTGTACTATCTATTTTTTTGAATTTCGTTTGTTTAGAAAAACGAATTAAATAACCAACTACGTAGATACATCGATATAGGAAATTTCTTGCAGAACAACTTTGCCGTTTGATAATTTTTCCTCAAATATAAAATAACCAAATTATTTGCAAAAACGTGATCCCTAGAAAGGGTGAAACGCCTTTTTATACCCTTTCCCCATTCGCTCAAGCTTGTAACTCATCTAGTTCTTAATTTACGTGAAAGTTATATCGATTAAAACAACTTTTTGACCGATTTATTTCCTTTAAAGAAATTCAACCCCTAATTTACTCTATCACAGAATACATTTTTAGAGAGGGGTCCAAGCCATTTTAGATATTTATTAAAGAATTCGGAATAGGCATTTTGGTTTTTCTAACAAGACTTATGGGGATTTAGTTAAAATAAACGAAAGAAATGGAAACGTCCTTTGTGGAAACATATCCAATCCAACCGGATCATAAAGTCTGCTGATATTTATCCAGTAATTCAATCAGCACAAAATATTTCAAACAAAAACGCAATAGATCAATGTTTCAGTGTTTCTTGTGGTCTGTTTTTACTTTACTTTACTTTTCGGTACAGTTTTTTTTCCTATTTTTCAACCAAAATTCAAATTCAGGTATTTGATTAAAGTTATGAAATGCATTTGTGAAAGGCCCCTTGATTCCTTCATTTTTAAAACTATTTTTAAAAGAGTTTATTAAATTTTAGATGCTAATATTGAAAATTTGGTATTTTATTGAAGGGATGTACAGGTAACCTTCGTATAACACGGTACACAGTTGAAAAAATAACTTTAATTTTTAATACAAGTCTTGCATTACGACTCATGTAAATGATTGCATTAAAATGAATTTTAACGCAATTATGAAGATTTCTAAAGCAGGATTTGCATTAAAAGTTATTTTTAATAAAACTATTAAACATTTTGAAGCAATCAACATAAAATTCGCTAAAACAAGCGGACTTTAATGTATTCTTGAATTATAAATTCAAGCTCGTGTTTTGCGTTATTGATATAAAATTCACTAACTCAAACCGACTTTTATTATGTTACAGGTAAACTTTTCATATTCTTAAAATATAATTTATTACCTTGGGCGATCATAAAGTGATCTAGCCCGCCAAACTGCAAAAAAGTTGGCGTCTCTAAGATCTCGACCCTCAAGGCGCCAAAATCAATGACCAACAGCAGAAAAAACACGCTATCAAAATTTTACAATTTGCTTTATATTATACTGGAATGTTGCACTAAAATTTGATGTATTTGCTGTTATACAACCTATTTTATTGCAAGGTTAGCATTATTTAGTGATGGAAGCTAGCACTGGACCTACATGTAATGCAATTTGTATTACATAACCCATATTTTTAAACTGTATAGATACGTTCTAACAGAATACCGTGTTATCCAAAACCGTTGCCCACTTCCTTTAACTGAAGGATCTCTCCCCAGAGTACGTGATTCCACATGAATGCGAACTTCTAAAAGTTTTTACATGCCTGATAATTTTATTTTTTTAATCGGCATATCTATATGTCTTCTTCTAAGTTATTTTGAGTTCTGCCGGAATAACTGTTAGTTCTACCAACTCCCAATGCATTTCCTCGTCTACTAGTAATTATTTTATTTCCTGATTCTACATGTTAAAATGCTTCTTCACACAACGAATTCCGGACGTTTATTAGTTTAGTTTAGTAGATATTAGTTTACTAATCACGCTTAGTCATTAATTTTGAAATAACAAGCGATTAGCTAATCTTAAATTTGACACACTACAGCTAATGTTGAAAAATTCACTTTAGCTAATCCCTTGTCTGCCCATTGTGCGAGGATTCAGCAAGCGGTAAATAAGCATTGATTTGGTCATAAAATCTCCAGATACTTTGCTGCATAGAAGGACAGCTAATCTGTCTTTGTGCGGTTTAAATTCAAGTTGCTTATTCTGCACCTTTTTATATTTGTATTTATAGTTGGCATTTTTTTCTATTGTAATCCATTGTTGACTTATTTCAGTTACATGAACCGATGCTTCATACTTTCTGAAATTGTTTCATATTGTCTAATTCAGCTGTTGCGTACTCCAACTTTACTCTAATGTTATGTAGGTTCAATTCTTTTTTGAAAATTTCAAACCACCATTTGCTAGCAATGAATTTTGAACATTGTTGCTGGAGTTGGTTTGCAAGTTCAACTTCACCTTTCAATTGTTTGTAGATCCTTAATCCTTTTCATTCAAATTCAAAATTAATTTTCTATCCAAAAGAATATTTAAATGTACACATCGCATTCGAGCTACATAATAATTTGACACCTTTAGAAAATCGAGCACTAACATCTATTTTTATTTTGACGTGATAATGTCTTACACCGCATGTTCAGAAAATTGACACGAAATTTTGCCCTTGGTCGTGGGCAATTACTCATCAACTGTAAGCATTATCTTTAATTTATATGTAAGACTTTTTAGGTTGGTCCTGAGGCTTCATGCGTCACGGATAATATTATCACAATAACGTCATCAGGCGGCGTGGCAAGCCGCACCGCAAACCTTTGATTTCACGCGATTTAAATGCTTGAACCACTGTAGCGAGAAAATGGCCCATCCGATCGGAACAATGCTGGTGTTAATTTTAGCGTAATGAAACAGTTTTGGTTAATTTAATAATTTCGATTTACAATGATTAAAGCGCACTGTAGTGAGAGAACGCCTCATCTGGTCGGAACAATTCTGGTGGCAATTTTTGCGTAGAGAACCTGTGGCAGATAATTTATTAAATTAAAATAATTAACCTCAATAGCTTATAAAAGTTGTCACGCAAAACACCTATGGCCGTGTAAACAACACAGCCTACCCCGACTTTTTGTGTTAACTTTTTTAAGCGGTTCTAACTGCTTCTTATGACGTTTACACTTATGACGTTTTCTATTAAAGGTAAAACTAGTCACCGTGTAATAGAAATGTCGTTTGATACGAGGCTTACCTCTTTTGCTCTAGAATCTATTTTTAATTTAGTCCCATTTTCAGTTTCCCCGGAGAAATTTTATTTTGATCTAGCCAATGGCCAAAACGACACTAGCGGAGGATATTTTCGTAACCGTATGTGTAATATTGAATAAAAATTAAATATGGAGAAGCAGTTGGTGAATGGCAGCCAAAAACGCACAAACAATTTTAAAAGTGAGTTTGGCAATGTTTAATCTTAACCCCAAATACCTTTTGTGTCTCAGTCGGGATGCAAACTAAATATTGGAAAACCGTTTAATGCTCTCACTCTCTCCTCCCCAAATTTCGTTTCTTTGCTTTTTCACAAAATTAAAAATAAAATGTTCCATTCTAACAAGCTACACATGTTCACTGATATTCTGATTCAAATTCACTGAGGATATAGGAGAATATATCTGCAATTTGTTTACCTCTGGCGATGTCTCATTATTACATAACCATGAATCATTGCATGTGGCATGCAAATATTGCTTTGATCAGTATACCACAAAGAAAATATATTTAATTTACTTAATTTAACAATACAACTCTACAAGTGGAATAAAAATTTGGCGCAATATCTTTTTAAATCTCTCAAAAGTTTTTAATTTGTAAAGAAAAAATGAAAACCTCAACTCGAAGCATGTATATTATTCATTTCAAGTTTGTGTGAGTATATAAAGTATACACAACCAGAGCAAAAAAATATAAAATCATTTAAAAATTTCCGTTTCATTTAAAAATAAAAGAAAGAAAATCCATTTTCTTTGGAATGTTCTTTATGCCGTATTTTATTTGGGTTGGAAAATAAAATTTTTTCTTTCTTTTTTTTTCGTGAAATAATTTATGATATATAAACAAACTTATATATGTACTTATGTATGTAGTTTTCTTCGATATGGAAGCGGGGATGGGAAAATAATTTCTTGAAATGCATTTTTAATATAAATTCAAAGTACTTTAATTTGGTGTTTTTCTTCCGTTATAGAAAATGAAAAGCATAGAAATAACATAAAAAACAAAAACCGATGGAAATTAATATCATTGAACCACATGGCCCACAATGTTTATGTAATTGAAAATAGTATATGTAATATGAATGTACTACGACGGGTAACATGTTCGAGTTCTGTGTGTAAGATGATACCACCAACATTGTTTGGACATACATACAGTATGCGTCAGTTCTTTATAGTTACTTCCTTATTAATTTTCTTATATGCATATTATGTTTATCCATGGATTGTCTTGTATCTATTTTTAGTGTTTATTTGTTATGTTCAGTTTATATACATATTACTAATATACAGACAAGTTAACCTATCAATCATTCTATTGAGAAGCAGGAGCAGTGTATATATACTATAGTTGATGATTATTGGTACATAGATCGTCGTTGTTACGTTAAGTAATTAACTAGTAACCTAAATTTATAAAATATAATAGAAAATTCTTTGAAAATCTACTATGTACAATAATATGATAGCAAGATGTTGTTTCAATGTACATTTTTCCAATATCCATCTTCAAGGCGGAAGGTAATGTTCTCTCCATATCGGTTTATTTTTATAACATTTTTTTTTAATTGATTCGTTAATTTAATTGATTTTTGAGTTTCCTGTTATTTAATCAATCGTTGAACTTTGCGTGGGGTTTGAGTTGGATATCTTTTTTTCGATTAGTTTGTATAATAGCGAATTTTATGTAAGGTATTGTTTGTTAATTTTTACAGTGTACGTGATTTGTAAATCGATACCTAAAATCGTTTTTTTGAATTGCTTTTAAATTAAAAAAAAAATTAAAATAAACTTACAATGTTGAAATTTGGATGTTGTATAAATATGTACATATATACCATACTAACAACTGGCTGAGAAATATTTTTCTATAATTAATATAAAAGTGATTAGAAATTATTGGGTTTGAATGTTTGATGTAATGGCATTCTCCAACTAACGGCCGTTCAACCTTTATCGAGATATAAATAATAACCCAGTTAGGGTTAATTTGGCCCTTATTTCAAATGAAGGATTTTCTAGTGGCTGACTAATGGCATAAATGTTATCGATATATAAATAAAAATGAGAAAAACAACAACAAACAAATTTTATTTTAATTTTTTCTCCAATGGGGATGATTTTTCACAAATAAAAATATTTTTATAAAGAACGTATCAAGTCACGGATAACAGGTTTATTCCATTAAAATCCGTCTATACATTGTTGAGATACAACTAAAACTTCAAAGTACGCCGAAAAAATGGCCGAAATCTCGCTTATTTTTGAGACGTTACTTTTCTCTCTACCTTTATTCTTTCCTCTATCTAACAGTATATGCATCATCTCTTTGGGGTTTCCAATTTCCGAGCAATAATAGCGAAACAGTGTAGCACATAAAAGGGTGAGAAATATTGAAGCTGGAGACATAATAGTTTTACGCCAAAAATATTTAGAAACGTTCCATCACTCTTTCAACAAAACGTCAAATTTAATAGAGTTTTTTATTAAATTTTTACAGCTGTTAATTCGAAATTCGAGAAACGCCGCCATGAATAAATTCAGTTGGTCCTGCGTATTTTGATATATTTTATTCACAGTTTCTTTAGACCAAGTTAGAAAGAGAAAAGGTACTCCTTTCTTGCATAATGCTGACAAATTCCATCACAATTCAAAGTAAAAGGGCAGAAAAACTAATGGGAAAATCCGAAAAAACACTGTGATTAATTAAATAACACTCTAGCTAGAGATTTAAAGAAAATTAGTTTGGGTCAATAAGGTCACTAATTCTCCAGAAAAGGTATATAGTCTCCGAACATTTTTCGTGTTATCTTGTATTTGACCTTTATGCTTAATTTAAAAATCTAACCAAAATTCAACTCAAAATTTTCAAATTACCATGATTGTACATAATTCAATATTGTTGTTGCATTTTTGGTAAACTATTCTTTAACTGCCACAATACGATGTTAACGAATTAAAATATTAAGCATCCAAATTTTGAAGTTTAGAATTAGTTTGAAGCCTTCAGATACAAGCGAGTTCACGTCTAGTACAAGTGAACACTCGATTTGGTGTCAAAGTCAAATTTTTTACCTATAACAATTTTTACTCAATACCAAAGTGTTAATACACGTGATATTTATGTCACTTTTCCAGGTTAAAATGTAAACTTAACTTAACATAACAGTTGTAATAAAAACTTCAAACGAATAATGAAATTATTTAATGCGCATGTGGTGAATAAAAATTATATTTTGAATTATTTTTTGTTGTCATTTTCGTCGGATTCGCAGGCCTTATTACGCAGTTTGAAATATGTCACGTTTTTACTTTTCTCGGTTTCAATTACTTTAAAACGTTTAGATAATAAACTGAGTCATTTTAAATTACAAAAGTGCGAATATGTTGATTACTAAATTTTTTAGAAAACCTCAGTTGGCTGTGTATTTAAGCCAACCATTTCTTGACGCATAGTGATCCAAATCAATTTAATCAATTTTTATTTTTGGATCAAAATTTTGATCCGAATAGTTGTTATTATTGCTTGTTATTTCAAAAAATATTATGTTTTGATCCGGATCTAATGGTACGAATGGCAACATCAGTATTAAAAAATAATGGAAATATGTCACCAAATAGTAACGCGCAGCATTAACATCAAAATAAAGTATGAATTCGACATCAAATTATGAAACCTTTAATAAAAATGAGGCAGAATATTCACACGCTACTCAAGTTGCAAATAATTTACGGATTAATATGCCTTAAACTAATACACATTGAATACACTGATGTTAGAGACAGGACGAATTTGAGAGTGTGGAATTTAGCAGACCTTTAGAGTCAGAGGGAATTTATATTAAGGCACACAGGTCAAAAAAAGCAACCATTTTGACATTCCTCCACTAATGAATTTCGTAATTGGGATTAAGTCACGTTTTTCGATGACAATTAGATGAACTTAAAGAAAGCGTAAAAAATTTCATAAATGACATTCCCAGGATATAAAATCTCATTAGAAAAGGAAAATGATAAAAAATCTAAAGAAGCACATTTATACGCAGTATACGATTTGCAGGCGGTTATGAATGCCAAAACGTAAAAGAGTTACTTTTGGAATGAAACGGAGAGGAAAAGTGGTGCGATAGAAGTCGGATACTGTGTCCTACCGATATATCAAAATAGTGGCTGAAAATACGAACAAAGCAAACCTCGATATAACATTTTATTCTGACAACATACAAATTTCTAATACGAGGTCACTCACAAAATGAAGCCAACAATGTACATAGGCTAATAGAAAAACAGGTGAAACAATACGTTAAATCAAGTCTAATGTATAAAACCACAGAAGTATGCTACACTGATTCGAAGAGCGGGAGAATAATTTTACTATTAACTCCGACAGAAAACAGGTGCGGATTGGAACGACATAAAGGTTCTTCGAGTGAAAAGAAAGATTCAGTTCTTTTTTATTATAATACTTCATAGGAAGAATCAATCTACAGCAAAGTCCACGCATTAAAATTGGTTCGCGCAAACACAACTAAAATTCTTTTATCTGCTCATAAAAAAAGGGATACACAAGATCTTTTTGATTGACACTAGGTAACCTGCCACCTATCAGAATTATGGTGAACGTTTATTGTAAGACACAATTTTTTATCGCTGTCAAATCTTATTTAAAATTAAAGAATAAAAAAATATTTAAATATTTTTATTAAAGAATATTTTCTGCAAACTTGATGACAATTGTTCTGAAGAATTAGCTGTCACATTTTGTCTTATAAATCACTTTCCAAAATATAATCAAAGATGGCACTGAAATCACTTTACATAGTGTTGTCGTATAATATACGTTCGAAAATATAATCAGAGATGGCACTGAAATCACTTTACCTAGTGTCAATTATCCCTAGAATTAATTACGATTCATTTTTTGTAAACATATTCTTGAAACGATTCAGTTTTAGAGAGTACAGACTTTTTTTGTTGTTTTACTTGAATTACTCAATTACTCGTAGGTTTGTGCTCTTTTCACACACAGAAAGTACCACTATTGTGTTTTAGTATTCGTTTCTGCTTTAGATCGCGATATCAATAATACGAATGTACATAGTTAATTTAAAATCAAACATTTTTGAATTAAATAATGTACTACCTATATGTTTTCTATATAACAAAAAGATTCTACTCGAAAAATCATTAGTTTTTAAGCAATGTAATAGTTCTGGCTAATCTCTCCGATTGGAGAGTTTATCTAGAACAAGAATGTTTCTAATGTTTTGTTAACTAATGTACAAATCTGGATCTATCGAATTTAATTCAATAAACTCAAGAATGTTTGATTTTAAATTTACTAATACCCCTATTATGGTTCTCACCTCACCGACGAGTCGCCGTGACTTGAAAAGTCGGATGAATTCAATTTTGGTATTATGGTTCTCACTTTCTTTTTGGCGAGAGTTGTGCGCGGCTGATGTGATTGGTTTTGTTAATTATGACAATTTCCATTCGTTTTGAAGTTTGGCAGCGTAATTTTACATTTTTTGGCGTATGTCTAATTGTCTAACAGTTGTTTTTGTACACATTTACATTTATTGTGATTAATTTTGTAATTTTATGAGAATCTAAATATATAAAAATGGTGTAAAAAATGTATGTGCGCATATCAGATGAGAACGGCTGAACCAATTTAGCTCAATCTTTTGTTGTGTTCGCAATTGCCAGGAGATGTTTCTTACGAAAGAAAATTTTGGGAAAATCCACCCCCAGTTTGGGAAACATGATGTTTTGTACGGAATTTCGCGTGTATCCGATTCAGATGGTCTTTTAGAAGAGAAAAATTGGAAAATCTGAGTGGAAAACTCTCAAACTTCCGGAAAAACCTGAAGAAAATTGATTTTTTTCTATGAAATTTTGAATTTTTTGCATGTGTTTATGATTTTGGACGCTGTAAAGCATGAAAAGTCGATGCAAAACTTCAAAAATCTCAGAAAATCGTGAAATGAATTGATAAACACACAAAATTAACGAGATAAATCAGAGATGGCGCTGAGGTGTGATCATTAATGCCACAAGTCAGTAGATGGCGTTGTACGTTAACTTAGGCGTTGTGCAATTTCATAGGTGTCCTTTTCCAAGCAGAAACGCTATGGAGGTACAATGCTATCCAGACATTTTCTCGCACACACGCAACAATACAATCAATACTTTAATGCGTTATTTGGAACCGATTTTGTTGTTCGTCAACCCGGCTACATTCCCACCTATAAGGTAATGACGTCACCACGTGTTCAACATTTCGATAATGTTGAACGATTTTTCTCATCATATTCAAAATTGCCTTGTATTTTAAAGATTCAAGGGCAAATTTATCATCGAAGCGAAGCGTTGATGCCACCAGCACACAATGTTGGATGTACTCTGTGGAGTGGCAAAAAAGAGGATTGCCACATGCGCACATCCTAATATGGCTTGCTGTGAAAATAATAATAAAAATGAAATAGATAAAGTAATATCTGCCGATATTCAGATCCCACAATTGATAATGAGTTGTTTGATGTGACCAAGAACATGATACACGGACCAATCAATGCAAATTCAACGTGTATGATCGATGGAAAATGCTCTAAACGGCATCCTCGAGAGTTGTTAAAAGATAAAATTACTGGTAATAATGGTTACCCACTATATCGATGAAGAAATATAGAAGGCAACGGAAAATTAATTACATTGAAAGTGAGAGGAAATGACATTGAAGAGGATAATCGTTGGGTTGTTCCATAATTGCCACTTTTATCGAAAACTTGCAAAGAACATATCAACGTAGAGTATTCCAATTCTGTGAAATGCATGAAATACTTTTGTAAATACGCCAGCAAAAGCAGCGACATGGGCGTGTTTGGAGTTTCAACAAGAAGTAATTTAGATGAACTCTCAATATCGAATCGGCAGATATATCAGCAGCAATGAAGCTATGTGGCGTATTTTAGGATTTTCAATCCACGAGAGGGATCCAACTGTCGTTCATGTTGCTGTCCATCTTGAAAATGGACAAACAGTGTATTTCACGGAACAAAACATTAGGACATAGCAACAAATCCACCGAACACAACATTAACAGCTTTTTTTCTATTAGGCCAAACAAATGATTTTGCAAGAACTTTGATGTATGCAGACACTATCGTCAGCAAAGCCACAGCAACGCAAGGCAGGGTATTGAATTGAATGATGTGTTTTCCCAGTGAATCTACGTTCACAAAAATACTTTTATTTACTTTCTGATTCATATCATATCAGAGTTAGCCACATCGAAGCGTGGCCGTGTTTAGTTCCCGAATATGGCCAACGGGGCCAGCAAGAAATGAAGTTTAGCCATTTATAAACAAATATAATGAAATTGAGTATGCAACTTGCAAATGAGATCAACCAGCCATCAAAATGGAATTTAAAAAAATCGTCCTTATAAAAAATCTCACTATGTAGTCACCGAGAAATATTAGGCGAGCAATTTTAGCAATTTTGACATTACTTTCACTCACGGCGAGAACCATAATACCTACCAAAATTTGATTTAGGTGACTTGAAGTCGCTAAGTGACTCTTAGGTGAGAATCATAATAGGCGCATAAATTTGAATAATTGGAATTGCTACTCTGTCAAATTATTAGAGGTGTATTCAATTAAATTTCTGTCCTACATATTTACACGATTATTAAATATTAATACAGCCTGGTTATTTTTTTTTTGTAAGAGATGCACCGGCCAATTCTACTTTTACCACGTGCTATGAATATGAAATAGCATTACCTAACCTCAAATTTTTTTCATGGTTTTGATAGTACACTTAAGTATAAAACTAAGAAGCTGAAGCATATAATAGTTCGTAGAATTTCAGAATTTGATGAAATATTTTAATTTAGTGAATTTGGTATCAAAATAATTTGATAAAACTTCAGAATTCGATATGAATAAATTGAATTTATATTAGGATTTAATCCTTAAAAATGACGTCAGAAAATAGGTAAATATTTAGTTAGCTGTTTAGTTTAAATATTAAATACATAATTCAAGTTTTAAATTAAATTAAATTGTTTTAGTCAAATAATTCAAATGAGTGAAGATTTGGCAAGAAATCGACGAATGGTGGAAAAACACGAAAATTAGTGGTAAACAAATTAAATTGAACACATTTTATTAATCCGACTCAAATATAAATTCTAGATATTCTCGTAAGGCTGTGCCAAAAATGCCAACATGCTCACATTCTGGACAAATTTTTTATCGAAAATTTTTTAAAACGGTCGATGCATTAGCTTTTTTGGATTCGTTTTATTCCATTCGAAAAAAAACCACCCAAGACTCATTTCCGAGAATCCGTGGCCTTGGTGGACAAAACCTTCGGCGTTCAATATTTTATGAGAAATAAAAAGTCAAAATTACTCCGTGTTCGTCAAAATACATTTTGAAATATTTTGGGGATAACCAAGTTTAGAATAAAAGGAATCGTTAAATGATATTTTGAGAAGAAGATAATGCCAATCGAAACTCGTGGAGGCGACCGTATATCACATACATTTGCCGAAAAACCTACCGCAATAATAAACTTTAAGTGTTTACATTTTTTGTCTAATATTAATGTTGTTTAACTTTTAATTTTTTTTACTTCAGATTCTTGATATACACTATTGTCGATCTCGAGTAGCTTCAAGACAGTATTTATCAGGAGAACTCTCTATAAATAAAATTTACAGAATGTTTGATAACGATTATCCAGAACTACAAGTAAAACGTAGCTCTTTCCGGTACATTTATAATTGAACTTTCCACATTGGATTCAAGGCATCAACCTCTCCGATGTATGCAGCACAATGTCAATCATTGAAAAAAACTGTTAAAAATCGAGAAAAACTTGCAAAAACGATCAATCCTAATGATTTCCTCGAGAGTTCATAAGATCCGGGCAGAGCCTTCTATTCGTTGGCGAGAGAAGAAAATGAAAATATCTCAACAATTTTTTTGGATTGGCAAAAGAATGGCAGATCAAGCAGCTTATTACAGTAGGCAACTATTTGTGTACAATTTAGGCATACCAAATTTTTGTCCTAAAGGATCTAATGAAATTGCATCGGCAATGTATCATCGTTTCAAACAGTGTCTTTAACAATAACGTTCATAAGGTTCAACTATAATATTTGGCGGTTGTAGAATGCAAAATAAAAATATATCCATGATGGCAAAGTGCTCATACTGATTGAGCATGAAAGCTCCTAAAAACATAAAAAAAAAGAAATTATTTTCCCGGTGCCAGTTTATTCTTACATTCTTAATGAAATGTCGAGTTGAGGTATGTGTCATGCAAGTACGCAAGGATGTTTACTTCATACTCATCATTCTGAAGCCAATGGGATTATCTCACTTCCTCGGGCACTTCTTCCAATAAATTTGTCAGATCATTTCGTAGAAATTCCAAATAGCTTTGACCAGATACGTTCCCGGGTTTAAAATGGGCCAATTATCACACCGTTCAATATACCAGTCCAGTTGAGCAGATTATGCATCCATCTCTCTTCAGCGTTGCTTCATCGTTCTACAGAATATTATTAAAGAATTATGAATCTTGTTCTATTTTCGCAAGCCTCTGTCGGCAGAAAAGCAATCTTGCGTGGTATTCTCTCGGTTGCAGAGTTTGCACGCATGTAAATTGGGATGGATGGAACTTTTTTTTTTAACACTGTGCACGCTCGATTTTGCAATCTCAGTGCGTCGTGCTATTGCTCTTGTAGATGTAGACGAATCTTGCTCAATTTCCTCAAGCACCATGTCTTCAGTGTCAGTAATAGCGGGTTTTCCAGTGCTAGTACCACCAACACCGCTACCAGGTATTCTTTCTTTCGAGTAACACCTGCGGACTCTGATGAATACGCGGTAATCTGGGTGACGCACGTTAGGGTATTTTCCCTATAAAAGGGCTTTCATATATTTTTTTTCATTAAGACGCTTAAACTTTTACAAAAATAAAAAATATTTACCATATTTCAATTTTATAAAGTTTAGATTTTTTTTTCCAAAAAATTACAATAGCTACTCATACGATTTACTGCAAATCTATTGGTATAGTCCATGAAGAATATTATAATACCGAAAAACACATACCGGGAAATATTTTTTTGTATTTTATTTTCAGCGCCCAACAGCTCTATTATAAAGTGTTTCAGGCTTACCCATTCTTTCTAGGACACCCTGTATATCGTCTCGCCCACAAAAAAATCAACCGAAACGCATTACGAGTACTCTAAAATAAAATTACTTCAATTGCAAAAATAAATCAAACAATTTTAATGATCCTGAAATAATTATTTATGTTTTCCAAATTTACCTTTACATTGAAAAAAATGGTAAGTGTTACAAGTTGATTAACTTTCAATGGCGTTTACCAATTAAAATTACAGGAAAATAAATTTCATTTGAATTTATTTCAACGTTTACCTCTAATTTGCACAAATACCGTAAAGTAAATGATCACATTACATTGTTGCTTACTGCTGACAAATTAGCCTTTGATTTACTTCAAAAGGTTAAAAAGGCTGGTTAAAAGGTAACTTTGAACTTTTTTTTAAAACATCTACTTTACGAATACATATAGACAGTTTATAGCCGCTGGTACATAAATAACGATAATAGGATTTATTTACTCAAAAACATGATTAATGAGTTTATCTCAAATTTCCCAGACATCTATTATTGTATGTATGTATGCTTCGAAATAAACCCACTATTCACATATATAGTGTATCCCAAATTAATGCATATGTTTATACAATATTAAGCCTACAAACAAACATAAAATCAAACATATGTTCAATATTTCGTATTATGAACTATTATTGTTATTATTTCTTCAATATTATGTACCGAAAATGTATGTACACAACACATTTCGATCAACATCATTGTTAACAAATAAAAAGAAGAAGCCGGCGATAAACTTCTATTTATTTTATTATGTATTATGTTCTCAGTATAATATCAATTTATACAGTAAATCCTTACATAAGATTACAGATAATTGATTGATTGAATGAACGATATACTGATACAGAGTTACAGACATTGTTTTATATACGTTTTTAGTGTTAGATGGTTAGATGAAATGGAAAATCAAAATAAAATATAAAAATTTCATTTTATCGAAAATTCAATGGTTTGGAACTATTTTTTATTGTTGCTTATTGTTCAAGTGGGTAGCTACTACTCTTATTTTTAAGTAATTGAGTCATTTTATTAAAACAAAAAAAAAATAAAATTGTGAGACGGAAATTTAAATTTGTCGAACATGATTACACCGGAAATGGTTTGTTTTAATCATATGGATATGGAAGAATGGATATACTTTAATATCCTTTTTGCGACTATTCACAATACATACTATGTATATGTTTAGCTTGAGTCACGTGAGATTAAATTTTATAAAATTTTGCGTTCGCCGCCAATGTCAATAATAAACGGAATGGTATTCATTCATTCAATATTGTTTCAATGACGCAACTCACCGTTCTTTTCTTACACTTTGCCTTATTCGTAAACATATTTGTAATCTCAATTAAAGTCATATTATTAAAACGAATTCATTACCACATCCATTTTTAGTCATATAACATAATTTTTTTTGTTTTGTATGTTAAACTCACACAAGCAAAAAAAAAAAATTCATCAAAACTTACCAAGATTATTGTCATATTCTGGAGGATTTGGTGACAATGGTCGAGTTGGTGATAATACTCGCACTACATTGGATGAAGTATATTCTGCTCGCCTCTCTCTAGTTGTCATCTGAATAATAAAAATAAAAAAAATGATGAGACTTTGTACAAAAAAAAAAAAATCATTTCATCTTCGCTAAATTTGGACTGCAGGTTGACATTGACATACATTTTGAATTTATTTATTTAATTTTTATTTTTTTGAATGAAACTATAAGAAACTAAATTTCTTAAGAAATAAAAAAAAAAATGGTATTTTTATTTTATTATATTGAATGAATGACAAGGTTAAATTTGATGTAATATACATAATTTTTTTGATGTGGTAGTGTGTACATATGTATAGGAGCTTATATCAGATTTTCAATCTGAGCGAGTTTATGCTCTTCATTTTTTTATGTTGCGTATTACATAAAACTAATGTTTTATTTATAGCGATATATTTCTTCTTTTCACATACACATACACCTAATTCTATTTTATGATCAATTTTCCAAATTTGTGATGTATGCGATACGATGCTGGGTATTTTTTTTTCTTCTTGAGATTTGTTTTATTTTCTTATTTTGCCACATGTTTGAACTAAAAACTCAATCACGTAGAATGAATAAAATCTACTTTGCGACTATGTGAAATGATGGTGATTCTAGATTTTTGTTTTTATTTTTGTACATAAATAGGAATGTATGTGTTTTGGCTCATTTTATCTTTATAGCAATAAAATATGTCCATATTATATCCTGCAGAAAAACACTGAAGTTTATTGGTGCAGTGTTTTTCCAAAACTTTATTTATCTTGCACTCATTCCAAGTATGGAACAACAATTTTATTTGAATAACTAAAAAAATATCGAACTATGAAATATTCGGTAAAAATTGGTAAACAAATTTTAATATTTCCTAGTACACCAAATGTGAAATAACAAATAATATATTTAAAATTTGCTGGATCTACTTGTTTATCATTTAAGAGTTTTAAACGGATGAAAAAAATAAAAATATTCTTTTAAATTTTTTCTATCTTACGGGTGAATAAGATTAATAATAATAATCAAAGTTTCATAGAAAGCTGATTACACGAAAATGTCACTCCGAAGTTGTTAGTAAAAAAAAGAGCATAACATAATTTGTAAGGTCCAATGGCAACAAAAGGTTTTCCGTTCACCACATTTCCGAAAATCATTTACCTATGTAATCCAGCTTTAATGCCACCGCAAATATATTAGTCGTGTTAATACCAGACCAAATCACTGCGTTTTGATCAAACTGCAAAATTATACTGCCTTAAGGAATTTCATATTTTCTGGGTTTTACTGGGTTGTTTTCTGATTGTATACCATTATATGATATTGATAACACAGGTACACAAAAAAGAAAAAAAATTCCTGATACAGAAAGGTGAAGTATCTTCTGGTACGTTTTTCGGTGTACTAAAAACGAATCTCAGATCAGAACTCACCCATCTCACTTAGCTTTCGCCCCAGCACCCCCGAAAGGGTCTACATTTTACATCATCATATAAAAATTCAATATAAGTATCTCAGTCTATACGTTTTCCAATGTAATTTAATAGTTTTAGTTTTGCTATACCTCACCATCCCCCTTCAACATATGGTTATATTTTGACCAATGTAACATTGTACCAGTATTAGGATATGACAATTTTTTATTTCCCTGCAATGAAATCAAGCAACAGAATCAATCCTAGAAAAAAATGCTTCTATATTAAAATACAAAATTCTTGGAAGATATACTGTATTATCGGTATCAATATGTGACCGCAGATAATCTTTAGTTGATGATTTTTCCTCTGGGGAGAATAAAACTACAAGCTATAACCCGAATATGTATGTTAGTCATCGATCCACAAATATATTGTGCTTTTATATATGTAAAGAACATAATTTAATTGATTTTAGAACGATTCAAAAATCAAAAATTACTTATGTCTTTGGTACAGGATCCTTTTGTATTTTTTACGGTGATAACGAGTCTTTTTTTCCTCAAATGTGATGTTGGTTTCGACAGTAACTTTCATCTTCTGTTGTAGTTTCTCGTTTTAGCATCCAACAATAGTCTTCTAACATATTTACGTATCATCCCTCACCCTGCTATAACCTCTCCATCTCCTTTAAATCTTTAAAGTTTTCAGGAAAATAATCCAGTTGTGAATCTAGGAAATGAAGCTTCAAGTTCATTAGACATTCCATTTTTTCGAAATTTTCTACCATTTTTTCCACAAGATTTACATAGTGAGGGCTCTTATTGCTTCCAAGGAACTTTTCAGCAACATTACGAAAACTAAGCCAAGCGGCCTTTTCTATTTTTGTCATCTTTGATGTAAAATTCTCATCCCGGAATATCGTCCGAATTTCCGGCCCATCAAAAATGCCAAAGTATGTAAAACACTGACCCTTCTTATCTAAGGCTTTCACATACTGTTTCATTAACCCGAGTTTTATGTGTAACGGCGGAAGCAGTAGTTTTGAATGATTGACTAAAGGTTCTTCAATGACATTATATTTTCCTTTACCTAGATCCTTTCTAAGTTCCCAATCTTTTTTTTTTTGATAGTGATTACCACGGTCTCTACTATCCCATAAGCATTGAAAGCATGAAAATTTTGTATATCCAGGCTGCTGTCCTAACATCATAGTAATGATTTTAAGATCACCGCATATTTGCCAGTTACGCTCCTTGTATTTTATTTCATCTGAAACATACTTTATTGTTTCGTATTCCTCTTTTAATTTAGTAAAATGGGGACACTGGCTATAGGGACACTGGCATGGGTGTTGCCGTTATGTAGAAGTACTGCTTTTAAACTTTGAATAGAAGAGTCTATAAAGAGTCTCCATTGTTTAAGGACATAAATATTTGGTTTTAATTCGTTCATCAGACCCTGAACATCTGTGCAATAAACCCTGTGAAAGGACCCGTTGCCCGCCTTCACCACGAGGAGGTGTCCCAGTTACAAAAGTAGATAAAAAATAATGATAAAAAGTATTAAATTTGTGACTTTGAGGTTAAGTGATCTTAGTGAATGACCTCATCAGTATAGTTCACCGGGCATCCTTGAGTCACATATCTGAACTTCTTAGACTCAGTTATATAAGTATGTATATGTAAAAATTCATTTCACTTGCGAAAAGCAAATTTCATACATACTTACTCCGAGTCTCAGATTCAATAATCGCTTCCAATGTGAAGCATCATAATGAAATTATATCATTTGCCTTGCTATGGCTAATGATAAATTTTGTCCGTCTAAAAGAGTTTCCAGCAGTGTGAATTTTGCTTTACTAACCTCTTGACCGCAAGCTATGCGAAAAATCTTCCCAAGGATCTACCCTTCAAGGCAGACTTGGACCCTGATATACAAAATATTGAGCATATAATTTTGTCGTAGACTAGCAATCCAGATACCCGAAGTATTTCCAAAATCATAAAAATTTTATTTTTTTAAATTAAAATGGGTAACATTTTCAGTTAATAGAAGAATTTTGAGTTCATAGAAGCGCAAATGGCAAAACCGTACATTTTCCCAAGCCTGTACAGGCGAAATACGTGGATGTCAAGAGGATTATCAAGAACCCAGGATTTTTCATATATCATACAAGCGGCGTTCATTCAGCCAGCATATCCGTAAGATGAATTCACACTGCTGGAAACTCTTCTAGACGGACGAAATTTATCAGTAGCTATAGCAAGGCAAATGATATAATTTCATTATGATGCTTCACATAAGCCTAATTTAGGCCAATTGTAACATTGAGTGTTTTGCCGAAAATTCAAGGATGATGGGTTAATTTAAAAAAAATTTCACCGTATTCATTTTTAACACAGGTGCCTTAGGTGACGATAGGTTTGAGGCCCGTGGTAGTTTTTTTTTCTTTTAATACAGGTGCCAAAATACAGTGAGAATATAGTGAAATTTTAAAACCACGGGAAGAGAAGAATTTCTTTTTATTTGCCATATTCGGTTTCAGTACTCCAAAAAAGTAAAATGAGTTATTTATTTTAAATTTTTATATAAAGTATTGTAACATTTTGACCCTTTGAGGGGATGCTGAGGCGAAACCTAAGGGTGATGGGTGAATCGTGAAAATTTGACCATTTGGGGGGTGCTAGGGTATGCTGGGGCGAAATCTAAGGGTGATGGGTCAGTTCTGACCTGAGATTCGTTTTTAGCACACCGAAAAACGTACCAGAAGGTACTTCACCTTTCTGTATCAGGACTTTTTTTGTCGTGTGCCTGTGTTAACCAAATTACATGCGCACGAAATATTTCCTAGATCAATCCTAAATACAAAAAAACGTTTAGAAATGGTCCAGAAAAAATTTCATACGCCGGAGGGCGGCTGTGAAAAAATTCATTAATCTTTCATGATATAAAACGTTTTGTTTGTAATATTTGTGAGAAACAAAATTCAATAGAGATCGTATGAACATTTAGGCGTAATATAGTTTAATAAATTTTTAAATACATTTATATTCAAATTAAATTTAACTCCAGATTTTGCCAGGTAAATATCTATCACGATACATTTTTTTTTCCTGTAAGTACTTTTAAAGACTACTTACGAATTTTTTCAGATTTGTGTCACTGTTCTGGAATGGTTAAAATTGGGCCCTAAATAAACGACTCACATACATATGAAGATATTACTTCATTTTATTAATTTAACGGAACACGTTATCTACACGTTAATTTAACGGAACACATCCATAATCTCCTAAGCGATTGTTAATATCGTTAATTAAAAAGGCGCAGCAGTTCGTAAATGAATTAAAAAACAGCAAGGAATGAAGAAAATGAGAGTTTTCGCACAGAAGTGACATACAACTTTCCAATTCAAAGAGATGGATACAATTGCGGACCACTAATTCTGTATAGCATTGATCTAACCTTAAATAGCAATCGTAGACAGGACATTCATTCCGAAAATGATAATAACCATTCTAAACCTATTGCGTTGTACCGCACGTTCTTAGAAGAAACAATAGCAAATAGTTCGGATTGCGTAAAAATAAATTGTTTAATATGTTTCGAACCAATTAAAAATTTAGATACTATTATCGAATGTCTGCAGTGCTTGCGTAAAATTCATGATAATTGTAACGTAAATCAAATAATCACTAATTAATAACAACTACAAGCAAAAATATCTTTGAATATATTCGTAAAGACAAATTTAATTGTACATTCAAAATTGGCCAACCAATAGATGAAATTTATTTGTTCATAAACACTTGCATTTAATAAGACTAACAGCAAAATATAGTGAGATACCTCGCAAAATCTGGAGTTGTATTCTATTAAATTAATGAAATGAAGTAATATCTTCATATGTATGTCGTTTAACAATGAGAAAAATTTTGTGAGTACTGGCAATAGATAGGGCTTACAGAAACATATAGTGGGATCGATGTCCACCTCGCAAAATCTGGAGTTGTATTCCGTTAGAATAATAAAATGAAGTAATACTTAAGTGGGTCGCATATTTCGAGACCAATTTTGTTCATTTCAGACCTATGATACTAAAAAAATTCGTGAGTTCTGGCAATTGATGGGATTAACAGAAAACTATGGTGGGATTTATGATATATCCACCTCATAAATCCTGGATTCGTTTGCAAATTATTTACGAATGATAATGAATTTTTCAAGCAACGATATTTTTAGATTATAAATTAAAACGTTTGTTGTTTGTTTTTTTTTTATTTTCGTTTTAATAAAATTAATTTTTTTTACTAAATATATATCATTGTGAATGGGTTTATTTTTAATTTAAATATTTATTAAAATTTTATTTCGCCTAAATGTTTGCGTGCTCTTAATTTTTATTTAAATACACACCAATACATTTAAATTTTTTTCATTTAGGAATGATTTAAGAAATTTTTCACAGCTGTCAAATTACATTCTGTATTCAATGGTACTATCCATAATCCGCTTCTACATGACTACTAATTAAACATTAAAATAATTTATCATTACGACCATTTCTCCATCTAAACAGTATCTACAATAAGTGTCTGATTGGATTTGAAAATAAATTAAGAATTATTTTTATTTAAAAGCTTTTTTTTAAGAGTTGCTGCTGTTTGCCATGTCAAAGTTCGTTAACATAATTGTATTACAAGAAAATGGTGAAAAGTATTTACTGGAATTGTTTGATTTTGTTAGTCAACAAAACATTTAAATATGTCATGTATTATGTTGATGTTAAAGGTTAAAAACGAAAATTAAGATAATCGTAGGCGTGACAAGCTTCAACATTTTAGAGATACAAGACATTTGTTGTCAACGTTTTGCTGCCAACACTTTAGTAGAAAAAACATCGAATGAATTCAGTTGAAATAAGCGATTACAATACAAGGCGATGTTTATTTAAACAGCAGATTAAGGTTTAATGAAAAAAATATTGAAATTTGATTGTTAACTGTATAAAAGCGCCCCCAATTCCCATTATTGTTTCATAAGAACTGAGGGAAGTAATTGGAAATGGAATTTATTTGTTAATTCAACATCGATTAAAAATTTAAAAACGTTTTTATTAGGTAGCTTTAAAATTCTTAAATATGAATAAATTTGAAAATTCTAGGGTTAAAGGATTCTGAAATATTAAGAACAACTAAAAATGCTGACAAACATTTTGCTAAACTATTTCTGAAAATCAAACTCAACAAGTAAAATGATTTGGATTTTACAAAAATCTTAAAAATCCGTCAAATTTGAAGTTATTCTGAAAGTAAGAGACTTTATAAAACTTATAAAATTTATAGAAATTTTTAAAGTAGCTTTAGCGATTTTAAAAATTCAGTTGGTGGGGTAGTTGTAAATGTATATTGATTCTAAATATTTTAAATCTTTTTAGGAGTGTTTGAAAATGTGTTCTGGAAATACAAATATTCCCATATATTATAGAAGTGCTTGAAATCTTAAAAAAAAATATTTAAATTTGTATTAGGGGAATTTTAAAAATATATTCACGAGAACTTTATCCTAAACTTTACTAAAAAAAAAAAAAAATTAGGATAGTTTAGGAAAAACTTCACGTTTTTGCGCAAACACGTGAAGTTTTTCCTAACTCTTAATATATTTCAATGTATTTGTGACTTTCTTATATTTTGTTCGGAATAACCGATATTTGAACTGGTTTCACCATTTAAACAGTGAATTTATTCGCTAAGCGTTATGTTAGGAAAAAACATCAATTTAAATTTCGTAGGGTGAAATATTTTCAAATTTTCTTCAATACATTATCCGCATAAATTTTTATTGTAAATTTTAACCTAAAAGAATAACTAAGTCTCTTTAAATGTTAAGCCATTACCCCATGCAAAATGGAAAACTGGCATTTAAAACCGTCAAATCCAATTTTTGCATAATTTGCTTCATTTTACCATATGAAAATTATTAATAAATAGTTCAAATCTATAAATTCCATCTTATTCTAAGAACATTTTATTAACCCTCAATCTCTGAAGGTATTTTAGGCACCTTAATTCCATGAACCAGGGTCGTTTTTGTCTTTGCGCTATAAAATCAACAATTATCAATAAAAGAATCTTAAATAATTCATGGATTATCTTTAGGCATCCTTATTCAAGAAAAAAAGTATTGCTTTTTTGCCCGGAAAAAAACTAATATTATTGTTTTTTAATTGCATATCGAGCAACCTTCGGAAAAAATTACAAAAAGGATTTTGACCAGGACGAAAACGACCCTGGTTTATGGATTGAGGGTTAAATTTGATTTAATTTCATTCAAAATCCCCAATTTTATGTTTTGCCGGCCGTTAAGCAAAAATCCGTCCTTGAAAATTTAAAATTTGGGTTTTTTGAATCACATTAAATCAATTTTAATATAATTTGCTACAAATAGGGCGGAACTTATAGATTCGAACTATTTCTTAGTAATTTTAATATTGAAAATCAAACAATTTTGTAAAAAATTCGGTTCGAAATTTTGAAATGCCGGTTTGCCGTTTGTGCAATGCCCTTAGACTGGATAATATTCCTGTCCGGAAAGCGGTTTATATATTCAATATCATACGTAGATTTCCCGAACGTTTTCTATAAGTATCAGCCCAAAATCCTAAGTAAATTTTTAGGTTGGTATTGGTGTAACCTAACAGAACAAAATAGTCACTTGAAAAAAAGGAAAACTAGCGAAAGTTCACATTAAATCGGGACTATTGGAAAGTGAACAGTTTTATGTTTGCTTTTGATGCTTTTCATGAACGGTTTGATAGATATTAATTGACTTTCATTGGTGTTTTTATGTCTCGGGATAGTTATAGGCTAACTAACGCTGCCCTATCTCGTGAAAGACCCGAGCAATAAACAGAAATGATATATTTATGGCCTTTTACGGAGCGAGTCATAGTAAATATACAAGTTTATTTTTAGGGAGTTTATTTTTAGAATATGTATATATTTTTCAGAAATGAATTATTATAACCAAACTACAAGCGTTGGCAAATCCACGTATGCTATTGAAAATTACTATAACAGATTTTTGCTTATTAAACACCCAAAGCTCCTCTAATTTTTCAAGTGACTATTTTTTCTGGTAGGTTACATCCATACCAACCTGGAAATATACTTAGCATTTTAGACCGCTGTTTCTAAGAATCGGAAAACGTTCGGAAAACCCCCGTATGCCATTGCACATTAATACTTTTATCGACATACATAATTCATACAAAACATAAATGATAATATTTCAATGAATAAATTGTATTATCTTTAGAGGATGCTACAATTTTGGAGAAAGAAAGTAATTTGGAAAAGCGTTTATTTTTGGAA
Organism: Tipula helvola; assembly: GCA_963556165.1. Lineage (NCBI taxonomy): Eukaryota > Metazoa > Arthropoda > Insecta > Diptera > Tipulidae > Tipula > Tipula helvola. The sequence continues at coordinate 120,934,920 of OY744483.1, forward strand.
AATATTTATATTAAGAAAATGCGGGGTCCAAATTTGTTAAATGTCCAGGAAATTTCCAAATTCTTGTTAAATTACTACGACAATGTTATTCTAAATTAATTTACACTTTTGACCAACGGGTTTTTTCAAGTCAAGTAGTATGTACATTTGTAAGGACTTGTTATTTTGTTTGAAATTTGTATGTTTTTTTATTTGTAAAAAAATTGTCCTGAGGATGACGGAATAAAGCCGTTGAAACGTCGACAATAAATTAAAAAAAAAATAAGCTAAATACCAAATAAATTTGTTTTAATAATTAAAATAAAGCTTAATAAAATATGATGTATATTTCAATGAATGTGAATCAAGTTCACTGTTTCATATACTGTTTTTAACTCTTTCATAGCCTATCGATGTGTCGGTCAAATTTAGACCAAAAATTATTATTCAACAACTCACAATTGACTTGATGCTACGCTTAGACTTGTTCATTAAAAATACAAAAATTAAAAAATATTAAAACTACAATTTTGGACTCTGAAATTTATGAATTGTAAGTAAATTTTCAATATTTATAAAAGTATTTCAACAATAGATCTTTATTCTAAAGGGTTTAGATAGTTTAGCAATCCTACATGTCGTACTGAATTATTAAAAATTCTTAAATATTTAAAAGATTTATTGTAAGAAATTCCAAAAAAAAATTTGTTTTAGAATCGGAGAACCTCCATAATTTTAAAAATTTGTGCAGGTTGTAAACATTCTGAAGATAATAGTTTTGGAAATTATCAAAGTTCTGAAAAATTTTTAAACACTAAAAGTTTTAAAGATTAAGGTATTAGATTATTTAAATTGTTCCTAAAAATCTAAAAACATTTCCAATATCTCCAAATAACAGAAAATTTTAAAATATTTCTATTCTAATATGGGAACATTTATGATCATTTTTTAAATTAATTTTAATATGGTTTCCGTCAGGTTATTGGTATGAATTACGTTATTCCTGTTCTTTCGATCTCCTTTGGTCTCCTACAATTCGTGTTTTTAGCTCTATTGTAAAGCTCATCCTTTCAAAAAAATTCGTCCTATAGTTGATCTATATTTCAAAAAGTCATAATAAGGAATTTCAAAGATTTGTCATAATTCTAGTTTTGTTTTTAATTAAAATGCCTTTCGATATTCTAAACTAAAATTTTTCTGTTTTTCAGCCAAATTTCCATTTATTTCTCCAATTAAACGCATATCATCTCAAATTTCAAGTTTAAGGCGATCGCCTTTCTGTTAAATTTAAACAAATTCAATAAATACTAGAAATTGTGATAATTCTAAAAGTTTAGAAGTTCAAAATATTATTATTATTGTAAAAATTCTAAAATTAGAAATAAAAAATTCAAAAATTCTTAAATGCTAACATTTCTAGAAATGTTTGTACGTGTAAATACGTTTGTTTAATACGAATGTCGAATATATACCTAAATATTACTCTAAATAAAATATTCTTAAATATTTATAAACAGATAAACAGATTTATCGGCATGCAAGTCATCTGAATTATAATTACTTGGCTTCTACTGTCTTCAAATTCTGTAAAACCTTTAGATTTTTTGATAAAATATTACTGAAATATTGTTAATTAATTAATTGGAAACGTTCTTTGCAATCACTAGTTCATTGCTTTTATAATGATATGGCCCAACCAGCGAATCAGTAACAACTTAACGTAATAATGCGATATACAGAAAGTACATGTTACTGGCCAGCGAATCTTTTAGAACTTTTCGTTCAGTTCAGCTGTCATTTAATAGAGCAAAAATTAACGCGCAAACTGAAGGAAATATCAGAATACATGAAAATTTCCAAAGCATACTTTTCTTAAAAATAATAAATTTTGATATTCACATTACAATTTTCATACTGTATTTGTCAGTTGTTACGGATTCGGTGGCCGATATGTCAAATATTCTGTAAGGAAATAATTTCGACAAATTCTGTAAAGATTCTTACCGATTCGCTGGTTGGGCCATATGTTTTTGTGCTTCTCCCGAGCTCACATTGGTGTTTGTCTGTCTGTTTGTAACATTTTAAAAATGTCAGCGGGAAATAGCAATTGTCTAAATTGAATGTTTGTGATTTGTTTAAATCCTTCCACCTTTCTACGAATTGAAAGAAAACTCAATGAGTTTGTAGTACTGGTAGGTTACACTCAGGCGAATTTATCAATAATTCGTTTTGCTTTGTTCTGGTAGTTTATGCGGTTTTATGGAAGTATATATCGTCACGTGACTACGTGAGCACTATAGTGTCCTATAGACCATTTTAACCAAAAATGATTTATTAAAGAATTCTTATATAATCGGCCATGCTCTTCCAAATTGTTTAATCCAAATTGCCTTATCCCGTATAGATTCTGAAATAATTATTACTTTTTTTGTTCTTTAGGCCTGTATTACATTATCTCTATTCTACGACGTAGAAATGGATCAATATATTTCTACGATAGTGTAATATGGTTATGTTGCCACATTTCTGAGTTGTATTATTTCTACGATCGTAGTTAGCCTCATGAAGCTAACTATTACAATATCTCTCTGACAGAGAAAATCTCAAAATCTTAATTTCGGAATACGAGAGCAACGAAATATTATTTAATACGCTTCATGCAAATTACAAAAATCGCAACAAGCGATTACGAATTTATCAACGAATCCTAAATACGAATCCTAAAGGAATCCATTCTTTGGTAACTATCGTGAACAAAATGATTCATAGTGTAATATAGAAAAATGATTTGTATCATTTCTGTTGTAGTAGTTTTACGTACTTAAATGTTGTTATTATTCTGCGACGTAGAATAGTGATAATGTAATACAGGCCTTAGACCATATTAGGTTTTGTTTATCAATATTTTAATTCTTATTTGTCCAGTTTCTTATTAGGTCTGTTCTGTATCCTAAATTCCTAAGCATTTTAGCTTTTTTGTAAAAAGAAAACTTTTAATAATACACATATATACTCATATGAAAAATTTCCATTTTTGACTTTTTGTGGAAAATTTCATTTCTCGGTTTTAACAAAAAAAAAAAATTGAATTTGTCTTTCTTGTAAAATATTCAGAAATGTTAAACTAAACTAACAAAATATAAAAATTTGAATCGAATGGTGAACAAATTTTAGTCCCAAGTTTAAAATTCGGTTTCTCGAAAATTTTCCAAATGGCGTATAGGACACTAGTACGCACATGCCGATATCTTGACAGTAATAAAAGTTCTGAGATCACTTTTTATGTGGTGTAATTTTGGATTCAACATAAACGAACAACATTTATTTTTGGCGGCCCTATGATTTTTAGCTGGCATTATTTGTTTTGGATGATAAATTACACCGAAGTTGTGGCAATTAGTTATTCATATTTTTAAACGAAGTCAGAGGACAAGACTTAGAACAATATAAAATACAGCTTTAGCAATTATCTTAGTGATTACATTAACGTTAGGCTGAGCAAACTCCAAGCGCAGACTGGGCTGATTAAAATACGCCTGGGGATCTATTCATATCGTCGCTATAGAATTATTTTATTGTAAGCGCCTTTTTTGGGTAATTTGAGTTATTTATGTAGAACCACTGATTCGACTACGAGAAATTCGATTTTATTGTTAAAAATCGTCTATCTCAACTAATTAGAAAGATACATATTTAGTAAGGATTTTGTCTAAATCCATAAATTCACCTAACAAATAGGGCTAGTTTCATGAAAATAATTTAAAACATTTTTGCCTATATCTAAAATTTACTGTAATAAAATCTATCTCCTTCTTATGCACTATTTTATGTATAAATCATTAGGCATGTCTGTCTTTCTCCTATTGTGATGAAAAGAATAAGTTAAGAGAAATAATAAGTATTGATAAGGTTCTAAAAAAGGATGTACATTATATATTATAATACATTAAAAAAATAAAAACAAAATTTTTAACGGTTTTTTACGTGGAAAAAGTTATTTAGAATTTAAATCTGTCAGGTAAAGTCGCATCAAAATTCGAAGTGAAAAATAATTAAATTGGAGAGAAATTTATTTACAATTTATCCTAATTGAGCCGTTAATTTTGAAAGTGGTGCAAGTCCATTTTTCAAAAAATTTGAGTTAATGATAACAATAGACAAATAAAAGTATAATCTTTCTAACGGTGAACAATTTATAGTCAAAATAATAAAAAAATAATCCCTAATACTTGTTCAAAAAATAAGAAAATTCAAAATCCCGTATATTTTTGCATTTATTGTTTCTCTATTCCTTCATTTTCTCGTTTCAACAAAATGTGGACTTGCCCCACTTTCAAAATAAACGGCTCAATTGTTACTCCTAATACTTTATAATATGAGTAATATTGTTCATACGAAAAACTTCAAAGTTTATTGATAATGTCAGAAATTCCGTTTGAATTAAGAGAGGCAGTAAAAATAAATTTGTTAAATGAATTTAGCGAACCCAGGTACGACAAATTCATTGAATATAAATAATTTTTGGAAACAATTATTTCAATTTTATTTAATTGATTTTAGCGAAACTTTACAAACTTTCGAAAATGTGGAGATGTGTTGATTGCCAACCGGAATCAATCGTACCAATTCAAGGCGCGGTGAATAATTTGTTTGATACCGGAATTGAATCGATTAGAAAATCAAGAAAAATCAAAAGTAATCCAAGTACACGTAAGTACAACAGACAAAGTGGCAAAGAGTATACTGATTCTAGAGGTAATCAACAAAAATGCAGAAAGGTAACAGCTGCTTGTACGAACAGTGCAACTTGTTGTTTTCAATGTATGGAATTAATTAGCAAGAATGGACGGGACAATCTAAACCAAAATTTTTGACGTTAGAAGATAACAAAAAAAAAATTTTTTTTCTATTGTCGAATTCCCACAAACGCTGAGAAAAGTCGACGTGGTAACTGTTTTAAATATTTTTTTGAAATTAATAATCAAACAGTACAAGTGTGTCAGGAATATTTTATGAATACCTTAAATATTAATAAATGTAGAATTTATTATTTTTTTAAAAATAATTTTAATTCATCGGTTCCCAAAACACCGTAATAGGGGAAGTTTTCAAAAAAGATAATACTAGAGTCGGAGATTTCTTTTGTATGTCATCACATAAATCAATTTCCACATATTGATTGGCATCATTGTCCAGCTTCGTGATCGAAAAGTTACCTTGATTCGGCTTTAAACGTTTCACGCATGTATGATCTTTGCAAAGAGCAATTTTCCGATTCAACTGTAAAATTCTGGAAATACAAAGACATTTTCTCGAATCGAAATTGCATAAATGGCATTTGCATTACAAAATTTTCTGTATAACAACAACAGCTGTTCCCTTCGTTTCATAGAACAGAAATTTACAGAGGCTGGCCACAGGAATATTCAAGATGTAGATGCAGCACACAGTGTGATCGATCGTTGCCTTAAACATAAATATATATATTTATTCATCGGTAGGACTGGTAAAGGAATTCGTAGAAATGCCAGTAAGAAAACAAAAATTTACGGTGCTACAAATGCAAAAATCGGACTATATGGACTATCATACAGGAGCATATACTTAAATGAAATTAAATCCTTTTACAAAGGTAAAACATTTAATTTATGAGAAAGACTCACAAAATTTAAAATTTCGTACCGGTTACTCAAATGAATTCGTAACCATCAAAATTAAGACAAAATTGAAACACATAAGAATTTGGCCAAAAGTTGCACCGTTAGGAATAATCGGTAATATTTCCTGCGAAAAAATGAAGGATCTGCGGTTATGTTGGTTTATATGCCTTTAGTTGACCAACAGTTTTACAAATGCTTATTGGATCGAAAGGAAAGAACAGCAGCCCAAGCCGACCGAAATCCTCAACGAAAAAGAAAATGATGCTATAATGAATAAAATTTTATTTTTGGTTTAATTTATTCCATATTTTATTGAACAATATTACATAGATTACAAATTTTATTGCTTGAAATGAAAATAATAATGCAAACATTTCCACGCCCGATGACAACAGCAAAAAACAATTAAAAACTAACCTAAGACAAAAGGTGATAGACGAAATATAATATGTCAACATCTATTTTAGGGATTTAGACAAAATTTTGTATGGTATAGACAAAACATCTAAAAATTAAAAAAATTATGAGAGAAGTAATACGAGAATTAACATCAGCTGGTCCACCAAACAAAATGTATTGACGATGGAAAATAGTGAAGTTATGTGTGAACATGTGTTGCTCGTAAGACTCTAATATTATTTCTCTTTTAGGTTTGGAAGGATTTCAAGTACGATTACAAATAAACTTCGAGGCAACAAAAAATGTTTAACCGGTACTGCAGGAGGTCTGTATAAAATAAAAAAAATTAGCACGGAAGTTGCTTGATTTACCCGGAGAGGTTGAAAAGGCTTAAAGAACTTTTGGCTGTAAAGTCGTATAGTATTTGACTAGGTCTATACAGAAGAATTTGAAGCGGATATTTTTCATGAATTAAATTCTGATGCATTTTCTATTGATAAATCTCCTGTAAGCTCATACCACAAAGTGACAGCCATAAAACCATTAGCATCAACAAGCCATAACCATAAACATTCCCCTAACCAAAGCATGACACATTTCGTTAGCCGCAATAACCTCTACCTAGCCTAACAAAGCGAGCGAAAACCAAAGGAAACTCGGAAAATGATTTTAAAAGCCAAGTCGAAATTCAACACAAACTTTATGAAAGCTTCAAAATATTTACAAGCAATAGTGAGAGACACGAAAATGAAATAATCAAAGCACGTAAAAAGTTGAGATATTTAAAGAAAAAGAACAAAACAAAAAATTTTCTGGCCGAAGAACTACAATGAAAAGAAGAGCCTTGACTCAAGTGAACAAACTTTATCCATCATATTTAAGCACTATTCAGCCTGAACCACGATTATCAAGTTAAACGCTTCCAATTTAATTTATTTATTGATTTGATTGATTGATTGATTGAGATGTACGATCAAGCCAATTTACATATAACAAAAGGTAAGGATAGGATAGGAATTTAGCATTATAGACATAGATAGTCGATAGTTAGTAAATTTTGTTAAATCTTTTTTTTGACAAGTTGTTAGTCACAAGATAACACAATCGCCTAATTAGCGTTCCCCATTAGTGCCGGTTGTTTTTCTGAAAAGCCGCAAGGAATTTTTTTTTTTTTGAGGGGGCCGAGATTTCGTTCCATCATCGTGTTCACATGCGGTCACACAAATTTGTACTAACTGTAGCACGTATTGCATGATGTTGTTGAAGTTGTTGCGTCTCTGCTGACTCTCCTACACGCCCCCCCCCCCCACTCACTTCCAATTTCATTTATTTATATTAAGATAAACTTACAAATGAACACAAAAATAAAATCAAAAAATGACGTTTATTTTCACTTTGACAGGAAATACAATGAAGTTTGCTAGGTTTCTGATCTAAAACAATATAAAATAGCTAACTTCATTATCTTAAATTTTACGAACAAAAAGAAATTCGTATTCCACGATATTCTATTTTATTCAATTTCGTATTTCATGAAATCGAAAAAATTCGTAATAGCCCCCGCCCTGGGTTCCTTCGGATATTCAAAAATTGTTTTGAAGACGTCCGCAAAATTTAGCTCGTCTTATTTTCTAAATATTTTTCTTCATGGTCTAGTTTTTGACATTTACGAAATAATAATGCAAATTATAATGATTTCTGAAAAATGTCAAATTATAAGCGTCTTGGAGTTAAAATGGAAATAGTTTTAAACCAATTTTTTGTTGGCACTGAATTATTCTAGCAACTATTTTTAAAAATTTTATTGTTTTTTTATTTTATTTTTGTTGCTACTTAGTAAAAGTAAATCATTTACAATTTTTTGGGTGCTAGCCAGAATGTGGATGACAAATCCAAATTTTGAAAATATCATCCAGCCAGTTTACTGCAGATTTATATGAATATTTATTTGCTCAAATTTAAAAATTTCAAACATTGTTGGACATTTAAACAAAATGATCAAAATTTGACTTATTTTCAATAATATAAAAATTTAATGAAAATTTCTAATTTGAGAGTTTGAACCATATACATAATGTACATATTGATGATTCCAGAGGAATTCTTGTCTAAATAAAATTGGTAAATTCCAAGAAATCTATTAAAGGATTCAACTTTTTCCTGAAAATTGTAATTTGTCGCTAATTGGATATAATTACATAAAGCTCGTAAAATCTGAAAATTCAAATATTCACCGTGAAACCAGAATCAGACTAAATTCTTCAATTTTGCTGAAATTTTGTTCTACTAAATACCTAAATACCTAAATACTTATCTAAATTGTTTAAATGAAACAATTAATCTTATCTAAATACAAAATTCTTGAGTTTAATAAAATTTGAAAAGAAATTTATGAGTTTAGCTATTAAAATTCATAAATTTGTAAATTCTAATATTTATTTCTAAATTAACAAATATATTCGTAAATTTTTTATTTTCAAAATTTGTTACTCAAACAAAATATCTGAAATGCTAAATAGTAAATATATTAAACATTCTTCGAAATGAAGTTGGAGTCGCCTTGTTTTAATCACCCCTGAGGAACAACATTTTAGTCGCAATTCATGGGTTACTAATCATAACAGAGGCAAGCACAACTCAGAAAAGGCATAATATGAAGTTAGCAATATGAAGTTAGTTAAACTAGATAGCACACTATTAGATCAACTATCTTTCAAATTAGTTAAGTGCAGGACTCAATGAGACAGCCAAGCTTCGTTAAAATCTCTTCGACCAAATAAATAGTATTTGCACTTATAGTTCTAGGCAGAGAGTGACGGACCAAATCAAAATTTTGAAAATATGATCCAGGTTTAGTAGAGAATAGAATACGAATATGTATTTGCCGAAGAATTTCAAATATTTTTATTTAACTAAAAAAAAATGGAGAATTTCACAAAAAATTTTAAAATATTTTAATATTGTGAAACTGCCAACAAAATTATATTTGACTAATTATTATTTGACTTATTTCCAAACCAAAAATATAAAAATTTATAAAAAAAAAATCAAATTTTAGTGTTTGAATATGTTAATGATTCTAGAGGAAGACAAATATAAAGAATTCTGTCTTAATAAAATTGATAATTCCACGAAATGCTTATTAAAGCTGTAATAATCCTTAAAATTGATCGATATAATCGATATAATTAAATCAAAAAAAAAAAAAAATTGAAAATTCCAGACATTTCCAGAAACGCAAAAGTTCAACTTTTTACTGTCCAATTCATAATTACAAAAAACCTTTCCAATTTTAATATTTTGCACACATTTTAAATAAACCAAGACATTAAAGCCTGTAAAATATGCTTACGAAATTCCTAAAAATTTAGTCTACTTTGCATATGGAAACAACTTAAGCTTAGTTGTTGTTTATTATAAGATATTTCATTTTACAATTATAGTAATACTATGATTCTTGACGTACGGTTGCCTGTAGTTAGCACCTAATATACTACACTAAAATTAAAAATCTAAACCGAAATATGATTAATCAATCAATATCAATCATTCTTAATTAATTTTTCACAACTCATGCCAATATTCCCCATTTCTAAATCGTTTGCCAAGAAACGAAGAAACAACATGTATTCTGCTGTATACACATATAGCAAGCGCCGCGCCACAACCAAATTTTTCACCAACTATAATGCAAATATTTATATTTATTTTTGTAATAATGTATACCTAAGTAGTAAAATTTGCAATTATAAAGTAAAAACTAAAATAAATTCCAAAACAAAACAGAATTAAAATAAAAATAAAATAAAAAACTGACACGAACTTGTTTTAGTGGGTTGAGGACTGAGGTAATGTATGCAAGTCAGTTTTGCGTATAAACAACTGTTTTGCTTTTACTAAACGATACTTCGTTATAGCTCAGTAGATATAAGTTTACATACAAATAGTTTGGCAGTGTGATTTTATTTAACCATGTGTGTATGTGTATATGTGTACGCATACACTATAATATAAAATTTATATACCGAGAGCTTTAAAAATGTGATAATGTTTAGTACATAAAAAGACAATGCTGATAACAAATAAACTTGGGCAACCTATTAGGTTAAAATTGCTTAAATTTATAGCCTAGCAGCGTAAAGTAGATTTGTTTGCGTATTTACGCTTAAAATGCGTTAATATGTAGATGTACATACATATGGTATGGATGTTGTATAATTTTTACTGCCGTTTATTATAATGATACGAAATCATGTAGACGCAGTGCTGAATTAGGAAAATTCCTCGTTTAGGTACTCTTGTTTGTTTAATAGATTATTCACTTCAGTGATGCTGTACTTTTATTGTTCGTTAAATTTCTAAGATGCATATAACAATATATGTATGTTCTTCTATGAAATGTACAAGAAAATACCGCAAGATAATTTGAGATTTAAGAGCTTTCTTTCATTTTATTTTGTTCATAAACAAAAAGTTTTTGTTTATTTTATTGACAATAATTGAGTTTTAAAGAGATTGAATAGAAACAAAACTTGTTTTTTTCCTATACATTCCCTCATCTTTCTGGTAAGCCATAAAATAACCGAAGATATTTAAAGGATTTTAACGTAAAATGTATGTAATAAAATTAAGAACTGACACTTAAAGTAAACACTGTAAAAAACAAAACAGACACACTATGCCACTCCACATATCACATCAGCCAATCCTAACGCAAATAGAGGTTTTTTTCGTTGGGCGAACTTGAAGCAAAATATTTCGGCAGGTTGTATTAAGGCCAGGCAATAAAAACTAACCAATGTGTCTTTTATTGAATATTTCTGGCCAACCAGGTATTAAGAATATATCTTATCCTGTTCCGGAAAATTCTGCACTCAATTTTGAACATAAGTTATTCTATTAACATTTTCAGATATTATAAGAAGGGGCGGGGCTGATTCATAAATGCAATGCATGCGTAAAAAATGTTCATATTTCGATACAAAATGAACGCGGAAAGCAAAAATATTTTTGTTTAATTCCTCCAGCAACCTTTTCGATATCCTCATCCTTTTCTTTAAGGCCATTGGCATTTTTGATTTTATTTTCGTACATCTCAGTATGACATGCAAAACTTATTCACTGTTTAAATAGAGCAAAAAACGATTTAAATTTATCAGACAAATGAGAATATAATGAAAGAGGAAGTGATGTGGTTTGTGACTCTTCAACCAAAACCTTGTAGCAATATTTAAATGAATTTTAAATGACCAAATGTTCAAAACCCAATTTTTTGGTCTAATTCTAATTCCAACAACTTTACTTTCAATTTTTTTTCTTTTGAGCAAAATCTAGAATGATCACTTGAAGAACAGTTTTAAAAGTCTGCCACATTATTTAATGAAAGCTGAATAAATTTAAAATTATTTAAATATTTTGAAGGTTTATCATCAATTGATTGAAAAGCTTGTTTATGTATTCGACTATACGTATGTATATATCATATTTGTTCATTACTTACAAAAACTATCAATACTGTATAACGAACATGTTGTAAATCATAATAGAATCCAGCAGAAGCAACCTACACTAAAAACTAGCCAGTAAATTCGAACAATTTTCGCAACAAGGCGAAAGTCAGCCTCTTGTAAATTTCGAGGAGTAGTATCGAAAAACACGAATTATCTCGAAAAGGTTGAATAATCAAAACATCCAGAAATCAATAACAGTCGAAAAATATCATAACCTCAATAATTTCAGAAATATTGAATCCTACTTAAATCCAAAAATCTTGAGTTTCAAGAATATAAACTCAGAAGATCTTATAACTGATTGCTATTCTTAATTCAACGTCAAGTTTAAATCGATTAAGACCAAAATCTCGAATAACTTTGAAAAATCACTTAAAAAAAAAATCCCAGCCGATTATGTAAGTATTATATAAGAGCTTCAAAAATTGTTTCGAAAATCGAATTACATAGTTTGGCTTTGGCCTAAGATTAAATGAAATATTCGGTTAATATCGGATCGATTATCTGAAAAGTTTATGTTAATCGGTTAACCCGGACCAGTTTTTATTTTCCTACGAGTAACGCCTTTATTACCAAAGAAATAAATCGATTAATTGCATGCGTGGAAAAGTCAGCAGTCGTCACTGAATGAATGCCTTTAAAGATTATAGTTGGGATGTTTTGGTCGCCAGGTTCCAAACAATCTAAAACTGAGATGAATTCGATCTCTTCTGGAATAATTTTTCCCATGAAAATTCGTTTACACTTCATAACTCAACTTGTGGAATAAAGCCAGAATTCAAAAGTAATAATTACAATTCAAAGAAAATTTCTAATGTCATTTTATCAATAGTTTGAAGAATTTTGATGATCGGCTTCCATAAAATCTAGAGTTAATGCCGAGCAGGTCAGAGCCAATTTGAATGAATTCCACGGAGGCCCCGCACTTAGATTGAGAATTTTTACTTGTGAATAAAAAGTTTGCACGGAGATATAAATTGAAAACGCATATCGATTATGTGTCTTAATGGAGGCTGTTCTTGTATGAATGCTGCGTTTGATGCTTGGAAAAGGTATTTTAACCCTGTAGTTACGTGGTGTTTATTTGGATATTGTATAAGGTTTTGTCTTTTAGAAATGTTGGTTTTAAATTTTTGGATTGCCATAATATTTGGATCTCGTGTGTTCATTTGAAACGTTTATCCGAATTATCTCGAAAACCAAGCGTTTCTGAACAATGTGGTCCATACCAAAGTTATACGGTTTTGATGGAAACAAGAATAATATTATTTATTCTATATATGTTGAGGTTATCTTAAAGGTTATTTCAAGGTCAAACTAGTTTTTTGAGCAGCAACCTATATTTTTTTAAGAAGCAATGTCTTTTAGGCAATCAATGAGAAACTTAAATTCTAATATTTACCAAAAAGCCAGTATTTTAGCGAACCCTAATTAGTAGGGCATTAAATCCGAAGTCAGAATTTTAAAATTCTTTTAACTTTTAATTTTTATAAATTGAGTTAAGAGGTTTTGGAAAGGTAATATTGAGTTTATAGCAGGGGAGCAGAATGTCTCGACTTTGGAGCTTGGCCAGTTTCTTCAATCTTGAATAAATATTTGGACAAATATTATTAATAAGGAAGTGGAATTCTTCCAAATTCACCATTGACTCGAGCAACTAATGAATCTATTGAATCAGGGGGTTCATCTAAATTTATTTGTACGTCTACAGCATATAAATGATGATGACAGTAACTTTTAACTGAGACAATATCACTAATAAATATAGAAAATAGTAGAGGACCTAACACGGATCCCTGAGGAACGAACTCCAGGTTTAAATATAACAGTGTATGGCACCGTATCCACCGGTAAGATATTGTCTAATTAATTTAGTGGCTTGATACGAGAAGTTATGGTATAACGTATTGAAAGCTTTGGAAGTTTAATAAAACTAACTAAACCACATGACCAAGATGACCAAAGCAATATCAGTTATATTTAGCATCACAGTTGACGTGCTGTGCTTTGGCCTAGGACCAGACTCAAAGTTATAGCACAACTTTGATTTTTTCCCAGTAATATAATTTAATTTAATTATAATTAGACACAACCAAAACATTGTTTATTCACATTCCGCCATGTTCAATCCATAAAGGGATTAGTTACCACTTCATTTCTAAAATTATCATTATTATATTTATTATTATCATTACGATTAGGCCATTTTAAGCTGCTTTATGTTATAATTGCTTTTAATAACAGTTTCTCAACTTGTTGAATATCTGACCCCACATATTTGTATGTATAAGTTTCTCTAAAAATCAGACAATATATAAACGACGTGAAGACTTGTTATAAAGCTAAGCTTACTTTTATGAGTTTGGCAATTTTCTGTATTGTTTGAGACGTACATATGTCAAATCGAGAAATTGCAAACTCATAAAAATAACCTTTAGTTTTTACAAGTTTACACGTTTATACATTATCTTATGTTTTAGTGCATCAGGGTGCAATATTTCTAAAACGTAATTAGATATTGTGTAAACGTTCAAAGTAGTAAACTTTGCGATTTCATAAAATATCAGAATACATCGACAAATTGTATAAACTCGCGAATTTACTTTGAACGAATTTTCACTTTTCCATATCTTATTACTTTTCCCACTATAACGAAGTTATATCGGGTAAGTATTGTAATCGCGAAAACAATTTGTGCCAAATTTTCATATTTCTCAGCTAATTAGGTTACCAGGAATCTAAATATCGATTAGAAAAATGTCATATCAGTCCTTCCGTCCTTCCAGTCTTTCAGTTTTGTTATTATTGTTTTGTCTCCCATTCTCATAAATATTGATAGTTTTGTGGCAGTTTGTATTAATTTTTGGGTCCATTCGAATCTAGAATGGAAGGGGTTGCAGTGGTAGAAACAACATTTTATTGATTGGAATTTCAACGACATGTTGATCGATACATTATTTGTGAGTTTTCTTTAATAAAATCGATTTAAAACTATTTCTGAGTATTCAATTCTTTTGGTATTAAAGGTCATAGAATTAACGCATCTGAAATTTTCTCGAAGAAACACCTTTTAATACTAAACTGTTCCTCGTGAGAAATTGCAACCGAATTGCCGCGTTAATTGACTGTTAGGACGACGTTGTCTACGAGACAACCTTAAATACCCAAAAGATAATTGTCATTAATTCTGATTTTGCATTGTTTATGTTTTATTTGTCAGTACATACATATTATACTCTTATGGTCCATAGCCGTGATCTGAACAAAAAACAAAAATCTTCAAAAAATAAATGTTTGCTCTTTGAACCACAGTTGGGCAAATTCATGTATGTACGTAATTAACCATATTGTACAATTTATAAATAAAAGTTGTAAAAAGCTTTGTAAGTTACGTTAAAATGTAAATTAAATGTAAACAACTAATATAAAAACAACCAATAATAAGTAATTAACTGAAAATTTAAAACACAATATTAATAAATATTATCAATATAGCAATTAAAAGCGTTATTAAAGCTTACATTTTTTAAGGTTAGTCTTTAGTTTTCTACATTCCATTTATTTTTACATATCATATTGCAATGCCTTCTGTTTGATAATATTTATTAACAAAATTCTACTCATCATTTTTGATAACTCTTCAAACAGTTTTCAAAGTGCTATTTTACGATTGAAAAATAAAGCGCAAAAAAATTTAATTTTCTTGTTAATAATATAAATTATTTTTAAAAGTACCTTAATGACTTTTACGGCCTTAAATTTGATAAAAAAAAATAGATTTTTCCTTTTCTCTGAAGAGAAAATTTTCCATTCATTTCAAGACGTGGAATTTAGAATGGAGCTTGTTAACATTTAGAAGGTTAAAAGCTCAAATATCCAGTCATTTCTAAATGTTTAACTACATGAATTTATTTTTGGCTACTTGAGGTCACTAAATCAGAAGATGGTGTTTGAAGATAACCTTAGAAGATAATGCATAAATACCTTAAATATGTAATTGCGACTTTGTTTAATTTATCTTTTGGAAGAATGTGAAATTATTAAAAGTTTGCCATTTCAGCTTCTATCTGATCAGATTAAGGCTATGAAAAAATTATTCTTAGCCATCTCATCTAGCTATAGCAACTGAATTGTTAATTATACCATGATTACTTAATACACTAATCATCATCATCGAATCGAAACTGAAATTAAAAACTCTTAATAATTTCATCTTCTTCGTAAAAACAATTTCTGGCTCTATTATCCGGAACAACTAATGTTTGATATAAAGGAATTTTGGCTCAACCCCCCCAAATTTCTAAATTTTTTTAATTTTTAATTTCCTTCCTAATATGCCAAATATTTCTTAGTTCTTAACATTTTTAATTTAATTATTCGTGAAGGGTTGGGTACGAAATTCTGTTTTTCATAATTCTGTTTTACAAAATTCTGTTTTATGTATTTCTGTTTCACATAATTTTTCAAAAAATTAATTCTGCAATTAATTTTTTTGCCGCAAAAAAATTAATCGCAGAATTAATTTTTTGAAGAATTATAAAATCTATGGTTTCGTGATGTGTATGTAGATATATGTGTGTGTGTGTTTATGTAAGTGTGTGTGCGTGTTTGTGAAAATGAGTTTGTGTGAGTGGGAGAAAATCTTCGAAATTCACTATCTGCCCGTGCGAATATTAGTGCTGGATTATTACCGGCTTAAAACACTTGCCCTTCATTAACCATTGCTTTCCCTCCCCTTCGAAATTACCGTTAGGTATTACTTTGGGATGGGGGGGGGAGGGGTTAGCGAGATCAGACATTTAATTTATTTTATTTTTCTATTCAATTTTTCATCCAATTATAATGTTATGAACCTCTATTGGTTTTTCCTCTCGCGGTCAAGGTACCGTAGCTTAACCAAAGTTTCTGCTGCTAAGCTACAAGCAGGAGACCAGTAATCACTATTTGACAGTTTTTGTCCAGCTTCCTCTAATCAACGCCATCAGAAAACACATGTTCTGCATTCTCGCCTTTACAATCCGGACACTCGGGCATATCGTCGTACTATACTGGTGTGACCGGAAACATCCATGTCCGGTCAGCAACTGGGTCAGATAGAAGTCAACTTCACCAGTTGTTGCTATTCAGACTGAGATTCTCTCTATTCGTTGTTTGGGATCCGTTAAGGAGTTGCTTGTGTCGCTCCTTAATGATAAAAATTATGTTTAAAAACCGAATTTTTTAAAATAGAATTACATACCGATCCCATTCGTGAATATACCCACACTTTTTCTGATAGTTTCAAAATTTCAAAATTTTCTAAATTCCGAGCAAAACAATTTAAAATCTACTGTAAATTTCCTAATTCAATAACTCTTAATTTATATTCTAATTATTAAAAATCACAGAACTATTTTTAAATTTTAAAATTTCCTAATCTAAATTGGTAAAAATTGGTTATACTTAGTTGAATCAGATTTCTAAATTCCCATTACTCAGTAAAATTCTGATTTTTTAGTAGAACTGCGGAACAAGAGCCAATCTTATGTTTTAGCAGCGGGACTAATTCTTTGTTAATTGGATATTTACACAATTGTAACATCTTGTTCATCGCAATTTAACTCATATTCGTGATAATGATATTATGTGCCTGTTGATAACCAACTTTTAAGGTTAAGAACTTTTAGGTTTTCATTTAGTTTAGCTATGTCTGAAAACAGTGAAATTAACGCAAAACTCATTGAAAAGTTTTCAATTCTTTAATAAAATTAAAAAATTAAAATAAAATTATCTATATCCGTTATAATTTCAATACTGTACGTTGCATGTTCGAAAAGTATGAATCAAACAATTTTTGTAAAGGCCGCAGGTATTCACGTACATTTAAATTGTATGACGTCAGAAAATTACGCATAATACACAATTTGTACATATTCAAATTTTTAAAATTTTATTGCACAATACTGACGTTACACAATTATTCTGCGCAATTTAACTGTACGTGAATAGAAAAAATAAAATAATTGCATTTCAACTTTTATCTTTACAATTCATTGTCTTGACTGTTCAAGTTTTGTTTTTATACTCAAAAATTGCATAGCACACTCCTCATACTTTTACCTAAAAATCGTCGAATTTTTGACAGGCAAATGGTTTACTTGCTAATTACTAGTAGATCGAGCATACACCACAGTTGTTATAAATATTTTTTAAGGAAACAAAAGATTCCCAAAACAAGAGATTATAAAATAACAAAAATTTGTAACATCTTGAATTCAGTCTATTATTTATTTCTTGTGGCCCTAAAAATTCACAATTTGCATTCTTTTTTTTTTGTTTGTTGCTTCTTGGTTGCTGATAATAGTGGACTTCACAGAGAGACTTAATTTTATTCATGCCTTAAAAGCATACACATGTTTCTACGTTTAAAAGTCGTGTCTCATAACCTGTCGCTTTCCCTCTTTGTACAAATTGCGTTATACTTATAGCAACGATTTTCGAAAATCATTTCAAAATCATGTCTAAAATTCGATACGAATGTCGAATTTACTTTCTTGTTTTGGATATTTTGCAGCAATGTTTGTAGTGATGGATTTTGATCACAATAAACCTTGATACATTACAAACAAACCTTATAGTGAAAACTAATACAATACTAGCAATACTGCTGCCGTTAATCGTAATTTATTGAACACGCAAGGTGTCTTGGATGATTTAAAATGTGGTGATAAATTTTCATACTTCCTTAATAAGCACAAATTTTTCCAATGCGTTTACTAATAGAAAATAGAAAGTTAATTGGTTAAACTTTCCCGGTTTCCGCTGAAAATCAGTTTGGCTTTTGAATTTTTTTTACAGTTAAAAGTTGTCTAAATTAATATGAAAAATGTTTTTCGGCCTTTTTTAGACAATATATTAATTGCAATGACATAACTCAGTATTTTCGGTTTGGTAAATCAATAAAATAATGCATCAAATTACTCCTAGTATGCAGGGTGAGGAAAAAGTATGAAAACCCCTAAAAATCTCGCGGATTTCGGTCAAAAAAAAAAATGAGCAAGGGTTATTCTTAGGTAATTTTCAACAAGGAATTTAATGGCGATCTTGGTTGTGACCTTGACCTTCATATTCAAGGTCATTTGTAGGTCAAGCCCATATTTTTAAATTAGAACCCCTACTTTTAATGACAGAATCGAAAAGAGCGATCATTTAAATGTCCGAATATGTATTTTCCATGACCCCCAAAGGTCATTTGAAGGAATTTACATTGCGAGGAAAAAGTAAGGAAACCCCTAAAAATCTCGCGGAATATGTCAAAAAGAAAAATGATCAAAGTTTATTCTTAAGTAATTTTCAACAAGGAATTTAATGGTGAGCTTGGTTGTGTCCTTGGCCTTCATCTTCAAGGTCATTTTGACGTCAAGGTCATTTTTCTATAGGGAAACCCCTGTTTTGACATCGGATTCGAAAAGAGAAATAAATTGTACGTCGGAATATGTATTTTCCATGACCTCCCAAGGTCACCTGAAGGAATAATGATTTGCTATCAAAATTTAAAATAAAATTTAAAAAAATCATAAATACAGAACATTGTATTAATACTTGTGTTGCTATGAAAATTATAAACAAACAAAAAAATTAAATTTTAAAATGAAGAATTAGTTTTTTTTTGATTTTAATTTTTTTTTTTAATTTTCATAGCAAATCATTATTCCTTCAGGTAACCTTGAGAGGCCATGGAAAATACATATTCGGACGTACAATTGTTCGCTCTTTTCGAATTCGATGTCAAAAACAAGAGTTTCCCTATAAAAAATGACCTTGACCTCAAAATGACCTTTAATATGAAGGTCAAGGTCACAACCTAGTCACCATTAAATTGCTTATTGAAAATTACCTAAGACTAAACCTTGCTCATTTTTCTTTTTGACATACTCCGCGAGATTTTTAGGGGTTTCCTTACTTTTTCCTCACTATATTCCTTCAGATGACCTTCGGAGGTCATGGAAAATACATATTCGGACGTACAATTGATCGCTCTTTTCGATTCTGTTATCAAAAATATTGGTTCTAATTTAAAAAAATGGCCTTGACCTACAAATAACCTTGAAGATGAAGGTGAAGGTCACAACCAAGATCACCATTAAATTCCTTGTTGAAAATTACCTAAGAATAATCCTTGCTCATTTTTTTTTTTGACCGAAATCCGCGAGATTTTTAGGGGTTTCCATACTTTTTCCTCACCCTGTATGTATCTACCATCAAAAGTAGAAATATTGACATCATACAATATGACTCTGGGGTATGTCATTATAATTAATATATTGTATAAAAAAGGTCAATAAACATGTTTCATATTAATTCAGACAAATTTTAACTTCATAATTATTGGTGTGGGCATTTACATACACAAACGAGATTTCTCCTTAGGTTTTTTGATTTTGATTTACTGAATATAATTTAATAATATATTACATACATAATAAAGCAATTTTTATATTATTTTTAATTTATATTCTTTTAATAAGTATGTTCCTTATTGTGAAATTTATTATTTTTTATTTTCGATTCAAAATCGATTTCGATGCCAACAAACATCATCTTCAGTTGAAGAATACTTATTGAATTGAAACGTTTTTTCCTCGCTTTTATATACCCAAAAAATGTTCAGTGGTTGCGTTGTATATTTTGTAAATTTAAAAAAACCTTCGCTTACGTCGATTAGCCGTTGGAAATCAGCTCGTATATTTTATTTGTAGCGGTGTTAATTTTGCGCCTCATCTCTTGGTAATCGTATCTCACAAGCTCAATAAATCGCTTAGCGAGTTGAGGCCAAAAATACTAAATGAATGATTCAGTTTGAAGATTTTCTTTACGGCTATTTATTGAACAAACTATTTTTGTGATTGTTTAAACTTTATAGTCCAACATTTGGTCATTTGATTGATGTAAGTGTGAAATACTGTTTGAAAAAGTATCTATTAATGTCATGACTAGGGAATGCAAATTAAGTAAAGGTGCCTGAGTTTATTTTGTCCAAATTATGTTGTGGGTACTTCTTCTCCGTCTTTGGTTTCGAATAGGGCACTGGAACCCGTTTCGTGAAGAGGAGTAAGTCCCGATTAAGCGAGTCATTCCAGGTGAAACACGGACATCCTGGTTTCTTTGTTCCGGCGGTGTACCTTACGACGTACATGTACTTCACGACGATGTATGTGGCCCCAGTATATTATTCTGTGTACTTTAGCCCTTTTGGTAATGGTTCTGAGGTTATTTGAAAGGTACTTTCTGGTTCTTAATAAAAAGTTGCATCAGCCTAGCGATGTCGATTACCTGACGACACCGAGTTCGCATGGTATAAGGCAGACTTATACCTAAAATCAGCTGAGTGCCCAAGTATCGTATTAAATTAACTCGAATAAAAGTTATACCAGGTAGGATTACACTAGGGGATGGAACGGAAGTCGAATGTGGATCTCTGATGAGAGAGGTACATTTGTGGCGGTTGATCTCTAAACCAGCACATCTCAGAGTTTCAATTAATTACTTAAAAATTGCGCTCATTAGTGGTGAGTTTGCGGGTGATGAGAATAATGTCATCAGCATAAGCATGGATGAGCGGCACCTGCAGATTCTTGTGCTGTTCCAGTTTTAGTTCGTTCAGGAAACTGATCGGTAACTGTCATGAGAACTTCATTAACTATGAAGGTATAAATTCTGAGTGAGAGTGGGTAACTCTGTTTAACCCCCTTGTTTTCATCACCTTGGCCATGGAGACATTGAGCCGTTTGATGGCGATGTGCTCTCAGGAGCATGTCTTCAGAATGCGTTTGACCAAGTCATGGGGTGTTGAAGGCATTCAGCAACTGCATTCAGTGCGCGTTCGCGTAAATATTCTGCTGAAAAATTTTCAGCAGGCAACCAATCAACGTAGTCTATTTCGTAAACAAATTTCCCCTTCCGAATAAAATATTTTTAAATCGCATACAATCTTGTTGAAAAATAAAGGATAATTTTTGCAAAATGTAAAAGGCGTTGTATAACTGACGTTTTATGGGAAATGTGTAGTTCGAGGAGTCGGATAGACCTTTTTTTATGAAATAGGGGTGCTGGTAGAAGACGAAAGGGATAATGATTATGGAAAATTTAAATAGAAAAATAAATATAAATTTATGTTATAATCTCGGTAAAATTATAATAAAAAAAATCGTTACATTGCATTACAAAATAAGGTAAAAATAAAGGGATTATCTCCAATTTCAAAAATACGACCTAGAAATCATTCTCAATTTACTTAGTTAGATTTTAACCAATAATAAAGCGAAAGTGCTTTGTACAATTTTTTCAATATTAATATAAATAATGTAAATTGACATAAATATCAGAGCAACATGTGGCACACCAACACTCATTTGTATATTGTATGTATTAAAAAAAACGCCATTAAAATGAAAAATGGAAACTATCAATGACAATCAGAATCACAAACAGATTTTAACAAAAACAAAATTTGGTTTATTTTAGAAAAATGAAGAAAAGATTTTTTTTTTAGTTATTAATAAAAAAAAAAAAAATTAAATTCAAAAGAAAAATTTAATTTTAAAATATTTTTTCAAGGTTGAATAAATATTTTTGATATGATTTTTCAATATTTCTGGTATGTACATAACATGAAACATACGTAATTATGAAAATAATAATATTGCGCGACGTGAGAAGATTTGTTTGAGAGGGGACCACTTTTCAACTTGCTAGCTAGGTATTTTGTGCTTTTTTTGTCTGTATGTATTTATTCGTATTTGCTTACAAGATAACAAAAATTAAAACAACTTTTCAAAGTCCCACGACTAAAAATAACTTAAACTAAATAAAAAAAAACTTCAAAAGTGTGGGCTTTTCAATTTAACTTTTCTTTTTTTTTGTTTTTTTGTTTGTTTTACATAACACACTGATTACAACATAATGATGTCGTGTACGATATCGTGTAGGTGGAAGAGAGTAAATTTGGTTGGTTTACTGTACATATATCTGTATAATATAAACACCGTTTTTTTTTTTAAGTTAATTGGGTGTAAACGTTTTGATTTATTTCAATCTTAGAAGATTATCAAATTATTCTCTACATAATCACGTTATAATATATGAATTAGAATTTTTAATATTTTTAAATTTCAATTCAACCACGTTGCCCTTATAAAAAAGATTAAATTTATTATATTTGATACCTACACAAAATTATAAAAATCTTATGCCAAAATGTGTATGTATGAATCGCTAAATTTGATCGTTTCACTTACATATGTATGATATGAATGAGTAGGGTAGTGTGTTAATATGATATTTATACATATGTATTTAAGAAATTAGAAACATTAAAATATTTTAGATGCCAGGCGGTGAGTTACAGTTGTGGTATCGAAATCATATATCTATACGTATGTACCGGGAAATGGTGATTTGAAGAAACAAAGCAATTGACAATGGTCAACTTTAGCTGTCGATTTTATATTTTATCAAAATTAGATTCAGCCCAATATTACCACAAATTCGAAAACTAGTGCAGCTTGACAAAATTAAGCAAATTTCAAATTTACATAAACGACTAACCAAATAGTTATAATAAGTAACTAATTTTGAACTAATTTAATAAAATTGGCTTGAACTTAGTTCATGCTAGTTTTATTTGTCATTGGTTTGTTACATTTAAGAATTCGCTACTAGTGTATACTAAATCAAATTAGTCAGATTTCTAACAAAGAACACTAAGAGTTTAGCCGGATTTTTGAGAAAAATGTTTCATTCGTAAGTTCTTGGATTGGAGGACGATATTTTGGTTATTATTTTGGGGTGAGATAACGCAAGAAAAACAGAGGTGCTTACAACGAATTAGGAGAGTTATAATTGTAAATAAATGTTGTTATAATTATAACTATTATCCGTGAAGTAGGGCACACATTATTTTTCCTCGCTCAACAATTTTGTCTGCAGAGGTGAAGATAGAGCAATGGAAGGCGGGTTTTGAAGAAGAGTATCAAATTGGTTAATAAAATTTTGCTATTTGAACTACCAGTGATGTTACCATACCAGAGTAGTTCTCTTTACACTACACAAACAAGCTTCGCAACAGAGGGATAAACCTTCGGATACCTCGTTATGCTTGCTCATACTCGGATATAATTAAAGTAATCCACTTAAAGGGCCACAAAAAGTAAATATGCGTTGAATCCTTATTAGACTAAAAATCACCTAAATGAAACAAGTTCATCGGTTAAGAAAATTATATCAAAGAGAGGTGGACTCAGTAATAAGAGCAGATGTATGAAATAAGAAGCTTAGCTGTAGCACACGAAAATGCTAACGTTAAGTGGATCAATGACAGCATACTCGCCTGATGGCTTCCTGATGATATTGAATCCTGATGATTGCAATGTCTTGCCCGGGCGGAAAGGTTCACTGCACCGGTCATACCCGGTACGACACTATAGTGACGAAACAACGTCTGTAGTTATGTAAAGGCTTTGTATCACTAGCTTTATGAATCAATTTCTCGAGTAATTAACCTAAGACTGGCTACATCATGATTGGTCTATTTGATTTTGGGTTGGTTTTATCTCGTTCACCGCTTTTTCTAATGACAATGACTATTATTCTTCCATGCTTTAAGAAAGAGACTATGTACATGTATCTAGAGCTTTTGTTAATTGTAGTTTCGTACTCCTCTCTTTAAGTTTGTACTCCGTAATCAACCAGTACAATTATCGCAGCGTTGCAACTGTCGTTACCAACCGTGGTTCAGTAAAGAAAATTCTAGATAAACGTATTCTGCGAGGAACCGGACCTTTGAAATTTAGCATGCAACAAGAGTAAGGTAGCTTTGGCAGACGATAAGGTGATGATTTTTGCTGAAACATCAAGTCAAGCTACTCAAGATAAAGCGTAGAGCACAGAGTAGAGCGTATTTTCCCTCAAAACTGTCATGATCTAACTTAAAGGCACACTCGACATTAGAAGAACACCTGTGGCGTCAGTTAAAGATATGAGAATCAAAATGGCGTCAAATGGTTAGCAGTTGATTTTGATGAAAGGCATCGTGTCATCTATCAAATCAAGAGGATGGCAGATGGCGAAAAAAGTTTTCTTTGCGCCAAAGAGAGTTGCAAGAGAAACATGGAGCCTACTTTCTCCATGATAGTTGAAGGTCTTGTTGTAAGACGAACTGCACCAGCGCCGTAGAAACGCTTAGGAGAAAAACAAGTGTTTAAATACTAAGTGACAATGTCACTTAAACGCAGAATCTTAAGGAATTTAACAATTTGTAACAGAAATCACTATAATATCTCGAAAATGATTTCATTTCACCACAAAAAACTGGCGTTTCACGTAGTGAAAACTTAGCGTAGTTAACGCAATTCAACGATTTTTTGGCTATTTTTAGTAGACCCGCTTGAAAGTTTTGTAAAAATTCGTACTCGTTGAATGAACCAACGTATCGTTCCAATTTTGCCTATTTTTTACAATTTGACGTTTTAATTTTATGAAATGCATTGCACGTTCATTATTTGTAAAGCTCAAAATATCGTATGCTCACTGCATAGCGCTACACTAGTTTGTCACACATTTACGGTCAATACCCTGAAGTACCAGAATATTTCCACTTTATGTTAGTTGTCGTTAATGAACCACCGGGGGCGGATTAAGGCCTAGGCAAACTAAGCACTTGTCTAGGGCCAATCAATTTTTGGGCTCCTGGAATCAATGTCTTTAATGTCGTGATAATTGTAAAATAACGCATGTTGGGATAGGCATTTTCATCTGACGAATGTAATATTTCCTAAGTAGTCTTTGAAAACGTTCAAATTATCATTCTGTCACTTCAGATCGGTGTTAAAAGATTCAATCGCTTTGTGCAAAAATAAATATCAAAGTTTAATCACGCATTATTTTAATTCTTATTCAAAATCAGAAGCATTACTTTAAAATGAATGAGAAGATTTTGAACCGAGGAGTAAATCTGTCCTGTTAGAGAAGGGACGATCGCTCTCACCGATATAAAAAATGTTGCCATAAGAAATAATTTTAACTTCAATTGATTTATTTCGAAAACAAACCAAACGAATTATTTTTGGCCTGTGCATCAAATAAACCAAATGTCTTAGATTTTTAATACGATGTAACCAATTTTAATTATTTTAGCCATAATTGAAGTTGTAATTTGTGAAAGAAATTTTTCTACAATAAGACGGTCAAAAACTTGAATTCGATCTGCATGATTAAAGCTCGATTAGTTGGGCTAGTCCTTAAAATTTATAAATCACAGCATATCATCGGCATATAACTGTAAAGTCCCCAATAATTTTAGCCAGAATATCTGTGTTTCTTTTTGAGAAACTAGTTAACTGCAAAAAGTAAATTTAGTAGTAGGTTTTAGTAGTAATTACACATTTTTAATTAGTTTTTCTGGAAAATTGAAGAAAAGTATTGGAAAACTGAAATTTATTTTTGAAACTTTAGACAATTATCCAGTTATTTTCATTCATAACGCAAAATCTATGATACAAAAAATGCAGTTAACTTGTTTCTCAAAAATACCACAGATATATCATTTATATAAAATATAGAAAGTAGAGGGCTCAATATGGATTCTTGTGGAACACCAGAAATAACTTGACCTTTACTACTATTATACCCATTACCGGAAATATATTGTTGGTGTTGCCTTTGTTGCAAGAAACTTAGAAATATTTTAAGTGATGCAGCGGAAAGATTCACACGTTTAAGCTTTTCAATTAAAATATGATGACCTACACAATCAAACGCTTTTTGCACATCAATAAATAAGGCAGAGACTTTATAAACTTTTTATCAAACGAAGAATGAATTGTATTCAACCAATTTGCTACTGCCGTCCTGAGTGCTAGATCCTAGTATAAATCCAAAGTGATTTTTGTTTAATATGCCATTACTAAATAAAAATTTAGATAATCTGAAATATAATTGAAATTGTATCTCTTCTGCCATGTTTGAATAATGGAAACACCTTACAAATTTTTAATTCTTTAGGATATAAACCAGATACTAGGCAAAGATTTATAATTTTAAACAAAACAGGTTCAATAATGGTTTTAAATCGTTCAATGAATTTTATTGAAATTTGATCATAACCAACTGCTGATTTTCTATTGAATTTCGATATAATCATCAACAATTCCTCTTCAGTTGTAGGCTCAAAATAAAAATGATATTATAATATTTTAAGAAATTTTCATGTCTCAAAATTATGTCCTGAGAATTTAATAAAGGCTTACTACAAAAATGAGAAACTTTAATAAAATAACTGTAAATGGTTTCAGGTCCTAAATCAAGAACAGTTTTAGCATTAGTACACATTTTATTTTAAGTATTATAAACCAAAGAGTTTATAAGTTGCCAATATTTTTTAGCATTTCCATTATTTTTCCGGAACTTATTATATGTAAGTTGCTTTTGAAGCTTTTAATTCAGATTACTAGGTTTATTTCTATAAATCCTAAATTGTTGCTTCAAATAATCATTGTTAAGATACTTTCTTTTCATAATAAAAAGCTAATCATGAATTACAGTCAGCCGCTATAACAACAATTTTAGAACAAATGGAAACAAGATCCGAAAAATTTGAAGCCGAACTAATTTTTGCCAACTCAATGTCACTAGATAAAGCATAAAAATCAGTTATTTCGAAACTAATATTATGTTTCATTTTTAAGCTTGGCATAATACCTATATATCTAACAAAATCATTTTATAATCAACATCCATACCATAAATGGCAAATAAAATTTATGTCTAATAAAGTCTAGTCTCTAAAGAGTTTATGTAAAATAAAATACTTAAACATTGGCTGGAAGTAGCTCGGTGAATCAATGGCTCGGTTAAAAAATAATTTATATCAACATTTTGAACTAAGTTAGTATTAGAATCCATTTCACTAAGAATATTTAATTAAACAATAAACTAGATGCACTTGACAAAAACTATCAAAATAATATGAAATCATACTAAACTTTATAAAAAAACTATTAAAATTTACGAATGAAATATTAAATGAAAACTTAAATAAAGATTTGATAATATAATGCTTGAAATACAAATAGAAAATACAGTACGCAATCTACAACTTTTTTCAATTTACAGATTAATGTAGGACGTACAGATGAAACACAACGAAATCAACGAAATTACACAAACAGTTTATCAACATCATCAGCTGATTTTATAATGGTTGGTACAGTCCTCTCATCAATTTTTGCGCAGATATTTCCATGGCGAAACCAAAATATAAGAAACTTCCGCGTTTTCTTCAAAATTTTTAAAGACTGCATCAACAAAAAAATTGTGACGAGTTAATCTTTCATTTATAAAGATTTTATCATCCGATAACGGTTGAAAAGCAAGAAATAAATCTTTCTGTCGAAAAGGTTTATGTTTTCGTATTAACTTCATACATTTTTCTTTATCATCTGTTATGCAAAATTTACAGAAGATTTGCTGCTATTTTGGATTGTCACTGTTTGTTTTATTTACACTGTTTCTTATAAATGAAAGACACAATTTGTTTGTATCCATTTTCAATATATGTACTACACACGGTGTGCGGGAAGCCGAAAAAAGTTGGTCTACAATGCCGAAAAAAACTAGCATCATATATAAATACAGCATGCTCTATAGTATCATAACCCATTAAACAGAAAATCGTACCTGATCATTTAACAAAGAAATCGCGAAAAACGCGATTTTTTTAATTTTAATTGAAAATATCATTTCGGCGGCCAATTTAGAAAGGAAGAAATTAAAGATGATACAACTTTTATACTTTTTTCTTAATCTGTATCCCTTTATCGACAAAATGAACCCTATATCAATATTTTGCGATAACTAGTTTTTGTTTTACAACCAAAAATACACTAACATACAATGCCGAAAATCAAAATACTCCGCCTTCTTTGCTTGAAACAATACTATCTCAAGGTCACTGTGTACGGAAAGGTGAAAGAAATTTGCCAAATAGGTATACGAATTAAATAAAAATTTAACCATTTTACACAGAATCAAAGATAGACCGAAATTAGACAGGTTCGAAGAGCTGGAAATATTCAAATCCAAAACAACAACAATTTACTTAACGACAAAATCAACACCAAAACCAATAAAAATTACGACTTAATTTTATCCATAACTTAAAAACAAAGGAGGTGACAAGCAACAGCTACAGCACACAGCAACAGTATATAAATAGCTTCAAAATAAATTATATAATAGTAGTAAAAAAGAAACCGAAGAAGAAATTATCCTCGAAATTGATATTTCTAAAAAAATTAAAAAATTGTCACAATAAGGAAGAAATAAAAACTACAATATAAAATTAAAAATAAAAAGTTTTTCATTTAAATATATACAGTGACTAAAGAACACAGAAAATAAAGTGAAAATCGGCTTGTAAAATCTGTTGAAATATGGATAGACGTTTTAAACTCAACTGATTTTGTTACGTGTGTGGAAAATTTAAAATTATGACCAATCACCGCAAAATAAGTGAAGAAACCACTGATTTATGTCGACTATACTTTTCACAAAATCTTACTAGTGGTGTAAATTGGACGCCGTCTATTGTTTGTTCGGCAAGCATTTTCCATCTGCATAAATGACAGAATAGTGCGTGAATTATATTCTCGGTACTAACTGAAAAAAAAATTGGTACTTTGACATACAATACAATGCACCGAGATATGCTGAATTACCGCATTCAGATGAAATTCCTGTTCCGGAAAGATCAAACCCAACTGAAGAATATTTACCACTAAGATTTGAATCTGATGAGAAACACCTGTATCAATATCAATGTATCAACCATCAAATGTCACTGCGCCATGCAATTACATTGAAATCTCGCAAAATCGTTTGGATATTGTTGTACGACGCCTGAAACTATCGAAGCGGCAATCTATTCCTTTGTCAAAGGATTTAAAACAAGTAAATATTTTGACTCCAAATGTTCGAATATATGGAGCAATAAATCGTCATCATCATTTTACGAATTTTTTCAAATCAATTGAGAATAATTTGCTCCCTGTTTGCACCGATATACGTGGTTTGGTTTCCACAATGCACCATGCATATAATTCCGAAGATTGGCGATGGTCTATCAATTCCTCCGCAAATTTCTTTCATCTTTCCGTACACAGTAACCTTGAGTTAGTATTGTTTCAAGCAAAGTAGGCGGAGTATTTTTATTTTCGGCATTGTATGTTAGTGTATTTTTGGTTGTAAAACAAAAACTAGTTATCGCAAAATATTGATATAGGGTTCATTTTGTCGATAAAGGAATACAGATTAAGAAAAAAGTATAAAAGTTGTTTCATCTTTAATTTCTTCCTTTTTAAATTGGCCGCCGAAATGATATTTTCAATTAAAATTAAAAAAATCGCGTTTTTTCGCGATTTCTTTGTTAAATTATCAGGTACGATTTTCTGTTTAATAGATTGTGGCACTGTAGAGCATGCTGTATTTATATATGGCGCTATTTTTTTTTGGCATTTTAGACCAACTTTTTTCGGCTTCCCGCACACCGTGACGGTAATAATTTCATTTTTAGGAATGTTGATATCATATAATATTGGCGAAGAAATGACGATATCATTTTGAAGGTCTTTTTGGTCGTAATAATTTATGCGCTGCTGAAGATCTACCGTACTTTTGTGAAAAAATTTAAGTGGAGTTTTTTGTGATTATGCAATTTTTCGATTTCGGATTTTCATGATATCGAAAAACTCCACCCTAGTAGGAAACGAAAATTAATCCGCAGCGGATAGAAATAGTTAGCGGATTTTGTAAAAGTGATGCTATTTTGTGTTTTTCTGGAAAATAGATTTTTAAATAATATTTAAATGTATGTAGGATCGAAATCGATAAATAAAATAAATTGAACTGCTATAAATTTCATAATAGCCCCCTCCCCCGTGGCGTTAGTATTTTAATTAATTACCATTTTTTTAAATGTCCTTTCTTTAGAAAACGAATTGTTGGGAACCCTAACTGACATACAAAATTACAAAACAACACACATTTTGATAGTTGTCGAGTATGTAGAAGTTCATAACTCCCACTTAGGTACACCAAACATTTATAAACTACAATAGCCGTATTTCTTGACGTTTGCTCTGATCCGGATCAGATCAAGTTTCATGAAACGACAAGTAATAAAAACAACTACTCCGATCAAAATTTTGATCCAAAAACCAAAAATTTGTAAAATGTGTAAAATGTTGAAAAGCGGCTAGTGACAATGACTGACATAATAATATGTGAGATCGATTAAACCGTCACAATTTTAACAAGTTTTTTTTGTTTTAAGAATGTTTCAAATCTACCAACATTCAAAACTAAGTAGAATTTCTGCCAATAAATAATTAATTCTGTGAATTAATCTAATTATTTTAAAAATTTAGTATTTGCCAAAAGAATGAACTAGAGTTAAGTAATGTTAAGTTTAAAAATTTTAAATCGAGTGAATCTGAGAAATGACGTATTTCTAAAAGATCCGAAAATTTTAATATTTTAAAGTATTTTAAAACTTTAGTGGAAGTAGCAAAATTCTTAAAAAGTTTTAAGAACGTAACAATTCATCCTTGTGAAAAACTTATTGTATTGTATTACACCTGAATGTCGAAACGAGACCGTGTTTGTACGGTCAAGATTTTTTACGGACATTCGAGAAAAATCATTTTCTTTGGAACTTTTTCGAACTTGCTTGTGATTTTAGTTTATTGTTAATTTAATTTATTAATGCCCAATTTCACATATAATTTAAATAGCTGAAAGAAGGCTAACCGATTATCGTGACAAAATTCGTTTTGTTTGCCATTACAAATTCTTAATGCTATCCGATTACTTTTCAGGTTACACGGGTAATCCTGGTTACATAAATATTTTGCCATTGGTTGAATAAATTAAACAAAATTGTATACGGTAAAGTTAGCCTAACCCAAATCATATGTTTGGGAAATAAAAAAAAAAAAATCTGAATCTAAAGAAATAGGTGAAATTATAATAAATGCTTTGGGGAATTTGGAGGAAATTAAAACGAGCAGAACAATAAAAAAAAGAACAAAACAAAAGATAAATAAAATTAACTTTAGTCCATTTTAGCCAGCTTGTTTGCCTATTTACATAGCATTAAACAATAAGATTATCACTCTGCCGCCTTATTTAATTTAATACGTATAGTACACGCCTTCGTATTTTTTATTGCTGGTTCATCTAATTTTCAAAACACAACCAAATTAAATTCTAATAAATTGTACTTAAAAGACAATAAACATTTTCTTATTAAATTGAACCATTTAATAAAATGGAATGAAAATCTAAATATAAACATTTCAGAATTACAAAAAAAAAAAAACATTTCACCATGACCGAAACATCCAAATAAAATCTGTACCGTATAGCAGCTATGTATGTATGTATGTATAAAAATAAACCAATCAATCATTCAATTTATTCCATAAACGTCTTAATAAAAAAACGAATTAAATTCCAAAAACAAAATAATCGATCTATAATATAATTAAAAACTTTTCAAAATTTTATTTTGCGCATGTAAAGAAAATTAATCCGGAATGAGTTGGGAAAAAATGTTCGTAGGAAACGCGCAAAGCAGATTTTACTATACACACAGATAATTTGATCCCTTTGTGCCACTGTTTTTTTTGTTGTTGAATGCCAAAAACAAAATTATTATGTATATCATGGCGTATGACTTCGAATAAATAAATGTTTACATTGCAGAGCTTCTTGCTAAACAAATATTTTATAGTCTGCGAGGTAGATTTAATGAAAACTTTAAAAAAAAATACATAACGTCTCGATATGGTTTCATGCACTCTATAATAAAAGCTAATATAAAGTTAAATTAAATTTTAAGAAGAAAATTGTGCTTTTTTTTTTTGCTAATATTAACTTTGGGTACACCTACACCTAATATAATAAACTGCACACGAACAAAAACCCATATACATACATACACGGCGTAGATATAGTTATTTAATTTGATACAGACAAAGTTTCAAAATAATTTAACAACTTTTTGTTTTATTTCTTTACCCAAAAAAAAAACACTTTACCTTGTTATCACTTTTTTTTAGTCACTTTTATGTTTTGAAAACAAATTTTATGTTTTATTGTGACAAAAGAAAAAAAAATTGTTTGTAACACACTGTAATAACTATCAGCAATATTATGGTTATTGTTATATTTAAAACTAAGCTACTATTCAGTGAAACATCTGAACAACGACAAGCTGAACGAGAATTCAATTCATGAGTTTAATGAGGGAATTTGGTGTGCCCGATTTTGTCAATATTCTTCAAATAAAAATATGTACCAGGCATATCGGTTAATTACGTGGACCTTTCATTAGAAGGAGTTACACATGGGTTGAAATATGTATATGCTAATCGCTGGTCAAATTTTTGTAAAGTGTTTACATTACAGCCTAGGCCAACCGGAGTTTGAAAACGTATAACTGCATTATTGGATGAAGATGCGTGTAAATGTTGCTCAGAAAATAATTTCCGACCATTTAAGCAATGGGAAAGATTTTAAAGGAAGGAAAATGCCACATCAACTGAACGAAAGGCAAATGAGAAAAATCGTCAGTGAAATGTTGCTCACTCTTTGTAAACAATTCACTATTTATAAAACATCAAACAAAAATTTTTTGAGAGAAAAGAGACACAAATATAGTAACAGTTGCATATTTGCCAATAAAGAGTAAAATTACAAAAGAAATTTATTTAATGTTAAAAAAATTTGTCCACCATATGAGATCTAGAGGTCTTCCAATGTACAGAAATGAATTTGAATTTTTTAAATAAAATTGCTTACAATTTTGAAGGGACTTTAACATTGTGGCCAAGATATAGAAAGTTATAATGGTGTCCAACTTTAGAGGTTTTACTGTAACTAAACTTCTCATCAAATTAAAGAGAAATACGATTTCCTTTGTTACATATTTATTGATCAAGAAATAGAATTTTACACGGCGCACTGATACGCAGTAGAGCATGATAAATGTTACAGAATCACAAGGCTAATTCATTAAACTTTCCCACAATTCGACACATTGTTTTCTATTTAGATGGAGGTAATGGAATTAATTACCCTTTCATAGCATTGTTGCCAAAATATATCAATCGGCAACAGCAATACGTTTTTTCAATAATTGAGTTAAATGAGGCCGATAAAACTACTGTAATGTTTCATTTAATACAACGTCGCATCGGCGCGAACACTTCCAGTCCATCAATTAAAAAAAAAAAAATCAACTAGTCTAAGAACCTGTTTTTCCCAAATTTTGCAAAATAAAGACAGAAAGTTTCATCTGTCGTCACGAATCACAGCAGAAAATCCAATAGATTAAAATTAAATATCACGATACACTGAACTGTAATATTCTTTGGGGTATGAATTGATCGGCAGTTAACAATTATGCTTTTCCACATTCAACGCTACGAGTAACGAGTAGCGCCTCAAAAGTTAGAGATGCCCAAAGCCTCAGCAATCTGAAGGTAACCGTTTGCATGTTTTTTAAATTAAGTCAAAAAAGAAAATTTAAATGTCCGCACTACTAATTTTATATTAACTGCGTCTGCGGCTATCAACTATCAGGCTGTCATTCACCATAAAGTTTTTGTAAACTCCATGTAAACTCACCTAAATATGTTGCGACTTCTTAAAAGATTTAGTAAACCAGCTGCGGATGGATACTTTTAGCTACAGTTTTAGATAAAATGTAGGATACACGAAATAGTAGATGTGAAATAATTGACCGACAGAACACAATGCAGGCATGTTTTTATATTACTTTACTCGTCTTTGCTTAGCCTGATTGAAAATGTTAATTTCGTTACATTCAAAAAATGTGTTAATTTCATTTTAAAAGTTGTCTTTAAAATAGTTTAATTGAATTGAAAATGCGCCAAGCAAAATCTACTCGTAGGACACTAACAATAATATATAGCTCGGAAATATCTCCTAATCCTGTGCAAGGAGTTCGAAACATAATATTTTGTAAAGCTATATTGCGTAATTCAATTTTGCTACGAAAATGACTGTTTCAGATGTTTTAACTGAAAATCATCAACTTTTTGATTGAAAAAGCTTTCCTTCAGCTCCTCATTGACGTTAATGAATCTATAAACACCTCTAAAAGTTTGCTTAATATCAAAACGAATACAAAAAAATTGTGAATTAAACAAAGTGACGACGTATCATCACATTTGATGTATTGCTATTATTGCGCCCAGATGATGGTACTAAATTGCTGTTGGTTGCATCTTGCATCCCATTACTTCACCATTAGTTTACCAAAATCAGTTCGCTACGCCAAATTTCTTATAAACTCAAATTATTTTAGTAAAAGAAGATGGACGCGAAACATCTTCAATCTGGGGAAATATGGTGAGTTGCTGTTCAAAATGGTGTAGCCGCGATAAACGTCGTATTTTCAAATAACAACACGTGTGATAGCAATTTCACCAAATTCGCCAAATTTGATTTTGGTGAAATTTTAGTTAAAATAAAAACCTTCACATCAGTAACCTGATAACATCAGTCGAAACTCATTTTAAACGTCGAGTGAGAAACATTTGTTATGAAGTATGCGGCTCTTCCAGAAACAGAGTATTGTTTAGAAGACCGTGTCTCGTGAAAAATCTTTTAGAAGTTGGGGACTCCAAAAAGTTTAAGAACGTCTCATATCAAGTATATGTCTAAGTAGAGTTTAAATTTGCCAGTGTTGACATTGCTCGTATAGTACTCGGTGGACTTCGCTTAATTTTACAATTTGAATGGTTCTAAGTTGAAACTGAACTTTTTAAAATCATTTTATAATATTCAAATAGGGTCCAAAAATATGAATTTTTTAGTAAAATTAGATTAGGTGAATGTTACGAATTTTACAAGTGGATCCCGGAGTTTCAAATTAAGTTTTTTCCCCCAAAAACAAAAAACCGGTTGGACTAATCTTAGGCTTGAGTCATTTTCACCACGAAATCAAACGAAAACAAGTAAGGCACAAATACTTCGAGGAAGAAATCACGGTGTATGGCGTTACAAAAGCATAGAATGGTAAATTTTTCTGGTTGAATTCTTGGTACTCAATTCCAACTAACAAGAAAATATTTATAGATAGTTTGAATTCGACTTCTAGCTCTAAATTTCACTTTAATTTATACATTTTTTTAAATTGAAAATAGAAATTTTTATATCAATGTAAAGTTAACAACATTTATGATTTTATATTCATTTTAAGTTATAGCCTGCAAAAATATGAAAACCTTGGTAAATTTTAGATCTGCAGGATCCGTAAGTAAATGTTTGAAAGTTAATTTTAGTCTAATTATTGAAATTAAGGAAATTTGTTATTTATTTTTTCAAAACACCTTTATCAATCCAAATAAATTTAGAACTGCAAATTATGTAGTACTGCAGTAGAGTGGCATAGTGGCATGTTTTTTGGGCCCATAAAAATGCTTCTTATTCCTATGAACAAGTACATATTTTAGTTGAAAACTTATTCCTTCCTATTTTCCAGCCCCAAATTAATTAAAAGAATCTGATTTCAAGAATGTGATTCATTTCAATGGCGTCAAATAAAATGAAACATCTTGTAACATTTCGAAATGTTCTCAAAAGTAAGTGTGTAATCCGTAAGTATGTAAAACCAAAGGAAACCATATAATGCTCTATTCAACGCCAAATAAAATGTAAATAGCCTGAACTTACTTAAATAATTTCGAATAACTTGGGAAATTGGGGAAATATCGAAATTTTGCATAATTTCGAAAAATCTACTAAATATCACGATTCATATTTATATACATATCTAGCTCTTCAAGTTCTCACAGCTCAAAGATAAACGCGGAATATTGCCATTCAAAATTCGAATAAATCTGAAAACCTTTAACAACCTCAAATAATCTTAGAAATAAATCACGCAATAATCTCGATTTTTGGATTCAACTACACCAAATATATTTGACTACACACAACAATATTATGAAACAAAATTGTTCACACTCATTTGACGTCATTATTTTATGCCGTTTATTTTATGATCCAAATAGGCAAAGTGCGCAAGGCGTAATCTATTATGAGTGATTTGTGCTTCGATGTTACTCGAGCATTTAACAGCCTATTCGATGAATATGATTGTTCGATATTTAAGAAATTAGCCGATACTATTTAAAGATTCCAATTTTATTGCATATCGCTTTGTTGAGCTTAGCATTAACTTGCTTTGTAGAATTTTGCTTAGTTGTATTTAGTAAAATTAAGTTACCTGACAAATAATTAGATATATACACGAATTTTCAGAATTTTCGAAATTTTCGTGGGTTTTCTAGGTTTTTACAGGCTTTCCGATAAGACTCATTAATATCCAGATTTATCAATTTTCCTAATACATATAGAGATTATTCGAATTTTTCTGGAGTAATCGAGATTATTTTTTTTTTTCGCTGGCGCTACATCCCATGGAGGGATTTGGCCGCTTCATTATGAAGTTTCGTAATCATTTTATTAACGGATAATGAGTGATTAATTCAATTCCTACATTAACTAGCCGTCATTTTTTCATCACCCGCCGGGAATTGAACCCGGGACCTCCGGAGCTTAAAGCAAGCATGCTAACCACTATGCCACCGCACCGGGGCGGCGAATTTCCGATTTGGTAAATCAATAAAATAAAGCAGTTAATCAATCATAAATCATAATATATCACCATCATATTTAAAATAGTTTCTTAAAATAAACCGATTTTACCGGCTGTAAATTCCATTTTTCCAGTTTTTCCAGAAAAACTGAAAGTCGAACGAACGCTATAATCTATAATTCGTTATAGAAACTGACTGGTTTGGCTCAAATATCCGTTGATTCCCTTTTTAAAGACAAAGGCGCTTTTAATGAGGGAAATAAGAAATTCGCGTTTTTAGTCGCGGTTAAGTATTTTTCTAAGAAAAAAGTTTCAACAATTTCTTCTTGATTTTTATGAACATCACAATGATACTTCGCAAGCTACTTAGCAATTAATAGCTCTCTTATACTTTTCTAATCAAAACATGATTTGTAGAAGAAGATGGTTGAATTTGTTTGGTTAAAGGCTTAATTTGATTTCTAAAAGGTTGAATTTGCAGTGCAAACCCAGCAAACATTAAAATCATTATCGTTTTATGCCGAAAGCTTTCATTTCAAACGAATTCAGCAAAGTTTCTTCTAATTCTAAATATATGTTAAAACCTAAAGGCATTTTTATTTCTATTG
Organism: Tipula helvola; assembly: GCA_963556165.1. NCBI lineage: Eukaryota > Metazoa > Arthropoda > Insecta > Diptera > Tipulidae > Tipula > Tipula helvola. Next base: position 120,972,802 of record OY744483.1, read on the forward strand.
AGTTAGATTACGGATAATTGCTCGGAATTCAGAAATTCATTTTTTGTGTGGCCTATCTTAAAAAATTATTTAATACAACAGAAACGATTTCTTCTTACTCTAAAAATTGGACAACAAACATTTCCTAGAAATGTACCGTTTTGTAAATTTGAAGAGATGGTATATACCTTAGCTTGATTTTAAACTAATATTCGAATGCTGGATGAACCTCATGGGCTCCAATAACCGTGGGCCTTCTTGCGTTTGCGGGTTCTGCTAGGACCCATTTTCGCCATTGCTACATTGCTGTTCATATAGGGCTACATTCTTTTACATCTAAAAATGGTGAAATTGCCAGTCACAATTTTGAAAATAAGAAATTACAGTCTCGATATGTTCAGCAAATCCTCCATATTATTTTTGTTCAGCACAAAGCTGTTTTACAATTTGGCATTCGAATTTTGCACAACGACAACGACTCACAAATGGATAAAACAAGGAAACATCAAAGTAAATAGCATACCGTCAAATATGGTGTAATAGCTTTGCTTCGTGAAGTTTCTTATTTCAGATTTATTATTGTAAAAAATTGAGCAATAAAAAAAAATCGTCTGCACAGATTCTGCCTAACACTTTTTTTTTGGATGGTGCCGGAATTCCTTTGACGAATCAATTCCCATTCATTTCTAAAAAATTTCCCTAATATGAAGAAAATATTGAAACAAACATAATGTTTTACAACATAATTTTTAAAACAGATGGTTGATTTTTAAGAATGATGCTCAACCCAACCTAAAAATATTTTAATATTTCACTTATCATCACAAAAATATGATACTCGTAGCTAGTTCTTGTGCTATTTTGATTGTTAATGACTAGCAACAATTTTTGAGAATGTAAAAACTCGATTTCAGCTAGCAAAGTTGCTAATTTGCTTGCAATGTGTTATGGAGAATGTAGCCCTTAAACGACTTTATCCTGCTATCCTGCTACTTTGAGACAATTAACAGCATTTATTACGACAAAAATTGAAAACTTTACGAACGTTTATTTAAAAGCTCTCTACCAGTTCTAGTTCGAGAGTTAAGTTATTTATTTAGATGAATCTTTTAGTTCCAAAGAACTCACCATAAAATACTTGTCTTACATTTAAATAGTAACATTGCGACCCTAGATTAAAAAGTACTAACCAACAAAAATTTAAAAATATAGGTTTTAAAGCTTTTCGACTAAATAAATCTTTATTAAAGTACCATACCTCTTTCTGTTTATCAAATATTTACGAAACAAACGTAAAATTCAATGAGATTTATACTTTAATTCATTCGTTAAACTTCTTTTCGGACGGTTCATGCCCTGAGTTCCAAACCCAGGAACCTACAGGAAAATAACCTACTTACTAAACAAATCTGCAATTTAATAATATCACAATCAGCTGTTATTTTGAAAATGTTCTCAGTTGAAACAGTTAGCGATAATCCGTCCCACATTAAACACGTGTATAACCAGACTTCTATTGTTCTTTGCATAATAAAGGAATAAGAGCTGGAAAGTGTCCATGAACAATAAAAGGCAACTAAGACAAAAATAGCTGCAAAGTTGATCACAATCTCTGCTCGATGCGGGCTTTGACGTACTTACGACCATACTTTTTTTTGTAATTTGTTGAAAGCTATAAAACCTAGTTCTAAATGGCTAATTAGACCTTATTTTTTTTATTTCAACTTACAAAAAGGTCCTACAAGAAATTTAATTTCTTAAATTTCCGAGAAAGTCTGTAATACATTTTAAAAAACTTTATTTTATTTCATTTATCTTGCTTCAAGTGACCACAAGATTCACTTTGACATAACCATAAACAAATAAAATACAAAAAATTTAATCTTAAAACTTTGCAAGTAGTATTCTTTTCGTCACATGGATCGGAACACCCATATACAAATTTGGAAAAGTTACTCCGTTAATTATTAGAACAAAAATATTATGAAGGCTTTGACTTTCGAGTCAGTTAGTTGGTTTTATTTTTATATTTTTTTTCTTAAATTAATTGAAAGTTTCAACCAAATAAAAAAAAAATTTTAAACTTTCGGATCGAGCACAATGGCAGAATGCTACCATCACACAGATCCCTTGCTGATACCGCTCAACGTAGAATTTCAGAATTTCAAGTGGCGCATGAGAAAAATACGAAAATCTAAGCGAATGATGTAAATCAATAAAACAGCTGTATTGTGAGTGATCCGGTCTATAATCCTGCAGTTTTTCTTTTTACTTTTTACAATGTTAAGCCACTTCATACGCCACAATCTGTTGCGAATGAGCATATGCTCAAAACCGAAAGTGGATGCATGAGAGGGGTATTTAACACAAAATTTTTATATACATAAATAAATAAATAAATAAATAGTCTTAAAATTAAAAACATCAATCTTTTGGGATATCGCTGTTCTAATTTAAGTACAGTACGAAAAGAACGTGTCTAATATCTCGGAATGAACACTAAGTTAGTTACAACCATTTCAATCTAAACTCATGATATGTATTTCAAATTCAACATAAACGAAGCTTGGTTTCACAACTGTTCCCGTAGTTGAGAAATTTCTTCTTCTGAATTATCATGACTTCATCGAATACTTTGTCCTTATCCATCTTCAAATTTCGGTAAGGTGTTATTGGATAATCCCAAAATTGAAAGTTTTGATATAGCTAGTTTTATTTAGGGTAAAATTAACTGTTTTCAAGATTTCTAGAGTTTTCTGTTTCAGAGGACAAATTCCAGAAAAGTAGGACTATCATTTTCAAAAAAAGGACAATTGGGAACAGTATCCACTTTTTCACCAGACGATATTTAAACAGATAATCTTTGTTTCGGTTAATATTCGCTCAAAGTATTAGCTCAATTGTTTATAGCTTCACGATTTCTTTTATCAAAGGATTTATAATGAGGTATCAATCATACAATTCTCTGATTTTTGTTTGGTTTAGGTAATGTATTCAAGTTCTTATTTGTTTCATTGTATGTACCTACGTATGTATCGACTTGAAACCGTTTTTCAATATAACTTCATTCCACTCCTTCGGGTAATCCTTTAATATAATTCGCACAGTAATGAAGTAAATATCTCTATCTTTTATTTTCAACTTTAATTAATGGATTGAACATTTTTTTCGTACCTTCTTCAAACTTGGTAGTGTATTGCCAAATGCAATTTTGAAGGAAGCAAAACTTTACGAAACATCTCAAATCAACATTTAAACAAATATATGTCGAATACACCCATGACAAAGCATTCCATTCTTCCTACTGTATTACTATTTTCTAATTTTTTACTTTACTCCCAAATTATTTTTTTATATTCATCTAAACTCACGTTCAAAAGCACATTACAAGAAACACTCGGTAATATTGGTACTTTCGTACTATACTTAACAATTGTAAATGCAGTTAAATTATAGAAAGGCGTCTTAGGACCATGGAAGATGATCAGATTGCTCACACATCCAATCCAATTTAAAGTTTAAAAAATTTTGCTTTAGAAACCTATAATTTGGGTCAGTACCACAATTAACCATTTCAAATCATTAATCTTGTGGCAAAACCAAATTTTCAAGCTATTTTTAATTATGTAGATAGTGATGGGCATTTACAAATATTTTTAAACAATAGCCGGTTTTCGTGATCATTAGCCCTCGTAGATATGCAACAAAACTCTCTCATTGTGAAATTCTAATTTTTGTTGTTTTTCGTACACAATAGTTGATTTTCTACTTATACCAATACAAATCTATGTACAACTGTACATATAAATTATAATTGGAAATTCTGTTTTCGTTTCTTAATTTTTCATGCAAAAGTAAACATTCTTAATTTATTTATTTAGATTTCAAGAAAATATAAAAATTTGCCAAGAAATAAGCAAAAAAAAAAAATAAAAATTGTTTTTGGATTCATCATATACGTTAATAATACAATGAATGAATAGCGACTACAGTGACATCTATAGTATATACGAATATTATAAGAAAACCTACGATTTGCTACTTTTAACCTGTTTTTGTTTTATATTCTTGTTAATTCAATAGAAATCACCCACATTCAATCGAATGCCATAATATACCAACCACAATATACAGCATGACATATTGGTGTTCAGCTGAATTAAAATTACGTGTTAGTTTGGTTGCTGCACATATACTATAAATTGTACTCTAAGGTCGCCCCCTCACTCGAAAGTCCGCCGTCATACTATTCAAAAATTTTATGTAAATTTATGTTTATAAGAATTATAAGAATTTTGTTTACATATTTATATTATAAAGATGCGATAAGATGAGGGTATCACATTTAACCGCGACAAGGTTTGAAATCAATGTTAAATTGCTACAGTCATATAACCCCCATATTGTTTTATGAATATGAAACGTTAAAAAAAAAAAATAAATTGTGATCTCATTTTAATGATCTTATATAAACTTTAATATTAATTATAAATAAATTTGTTCTAATAAATTTCCCCGCACTCAACGAAAAATACAAAATATGGTTCGCATAAAATTTATTGTGTTTGAAATAATATGGCCGCTGCATTTTGTTTATTCGCCCAAACATCTTAAACCACTTAAAGAAGTTGATACAACCATATTGCAGAAATATTTGCGCATTATAAATATAAAACATAAATAAAGACGGATAAAGCCAAGGTGTTAAAAACCTGACCACACCTTTGTCCAAAATCATTACTTAGCTTTGGTATATCTATGTAAATAAGATCATATTATCTCCTACAATCTGTTGAATAATCACGCATCGTTAAACTAAAATCGCAATGATGATGTCATTAAAATAAGTTGATTGTCAGCTAAATACATAAAATGTTCATTGATTTTAGTTAGTGTTGTGTATTTCGTCTTAAATGATCATTTCAGTGCGATTTTGTAGGCTTCTTTATTAAACCAATTGCTCTGAAACTCTTTCGTCTTATTGGAAAAGAAAATACTTATATGTAAAAACTATAATATATATTATGTATAAGACTTGATCAAGGTTGATCTTCAAATATGGTTGGTACCGGTTTAATACATACATCACAGTTGTAGACTCGTGTATATTCTATATAAATATGTATGCACACAAACATACATACATTCTATTTTATAAATTTTCTTAAATATTAAGATCATAAAAACAAAAACAAAAAAATAAGATCATTCACTTAAAATAAAATTAAGTCAGAAATAAAAGATACAAAATGAAGATCGATGCTATTAAGAAGATTTTTTTTTTTTAAATTTATATTCCCATGATTCTTCCCATTTTTCACTTTCACTTATTTCCAGCGAGTGCACACCATTAATATTTACAACATTAAATAAATATCATAATAATAGAATTTAAATTGAACAATAAACGTTCAAATAAAAAATAATCAAATATAAAATTTGAATACCTTTCAAACACTTTTGATGATAGATCAATCAAAACCACAAAAAAAAACAAAATTAATCAACAACAAAAATAACACCACACACAAAAAAAAATTATTAATAATAAAAAACTATGAATAGACACGCCGAAAATTAACAAAAAAAAAAAAATAATAATAATAAATCGCGATCAGTAAATTATTTTAGGTACGTTTTACTGTTAAAGTTTTTTTTTTTTTTAAAGTTTAGTCTTTGACAACTTTGATCAACCGTTTAAAAAAAAATCTCGAGCAAAACTGATCATCGAATATAAAATTTTTTATATTTTTCAATACGATAGTTCTTCGTTTTTCCACAAACTACACAACTATGTATACTTATTTCCCCCCATTTTTTTTTTAGTTGTTCTCTCGCTTAATTCGTTTGTTTTTATATATAGTATACTAACACATATGCTTGCACACAGTAGACATTTTTCTTTCGCGATCGTATTTTTTAATATTGTTAGTATAGTCCAATTCCACGAATATTATTAAATTGCGTAATTAGCATATTTTGTTTTTGTGCCGAATGTGATGTGGACAAAAAATTTATTTTATTAAATGTACTAAACAATTAATCAACGACTGAATACAATGAACAAAATCTTAATTTATGCGACATACATACGTCTTGGCCAAAAATATAATTAATGAACAGTCGCGAATTTTATTTTTCAATGTTTCGGTTTTCTTGTGTTTTTTTTGGGGTCTATTTAAATATAAATGACGTAATTTTGGTTTTGCTGCAATTTAAATAAATAAAATGAAAAAGAAAAAAAAATCATGTTCAAAAGAAAATAAGAAACAAAAGAAAAATGTAAATAGAAATAAGACGAATATAAACGATCTTAATAAATTTTATTATTAATGAAATGGAGGGGAAAATATTGTTTCATTGTAAATGTGAAAGATGTTGTTGTTTTTAAGATAAAAATCGTGCTCGTGCTTTAATAATACCTATAATTAAAAATGGCATGAAGCTTTAATGAATTATCTTCAAGATACGTTTTTTTTGCATCCAAATCACTTTTCCTCTACACAGTTGGATATCTAGCGACGGATTTCGACCCAAGCATTGCATCGAGCCGTACGCAATTTTACCTTACATCGTATGCTGATGTAAAACATACACCAAAAGTATATTTCTTACAATTACTATCTTATGCGATGTAAAGCCGCAACTAAATAATGCATATGCACTACACTATTACCGTTCATCGAATCAAATTACAATGATATTTGTTGCAAAGCTTGTAATGAAAGTGAATGCACATACGCAAAAATATCTTTTTCGTGCGGAAAGAAACCAAATTGATGAAAAGTCATATCTACACATAATATTCCGAGTTTCGGATCCAATTTAGTATTAGTTTAAATGTCACATTAATAACTTGGTTTACATACATATGTATGTAGTAAGAAAAGTAAATCATGGATTTACTGAACTTAATTTTGGTGCAGTATTTGGTCTTCAATTGTGAGTACAAAGTAGTTGTGTCGTATAATAAAAAAATGCTTTAGAATAATGTTTTAGAAAGATAAATTCAGAAATTATTTCTATAACTCTAATTATTTCATTAAAAATAATGGAAAGTTTGAGTGGTGCTAGCGCTATTATTGGCAGAAATATGTGATACTGATTACTTTGAATTTGGGTGGCAACGATTTAAATCAATGACAACGTTTAATACAGCGCGTCGAAGCATAATTTCCTCATGACTGTTAGCAAAAACACTATCGTCCTTTCGTGTCTCGTCACTTCATTGTATCGCTGCTCAAGATGTAATACAGCAGAAAATTTACTTGATTCAAATGTTTTTAAATGTGTATTAGTAGTCGTTACTAAAACTATAACTTTTGTTATAGTAACAGTTTTCGTACCTATAAACCTCACTATCGGATTTGTTATATAGTGTAACAACGATTATAGTGATCAAAATGCATCTTAAAGTGATGCATTTTGATCACTATAATCGTTGTTACACTATAGAAATAAATAAATTCGAAATTCATATCGAATTTTTCACATGATTTTCGAAAATCGTTGCTGTAATAATAGCAATACTAGTTAGGTAGTTAGTTAATAGGCTTAGGATTCTTATGTAAAAAAATATTTTTGTTGGGAAATTAGAACCAAAAATTTGTTGGATATTTATTCTTTTTACAATAAATAAAAGGGAATTAGCCCTATATGTTATCACATATTTTTAAATATTTTTACATATTTCCACTTATTTTACGTTTTACCATTGAGCATTATATCGCACGTTGAAAACAAAAGTGGCAATATGCCAAAAACGTCAATTTTGGGTTCTAACAACATTGATTTTACTTGAAAGAAAGCGCTTCTAATGCAAAGACATGCGTTCTAATAATTTGGATGCTTTTTGCAGGAGATTTATTTTAGTTATTTGTTTATAGATATTGATCATAGTATTGCCACAGAATACCCAGAAGCGACATAACGCGGTTTTTATATGGAGAAAAATGGACTCATTTTTTTGACCTTGGTTTATATAAGGTAAGATTTTCGGTATTAAATTATCGTTCAGTGGCTAAAAATTCAAAATTACCATGTAAAATATAAGGTAAGAGCAAAAATTTCTTGGTCCACGTAATGTCGGTTCTGGTTGTTTATTATTCTGTGGTATTGCGTCAAAACTTTAAACGATCTTACTGAAAAACACATAATTTTGTATAATGCCACTTTTGTTTTCAAGGTGCGATATAATGCTCAATGGTTTTACCACACCTTTTATGGTTTATTCAAAATATTTTTAATTTTTATTGAAGAATAACGAATTCGACTTACTAGCTTAAAGTTTGATAATGTACAAATATTTTATAAGTTAAATTTTAAATTTAGGCCAACAAATATTTTTTTTAGAAGTTCGCTAAGTTAGATAAATAAATTAAGAACAAAATAAACGTCAAATTAAAATATCTCAATAGTTTGCTGCATATTATTTGACGATCCGGAGTTCTTCTAGAAAAGCAAATTTTGTGATTGTTGTTTTTATTCGTTAGCGTATGTGCCTTGCGACGTTGCGACATTTAACTGATTAGGGCAAAATAAGGAAATGTATGTACCTACGCAGTAAAAAATTTCCATTGAATTTTACATTCTTGTGAGAGTGGGCAAGAATACCATCACTTTTCACGTAATTTTACAGAGTTTGTTATGTAAAGTTATATCCTTAGTGTAAAATTCAATTTTTGTGCCTGAATTTTTAATCCTCAATTTTACACATCTATTATGTAAATAATTACAGAACAACTTATGTAAAATTACATTCGAAACTTAATATTAAACAATTTGTGCGTATAAGTTATGCAATTTTTACGTGAACAAGTATCAAATTTACTGAAATAATATGTACTTTTAAACTATGTAGATGTAAAAATTTACACAATGGATGGGAATATTCAATGAATACCAGAGCAATTTTTAGTATTTTCAAAAACCCCTTAATTTATAAATAATTCATTTAAAATAATAAAACATTTTTAATTTAGATTCGTAATTCGTCTATATTTTTCCAAAATATTTTTTTAATTAAAATGACTAGAGTTCGCCTCTCTAAAAGTATATACAAATAATGATTTTTTGAAATATTGGTAAAAATAATTGAAACCCAATATCAATAAAATAACAATTAAAATAAATAATATAAACTAAAATATTTCATCATTCTAATATACAATTTTTTTTTATAAGTTTATGTTAGGTATGTATGATAAAATGCTGTATACTTTAATATGTACATTACAGATTTAATGAAAGTACTGTAACCGACATTAATTGCAGCTTTATTTAGTTAAGAACATGTTTGAGAAAATTCACAATTTTTGATTTGCTGTTCATCTTACTCTTCTTTGATCTAGAAAAATGTATTGCAATATTAAAAAATGCCCGTTGAAGTGTCTGCAAAGTCTGCGATAATTCGACCGGATACTCAATGTTGAATACGAAATAACTCGCAATGATGCAGCATAATTAATAGAGCGGCAGTCGGTATTTATCATTTCCTTTTCAATATAAAAATTAAAAGTATTTATTATCCAATAATTATTCATCGTGAAAATATGAGAATATAAAAACATACTCAGTTGCTGAAATATTTTGATCAATTAAAATTGTTATTACCTACGATACCGAACCATGGTGTGGACATTGGCGCTTCCATTTTATTTTGTGTAGTGCCGACCATATATACATGTAAGAAGAAAATATAATATTAAAAACTTTAAATTTATGTAGATGTTTAAGAAACAACATGAACTAAGAACTTACCGGGAATATCTTAAACATAAAATCTAAATTTCCGTTGAAATGTTTTGCTATGGTATTCATAATTGTTAAATCTTCGTCTTCTTCAGCAGTGACTATCTCTTCAAATTTTTTTGATCGGCGCGCAAAATTCATTATTTTCGGTTTTAATTCCCCCCATTTATCAAAATACAAGGCGATGCCTTTAGTTCCATTGAAACTTTCTCTGCGCCGAAAATGTGCTCCGAAATGTTGCCATTATTTCATCGTTCATTTGTACGTAGTTAAATTGCTGTTTAAGCCAAAGACGTTTCTCTTCATACTCTTCCTCTGAAAATTCGCCATTTTTTTTTGTTTTCGTAGAAGTTTGGAATACCTTGAGATACTGTAAGTTTTCTTTTTGATTGCTGATAAGTACCGGTATTTAATAACCTATTTAAATAGTTGTTGTGGTTTACTAGTTTAGCAGCTAAAGAAACAGCTTAGGTGCAAATGAAATGACCCTCGGTATCGACCACACCTACACTTTTTGGAAATGAACCTAAAAGCTGAGATGCAATTTTTATAAAAATTGGCTGTGGAATGTAGTTTGAAAGGCGGCGCATATCGCTGACAATACAGTGAACAGACTGGGACAAGAACCTTCCTAATGATTTCTCGCTGTTTATTATGTCTATCAGATCTTCGGGCATCTTAATCAGCAAACAGCTTCTCTGCTTGTTTAATTCCTATAAAATCTGAATTTTCAGAACATATGGAACATATACGGCCGCTCGAAAGCGAAATTGTAGAGGCCAATGACACATCCAACCAAAGGCGAACATTGACCGTCTGAAACATTGGTGGTTAAAATTGTATCAGTCGAATCAATCCAACTGATCATTTGATTTATATTTGTGACTAGATCATTAGAAGGAGTAACTGGAAGTGAAATTTCTGGTATAATTGTGGTAGCAGATGTACCGGGTGCTGGAATCCAACATTGATTATCTTCCAGCAAGAGGAACGTAGTGTTATTGGCACAATAGTGTTCCAGTATGTCAGCGTCTTCAATTTCTGTGGCATCTGATTCCAGTACTATCTTTGTTCCACTAATACCGACTGCATTTGCTGTAATTTTAATAAATGTATTTCATAATTCAAAAATGAAACTTGTGAGTATTAGTATAATTATAAAAAAGTACTATTTTGAACTTATTTATTAAAATATCGAAACAATAAATGTACTTATTATTCAGGTTTAACTTGGCATTAACTTTTTGGATAAGTTTAGAAATATCTCCAAGAAAAATAAAACTTTTTTTTTGCCGGCAATTTTTGCTACAAAAGTTGACATTATCTGTAAATATAAGTATATAGTTAATATGCATTTACATAGATATAAATAAAAATTATCCTCACCAAAAATATGGGATTGCTGACTGTATTTTAGCTCGCATGGATTGTCCGACTTTGTGTAAAATAAAAGGGAAAGGAGAGGCCAAATTGCAATGAGAAATTATAGTATCCGTTGTACTAACATCAGTTACGTCATAAAAGCCTATTTTGTACATCCTAGTAAAACAATTTCCAAGAAATGCTATTTTAGAATAATTATCAGTAATTAAAATGTTCTTAATGGTTAAGCAGGTGAGAACTCCTTCTATATTATTGGAAACTGCTATAGATTGTCCAATAAACTATTTTGTGTTTTTATACGCTAAGATTTTTACATGAAACGTATAAATGTGAAGAATACTTATTGCAAATTTTTGAAAGTTTATGGACATCAAATATTTTATTTCTATTTCGTTTAAAAATCTTTTTTCAAAGAGAGTAGATTGAGAAGTTTGATGCCTTTCGGTTAAAGTTTTCATTATGTTAATAAAATTTCTGGCCTTTAAAACTATTTGCTTAAAATATTGGTGTTTACTCTAAAATCGAATAGTTGAAAATTTAACTAAAGGCCCCCACAATGTCATTAGATTTGGATTGCAAATAATGATGCTTTGGCCTTAATCTTATATGAGGGAACAGCAAAACTCTGAGCTCAAGATATCTATCTATAAATCCAGTTAGGCAATATATTTGAGAATTGGTTACTGTATATGATGAAACAATTTGAGTAACCTCTAAACGTTGTCGTCTGGGTTTTTAATTTTATCATGAAGTACTAAGGGTAACAGGGTAAGGAAGTAAAAATTTTGCATCGCATGTCCCGGAATTTTTTTACTGTTTCTATTTATTATTGGAAAACTAACATTATACTTGAGTAACTTTTGTACACGCCCAAGCATTAAATTTAAATAATCATACGTGAACCAATTGTTTCTGACAACATAGTGCAGTACTAAACAAATGTCGTAAGGAATAATGCCTTCATATAAATCATGTGCAATACATGCGAAACAAGATTCCCCTTAATTCCTCTGTTAAAGACATTAAAATTTAAGTTATACACGTCCGAGTTATATGATTCCTTTGATCTTATTTCTTTTCTGGTTTTATAATTTTCCCGAAATTCAGATAAACTCAAATGACAATACCTACAAAAGTATTGGTTTGTACTGAAATTTTTCAGAAAACCACCTATTTGGTGTGTTCCTAAGTTATCCCCACAAATAGCTATGATGGATCCTTTATAACATTCATTATTTTCGGCAAGTTGAATACCGTCTGTTTCCAAAAGTTTTAAATCGTAAATAAGTTTTTCGAAAACTTATTAGTTTTGGATCTATTGTAAACATTTAAATTCCCTAGCATAAAGTAAACTGCCAAAAGTTTATGCTTCGATTTAGCTGAACCCAAAGGATTACAAATTTCAAAAACATCTAAATAAAATATAAGTTCAATCCTTTTTTGATTATAAAAAAAAAATATTGTTGGTGTAGAGTAAACCATCCGTACAATTTCGTAATTTCTAATTCGATTTTTCATTGATTGAATGAAATTGAGATATAACTCCTGGATCCTGAAAGAGGGGTTTTATAGGTTCTAATATGGGAACATAATAAAAAAAAAACATTTTTTATAATAATTATTAACTCCTAAGCTAATTTGGACTGGCTTCACGTACAAATTTGATGTTTGGTTTGTTAGCTTTTGATTGCGTTTGTAAGCTGACAATGAACTATTTTTGATCAAATTTATGTTGAGAATAATGGAAAGCAACATTTTGGTTTTCAAATTATTATGTTCCGTATTTTCAAAAAGTGTTTCAATGGCGGTTTTTGTTTGGGAAACAGGGAACAGTACGCAAATTTTTCGGCGATTATACCTATTATATGTTCTGGCATATTAAATTCGCTTTTAAGCTGCACTAACAAATTTTTTATTTCACAACTAATGTCAATACATAAGTGAGTTTTTATTTTCATTTAAATCATCTATTGTAACTTCTTCAGATGAACGTGTACCCAATAGTAATGGTGTAGCCAAATGTACGGGTAAATTTACTCGTTTGTCTGTTTGATTTGTCTTCAATTCACGCTCGGTTCTACAATTTAAAAATTTGATTTTATGAGCAAAATTAATGTGGTTGCGAAAAGTTTTGGCATTTCTAAATTTTTTAAAACAACTATCAAGGGTGCACTTTAACTCGAAATTATTTCGACTTCGTAAATGTTGCAAAACGTGATGAAACGTATTTTCTAATACAAGAGATTTAAACTGACAATCTTGTTTACTACAAATAAAAAACTTGTCAGTATTTGTTTGAAAAAACTTTATGCACTTATTAAAACAACATTTAAAAACTTCATCGTTGTCTAATTTATGAAACCGTAAATGGGTATGAGATTTATACTGAGACGCACATTTCTTTCCACAATTTTTGTAACTAACCATTATTATTCACAGCCTGATGTTATTACAAAGGAAACTAAACTAAAATTTGGATAAGATGGATGAAAGGGAAATGTATGGAAGCTTCACTAAATATTGTATTTAATTTATTTAATTTAAATCAAATTATTACGAGTAGGTGGACTACTTATACTTACCGAATAATACAATGTTAAAAACAAAATAATAATTCGAATTTTAAATTAATATTTAAATTTTTTATTTACCGCTTCACTATTAAAATGTTATTTTTCAAATGACAACTAAATATTAAATACGTTCACAATTTTGTTTAAATTTTGGGTTACTTTGTTTGAATTTATTATTAAATTATTAAAATTATAAAGTTACATTCCAATTCATGCGATTTCAACAAAATATTGCAATTTGATGAAAATTTACTGGAACTAGTTGAAACCTGTTTTGTTTGTTTTATGGTACAGCCTTAGGCCCGTTGTACATTTCAGCTAAGCTAAGCTAAGCGATGTGAGCTAAATTCTTATCCCCTGGTTGAAAATAAAAAAATTTAATGAGAAGATATAAAATCAACAATTTATTTGTGTATAAGGCTAGTTATCAGCTGGAGAGTGGTAAGGGATGAGCTAGGCGAGCTAACTAAGCAAACAAAAACTACATTTCTCGCTTAGCTTAGCTGAAATGTGCAACGGGCCTTAGCATTCTTTAAATTAACGAAAAAAATTTAATTTTACAGTAAAAAGAGATTAATAGTAAAGTTGAGTCAGGTAATTTTACTGTAAAAATTGAAATATGGTTGAAAACATATGTTATACTTATTTGTAATATATTTCCTGTTTTTTTTTTCAATTTTCGTGTATTAATACCCAACATATTTAATTTTGAAAAATTGAATTTTACAGTAAAATACTAATAATAATTGCGTTGAAAATTCAAGCTTTTCAAAACAGTGTAAAAAAAGGATTAATCGGAATTTAAATGAATCAAACAGAGTTAAAACTCCTTAAACTAAAAAAACGAAGCAAATGCAATTCTACCCCATTTATGCACTTGAGCAACAGTTTTAAACCTATTCGTATTCAAATTGGATTCGAACGCAAACTAATTTTTAATCCGAAAATTTCAAAGTTATTATAATGTTTGAGGGAAATATTGAATGTACATTTTATTATTAACCCTCTAATGCATGAATTTTTAATCTTTTTCTATCAAAATTTTGACTTCAACTCGTAGTTGTTGAACAAATGTGTATATTACAACAACGAAAATCAAACCGTTATGACGAGAGTACTTTAAAAGAGAATAACTCATGTAAAAAGTAAAGAAAAAAATATTTATGGTTATGTTAAGATACACAATTCAAGATAACGTAAAGTCCGCCTTTAGGCGGGCTTATGCATTAGAGGGTTAAGTGTGATTTACTAACTGTATTATTTGACCAAAATGGTAGATTAGAAATCGATTTCGAATTACAATTAAAACACGATGAATTTGATAAAATTAGAGGTAAATCTAAAGGTAACAAAATTTGCTTCAATTCTGAATTGGACGTAATGATTGTGAATGAAATTGTAAATAGAATAATTAGGTAAAATTCAATCAAACATACATTTTAGTAAAATATCGAGTGCCATTTATGTGAGAAAAGTAAACATATTGTTTGTCAATATTATGAATTTCAACATTCGAATATAATAAAATCATAATTTCGCGCAAAAATCTGAATGAGAATTTGAATTCCCAAATGTAATTGTAACAAACTCCTTTCTAAACAAAATGTCCAAACAACCAACAAAATATCCTTTGAATTTAATTTAGAAATTTGTATCTTAAATTTAGAGGGAATTTTAATTAGTAATTTAAATTTAAAAAAATTGTTTTGGCATTCCAAACCAAATAAAATCTTTAGTCAAATTTTTGATTTCACAAAATTTTCAGAGAAATATACATGTACATTTAAATTATAAAACAAAAAAAATGAGGGCAACGAATAGATTGGTCGCCACAGTGACACAGTGGATAGCATGCTTGCTTTAAGCTCTAGGGAAAACCAAAATACATATTTTGAAACCAATTTGAATTGGATCAAAAATTAGATTGGAAAAGGAAATAGTTTGAATGGACTCGAATGAAACCTTGAATGCATCCAGAATAAAATTAGATGACAATTCCATCTGGATTTAAATAAACTTTGAGTGACATTTTCATCCGAAATTGATTTAAACTTCCAAACTGTACTTGAATGTTGTTTATAATTTTGATCACGCTCATTGAATTAAATTGAAATAAAAACTTGAGTGAAATTTAAAGTTTTAACAAATTTAGGTATTCTACTAATTAATTATTGTTATTTTCCTTTTAATATGTGAGTGATACTCAGACTAGTAACTTAGTCTAAAATCAAAATGGATTCGAAAAAAAAATAAAATTTTTAGTCAGAAACTTAGTTCCAAGCTGTTTTCGAAGTTGAACAAAATGGTAAATGGAATTTTGAACATAAATCTAGGCTAAATTGGTCAACTGCATTCGACAGAGATAAAATTGATTAAGAGAAAATGTTAAAGAGAGAAAATTATCTTGAATTCTAAACTAGATATATGTAATTTAGGTGAACTTTTAAGTAGAAATTGTATTCTTTATATTGCATTTGGGAAACACATTTTGAAAATAATTTTAGCAAAATATTTAATGCATTTTATGTGACTGAGTATAAATTCTAAACACGATTCCAACAAATTTTTTAGTTCAACTAGAAAATAAGGAATCGAGCAAATATCTGAATACTTTTAGTTTTATAATAGAAGCGTAATTGAATAAAATCTTAAGTAGGAAGTTGAATTAGAAATAGAGTTTAAATTACAATTTAATTTAAACAAATACATGAGCTTATAGCTTAAAACTTAAGTTTAGAATCCAGGCTGCCTTTAATGAAAGTTTGAGTGAATTTTAAAAATTTAGTTAACATTTTTCAAGCAAAATTTTGAACAAAGTTTGGATGGACTAAAAATTCAATTTCAATCCAATCGAGAGTTTGAGTAAAAATTTGATTGCAATTTATTTAAAACATATTTAAAAATTGAGTTTGAATTCCAAATTTAATTAACAGAAAATTAAGCTAGAAATTTTGTGATATTTTGTATACAAATTAAGTAAAAATTCCAACCTAAATTTGTCTAAATGTGCATGATTAGAAATGGAGTTGCAAGTGTATTTAAGATAAATTTGTGTGTTATTAAAATACTGAGTTAGAGTAGAATTTAAAACTCTTGTTTAGGGCAAGCGGTTTGTTAAATTTGTATTAGAATTTTGAGTAGAAATCTGAATAAGATCGAATTATTTGAATTTTAAGCAGTAATTGAATAAAATGTTGAGTAGAAATTGAATTTGAATAGTATTTTGAACTTGAGTAAAAACATAACTGTAAATTAGTTTTTAGTTTAAAAGTTGAATTTGGAATTTGTATTTCGAATTTGACTGGCAAGAGAAAAATTTGAGATAATTATAAAATAGGTTTGAGCAAAATTTTATTTTTATTGAGGGCAAAATTCGGTGAAAGGTTAAGTTTGAATTCAAAAATTTTGGTTCAATTAATTGAAGAAGGAATTGAGTTATAATTTTGAGTGAGATTTAAAATACAAAATTTACAGTTCAATTTCAGCTTTCATTTTAAAATGATGCGAGATGTGTATGCGTGATATTCCAAACTAAATTTTAATTGTACCTAATTAGTAAAAATTGCAATACGAAACATGATTTTAATAAAACAACAAAATTATTTCTAAAAAAAATTAAATTTTAAAAAATTTAAAGCGTTTAAATAATATTAAAAAATACATACTCTTTAAATTCTTTAAGCATTTAAAGTTACTTTACATTTTTAAAATCTGTAAATTCATTAAATTTAAATCGAAAGAAGTTTAAGTATGTATAAGATTGTATAAAATTTGCCGAATTTAAAAATAAGAAAATTTAAAGAATATAAAACTCAAGGATTTTCAAATAAAGAATTTTAGAATTTAGAATATTAAAAAATTTAAATAAATTAAACAATTGTGAAAGAATTTAAAGGATATAAAGAACTCAAATTTAAAGGAATTAATGATTGTTTAAAATTTAGAGGATTTAAAGAAAGTAAAATTAAAAGAATTAAAAAAATTTAATAACTTAAAAATTTCAAAGAATTTTAATAAAAGTATTTAAAGAATTTAGAAAATTTAGGGAGGAGTTTCCAAATTTAAAGAATTTTAACAAATTTAGAGATGGAAAAATAAATTTTGATGATTTTAATCATGCGTGTGTACACTGGGTCTTTGAAGGAACAGTCGGAATTTAAAACTCAAATTTCCCTCTCATAAATAGAGGGCGGGCTTCGGCTAATCCCCTAAACATCTAGGTAGTGGTGAGGACTAAACGCCCAATGGACGCCCGGGTTTAGAATTCAGAAAATTCTAAGGATTTCAAAAATCAAAGAATTTAAAAGATTTAATGAAGTTAAAAATTTAAATACTTAAAGAAATTAAAATTTTTCAAAAATTATAAATAATTTAAAGAGAAAAATAAAAATTGGAATTTACAGAATTAAGGGATTTAAAAACTATTAAAGAGTTTAAAGAATTTAGAAAATTTAAAGATTGTTTAAATGCTGGAAATTCTTTAAATAATTCTCATTACATTTTTTTAATTTCTTTATGTTATTTAAATATCTTTCTAAATGAGACGAGTAATCTATAATTTATAGAGAAGAATTTTAAGTTTTAATTCAAAAAATTAAAGAAAACCTCTGTTAAAGAGACAAATTTAGAAAAATTATGACGTTTGAACTTTTTTCTTCTTATTATAAAAGATAAAGGCAGTTTGCTCACTACAATTGCTCACTACAATTTAATCTATTTATTACTTCGGTGGACCAAAGTATTGAACTCCTGTCAAAAACGACTAAACATTTAGTTGGCACATAACCACTTTTCTTTACGTTTTGAAAGTCCCTGAATCTAAAAAATCAAAAAAAAATAAAAATAAAAAAAAATGTCCGTCCGTCTGTCCGGACGTCTGGATGTCCTGTACCCATTGTATCTCGAGAACAGCTTGTACGATTTAGAATCAATCTGACCATAGACAAGGCAGAGATTTGAAAAGCTTTTGAAACCTGTACGTCAAGAGGGTCTGCCATACGAATTGAAACAAAATACCTGGTTAGAGATATATTTACCAATTTTTTATATAATATGCTTGTTTGAATATTGAGTTGGGCATTGTGTTTGGGGCTGCGTTGAAGCTTAAGTTAGGGGTCAATTTGCGGGTTGAGTTGAAGTTGTATTGGAGTTGAGTTGGGGTGGGGTGAAGACGTAGTGAGCTGTTGACCAATTTTTTATATATGCAGATTTGAGGATTGAGTTCAAAGAAAGTTTGCGGTTGGGTTGAGGGCCGTTTGCCGGTTGAATTGGGGTTGAGTTTGGGTTGGATTAGGGTTTAGTGAGTAGTTGAGCAATCTATATATAAAAGTGATCGTTTGTGCAGCATAATGTGTGTGATATTTAAATAAATCCGCAACCGCCTTGACCGATTTCAACCAAACTACATAAATATTGTTTAATACAAGGTCACTGATAATATCTCAAACCTCAAATTGAACCTTTTCATTTCAAATTGAACCTTAAGCAAATTATTTGAATAGCCAATTAGGATGGAACTTATCTATTTCTAACGGATTCTAATGAAATTTGACATACGCGGTGGAAACGGATTCTAAAATAATTTTTGAATCTAGTTCTGGAATAGGACCAAGGATGAGGGAAATTGGCTATTTCTCAACCGATTATGATGAAATGACATGTGCGTTGGGAAAGGTATTCTAAAATGGTTTTTGGATGAAGTTTTGAAATGTGAAGGAAGGTGTGAAAGAACTAGTCTAGTTCCGAACCTTTTATGATGATATTTGACATGTGCGTTAGAAATGGGATTCTAAAATGATTTTGCATGAATTTCTGGAATATGGCCAAGTATGAAAGAACTTTTATATTTCTCAACCGATTATGAAGAAATTCGACATACTTATGTTGGAAATGGTTTTCTAAAATGACTTTCAGGTGCAATTCTGGAATATGGCCAATTATGATGGAACTTGCCTATGTTTCAACCGATTATTTTGTAATTTGACATGAAAATGGGATTCTAAAATGGCTTTTGGATGAAGTTCTGGAATATAGCCAATTATAGGATGGAACTTGCCTAATTCTCAACGGATTCAAAAATCATTTTTGAATCTCATTTCCATCGCAGATGTCAAATTTTACTGAAATCCGTTAAGAAATAGGTAAGTTCCGTCCTAACCGGCCATATTTCAGAACTTCAATTAAAATAATTTTAGAAACCTCTTTCCAACGCACATGTCAAATTTGATTATAATCGGTTAAGGAATAATCATATTCTGTCCTAATTGGCCAAATTCCAGAACTCTATCTAAAAATCATTTTAGAATCTTATTTCCAACACTCATGTCCAATTTCTTCATAATCGGTTAAGGAATAGCCAAGCTCCATCCTAATTGGCCATTTATGTAATATGCTAAAAATTCAATTTGAAGTGTAAACCCTGTATGATGGTACGATGGTATAATGGTATGAGGGTGTGATGATATAATGGAATGATCGTATGTTGGTATCATGTTACAACATTATGATGATATTATGGTATGATGGTACGATGGTATGACGGTATCTTGGTAAGTTGGTATGTACGATGGTATGCTAATGTGATGTTATGATGATTTGGTGGTATAATGGTTTGGTATTATTGTATGATGGTGAGATATGGTGCCTATGATTGTACGTATATGATGGTAGCTATTACTATTACTATATTATCTACGGCGACTGTCATGTGAAGGGCCGTGCTTGTACAAAAATCAAGGCAGTCTTGAGTTGTTTTAAATGTTTTTTTGCTAACAACAGAAACATTTTTTTTTTGCTTGCATAAGTAGTGAAAAATTGTGGTTTTCTTTTCTCATTTTTTTTTTTTTTTTTCGCTGGCGCTACATCCCATGGAGGGATTTGGCCGCTTCATAGTGAAGTTTCGTAATCATTTGTACAACGGATAATGAGTGATTAGTTCATTGATCCTTACATTAACCAGCCGTGATTTTTTCATCACCCGCCGGGAATCGAACCCGGGACCTCCGGAGCTTAAAGCAAGCATGCTAACAACTGTGCCACCGGGGCGGCGTTAGTGGTTATAGTGGTTTTCTTTTCTCATCCTACCTGAAAATGTAGGGATTTTCTTCTACGATTTTTCAATCATTAATTCTAAACATATTGAGGACACAAATTATCTAATAATATATTCATTTCGAGTGAATTTTAATTCATAAATATTTAATTCAAAATGCCCAAATTTACATTAGTTCTTATGGAAAATTAAAAGAAGTATTATTACGGCCTTTTTCTTCTAGTGATTGTATATACGATAGTACGTTTAATTGTATGATGGTTTCTATTCTAGAATAATGGTGCGATAGTATGATGGTATGTATAATGGTATGACGGTTGGATGGTATGATGATATCATGGCTTGACAGTATGATCGCATGATTTGATTATGGTACGATGGTACGATGTTACGATGGTTGATAGTATAAAGGTTTGGTGGATTGATGGTAAGATATACCATCTAACCATAGTATGATGGTGTGATGGTTCGACGTTAGATACGCTGGTATGATTGTATGGTGGATTAATAATATAGCGTCATGCTGATATGCTCGTTTAAGGTTATGATTGTATGTTGCTTTTACGGTATGATGGTGAATAGGGTTTAAGTTAAAATTGAGTTGGATTTGAGTGAGAAGTTCGGTTAGGGATTAACTTGGTTTTGAGTTTCTGGTTTAGTGGAAAGTTAGATAGAGTTGAGTTCATACACACATGTTAATTTTGGAATTGGGTTGACCATTAGGTAGATAAAGTTGTAAATATCGATTTAGAAAAAATTGAATGAGTGAAAATATCGACTGTAAAAAAATACCAACTCAGAATAATGTCGACTGAGGAAATGTTGTCTGAGAAAATGTCGACTGAGGAAATGTTGTCTGAGAGAATGTTGTTTGAAAAAATTTTACAATTAATTAAAACAATTAAATATAAATCCAAAATTCATATTGCCCTACTTCGGAGAAGCCAATATCAAAGCAGCTTAGAAATTATTTCCAAATGTTATTTTCTCTGGTTGTTGCTTTCAAATAATTTGGAGAAGGGAAAAAATTATGGGCAAAATGAATACTTTGCTTTAAAAGTACGTTACACTTTAAAGCACTATTTTTGCTTCCACTAGGAGATATTATATTATATTTCTATACCTTAAAATCTGCAAATATATGGATGCAAATTACATAAATGGAAAAAGTCATGTGGCTTCTTAAGAACCAACATTTTGGTCAGTGTGGCCGCTTATAGACTGCCTATCACCAATGAACTATTTATGACCGATGAGAATACAAGTTTTGGCTGGAAGATCGCATATGGAACGTATGAATTAATTAAATTATTAGGTGAAGCGATTATAATTGTAGAACATAAAACTGTAAAGGCATATGTGGGAAACATAGGTGTTGTGAAAGCCAAACTTATAAAAAAAACGGAACGTTTAAGAAATATTATTGCAACCAAGGATAGTTATGATTTTAAATTTGAATATTTGTGTTTAGTAGCGCGGAACATGAAGTTATACTAAAAACCATGTTTTAGTAAATTTATTTATCTTGTTGTTTCACATTATTATTGTATTTGCTTTTTCTTTTAGTTTTTTGCGAATGGATATTTACTGTTTCTAGAAGAAATATAATGTTATACTTTTTTTTAAATTTAAAATTTGCGGTGAGATTTTTTTTCTTAAAATTGTATTGTTAATATTGTCAATTGTTGGTAATTTATCAGTCGATTTGCCGATAAATTATCAATCGACATTTTCTCAGGCGGTATTTTTTTACAGTCGATAGTATCACTCATTCTCCTTTTTCTAAATCGATATTTATAACTTTATCGAATTATGCCGACCAAAAACAATTAAAGTTAAATACCAAATTCATATTGTGCGACTTCGAAATGGCCAGTATCAAAGCAGCAAAGAAATTATTTCGAAAAGTTATTTGCTACTGGTTGTAACTTTCTATTTGTCTGAGAAAATGTTGTATGAGACAATTTTCACTGACAAAATTATGCCTGAGAAAAGGTTGATTGAGAAAAACTGGCATTTTTTTCTCAATCAACCTTTTCTCAGGCATAATTTTTTCAGTGCGAATTTTCTCAGGCAACATTTTCTTAGACAATATTTCCACAGTTGACATTCTCTCAGGCGACATTTTCTCAATCGACTTTTTCTCAGTCGACATTTTCTCATTCGATATTTTCTCAGTAGAAATTTTCTCATTCGACATTTTCTAAGTCGATATTATGACCCAGACCCCCATTAAGTGTCGAGTTGAGTAGACGGTTGAAATTTGGTTTGAGCAAGTTTCGCTGAAGTTGATTTAGGGTTTAGTTAGCTTGCGTTGGGGATAAGTGAGTTGCTCGGTTTGGAAATTAATTAAAAGTTGATTTGGGGTTAGGTTAAGGGTTGATTTGGTGATTGAGTTTAAGGTTGGGTTGGCGGTTGATTTGGTGATTGCGATTGAGTTGAAGGTTTAGCTGAAGATTGACTTAAGAGTTTCAGTTAGAGATTGATTTGGGAATTGAATTGACCGAAGTTCTGATCACCTCATGAGGTTGCAACCCTTCATATTTTATAACTTGTAATAACCAGGTTACTTAATTACCGGATTTATCGCATAAAAGACACTTCTGAATTATCGGTAATTTTTATAGAAATTTGCCGACATTTTCTCTAAACAGAAAAACTGTTCCGTCAGATCACGTCATTTATTAACTACATACTTACTAGTGTACTCCATTTTCCGTAGGGCGAGAGATAATTTTTGATTATTTGCAAAACCTTGAAAACTATTTTGCGACAATTTTTAGGTTTTATGTATAGTAAAAGTGTGAGTTAGTGGCCGATTAGAGCCACAGAGATAATAATTGCCATCTGCTAGGAAACGTTTATTCTTTCTGAAACTATACTAAAATGGTTAATGGCTTTCATATACATCAAAAGTATGTATGGCCATTAGAAATATGGAAACCAAAAGTTTTCGCGCCAGTGACAAGTTTATTATTTAACTTAATAATTAATTAATTATTAGCTTGATGTTTGTTTATTTTATCAATATGTCATTTCCATTTATTTTTTATTTGAGAAATTTTATTTTTTCACTTAACATTGCGAAATTCGGTAGTATACATTTTTGAGTAATTTAGGAATATTTTACCGACTTTCTGAAGTTCCATGCAAAAATTCGAGGAACTGATTTTCATCATTTTATACTTCTTATATTTTTAAATTAGACGATTTTCTGAAATACGGCAAGACCTTTAGAATCGAAAATTCTTCAAGATTTGGTGTATTTTTATGTTTTTTAAAAAATTGACAAATCTAGTTAAATTCTAGTTAATACCTTATTTGTTAATTATTCTAAAATTATTTGCGTAAAAATTCGAAAATATTATAAAATTTAAAAAGTTGGCTCGCGTTTATATTGACATCTGATTTTGGGTGAATTTTTGGATAGATTTATAAAATTCAAAAATCACTAAAACAATAAATAGTTCAACATATGGCATCAACAATATAAAAGTATCATTAACAGAGTTAAAACAGAAATTTATAAAATTTTTTGTTATAATAAGTTTTACTTAAGTTTAGCCATTTTTCTTTCTGTAATGAACATTAAAACTTTTTAAACTGTTTTTGTTTTTAATTAAAATGCTAATTCATGTAGAACTTTTATCGTCCATTAAGAAGTTTATGCGCCAGACAGAAAGGTAAATATGGGTATTATGATAAACCGCAACCAAAGTCTAATTTTCTTAATAATATACCAAGATAATCAATTTTACATCTTTCATAAACCTTTCCGCTTCAAACAACTCCTCAATTCCCCCCGATCATTATCACCTTTTCCACATCAAATAATCACAAATAAAATTAAACGTGCAAAAAAAGCTTTTTTTTCATAATTTTCCTTCATTTTTCACTCGCTCGCTGTACATATTTTTTTATTTTGCTTTACTATATTAACAATAACAACATTTTTTTTTCTTTTTTTGTAAAAGCTCTATTTAAATTTATACTGCCAGAGCACATAAATATATTTTTTATTTTTGTTGTTGTTTCTTATCCTAATAAAGAAATATATGTATTTAACAAAATCCAGTAAGGATAAAATAAAGCTTTAAGAAAAATTCACAATAAAATGAAATACACAATTTTCAATTTTCTATCGTGTTCACCGGTACGAGATTGAATGAGAAAATATTTTCAAAATTTTTTTCTTCTTTTGTCTGCAGAAATAAGGGTATACAATTTTAAACAGGTTTTATGTATTTGGAAAGTTGAGCGGTGTATGCAATATGCATATTGCTTATTGTTTGTGAATGCGACATTTCCTGAAATTTAATTTTAGTTTTGTATCTAATTGAATACAGATGTAGAAAGTAGAACGTGTTCAGGTGAAATGGACTAATTAGTTTTTGCAATTAATTGTTTCAAAGAAATGATTCACTATCTATTATATTTCTTTTACACTGCATGTAGCCCGTAACTAATAAAAGAATGAACGAATTTTAATGTTTTGTCAACAGAAGTAGCAATGCAAAAAGACTTTTCTGAGAACATTTTGTCTAGGTGCGTTTAAAATAAACAAAATAATGGAATAGCGACGTAAATTTAGGTAGTTTTTTCTAAAAATAAATTTTCGTTGCGTAACTCGCCTCAAACGTTCATCGTGTTATAATGATTTCCTAGTAGTCCTAGTAGAGCGCTTTTATTAGACTTTAGCGAGGATGATATGCAAATTTTATTTTTCAGCTGTGGGCCACTTATCGGAAAAAATGGACAACTAATTTAATTGCTTGCAATTTAATTACACGGTTCTTGATTTTTAATTGATATTTTGTAGATTGAGTAAGAATAAATAGAAAAATTGCTAATTTGAATCTAACCAAAGCACATAAATAAATTATAGGAGAATGGTCGAAGCTTTAACTGGTTGCAGTAAATATAATTTAAAAAGTGACTTCCGCAAATAGAAAATTTGTATCAAAATACGGTGAAGCCAAAATGCTTATTACAATGCGCTTTTTTGAATTAAATTAAATTTCAGTAAGTTACGTGAAATTTTATAACGAAACGGGAGATGGCATAGCTAGGTCTGCAATGGTCTATGACTGTCTTAATCGTGCGATGATGTCAGACGTAATCCCAACGAGAGAGTATCACCGGAACCAAAACCGTAAACCGAAAACCGGAACCGAAACAATATTTCCATGCGGTTGATTTCGTTCTTTTTCGTTTCGGTTCAAGTATCGCAAATTTTCTCTAACTTATAAAATCAAAAAATCATTTTAAACGATCAACCCAGTGAAAAACGCAAATTAAATATTTTTTAAATTAAAATAGCACTGAATGGTGCTCACGACAAGTGGGTCCTGTTCCCGGATATTTTTCTAATCCCGGGAACCGGGATCAGTTTTTAGACAATCCCGGAATTTCCCGAGTTTTACCGGGCACTTTAGGTAAATTAATAAACATAACTTTGGCTTTTAAAATATGCCTTTTAAAAAATATAAAATGTCGACATCGAATGGTCAGATCGCAATACGTTTTTTTGTGACGATTGCCAGAAACAGGCAAAACATTTTCAGCTAAAGTGGGCTGAATCGCATTATAGTGTTCGGTGATTTTATAAAGTTGTATTTCATTATATAAGATGATTTTGATTGATCAAGTTTGACTTTCTACATATAGAAGCCTTTGGGTAGTTGTGATTGACTTTGCAGAGACAACTAAGAGAATGGTCAGTTTCGACTGTAAAAATATGCGATTAAATTTTTATCTAACCTTTAAGGTTATTGAAATATTTATTAATAAAACATTTTTATTGGTTCAGGACTCTCCATCCCTCTCCATCAAAAGTACAAAGATAACCCCTTAGAAATTGCTTCCTTCACACACAAACCAAAAACTATATAAGTAAATTCAAAAATTAACTAAAGCCAATTTTTCATTAAAAGGTACAGCCACATAATAAGCCTCACGTAAAATGTTTGTACATTTGCACAAAAATCAATATGAGTTGCCTGCACAAGGACAATCTTCAACAACATTGATTGAACCTGTTTCTGATCTCTAGCTAAAATTATAGATCCCCCTCCAAAATTCCCTTGTTTATCGAGAAATTTTTATTCTACCTAGACCATCTTGGTGGCATGGATCGTTAAATCGTCGTGCAAGTGCCCCAAATTTGATTGTTTATTTAAAGTGCAGCCACATGTTTAAATAACAATTTCTTTTCGAAAAATAAAAATAACATTAGATTGAAGATTTTTTTTTTTTTTTTTTTTAACTGCCTAAGGCTTTATTCTTGAATCTTTCCTATATAGGAAACTCACAAGATTTAATCAAATCTTACAAACTAATACAAACTTTTGATTAAGACTTAACCTATGTTAGTTCTTAATACTAACTTGCACTTTGTAATTACTTTAAATTAGATAGCTAGATCTAAAGGATCTTTTTTTTTTAAGACGCCGGTATCTGGGCCTTTTTAAAATTTCCCTGGCTAAAACATTGGGATGATGTTCTAATTTCAACTGGTACTTTTTACTGTACTGCTTGATTGTGTCTGCTACTGTTTCGATATGTAGGTCCCGAAGTGTTACGTATATACCAGGGTGCATTTACCATTATTCTTAGTATTCTTGACTGCATTCGTTGCAGTTTTATTATGTTGGAAGCACAAGCGGACCCCCGCAATTGAATACCACACGTCCAGATAGGTTTAAGTACCATTTTATATAGTAAAACTTTACAGTCTTACAGGCTTAAGTTGGAACGTTTCCCTATTAACCAGTTCATTTTAATTCACCTTAACTTGATTTGTTGACGTTTAGCTTCGATATGCTTTTTCCATGTAAGCCTTCTTCTATCCAAATGTAGGCCGAGATATTTAACGTTTTGGTGTTGTGGTAGAATGATATTGTTTAGTCTCACAGGCGGACAGGTAAGTTTGCGGAGTCTGATTGTAATGTGCGCCGATTTACGCTCGTTGACCTTAATTCTCCATTTAGTTAACCATTTTTGTATTTCGTCTAAATGATCTTGCAGGTTTCTTGATGCTATCTTGGGATTTTAATGCGTAGACATGATTGCTGTATCATCTGCAAACGTTGAAACTTTTACGTATTTTGATGTTGGTAGATCTGCTGTATAGATCAAATATAATAGTGATCCTAGCACACTGCCTTGTGGAACTCCAGCGAGGATTTCGTATAAATTGGTGGATGCGCTATTATATTTCACGAAAAACTTTCGATCAAGCAAATAATTTTTAATGATGTTAGAAAATCTTTTTGGTAACTGTCTTCTAACTTTGTGTATAAGTCCTTTATGCCACACTTTATCGAAAGCTTGAGCAATGTCTAAAAACGCTGCAGAGCAGTACTTTTTTTGTTCTAGGGCGTTTCTGATTTCAAAGACGACTCTAAGAACTTGTTCTACGGTTCCGTGTTCTTCTCTAAATCCGAATTGATGATCAGGAATAATTTTTTTCTCGTGCAGAATTGGTTTAAGTTTGCATTTTTTCGAATAGCTTAGAGAAAGTCGGTAGTAAACTGATTGGACGGTATGAGTTTACTTTTGTTTCATCTTTACCATGTTTTGGAATCATTATGATTTGCGAGATTTTCCAGGTTTCAGGAAAATAGCCTATTCTCATTATAGCGTTGAAAATGTATGTTATTAATTTGATACATTTTTCCGGAAGATTTTTTAGTATGTTGCCACTTATCAGATCATGCCCTGGTGCTTTTCTTGGATCAATGTTTTCCTTGATTTTCTTTTGTACTTGGCGTCACTTGTATTTAATTGTCTGGATTTCCTAGGCTTCTGCATCATCAGGTATAAATTCAGGGGTTCCAATCTGTTCGTTGGGTATAAATACCTTACTAAGATGTTGAGCAAATATGTTTGCTTTATCTGCATCACTTCTTGCCCAGTTTCCGTCAGGGAGACGGATCGGAGGACATGAAAGTGTTGGTCGTTTCAGCTTACGTGTGGCTTTCCACAGAGAATAATCTGTTGCTTCGGTCGCTGTGAGTTTTTTTTTTTTTCTTTATTTTTCTATATGTTACAATTTTTTTTTTATTATAAGCGCATTTTTACATTTTTTGCAAAATCTGCAATGACTCTCAAAGAATCGTTGTGCAGAAATATATGAAAATAATTAGCATAACGCTATACATAATATATTTTATGTTTTTATAATATTTTGATAGTATACAACAGTGATTGTATACTATCAAAATATTATAAAGACATAAAATATATTTAGAAGATATATTATATTCTTTATTGATTTACAAAAATTTTCCGTTTGATATCTGTTGTTGTCTTAAAGGGCTCAATTTAAAAGGAGGCATTAATGGAAGTGTCTGGATAGATGGTAAAATAGCAAGATATTATGTGTCATAAATTAAATTAAACTTTAAGATATATTATTATCCGCAATATATTTCATAGCGAATTGTTTAAATAATTTTAGACCCCTTACTGAGATAATGTTGAACCCCTTCATCACGTTCTTTTAATAAGGCCATTTTCAGGTTTTTGGTCGCTTTATTTAAATTTGATTTAAGTGTAGGCGATCTGTGTAGTTGCCATTGCCTGCGTATTGAGCGTTTTATCATTAACAGCTGCTGAATATTCTGAGACGGGTTGTCCAACTTTAAGTGAATTGAGCTACATGGTGTCACATCCGCTGCAGCTTGTTTTAATAAAGCCGTTAGGCTTTGCTTTGTACTGCTGCATCAATTTCATGTTTTGTTTTTAGCGGGATGTTTAAAGAACATTTTTTGTTTAACGTAGACTTGAACTGGGTCCAACTAGTATGTTGATTCGTTAGGAATCTAGGTGGCGGTAGTTTTAGAACTTGCATGTTCAGTGTTATTAATATCGGTAAATGATCAGAAGATAGATCATGACAGGTTTCGGCCATTATAAGAGGTCTAGCTATACCCTTTGTTACACAAAAATCAAGTAAATGGGGAATTTTTCGTCTCTCAGTTGGCCAATAAGTTGGGTGGCCAGTAGATATGTGATCTAATTTTTCATTTTGCATAAATTCCCACAATTGTTTTCCTTTGGAAGATATTAGTCTGGAACCCCACTGGATATGTTTGGCGTTGTAGTCACCTCCCGCAAGGAACTTATCTCCCAGAGTTTTGAAGTAGTTTGCAAACTGATGTCTTTTCACGAATGTTTCGGTGGACAATAAACTACAGATATGGTGCATTTTCCTGACCATTCATCCAGACAGATGCTAGTTGCTTGTAAATGCTCCTCACTATATTTTTGTAGTTCATAAAATCTTATTCTGTTCTTGATAAGGATAGCAGTTCCTCCATGCGATTTTCCACGTTGCAGTGACGTTGGCAACCCTATAAGCAGTGACGTTGGCAACCCTATAAATCAAATCAACACAAATTCAATCAATGCTGTTTAAGAGCATGCTTTTTTCTTAACCAGGATGATTTATTCTTCCAAACCGTTTTCGTCTCTCTACTGGGAAGAACAAAACTACAAAGCTTTGAATGAAAAATCGTTTCTAAATTTTTGTGAATACCCAACCCCCCCTTCCATCCCCCCCCGCTCCTTAATTTAAACAAAAACAAAAAATAACTGACAAAAAATTATTTGAAATATTTTTTACAAAAATATTTGTATATTTAGCGATTCTCGATGGTTTCGAGAATTTTACGATGTCGATGACAACTGAATTTGTTGTTCTAAAATTGCATAAGGCCAGGTATTCCATTAAGTAAATCTAAGAGAAGGCTTAAGTAAAAATGTTTTGTATAAATGTGTACACGATAATTAACCCTCTAATGCCAACATTTTTTTCGGGCCGACAAAATATCGACAGATTAATTTTAGTGCCAGAAACAAAAATACAAAAATCCAATGTCAGATTTTAAATTTGGCCCAATTTTGACCTGGCGGAGATAAAAATAAAAATTCGCCTTCAGGCGGATCAGGGTCGAATGTTAAACAAAAATTACTTTAATTACCGCGCCCACCACGTATCCTAGTTTTCTAGAAATTCCTTTGACCTTTTGAATGAGAAAATAAAAAATTCTCAAAGCTGTATACCGTAGGTCCACAGTGGTTTGAAAATTTGCCGGTACAGAAGCAATTTATTATGTATGGATAGTTAAGAGTGTTTACCTATGAGCCAGTACATTTTCATATACTTCACGTTCAGCTCCTCTTTTTTCTATAGCATAGGTAACTTGTTTAGTGTTGATTATAATTTGGATTCTGGTAGAATTGGTTTTATTAGTAAAATTCACATGCACAGATATGGCTTCGTTGAGTTTGATTCTGCATTTTTTCATCCAGTTGCTGACTGAATTAAGCGATGTTTGAACTTTGTTTGAAGTTTGTTTGTAGTTCTAACTACATTGCTTCCTACTGCCAAGAGCAGTAATCATCAGCATAAGTTGCTATAGTTGAATGTTCTATTGGTGGTACGTCGCGAGTATACAGGAGG
Source organism: Tipula helvola (assembly GCA_963556165.1). Taxonomy (NCBI): domain Eukaryota; kingdom Metazoa; phylum Arthropoda; class Insecta; order Diptera; family Tipulidae; genus Tipula; species Tipula helvola. Next base: position 121,004,006 of record OY744483.1, read on the forward strand.
TACAAGATTGGGCCCAATACGCTACCTTGCGGTACTCCTCCTTCGTATCTTATACGGTAGTGCCTGTCAGTTATGTAGGATCTCAGATTTCCGTAATATTATGTGGAAAGGGCCTGCTTTAGCTTGTACTCCAATCTTTTATGCCAAACTCGATCAAATGCTTGCACTACATCCAGAAAAACGCTTGAATATATCCTTTTCGTTTCCAGTGTACGTTCCATAATATCATAGATTCTGTGAACTTCTGTCGAGCGGTTTTCTCTGCAATCAAACTGGTGAGCAGGAATAAGATTTCTATCCGCCGGTATGGTGCATTTTTTGTTTGGCTTTAAGATCATGATTACCTCTGCCACCTTCCACTGCATCTCTTAGTCTAAACACAGCATTGATTATATTTAGAAGCTTGCTTATTACTTTATTTGGTAGTTCTTTAATCATTTGTCCAGTTATTAAGTCATAACTGGAGCTTTTCTCATGTTTTGATTTTTAATTTAATGTTTTAGCTCATACAGGGTTACAATTTGTATTTCAAATTCATCAGATCTGTCCATTGCATTGATATTTTCATCGGCACTTTACCTGGATAAAGGTTGAAACGTTTCTTCGAGTTGTCTAGCACACAGATCGGCTTTTTGTTTGCAACTTCGAGGACACCTTTCATCATCTTTTCTAATTGGTGTCGTCGAAATTGTTGGCCTCTTAAGTAATTTCGTTTAGGGAGTATAATCCCGTGATTCGGGATTTTTGTCAAATCCCTTGATCCCGGTCTTTTTGCCAATCGCAAAATCCCGCGATCCCGTTGAAATCTTGGGATCCCGGTCTTTTTGTCAAATCCTGGGATCTCGGTCTTTTTGACAATTCCTAAATCTCCAAATTCCTGTTGTTTTGTCAAAACCGAAATCCGGGATCCCGGAATTGCCTTAAATATAATACCGAGATTGCATTGCCGATGTGAAATTTTTGGACAAATATTTATGCGCGTGTACATCTTTTAATAGTGTATTTAACAAAAATAAAGTTATTCAAATGAAGTTTTGTTCAATGCTTTACTAAGAAAATCAAAGCAAAAATATATTTTATTTCAACAAAAATTAATTTTTGAAAAAAAAATATTTGGCTTATCGTTATATAACTTTTTTTTATATGTTCTGTATCCTCAAATAATTTCTAACATTTATTTAGAACTTAGCGCCATTTTGAAATTTTGATATGAGCCGTAGGGCTCTTGTAAACAAATTTAGAAAATTAACAAATCGACGAATTTTGCTTGGAACAACGACGTTGTTCTCTATTATATCAAATAGCACAAATCTCAGAGATCAGCTCATATAGTGTCTATATAGGTTGTAAAGAGTATACATTGCGGAATTCAAATCACTTAGAGCCATTTTGATATGAGCCGTATTGATCAGATATTGCCAATCTCTGAAATTCGTGCTATTTAGCAGAATAGTGTACAACGTCCAAACAGATTTTTTCCAAGAGTACTCCATATCTTGCCACTAGAGTTTCTGTTTTCCCGAGGTTTTCCAGTTCTCGAGATCCGAGAATCTCGAATTCGTGTCAAATTTTTACTCTCGAGAACACAAAAATTCTAGTAGATTTTCTTGGGAATCTCGAGATTCCCGAAATTTTTTCAAGATTCATTTTGACATTATATTATTTATGAATATCAAATTTAAAATACGTAAAAACATTTATGTGATAGTAGAAAATGTACAACATTCATATTCATACAACCAAACATTTCTCAACGTCAACGTTCGGAAGTCGTCGTCGGTCACTGGAAATGGAGTTTTCCATTTCCCCATCAACAGAATTAAACACATTCTCTTCTACTTCTGATTCTGATATTGATACTGTTGTTGCTGTAAGAGATTCACCCATAGCATCCTTATCACTACCAGTGGCTTTAAATAATCGCCTCCAGATTGTTTTTGCGGTTTTAATTATTTCTATTTTAGAACAGCTAGAAAAAAAATCATCTTCTTCGGCTTTTACTATATTAAGATTTTGTAAAAATTTTATTAATTAAATAATTTGTTCGTCCCTACATTTGGCGATTTGATTTTTTATTTCATTTAATAGATCGGTGCTTATTTTCGAATTATTGGCCTAAAGATTTTTAAATAAAAATTTTAGAATGCCTTCTGTAGTTAGCAATGAAGCATCTTGGCTAGTCTTGCTTTGGTAATGTATGTTCGAGTAACATCTAAGAATAGTTATTTTCTGCGTTATTTTTTTCAGTTGGTATCGTAAAATAAAAAAGGTGTTTTGAGTTAAGTTTATTGTTTGATCAATTGATAAATAGCAGGAATTCTATCTACTACAATTATAATAGATAATCAATATAATATTAAAATAAATAATTAAAAAAAATAAACAGTAAGTAAACATTGCAATTACTCGTACAAGTGGAATGGAATTATTCTGAGAGATGAAATTTCTTCCGAATGAATTTCGGAGAGCATATTTCAATTTTTTGTGAATATAAAAATATTTCCAGCTCGAGGATGTATTGGATCAGTCCATTCACATTCCATAATATATTACTCATTTCAAGTATCCTAGGGGTTATAAAATCGCAGAGAATTTTCTAAAAATTTCCACAAATAATGTTGAACCCATTGACTAACGGTAACTCATAATGAGATATTGATGACTAACCGGCGGTTGATTAAAAAATCACAGCTGGTTAATGTAGGATCAATGAATTAAGCACTCATTATCCGTTGAAAAAATGATTACGAAACTTCATCATAAAGCGGCCAAATCCTACTATGGGATGTAGCGTAAGCGAAAAAAAAAATTGAAAGGGATTCTCCTGGTGATTGCAAATTCCTACAGAATTTTCTAAAAACTTCCTTAAATAATGTTGAACCATTGACTAACGAAAAATCAAAACGAGATTGATGCGAAACATCTAATTTTATATTTCGGGCCTGCAAGTATGTATATTAAGATTTTCAGTTTTTAGTACTAAGGGTGCCAAAGTCCAATAGAACTTCCTAAGCTTTTTCAGATATATGGCAGAATTAAACCTCTAAACTTAGAATTGGGTTGTAGTTTCAAATATATATGTCAGTTTATACTAAATAGTTCATCTAATTTTATTTAAACAACTAAATTAAATATTCTATGACGAGATTATTTAAATATCAATATTAAAGTTTAGATTTGCAAAATTAAGTTTGATAATTCTATTTCTTGATGATGCCCTTGAATGTATGCATTTAATTAGTTACTCTCAACATTTTTATTTAGCAAAAATTAGTATAAACTTCATTCGCGTGCCAATTTATTACATTTTGCTGCACAAAATTTTCCTCATACTGAAATAGGGCATTTTTCATTTAAATTAAATAAAACCCATTTCAAAAATACAACAAAAATTAAATGAAAGTAACAACAAATATAAAAAAAAAATCCTCAAAATTTATTGCATTTTCCATGTTTTTATAATACCCCAAGTCTATAAAATTTTTTGGGGGGAATTTAGGCATTGGGATGTATATATTCCGTTTATCATTGCTAAAGTGAATTACTTATTAAATCCCAGGTCCTCAACGGTAAAACCCCAAGACGATGGCCTCCCGACTGAGTAGCGAGATACAGCATAGCTGCAGCCGTATATCCAGGACACATTTCTTTGGAATGATGGAGGGTGAGGTTTTCCTGTGACTAATCGCAATGCTTTAGTGTGGCCGCAAAATAAACAAAAGAACGAAAAACTTAAAAGATGTGACAAATGCTTAAATATATACCTTAAACTTTGTAAAACCTTACTCATCCAACAAATACATAAATTCTATTTACCAATTAATCATCACTATTTAGTAGGCATCGGTCAAATAATTACAAAATGGCGAGCAACGATTGTTGCGAACTAAGAACGCAAAAAATATTCACAACACACGCACACATAAAAGTGGCGACAATTTGATCCAGAGAACGTATAACCAAGTTTTAATTTCCACCTAAAAATTAAGTTTTTTTTTTGTTGGTATTTTCCAATGTGTGATAAACTATTAAATTCAAGCGCACCACCAACAACAAAGAATGAAAATATTGGGAATAGGAAGAAGGAAAATGAAACAAAAAAATGTTTAACTATGTTACATCCAAAATATGATAAAAAAAAATCTTACAAGTGGTTTTAGTGCGCAACTCGTAGTCGGGTTTTCCTTTATGTAGTATACATTGATTCAAATGTCGTGAGAATTTGTTTGGAAAAATGTAATGCGTGTGTTTCTCGTGAGAATCGAATCGTACTCTACCTTTACGTAGTTCCAATACCAAACGAGTTTTTTTTGTGTTTTCCATTTTTTGTATGCTCTTTCTCTTGTGTACAATACACTCGTATCACATCTTGATGTTTTCCCTCCATTACATTTTCATTTTTATGCATAATGCGTTGTCGTTTATTTATTAGGTATATTCCTATACGTAGCAGAGGAGGGTAGGATACAAGCAAACATGGAGGGACTTCATTAACATCTCTTCGATTAGCTGCGATAGTGATTATTGCTTCAAAACCTAAATAGTTCATTGTGGAATATTATAGAAGGTCTTCAGGAAAATGTGCCTAAATCATCAATGTTGCGACTATGTCAACTCTATTTCCTTCGACACCCTGCATTTTTATTTTTTATTTTGTCCTCGTCTAGAGTAGATTGATATACGTTTTTATGTGAAAATGTTTTTGTTTTCATTTCGAATTAAAATTAAGTGAAAACGTAGAAACGATTTTTTATAACAGAATTTTCCAAGAAATTTAATAAACTATTTTAATTGTTTTTCTTTTGAATTAATATACCTTGATCCGATTACGTTGGGACACAGTTCAATTGAAATTATATAAAACGTGAGGGATGCTTTTATTATTTGAATTGAAACGATAATAAAATTATATAACTGCACAGTGTAATAATAAAATAATATTAAAACAAATATGTACCATGAAATTGAATGAAATCAACAAAAGCCCTACAGGGCAAATATATCTTTACAAAAATAACAATTCTTAACTTTTTGTTTCCTTATGATTTGTTTAATTAGGTGTTTACCATAAATTCAAACCACAAAAGCGACAATTAACATTCGTTTTAATTAGGGAGAGGCACAAAAGATATACTTGAATTTGAAACGCTGTATACGCCAACAGTACAGAAATTGTTACTTAATTCTATTGTCAGAAAACTTTTTAAAAAAAAAAAAATATTTGTTAGGTGAAGTACCTACCGCGTGACGCAAAACAAAAATCTACTGTACCATAATAGTCGTTATTTTTATGTAATACACATAGCATTTCATTATGTGACATTAAATTTTATGGCGGAAAATTATGTTTTTGTTTTTCATATTTTGATGATAATATTTGAAATGTTTGGGTATGTATACATGTTGTATGCCGCATTAATTTCCAATTTATATTGAACGAATCTATACGGTTAACTTATTAAAGCGAATAAATATTTCTTTTAGATAATTTTGTGAAAAACGTGCGATATCGTATATGGCCTTGTTTTTTGGATGCAAACTATATCTATATAATTCCTGGACTCAACTCCTGGCAAAATTTTACATTTCAGTTTTGAAACCGTATCGATTTATCTTTGTTAATATTATGTATATGTTTTTCGGATATTCTCATCAATAATTCTGATTTTACAAAAAACTTGATACAATTTTGAAAAATGTATCTCATTATCAAATGTATTCATTATCGATTTTATTGGTTTCATCATTTTTTAAAAACGACTTAACATGTAGAAGATCAAGTTTTGATTCTGATCGACACATAAGTATAACATAAATAGCTTGTATTAAAAAACTCAACTTTGTAGAATGTTCACATAAAATATTAGTTATAAACTAAAATAAATTATGTACAATATTGATAACAAAATATTGGTATTATGTACAAGTAAAGTGGTGTGTACCAGGAAATTAAACTGTGTCCGAACCGGTAGAATCTTGGAATTCTAAGTTAGTGAAAGCATAAATAATTAACCTAATTTAGTGCTGGCTTGAAATTATATCATTGTTAAATAAAAGATCATATAGGCGAATTCGGGGACAGCAAAAGAGTGGCTCTTCAGTTAATGGAACGCTACCGCGTTTGTTACGTGATTTTACAGGACAAGAATCACGAGAATATGATTGAAATCAACCAGGTGGTCGTGGTTGGTAGTAGCGGTTAATGGAAATTTAGAGATAACTTTAGGTGAATTGCTTAATCAGCACGAGATTTCCGGAAATAAGAACATTGAACCTGAAGCAGTAGGCGAATGCGGAATTGTGGAACTTGGTTTACTAAATATTAATTTACCAGGGAGTATAGCCCATCCTAGGAAGGATACAATTTATATATAATGGTGATTTGACCATTTCATATTTGATTAGCCGTTATTATTTAGCCAAGTAGGAGTAGCTCGAAGTTAGAGGCTTTTAAGGATTATTGTACCATAAATAGACCTTAAACCAAAGAGTAAGGGCTTTTAAGGATAATTTTTCATGTGTTCGGACATCACACAAAAAACCTTACAGAACGACAAATAGCGGGAGCTGTGTTTTTCTTCAAAAAACAAACGTTGGGGTGGGCTGTGTCGTTAATATAAATTATCTCCCACTTTTACGCATAAATATATGAGGGATTCTCTCCTTACAGTGTTCTTAACTATTGCATCGCTATTTTGCAGATTTTAATTTCAATTAAAATTTATGTGAAGGTTAATTATTTTAATTTAAAATAAATTAATCACCACTGTTTCTTTATGCAAAAATTGACTTCAGAATTGCCCGGATTGGATGAGGTTCGCGGCGCAGCTTACAACACCGCCTGATGATGTCATTGCAAAAATATTATGCGTGAGGCATGAAGCCTAATGACCAACCTAAGGAATCATACATTTAGTTAAAGGTATTAATCGCGCGAAACCCCCCATAACCAAACTCACCAACAGCATGAGCTTGAGCAATACTAATAAGACAGCATACCGATTAAACAATTTTAAAATTATTGTTTTATTATGTATCAATGTTTATGTTAGCCGCCCCGGTGGCACAGTTGTTAGCAAACTTGCTTTAAGCTCCGGAGGTCCCGGGTTCGATTCCCGGCGGGTGATGAAAAAATCACGGCTGGTTAATGTAAGGATCAATGAATTAATCACTCATTATCTGATGTAAAAAATGATTACGAAACTTCACTATGAAGCGGCCAAATCCCTCTATGGGATGTAGCGCCAGCGAAAGAAAAAAAAAATAATCGATGAGTAAAACCAGAGCCTTCTAGAGTATAGAGCCACAATCATTATGACGTATTTTTTTTAAGCTTTTTTAGTGGTATAACTTTTCACTGATTTCCATAGGAATCCATAGTAAAAATGGTGTTTTTTAGCTTCAAGTTTTTCAATGAAAAAAGCAAAAATGTTACAAAATGTTTATACAAAAGTGTTCTACATATCTTTAGCAGCAATATACAAGAAGGGTATATTGGTATTAAGTAAATATTAGTTGCAGAAATATTAAAATTAAATTATTTCTAAAATATATTTTTCGAACTTTCATTTTGAAAAATACATCAAAGTTGGCTCTGACAAATTAAAAAAATACTTGCTAAATATATCTTTAGTTTTACTAGTGTACGTTAGATGTCTCAGATTTATACAGAAAAATACGAAAAAAATTGTTTAATCACAAAATTATGACACGTTCATAATATTTTGTGAATTTATTTTGCTTTTCCTGCAATTTTTGAACTTGAAATTTTCCCAGGTGGCAATATTTGGTACGATTTTTCAAAATGTTTACTGCCATCTATGTAATGTATATTGACTTAATGCACACGATTTGTAGTAAGCTTTTCGTTTTAATTTGACCAAAAAGCTGTTGTTATGAACTTTTTTTTATATTTTGGTTTAAATAAATCAATTATTACAAGAAAATGAAAACGATTTACTTAAACGACATTTATATATGTTGAAATTCAAACATTTATGAAAATATTTCAGAAATCATAATTAAGAATTTGTAACGTTTTCATTGACAAATTTGTCTTAAGAAAAAAAGTGATTTCCCATATGTTTTATGTGTTTTACTATGGAAATTTTGATTTTTTCGTCGTTTCTAATTCCCTTAAAAAAGCTTCGTTTTTTAGATTATGGCTTGTATAATCAAGGTTGCTTTGGTAAAACTCACAACCAAAGGCAACATTTCGTGTCAATTTGGTGAATATGCGGTGTAAGACGTGATCACGTCAAAAAATATAAATTGAAAAATAAAACTGAAATACCGCGAGCATACTATCGAACCCCAAACCTCACCCGCTCTAGTCCAATTATTAAATAATAAATTAGTAAATTTTACTACTAAGCCACGATCCAACCTAAGAAAATGTATTTAATTTTACAATAAATGTTATATTGTTTCAAACATAGCATGCTATGAATTTATGACAGGAAAAAAAAATTTTACAGAAAAATTCTCATAGCTTACTACAAATCATAATATAAAAGTTTTTAAATAATTTATAGTAGTGTTAGCATACATTTAGGCGCATTATAGACGTGTACCACGTATTTTCTTGTGTAATTACTGTAATAACTATGAAGTGGAATATTTTTAATTTAAAGTAAAATATTTGGTCATTACATGAATACTAAAAAATAATAAAATACAAAAAAATAAAATTGGCTGAGAATCGAACTGCAGACCTTTACTGTTCTATCCCAGCGCTTCACCTCTACGCTACAAACAATATAACAACTCGCATTTTATATGCATTGTTAAATTGTTCTATTATTTCAAAGCGTTCTGCAGTGTCCCTAGCTAAATATATTAATACTTTGTTTCAGAGGCTAAATTTTTATTTTAGTTTATACAAAATTTAGTATAATATAACTTAGTTATTTGGCAAACGGTGGCAGCATGAGGTCAATCGGATCTTTTCCAATTTCCCCCAATCTTTCCACGTCTACATGGGAAAATATTGTTACCAGTTCAATTCAAAATGGAATTTTTCCAATTGTTTAGGCACTATTGACGGAAAACACGTAACCGGAACCGACTGTAAATTTCATTCCGATATTCTTTTGATGCGCGTACAAATTGGATTGTTTTGTTATGTGCCTAATAAGATAGTCGTTTACCAAATATCTGATGCACTCATAACTAGTTTTAGGTTCATTCAACTTTCGTGGTAATTGTTTGGCACCTCAAAATATTATAGCGTTGATATTTAGCCTTATGTTTTGTTTTTTTTCTAAATTATAGATTTGCATTTACGGTTGTCGTTTTTATATTCATAACAGCCCCAGAAAATATAGATGCTGTGGAAACACAAGGTTCGTTTGTTTATTCTACCAATTCCGGTGATCGGATTCGCTTTTATCGATTATCTCTTTTATTAAGGGCATCCGCAAGCATATGTTCACTATGAATAGCCTTTGATGGCTCAGTCTAAGAAGATTTGTATGGCTCTCTCAATGCATCTCTACCTATCAGTCTGTTATTGTTAAATCGCTTAATGGATTTTCATCAATTAGCATTTGTCTTCAGCAAAACCTATAGTATTTGTCGATGGAATTTGTTCATCGACCAAATCACAATCACCTTCCTCGTCAGTGGTTTCTAATTGGATGGTAAAAAGTCATAAGTTTTTCGATTTCCTTATCAGTCATTTCTGAAATTTTGGCAGCTTGTCGAAGAGCTAAAACATCTAAATAAAACACAGATGTATCAAACACGTACAAACAGACAATACAATATTTACCCGAAATTTTACTAAAAATTTCTTCAGAAAAATTTATGAATATGTATGATGATTCTTACTCTGATGCTTCGATTTCAATTTGTGGTTTCAATAGTTTGCGTAATGATAGGTGTAATAAAATTGGTGGTGGATTGTGTATTTACTTTCGTCCGTATTTCAATTGTAAAATTATATATAAATCGGTTTCTGTGGAGTCAAATTTAGAGATTATGGCTTGTTAATTATTCCAATTGCTCATTCTTACTGATCATTGTTTATAAACCGCCGAAATGTAGCAATTTGGAAGAACTGACCGAGGTTCTTATGAATTGTAGTGTGCACTATGAGAAGGTTCTACTTTGTGGTGACTTGAATATTAATTTAATCGATAATTATAAGTTTAGTAGGAAATTGATTAGAATATTTCATTCTTTTAATTTACAAATTGTTAATTCTGACCCTACACGTACTACAGTTAATGGCGATGGAAGTTCTTCTAGATATTGTCGCTACAAATTATGCAGCTAGTGTTGCAATGTTTAAACAGTTTGATTTTTCAGTTTATTCGGATCATGACATGTTAGCTTTTACATTTGATACAGTTGAAGTTTCGGAACCTATAAAATCGTTTACTTTTAGGAATTTTAAACTTATTGATCGTGATCGTATGAATTCCTATGTTGATAGTTTGTATTGGGATCAAATTTTTACGGTACCTGATGTCAATTCTAAGTTAAAAATATTAAATACATTAATTTTAGATGCTTTTGATAAAACTGTTCCACTAACTCACCACACTATTAAATGTAATTCTGATCCACCCTGGGTTAATGGTATTATTAAGGGAGACATTATTGAGCGTGATCTGGCTTTGCATAACTGGAAACGTAAATGAACTGTCGAATTACGTTTAATTTTTAAGAATATTCGAAATCTTACTACTAAATTAATTCGTCAAGCTAAATTGAAATACTATAATATGAACTTAAATCCTAACATTAATAAAGGGGCGGGGTTCTGGAAAATCTGTAAAAATGTAGGAATTTGTGGCAGTAAAAATCAATCTGAAATCACACCTAATCCTAATGAGTTTAATGGTTATATTTCAAATGCATGTTCGCAAACAAACATTTCATGTAATAATGAAAAATTGGTCATTAACAATTTACCTAATGATGTGGGGTTTTCATTTTGTAATATTGACTTTTCAGAATTAGTAACCGCTATAAGGAAAATTAAGTCGAATTCCATTGGTCTTGATGGCATTAACCTTCGGTTTTTGAAATTAATTCTTCCTTTAATATTTCCCTATTTAGTTGAACTTTTTAATGCTATTCTGACTACATCTGTCTTTTCGGACTCTTGGAAAATTTCCAAGGTTTTATCGGTGCCAAAAGTTAATTCTCCTAAAGGTATTGATGACTTTAGACCTATAAGTATTTCCTCATGTTTGGCCAAATGTTTTGACCATGTGCTGAAAGATCAACTTATGAAGTATCTTGTTGCAGGGTCTTTTATTTGTGAATTTCAATCCGGTTTTAAACCTTTTCATAGTACTTCTACAGCTTTAACACACATCTGCAATGAAATTCGAATGAATTGCGATTCTAAGAATGTGACAGTTTTAGTTCTCTTAGATTTTAGTAAAGCATTTGACAGAATTAACCATGATTTATTAATTGGAAGGTTGTTTAATGAATTCAAATTATCCCGAAGTGCTATTAAACTGATTAATTCATACTTAAGGGGCCGTACACAATATGTCGATGGAGTATATGTCAATGGAGTGTTTTCTAATTATTCTGATCTAAAATGTGGTGTTCCCCAAGGCTCAGTTCTTGGACCGCTTCTGTTTTCTTTATATATTAATAGTTTACCACGAGTACTTAGTACATCGTCATATCATTTGTTTGCTGATGACTTACAAATATATTGTGGTGGTTCCATCCATCAGAAGAATGAAATTATAAATAAATTAAATAGTGATCTTTCAGCTATATCAGATTGGTCCAAGGAGAACTGTCTTGCACTGAATGGGTCTACATCGCAAGCTATTGTTATCTATAAGTACGCAATTCCGACTGAAAGCTTCCCCAATTTATATTTGAACGGTAACATTATACCATTTTCTAAAACAATAAAAAATTTGGGTTTAATTATGAATCAAAATCTTACGTGGGATGATCAAGTTGCTCGAATAAGTGGAAATATTTATGGTATTTTGCGTAAACTTTGGAGATTTTCTGCGTTTACTAATATACAATTTAGAAAAACAATGTTCTTTGCATTTTTACTGCCACATTTTTTTGTATGCTGCTGAAGCTCAATATAAATACTCCCAAGCTTGTAGGTATTTGATTCAGCTGTTGTATAATTCTTGTATTCGATATGTATTTAAACTGAAAAAATTTGATCATGTTTCTGTTTATCATAACAAGCTTTTACCTATTAACATTAATGAATATTTAAGTTTTAGACTTTGTGTTTTTATTTTCCGTATTTTATTTAGAAAATCACCGACTTATTTAACAAAATACACTATGGAGTTTCGTCGTGGAATAATCACATTTTGATTCCAAAGAATTCGTGTGTTCAGCTTCATGATAGTCTTTTTGTCAGTGGTATGTGCACTTATAATAGTATAAATTTATGTATTAGAGATTCTTGCTCAATTGATAGGTTTAAGAGATTGCTCATCGAAGTGGTATCTGGAAATAGTTAAATACATTATGTTTATTTTATTATTAATATTTTTTTTGGTATTTGCACAACAACAACAACATTTATAAACAAAACAAAATATTTATGAAATTAATTTCTAATTTATTATATTTTTTAATTTTTTATCCTTTTTTTTTCTTCTTAATTATACATTATATATTTTAATTTTGTAGTTTTTACACCATTTTTTTTTAATGTTTAAGCTTCTATTTTATTGTTTATGGTACATACAATTGATTAAATGAGATTTCATCTCAAATTGTATTTTGTTGATTTTGATAAATAAATAAATAAAAAAATATAAATGCAAATTTTCATTATAATGCACAGGTCCACCTACAGGCGGGTATTCCAAAATGCATCGTCACAGTCCCCCGAAATAATTTTTTACTAAACCAATACCAAAATCTGAGATAATAAAGCCAAAACTACTTACCAATAATTTTTTCAACCTTCTAAATCTTCATAAAATATTTTTTATGATTATTTAAAATATGCAAACTAAAACAAAACAATTTTTATCTCCTTCTATCAAAACTTTGACTTCAACCCGTAGTTGTTGAACAAATGTGCATATTAAAACAACAAAAACCGAACCATTATGATGAGAGCAAAACGTAAAGTCCGCGGATAGATGCATTACAGGGTTAAACATAATAAGATAAATTCTTAAATTATATGGATCCTATACTAGAGATAAATCTAATAAGGATTTTATATGGCCAGTTAGGCACTAATAATATCAAGAGACCATGAGTCCCATCAGACTCATATGATGGATATAAAACCATTTTTTAAAAATATTTCTAAATTGGTTCCATATAATTTAATGTATAAGAAAATGGTTTTATCCCCAAGATATGGGTCTGATGGTGCTCATGGTCTCTTGATATTGTTATTGCCTAGCCGGCCATATAAAATTTTTATTAGATTTATCTCTAGTATTGGCCCCGAGCATTCAATTTAAGAATTTACAAAATTTAAACTTATTCAGAAAAATTCAAAAAAATTATTTTTTAATAAACTTTATTTTCTAAATTCTTATGAAAAACGTTTTCTTAGATTTAGATTTTTTCTAATCGCTTAGATTTAAAATTAAAACAATAGTATATTGTGTAACGTGTAGGAAAAACGATATATTCCCGGACGAGTATGGAAGTTGCTGGGACGAGGCGTCAGCCGAGTTCCAGCAACCATAAGAGTCCGGGAATTATAGTTTTTCCACGAGTTGCACATACGATTTTTTCTCTAATCGGCAGTATATCAGATTATCCATTTTATTCATTATATTCTTTAAAATATGCAAAATTTTCCAATTTATATTTTCAATAGATTTCACTATCAAAGTTACCTTAGAATTATAACAATCGCGTGCGATTATACATTATATCATGTATTTCTTAAAAACAGATGATAATCAGTACTAGAAAGTATTCTCTGCCTAGGCAAGGAATACTTTCCAGTACTGTTTTTAGTAAGTTGCCTAGCAACGATGTAGTGTCGGGGAATACTTCGTTTTGCTGACAGATAACAAACCAGAAAACTGACGAATTTTATCCGATTTGAGAAAAAAATATTTCTCTTGGGGATAGTGCTACATTTTATTAATTTGGCCTTAAATCGACCATACCAAACCGTAAACCAAAATTCGCTGTTTTATATTTTAATCTGCACAAAAATAGTAACAAATATTTATAAAAATTGATGTAATTATTGTTACATTTTTGCCTTGTTAATCAAAGTTCGAATCACTGGATTGTGAATAAAGACAAATCAGTGCATTTGCGAACAAGCCACTTCAATTAATCATCAACGAATTTATTTATATAACACCAAAAATTATGCAACACAATTTATTAACGATAATTCACAAAATAATGTTTGATTATTTTTGCACAATTCCACTGTTCACTTATAACTTTTATTTCGCATTAAAACACTTTTTAAACCCCTTTTTAATCTTCACTTTATTGTTTGTTACCAAATACTAATGTTTTAATTCGAATTCGTTTGCTCCTTATATACTCAAACCAAAACATCTCGAAATTTCATGATTGTACTGGTAAGAACAGTTTAGAAACATTTAGAACAGTTTTATCATGGAAAATTCCATTTTAGTACAGTAAAACTTTCCGCTATCAATTAACTTATTTTATTCTATCCTAGGTGTCACCGTAACATTATAAATATATTAATACGGGGACACCTAGGGAAGAATAGAATAAGTTATTAAATATCACAAAGTTTACGGTAGGTACTAAAATGGAAAAGTCATGAAATTTCTAGAAATTTTGGTTTGAGATTTGAGTATATAAGTAGCGAACGAGTTCGAATCGGATCATTAGTATTTGGTAAGTGTTAGAGTGAAGATTAAAAAGGAATTAAAAAGTGATTTAAAAGGTGTTTTAGTACGATTTGACAGTTATAAGTGAACAGCTGTGCGAAAATGATATAATAAGCGATTTTGTGAATTTTTGTTAATAAATTGTGTTGTATTAATTTTTGATTTATTTGTGTTTTCTTTTATTCACAATCCAGTAATACGATCCTTAATTTACAAGGCAAAAACATAACAATTACTATACTATATACGGCGGTTGTCATGTGAAGGGCCATGTTTGTACAAAAATCAAGGCAGTCCTGATTTGTTTTAAATTTTTTTTCCTGTAAACAGAAAAATTTTACTGTTTGATTATATAAGCGGTGAAAATGGTGGCTTTCTTTTCTCATCCTACTTGAAAGAGAGATTTTCTTCTACGATGTTTCAATCATTAATTCCAAACATATTGAGGAAGCAAATTATCGAATAATATATTCAATTCGAGTGAATTTTAGTTCATAAATATTTAAGTCAAAATGACCGAATTTATTAGTCCGTCTGGGAAGTTAAAAGAAGTAATCTTCTATTAGTTCAAGAGGGTGTCTGAAATATGTACATGTATTGAAATTTTTTATTTTAGTTTGCTGTGTATAAAGAAATTAAATCGAAATAAATAACGCCCATTTTACGTTTTTTTTTCTAGTTTAATAATACCCAATACCTCGTTATATGGCCTGGATCGCTTCCTCAAAATCACGGCCGTAAATCGAAATGCCGTAAAGCGAATTATTTTTTTTTTTCAAATACAAAATCCATTACAAAAGAAAAAAATAACAAAATTCATTTTTTTAGTCATAATTAGAAAAATCCGTTATAGCGAATCGCCTTACAACGAGGCGCCTTATAACGAGGTATAGGCGTATTTAACCAACAACAATGCCATGAATCCAATACCATTTTGATGCTCATGAATACACGGTGTGTACGTGATATTCAAAATCTAATAATATTTTTTAGTTATTGTGTTTAGCACTAGACTCATGGAATTTTCGCTAAATTTTTAAAGTTCTAAATATTATCGATACTGTCATGTATGTAGATATATAGTAACAGTTTTCGTATTTATTAACCTCACTATAATATTTGTTTGTAATGTAACAACGTTTATATGTAGTGATCAAAATCCATCACAATAAACATTGCTACAAATTATCCAAGACAACAAAGCAAATTCTTGTATTTCTTAATTTTGTTTTTTTTGTATTTTGAGGAAAAATGCCTGCCACTGGTAAATTATACCAAAAGGCTTTTCCTGTTTTTTAAGTTGTATCTTGGATTTAAATAAAATAAATAAATAAATAAATAAAATAAAATAAATTCGAAATTCATAATGGATTTTTGACATGATTTTGAACTGATTTTCAAGCCGAAAAGGTCGAAAGGCCGAATGGGTCGAAAGGTCGAATGTGTTGATGGGCCGATTCTGTCTAAACCCAGAATGTGCCAAAATGTATAATGTGTCAAAAGGCCGAATGTGTCAAAAGGCCGAATGTGTCAAAAGGCCCAATGTGTCGAAGAGAATTTGATTTGTCAATAGGTAGTTACAAACGATTTTATACGGGGGATTCGAGCAAAAAAATTCAAAACTAAAATAAATTAATTTCATCCAATTAATACGCGAATTAGCCAATTATGGCGTAGTTAATTATTGGCATAGCAGGTTTTTTCCTTTGCTTTGAAAATAAATCTCAAAATTCCTAGTTATAAATTAAAGTGATCAAATTTTTATTTTTTTTTTATTTATTTAATTTCTTTTATTATTTAGAGAACTTATCTTCTCACACAACTGTGAATGGCTTCATAAGATAATCCCATTGCACTAAGGGAACTGTTCTATACCCAAATTAGTACACTTTTGTCTTAATTTGATAATATCGGAAATATATATTTTTATTATTACATAAACATCGAGCATTAATAAATGTGGATACTGCCTCGGATAGATTCCCTTGGACAACAAATAAAAGACTAGACGCCTCTACAATCTGAAATATTGAAATATAATGTTCAATTTCGGTTTATTTCATGAGGAAATATTCCTGGTTGATGATAAACCAGTCGGTTCTCAATTTTACCTTCAGCATAGTACTGCTCCCATATATAAGAAGAGTCATTGATACAAAATTGTAACACAAAATTTTTGAATATAATTATTTGTCTGGGCCAGTACAGGATTTCATTTAAACTTGCGGAGGTTTAAGTTAAAGTAGAAGATATTCACGATCTAACAAGACCAACAATTTGTAGCAGGGTGCGAAGAAAACCGAGTAGGATAAGATTCTAGGTGATGTTAACAACCAGGGTTGGTATGTTTTAAACTCTTTGTTTTAAACACTGTTTTAAACACTGTTTAAAACACCATGTTTTTTTTCTTTTAAACAGTTGTTTAAAACAAAAATTGAAATGTGGGTTTTTCTTTCTGTTACATACTTCAAACCCAACTAAATGTCTATGCAAGCTGTATACACTCGCAATACAGATTTATAAATAAAGTTAAACTGGTGTTTTCGTATTAGTGATGTCGGATGTCGCCCTGTACATACACGATATGAAATAAACCAAAAAGTATAACAATATTTTACATGGATATATATCAAAAATATAGGAAACAACATTGTTTTACATTCATTGGCAACTGCTACTAAACAATAAACATGCACTAGTACTAAAGCATTTGAGTTGACTTTGATGCAAGCCCTGTTACTCGCTGATTTAAAAAATTATATACTGGTACATATTGTGTTTGGCCGTTTTATATACAACATTTGAAAAGGAAAAAAACTATTTTTTTTTCGCTAAATACTCAAGTATTGGTGCACATTTAGCAAAAGTTGGCAATAAACAACCTTTGGTTGTAGTGATTTTACGTGTGTTTCACGAAAAAATAAAGTTATGATCTATCCTTGTATTTTAAACGGCTTTACGTACATATATTGCTATCTTTGTTACTTAAGAGCAGGAAACTTAAAATCAAATCGAGAAGGATAGTTATCTTATATCGCAATTTTTCATTTTCTTGATACAGTTATTTTCAAATTGGATGTCATTTTCAAAGAAAACGTTGAGAAAATCAAAAATTTTATTGTTAAAAACGTGAATTGGTATTAGGGAAATTCTAAATTTCTAAATATTGTTTGAGCAGAATGACTGGAAGGAAAAAGGACAACATTTGGGTTTATTTTAATCAACTACCAAAAGCAACGGGTATATATTTATACCATGTTAAACATAACCCTACTATTTTTATTTACATTATAACTACTTTGTAATATTTATTTTTATAAAAATGATTTTATGAAAATAAATAATTCAATCTTGTCACGGATTAAAATTTAAAGTCTAAATCGGTTAATGTTCCTTTTTATTTAGGGCAGAAATGTGCAAAAGTGGTAAGCATTAAATGCAAAAAAGAATGCCAAGGCTTAGTGAAGCTGCATTATTCACAATGCCAATCTAATTCAGTGGTTATTGACCAAGTTGTCTTTGATGACAGTGACAAAGATGATTTGCAAGCAGAATTAGAAGAGGTCGTTTTAAATATACCGCTGCAGTCTACGTCAACTGAACAAATAAAATATAAATGTTCATCCATAGATAAATATGTTTTCAAAACAACTCAACTTCAAAAAGAAGCTTTGGATATACAGTGTGGGCGTTTCATTTTTGCCACAAACTCACCTTTTCGTTTAGCAAATAATACTGAATTCCAAAAGTTCTGCGATATGTTGCGCCCTGGCTATAAACCACCAGATCGACATGCAATTGGGTCCAAAATTTTAAATGAAGTGTATGAAAAGGAACTATTAAATTGCCAACAACAATTGCAAGATGAAATTGTATGCTTATCTATTGATGGTTGGGAGAATATTTTTAATGAACCAATCATTTGCGCTTGCGTTACGAAAGACGACGGTACTGTTTTTTTGGTTGATATACTAGATACTAGTGGAACGCCACATACAGCAGAAAATTTTCTAAAAATGACTAAACGTGTAATTCAAGAAACTACAGAAAAATTCAATTGTCGTATTAGAAGTTTCGTGACAGATAATGCAGCTAATATGGTGAATATGAGGCAGAAACTTGAAATGAATTTAGACGGAGAAACTATTTGTTATGGGTGTTCGGCTCACGCATTAAATCTTTTAGCGAAAGATATAACAAAAGCATTAAATTTCGATAATGTTCAACAGCACGTGATCCAAATTATAAAATATTTTAAAAGACATCATTTACCTAAGGCTTGGTTTCACGAAGCTGGTGGTAAATCTTTAAGCTTGCCGATAGACGTTCGCTGGAATTCTTATTGTGATTCGTTAGAGTCGTATCTGGTAAACTGGCCTGCTCTTGCTAAGGTGTGTGAAGACAGGCGAAATCACACGAATTTTGATAAAGATATTGGTAAGTGTTAATAAATGCATATTTCATAATACAATTTAATTTACTTTATACACATTTAATGTTTCTCAGCAAACAAAGTTATTGATGTAAACATGAAAAGATTGGCAGAGGATATAGTTGCTTTATTGAAGCCAATTACAGTGGCCCTTGACAAAATACAAAGCAATGCCTGCAAATTAGCAGACGCAGTAGAGGTCTGGAAAGGATTGGAGCCACATTTCACTGGAATTGGAACTGTTAAAACATTATATCAAAAGAGATATAATAAAACACTAACAAATGCCCATTTTCCGGCATATCTTTTAAGTCCTAAGTCAAAAAAATCAGTTATTACTGCAGACGAAAGAGAAAAGGCAATGGATTTTATTGAATTACATTTTTCAATAACTTTCATAAATACCACATTTATGAAATTTGTCGCAAAATTAAACCCATTCAGGGACTCACATTTTAAAAATTGTGAGCAGCTCACAGATTTTGAATGGTGGGTGTCAATGCAATCGCTTTATCCGAATATTATTTCGAGTACTAATTTGGATTTGATTGGGCAGCTGCATACTGCTATATCGTCATCAGCTGGTGTAGAAAGGATTTTTTCTAAATTTGGATTAACTCACACTGCTTTAAGAAATAAACTCGGAACTAATAAGGCAGCTAAATTGGTTTTCGTTTCGCAGCAATTAATTAAAATTTAAAATAGATGTATAGGTTACTGCATACATTAAATTTTTTTAATTTTGTTGTATAATCATAATGGAGATATTTTATTTGTTTTTTATTTATCATGGAGATATTTTATTGGTGTTTTTATACCATATACATATGTATAAGTTTGTAACTCATACCATCAATAAAAAAAAAATTAAATACGAAACAAAACAGTTTTTCATTCATCTGAATTGATATGTAGGTAACTTTACCTTTATTTCATTCTAACCAAAAATATTGTTTAAAACAAAAAAAACAGTTTAAAACAATAAAAAACATGTTTTTTGTTTTTTTTATTTAAAACATGTTTTTTACCAACCCTGTTAACAACAAATTTTTAAACCGCTTGCGAAGTCTTATAGAGACTAAACAAAAATTGATAACAAAACATAAATCTTTAAAAAGACAATTATGTAGCAAGAGACAAAAATTTGTCATCTGGTTTGAACAAAATTATTTATATGAAAAAAAATTAAAAAAAAATAATGGAACGGACTCCAAACCTAAATTTCCTCCAGCTCTATGGACGATCCATGATTTATTCAACGAAAACTTACCTCGAACGACAAATCATGTTGAAGCTTGGCATAGACGTTTACAAGTAATAATTGGAAAAAGTCATATTGGTCTGTATATAGTTTGATAGGCGAAATAAAAAAAGAGTATATCATGAGTATGACAAGTGTCGAAAAGATTATGTCTGGACATGCTATGAAAAGAAAAAGATGGCTTGTTAATAAGGAAGATAGATTAAAAGAAATAATGTCTTCAAGGTTGAACATGAACCATGTTGAATTTTTAAAGGGAGTTGCAATCAATATGGATATTGTTTAAGAATTACACAATTTCCTAATGATAAATATTATAATTTATTATTAGTATTTTATGATTAAATAAATATGAAATTATAAAATTAAAAATTAATTGAAAATTAAATAAATATATATGTAAAATTCAGCATTTTCATTTTAAAACAGCAAGAATTTTGGAAATTTGAACTTCATGATTTTTGATTTGTTTTATTTTTGGTGTACGTGTAATAGTTACAAACATATAAAATACCGTTATTTTATTCTTTTGATATAGGATGCATGTTGCCGACAGGATGGTCCCAAAGTTTTGCAAAAATGGTAATAAACGCCATTTGGAGTAAACTTCAAGGCTATTTTATGTATTAAATATCGATTTTAAATTTTTTTTTTGTGTTTATTAGAATAAATATCGAAATTATAAATTCGTATGAAATTTGAATGAAAATTCAATTTCTTCGACCTGAAATATAACGGTAAAATATTAAATGACTTATTAAACTAAATACCCCTGATTTTAAATTTTTTTTTTGCTCAAAATAAAGCTTAACTAATCACATATGACATACTTAAATATAAGGCCCGATTGTATGAACACGGATAGATTAAAAAAAATCCGGCGATACAGATTAATCTTCAACCGACGATTATTTTTTTCGTCGATTGTATAAACACGGATAAAAAAAATTCCATCCTCTGTTTATTGCAGTTTTTATTGCAGTTTATTTTGGAGTGTCAACACTTTTTTGACGTTTCAAATTTAATTTATTGTTTATTTACATTCTTATGTGTGTACTTATTGTACACGGAAGTATTTTTTTATGTTTTTCTGCAATAGAAAAAAAAATTTGAGTTGGGCATTTCAAATTTTACGTTTTTTCGATTCCATTCCGATTTTTTTTGAATAAACGCAACAACAATCAAAATGTTCCGCCGCGCCGAACCAAACAAATAAAATTAAAATTATGTCAAAAAAAATAAACAACATTTTCTATCCACTGTTTTAGGCCCGATTGTATGAACACGGATAGATTAAAAAAAATCCGGCGATACAGATTAATCTTCAACCGACGATTCTTTTTTTCGTCGATTGTATAAACACGGATAGAAAAAATTCCATCCTCTGTTTATTGCAGTTTTTATTGCAGTTTATTTTGGAGTGTCAACACTTTTTTGACGTTTCAAATTTAATTTATTGTTTATTTACATTCTTATGTGTGTACTTATTGTACACGAAAGTATTTTTTTATGTTTTTCTACAATAGGAAAAAAAATTTGAGTTGGGCATTTCAAATTTTACGTTTTTTCGATTCCATTCCGATTTTTTTTTTTGAATAAACGCAACAACAATCAAAATGTTCCGCCGCGCCGAACCAAACCAATAAAATTAAAATTATGTCAAAAAAAATAAACAACATTTTCTATCCTCTGTTTTAGACAATAAAAAGAGAAGATAAAAACAGTGGATAGAAAAGAATCCTTGGATTAATTTTCGTATTTATCGTCGTTCATACAATCCAAGCGACGATTAATCCGCCGATTAATCTTCTATCCGCGTTCATACAATCGGGCCTTAGACAATAAAAAGAGAAGATAAAAACAGTGGATAGAAAAGAATCCTTGGATTAATTTTCGTATTTATCGTCGTTCATACAATCCAAGCGACGATT
This sequence comes from Tipula helvola, assembly GCA_963556165.1. Taxonomy (NCBI): domain Eukaryota; kingdom Metazoa; phylum Arthropoda; class Insecta; order Diptera; family Tipulidae; genus Tipula; species Tipula helvola. The sequence goes on from OY744483.1 coordinate 121,026,446, forward strand.
AATCCGCCGATTAATCTTCTATCCGCGTTCATACAATCGGGCCTAAATGTAGCATTATTTTATGTTTTTAAACTACAACACTAATTCAAATATAGAGCATTCTACTCGCATGGTACAATTTGACATTTTTTCTCCTTTTTAATTTTGATAATTTAGTAAATACTCTTAACGTAATTAAACTATGAACCGAAATTCGCATGTATCTCGATTTTAGTAAGTTTATGATTTCACTTCTTGGAAATTTATGAAAATCTCGAACAAAAACAAAGCAAAATTGACGGAGGGTTAGACGGTTAGAAAAACAAAAATGTATGGTTATTATAAATTTATTTTGAAATATAATGTTCACCAACGATTTTTGAATTTGAAGATGATTTAGTTACAAATTTATTTTTTGCCTTAGGTATAAAACAATGATGACCGTTAGTTCCCTTTATGTTAATTGCGCTTTGTTAATTTGAAACCTAATTATTTGACCTACACAAAGCACATCCAAAGTAAAAAAATGCTTTTAGATTCCAATTAAAACGTAAATGAATTAGTAATTCCATGTAAAGCTTCTGAGTATTTACCCGTTAACAAGCACTCCCAGAGATTTGGGTAAGGTTCAGCTATATACTTAGGTCATATAAGCCAAGGTATGGGGTACATTATCCAGAAAAAGTTTTTTGTATATCTTTTTTTACAATCGATTTCACAGAATTTATCACTGTACACAGTAAAATCACTGAGAAATTTTTTTTTTTTAACTTTACTTAATCTTTTCTGAGAAAAATAGTTCCATTAAATCGAGATATTAAGTTCCAATATTTGACTTTCAAATATTAGAGTTCAGATATTATTTGGGTTTTAACTCAATTTGCTTAGTCCTGAACTTAAATAAAAATTGTTAGTCGTAATAATATAACTTTTAGTATAAATCAAATTTAATTGTGGAAAAGGTTCAATAAACCGAATTCACTTCTGAGAAATGAGTTCCGTTAAATCGATGTGCTAGTATTTTAAATCAATGGTATTAGAATTGTTATAATTTGTTGTATGTAGTGAAAATGGTGTTATAAAAACATAAATTTAGTTGTTAAACAAAAATGTGTTTTCAAAACATTTTTTTAAAGTTTAGAAAATCTATTCATGCATAATGTATACTATTAGTCTGTTTTATTTTCCTAGTTAGTTTAGTTTACCTAGTTTTTAGTGATGTAGCTTCCATGCAAGGTTTCAAAATATAATAATCAAACCAAAAGTTCTATTAATATAAACAAATTGAGAAAAATTTTGCAAGGGTTGGACATCAATCCACATGCTGGAATAAAATGTGACAACAATTTGTTTAAAAAAATTTGTTTTGATCTAAAAATTATTCACAACCATAAAAATAAACAAAAAATCAACGGTTTATTCATAAAACTAAAAATCGAAAACAATTTTCAATCACTTAATAAGAAGAGAAATTTGGTCAAAACAGATTATTCCAGCTTTAGCATTTTCAAATCAACCATTGGTTAAAGCAATGTGTTCAACCTCAATTATTACAGATTCAACATTTTCAGATGAACCGTTGCGTTCACAAATACCAAAAAATCAAGTCGGTGAAGTTAGCCAGAAATATCAGCCCGAATTCTTGGTTCATTACTCGGATAAAATGTAGATATCCCGAAAAAGTGTAAATTTTTGTAAAAAGTGTAGGCTCATCCCGAAAAAATATTATACATAATTAAAATATATCTAACACGAAAAAAAACAAGCTTAAACCAAATGAAAATTAATAAATTTCTTAATAAATATTTGTAATAAAAATAAATAAACTCTTATATGAGTAAAGCCATTCAACATATTCTACAAATTCAATAATGTATATGCTGTGGATAGTGTATTCCATTTACTATATGAAGAGAGAAGGAAGAAGGAAATACTCCCCAGCTTGGTCCAGTTGTTTCGGGCAAGTTATGCTTTTAACTATATTCCGAAACTATGGAGGAAAGTAAATGTGGTCTTTATACCAAAGGGAGGGGGTCGTCTGGACACCCAGCCCAAGGCTTATCGGCCAATTAGCCTAACATCGTTTCTATTGAAGACGATGGAAAAAATCCTGGATAATCAAATAAGAAATGAAATCCTTGTAAATAACCCACTGCATCGGAACCAGTTTGCTTATCAAGCTGGCAAATCCACTGTGATGGCTCTTAGTGGTCTAGTCACGAAGATTGAAAGAGCGGTGGCTTTTAAGGAAATTGCCCTGTGTGCCTTTGTGGACATTGAGGGGGCATTTGACAATACCTCCTATGGTTCAATAGAGAGGGCAGCTACGGAGAAGGGGGTTCCGCCGTCTACAACTAGGTGGATCCGCTCCATGCTGAAATATCGCGATATTACAGCCACACTAGGTGGCGAGTCAGTAACCATCAGGGCCGTAAAGGGCTGTCCCCAAGGAGGTGTACTGTCTCCTCTTTTATGGTCATTGGTTATTGATAGACTGCTGGTCCTCCTGAATAGCCATGGGTTTGATGTCCAGGGCTATGCGGATGACGTGGCTATCGTGATTAGAGGCAGGTTTGATGATATCATCTCTGATCTCATGCAAAATGCACTCAACTTGATATGGCAGTGGTGTAACAACGAAGGACTTAGTGTCAATCCAAACAAAACTGTCATTGTCCCTTTTACGAGGAGGAGAAAGCTCTCGCTTGTAGCTCCCTCGTTAAACGGTACTATTGTTGCCTTTTCCAAAGAGGTTAAATATCTAGGGGTTATCCTGGATAATAAACTGAACTGGGAACAACATATACAAAAAATTCATAATAGAGCCACTAAGGCTTTTTGGGCCTGTCAGAGACTCTATGGACGTACTTGGGGACTACAACCAAAAATGATCTACTGGTCATTTCTAACAATTATTAGGCCTATGATCACTTACGCATCGTTAGTGTGGTGGCCTAAAACTCAACAAAGGACAGCGCAAACTTTATTGAATAAGGTTCAGCGTATGGCCTGCATTGGGGTTACGGGCTCAATGAAAACATGTCCGACCGCAGCAATGGAGACACTCCTAGGACTAACTCCATTGCATCTGCATGTAAAAAAGGATGCTGTTAATATGGCCCTTAAGATGCAGGCGGAGGGTAACATCAAACCAGGCAATATGGTGGGCCATCTGGAGATCCTTAAGGAGTTTCAGACAGATCCCACTATAGGAATGCCTTCCGACTGTATGCCAGCCAAACTGGATTTCCACAAACCCTTTTGTGTTAGATTACCTGACCGGGAGGAGTGGAGTACAGGGGGACCATCCTTTGAGCGAGGGTCATTGGTGTGGTATACAGATGGATCAAAAACGGAAGATGGGGCGGGGGTAGGAATACATGGGAGTGGAGTATCACTCTCGAAGTCCTTGGGTACCAATGCAACCGTCTTTCAAGCAGAAGTGCATGCTATAGAACTTTGTGCTAGGATAGGCATTTCTAAAGGCCTAAACGACGCAAAGGTTTATATCGTATCAGACAGCCAATCGGCCTTAAAGGCTCTTAGGTCTTTTACCATTGAGTCAAGGCTGGTATGGGATTGTCTGAAGGTTATTAAATCGCTGGCAAGCTCAAATAAGGTAACACTTGTTTGGGTGCCAGGGCACACTGGAATTGTGGGAAACGAGGCAGCTGATGTCCTCGCCCGCGAGGGATCTGCCTTTCCATTAATTGGACCAGAGCCCTTCTGCGGCGTCTCTAAGGGGCACCTTAGGGCAGCAGTTAAACGCTGGGAGGATGTGCAAAAGTCCTCTTACTGGCGCGGAATTCCAGGTTTGCGACAGGCGAAGGAATTTATTTCACCTTCGTCGGCCAGGGCCAAGGAATGTCTCGTACTTAGGAAACCTGAGTTGAGGCTGCTTACCGGCTTCCTCACAGGTCACATCCCCTTAAGGTATCACCTTAAGAAAATGGGCCTAAGTCCGACGGATAGATGTCGCTTCTGTGACATGGAAGCGGAATCAGCGGAACATGTTCTGTGCCATTGCCCAGCCATTTTCTGCAAAAGGTTACAACATCTAGGAGGGAGAGTAATGAGCCCGGATGGTATGCACCATATACCGGCCGTCAGTATTGTCAGGTTCATTAAGAGCCTGAATATTGACTGGACGGCTCATTAAGTAGGGTCCATGCACAAAAGATCTTTTAGGTCGCAGTGCGGGGTGGCTTGAACGCCCACATGGCCCTCAACTAATAATAATAATAATAATACTATATGAAGAAACGTTAAGTTATATACAGACAATACTAGATATATTGCTAAATAGTTTTTTATATGGGTCATACTCATGATGCTTGCTAAGAGTTGGCCAGCACCCTAGGTTCAAATCATGGAAATAACCATATGATTTTTCAAAAAATGTAGACACTAAAATGTAGCGCATGTGATATGGAAAAACTTTAAAATATAAACAGATAATACTAGCTCAAACTTAAATTCTGTTTGGGGGTAATATACCACCAGATAGACACCGGGTATACTAGTAATTCATCAATAGGCCAAATTCAACTCAAGGCGATAAGACATATAAATATCACTACACATAATACGCCTTTTCGTACACCGCGTCCAGCTGAAACTTAAATTTTTTGTGGCGATACTAGAGATAAATACCACTAACGGTATACACCACCAGATAGGTCTTGGATATACTAAGTAACCTTCAATAGGCCAATTTCATATCATGGAGCCGCCCTTACAGGCTCCTTGTTCAATTTAGAAAAAAATGGACCAATGATGCCGCCGGCCTAAAATCCACACAAAACAATCACTCGTTGTGGATGCATCGGCTTCTTCACGGTCACGTGTGGATTTTCTGAGCCATAAATGCGACAATTTTGCTTGTTGACATAGCCTCCGAGGTGAAAATGAGCTTCGTCGGAAAATAGGATTTTTCGGTAAAAATGCTCATTTTCTTCCTAGCGTTCCACAGCCCAATTAGCGAACCGAAAACGTTGTGGATGATCATTTTGAACTTTGTACGCCTTCATACCGAGGTTTTTTTGAAAAAATTTTCATCAAAAAACTGCGTGAAATGTTCAATTCTTGAGAACGATGGTGCGTTGATGTTGATGGATGCTCAGGCACATTCTCGATATAACCGGTAGTTGAAATTGCAAACGCTAGATGGACCACCATCTTATATTTTGCCTTAGTCAATCATTTATGGAGAGCTGAAAAACCCCAAATGTGAATGAATAATTTTGTAGTAATTTTTATTACGATTATTTGCGATGCGGCTGTGTTCCTTCTAGAAGTATCTAACACTTACCTACTTGTGTCAAGTAGTTTGACTGGGTGTCCAGTCGTCGCCCATATTCGTGGCATTTTATTTCAACACGTGAGTTTTTTGTCAACACCAAAAAAACAGCTGAGTGTCGAACGTGCTATTATGTACTTTTATTGTTTTTGTTTTTTACGTGAATGTATTGCAAAGGAAAATTTTACGTGCCTATAACTTTGGAATCCGACCACCTAAAGATCTTAGGCATACCATTTTTTTCTTATGTGATCAAGGTCTATAAGTTTGTTTTTGTTTCATAAAAATCGGATAAGTACTTTTCGACTTAATACTTGTTAACAGGTATCAATAGCGGCGAATCCGTTTAACATGGCATATTTCAAAACGGAATATTTCAAAATGGAATATGAAAATATGATATACGGTACACCATGGCATATTTTAGAATGGCATATTTAAAAACCACATATGGTACACTACGGCATAAGGTACACTACGGCATATTTCAAAACGGAATATTTCAAATCGGCATATGGTACGCTACGGCGTATGGTACACTATGGTATATCTCAAAACGGCATATTTAAAAACGGCATATGGTACGCTATGGCATATGGTACACTATGGCATATTTCAAAACGGCATATTTTAAAACGGCATATGGTACCCAAAGATTGCCCAAATCACAGAGCTTTTCCCTGGAAGTGACATAGGCCATTAGTTAGCTTAAGGAGTGTACTCTAATCTAAAATTAGTAAGATTTGATTATGACGATAAAAAGTCTTTTGTGGGTGAATGTGAAAATTGTTGAATTTTTTTTTGAGTTATGCATTTTAGTGGTTTGCTGTACTGAAGATTGCCCAATTCACAGAGTTTTTCCCGGGATGTGACATAGGCCATTAATTAGCTTAACGAAGTATTTTAATAAATAAATATTTAAATTTTAATAACACTACCACTATAGCATATAATAATGTAATGGTATAGCATATAATAATGTAATGGTATAATGGCATTTTCTAAAACTTAGCTATTTCTTAGCCGAGTATGATGAAATTTGGCAAGTGCAATGAAAAAGGAATAATAAACCGGATTTTAGACGAAGTTCTGTAATATGGCCAATTAGGGAGGAGTTTACCAATTAATTAACCGAATATGATAAAATACAACATATATGTTAGAAATGGTCTTCGAAAAAGAATTTTAGATGAATTTCTAGAACATGGCCAATCATGATGGAACTTGGATATTTCTTAAACGATTATGATGAAATTCGACAAGTGTGATGGAAATGGGATCCTAAAATGAGTTTTAGTAGAAGTTCTGGAATATGGTTAATTTTGATAGAATTTGTCTATTTATTGGCCGATTATGATGAAATTCGGAAGGAGTGATGGAAATGGGATTGTTAAATAGTTTCTAGATAAAGTTCTGAGATATGGCAATTTTTATGCAACTTGGCTGTTTCATAACTGATTATGATGAAATTCGACAAATATGATGGAAATAGGATTCTAAAATGAATTTTAGATAAAGTTCTGGAATAAGGCCAATTCGAATGAAAATCGGCTATTTCTTAACCGATTATGATCGGTCCTCAACAGTGCGATGGAAATGGGATTTTAAAATGGTTTTAATCATCAACTTATAAAGTTACCCTATACTTACTAAAATTACCCTTTACCTATTGGAATTTTATTTCGCTTAATATAATTTTCCTTCACTAGTATGAACTCGTTTATAAGACGAAAATAGGGTTCTAAAATGGTTTTTAGATAAAACCACAGATAATTTTCTTCTTAATTCTCTGTGATAAAACTCTAGAATGTTGTCAATTAGGATGAAACTTGGCTATTTTTAACCGATTATTATGAAATTCGACAAATGCGATGGAAATGTGATCTTAAAATAATTTGTAGATGAAGTTCTGCAATAAGATAAATTAATCTGGAATTTGGCGATTTTTTAACCGATTATGCTGAAATCCATTCTCTTAATAGAATTTTCCTTTACTTAACGGATTTTCCATTAAACATTTACCTAACAGAATTATCCTTCTATTAGGTAGTAGAACTATCCTTTATTTACTTAAATTTTCCTTCACCTTTGCGATTAATATGAAATTCGACAAGTGCGATGGAAATGGGATTACAACTACAAAATGTTGCAATTACAAAATGTTGCAACTACAAAATGTTGCAATTACAAAATCTTGCATTACAAAATAGTGCAATTATTTTGCTGTTTAGTAGGTATCATTAATAGAGCGGCATGTTCGCTGATCCCGGCTCCTACGTCCCCAGAAGCTCAAATCTAAAGCCCCTCGAAGGGCTAAGCGGGGGGATGGCAGTGACTTCCCGCGTGCCCGTGAGAGTTACCGTAGCCGTTAGCCTCTACAATTCTAAGTTAAGTTAGTCGATGTCATTTTTCTTCAATTTATTTTCCTCAGAATAGAGAAAAAAAATGTACGGGAAACTGTTATGCAAGATTTTGTATTGCAATATTTTATAATTGCAACATTTTGTAATTGCAATAGTAATGCAAAATTTTGTATGCGAAATTTTGTAATGCAATATTTTGTAATGCAAGATTACATACCCAACCCAGTTTTTTTATGTCCCTTATTTTAAGTTAATTTTTCACATGAGCAGGCATTTATGTACATTAAGATGGTTCAGATTCAATTAATAAAAAACAAATTTTAACCCTTAAGGGACACACTATCAAAAAGTTACGTAAGAGACACACTGGGTGATTTTTACCCAGCGATATTTTGAAAGCTTATATCTCGTGATCAAATTGATCAAATTCAATCAATTTTTTTTTAATTGATAGAAAATTTTCTCAAGAAAATAAAAACATAATTATGTTGCGAAAAAATAATTAGGTGCAAAAATATTTACAAAAAACTAACGGGATTTTTTTTAAAAATCGTCTTTTTTTTAAATGCTTATATTTCTATCAAAAATTAATATTTTGAAACTCTGTAGGTGACCGATGAAAAGCTAAAGAGTTGAACCTTAAGATGGTACTATGGGTTTTTCCATTCATTGCAAAAACTATATTTTTTTTGCAAATCGAAAATAGGAGTTTTTTGAAAACAGCAAAATTGAGGTAAAATCTAAGAGTTGGCTATTTTGAGTGAAAAATAAAACGTTTTTGAAATTAATAATCGATATCCCCCCTAAAAGAGATACAGTGCGCTTATAGAAGCCGAGCAGTGAGCGTTGTAAAAACAGGTATGGGTAAAAATTACCCAGTGAGTCTCTAAGGTCAGAAAAACTTGTTCATTTCAAAAATCCTTTTTTGTTAAATATTGCGTGTTTATGATAAACTTATAGGAGTATAATTTGTGTCTGTTTGATTTGAACTAAAATATGACAGAGAAACCTCACTATAACGTGCATCGACGGGACCAAAAAAGTTGTCCATTGAAGTGAGGTGCTTGAACTGAGGATTTATGATTTTTTTTATAAGAATTTTATTGGGATTCTATTTCTTATCCGATTTAAATGAAATTCAGCATTCCCAATGTAAATGGGATTCTTAAATGATAGTTAGGAAGAAACTTGGCCATTTCTTATCCGATCTTGATGAAATTCTCAAATGGATGAAGTTCTGGAATATGGCCAATTAGGACGGAACTTGACCATTTCTTATCCGATCTTGATGAAATTCATCATGCATGATGGAAATGGGATCCTCAAATGATTTTCAAGTGAAGTTCTGGAATATGGCCTATTTGGAAGGAACTTGGCTATTTCTTATCCGATCTTGATGAAATTCCGCATGTACGATGGAAATGGGATTCTAAAAATATTTTCTTAGCTGATTTTAATGAAATTCAGCATGTATGATGGATAAGCGATTTTAAAACGAGTTTTAGACGAAGTTCTGGAATATGGCCAATTAGGAAGGAACTTGGCAATTTCTTATCCGATTTTGATGAAATTCAGAAAGTAGGGTGGAAATAGGACTCTAAAATTATTTTTAAATGAAGTTCTTGGATATGGCCGACTAGGAAGGAACTTAATATGATTTAATGTATTTGACGACCTGTTTTATAAATAATTTTAGAACCCCATTTCTATAGTACATGCTGAATTTCATTAAAATTGGATAATAAATGGGCAAGTTCCTTCTTAATTGGCCAAATTCCAGAACTTCGTCTAAAAATCATTTGAGAATCCCATTTCCATCGTACATGCTGAATTACATCAAAACCGGATTAAAAAAAGCCAAGTGCCTTCCAAATTGATCATATTTCAGCACTTCATCTAAAACTCGTTTGAGTATTCCATTTCCATCGCACACGCTGAATTTCATTAAGATCGGATAAGAAATGGCCAAGTTCCTTCCTAATTGGCCATATTCCAGAACTTTGCCTGGATGTTTTGAAGCCCTGGTTTCTAAATGAAGTAATTAAATGTGAACGTGTAAATAAATAAATTAATTAATAAAGTAAATGACATTTTTATTCGGTGAAAATTGCAGTGAATATGTTTAAACTGATAAGGAGTGATTTTTTTATTTTAAATTAGTGAAAATATGAACCAAACCATAGTACGAGTCAATAGAAAAATCTAAAACATTAATTAAAGTGCAAAAGTGCAAAATTTCCATACAACATGTTTTTATTTTTGTTATTGTTGTTTTTATTTTAATTGTTCATTATTGTGTGCATTTAGCACATTTTTTCATAATTAATAAGACATAAAGTCAGAGAAGTAAAAACTTTTTCTGTGTGTAAAGTTAATGAAGAGTTAATAAAATGTCTAAGTGCGAAAAGTGCAAAGGAACAGTAGACTCGAGGGAAAGAACCTCATTGAGATGTTTCGGAAAATGCAAGAAATTGTATCATTACACCTGTGTAGATTGGAACTTTGATAAGTACGGCAAGTTGTTTAAGGAATGTCCCTACGTAAGATTTGTCTGTTTAGAGTGCCAAAATTTGGAAGAAGATACTTTTTTTGAAGAGTTCAGCAAAATTAATGATTTCATCACGGAGTTAAAACAACATTTGACGGTAAATCATTTGAAATTAAATCAACAGTTAGGAGAAATAAAAAATCAAGTGGTGGAGATCCAAAAACCAACTGAGCAGCTAACATCTTTTGCAGCAGTAGTCAAAAACAATCCGACTAAGTTAGTTTTGTTACAACCGAAACAACCACAGGAAAATAAGAAAACTAGAGAAGATCTAACAATGAACATTGACCCTAAAAGTATACCACTAATGGGATGTCGAAATATTTCCAACGGTGGAATCATCTTACAATGTGATTCTAATGATGCCAAAGAGAAACTGAAGACACTTGTTACTGAGAAGATGGGAGCTGAATATGAAGTGAAACTACCAACGGAACGAAACCCAAGAGTGAAAATACTTGGAATGACAGAGAAATTAGAAACTAATGAAATTGTGTCCGCGCTAAAACAGCAAAACCCTTTCCTGATAAACAGTGAAATTAAGGTAGTGACTACTTATTGTAGAAGAAATTCTCATAAGATAGATACAATTATTGAAGTTGATTCTGAAAACTTCAAAAAAATTATTCAAGCTGAGAAGTTAAATATACATTTTGACAGATGTCACGTAGTGGAGACAATAGAGATATCAAGATGTTATAATTGTAATGGTTATATTTACATCATAGCAATAAATGTACCGCTAAACTTTGTTGTCCAAAGTGTAGTGGTGATCATCTATTAAAGGAGTGTAAAAGCCAGGAGACAAAGTGTTGCAATTGCATTGCAGTAAATACCAAACTGAACATGAACATTGCTACTAATCACTCGGCTTGGGATAGTTCTTGTACGGTGTACCAACGGAAGATGAAAACATTGAAAAACCAAATCAACTACCAATAGCAATTCATAAAAAAAGACATGCTGTACACTAACATTCGGAGCTTACCCTCGAATTTCTTGGAACTGCAGCAAATGTTTAAAGAATATGAACCAGCGATAGTGTTTCTCAGCGAGACACGAACAACAGAAGATATGTATGACTCAGAATTTTATATTGAGAATTACCAATGCGTACGGTGCGATTCGGATAGTCGCCATACAGGAGGAGTTATTATGTACATAAATAACAATATAAGTTTCAAAATAATATCTAACTGCGAAAGGGACCGCGCTTGGTTTTTAGCGATTCAGATTATAAAAGGATATCATACAACTGGAATATTTGGTGTAGTTTATAGATCATTCCAAACGACAAACGCAATATTTTTAAATAATTTAGAGGAGTGGTTTGAAAATGTTATCAATCAGAATAAACTCAATATTATATTTGGAGACTTTAATATTGATCTAAAACACAACGATTTCTACAGTTTAAAATTAAATCAGTTAATTAAAGATTATAGATTGACACAAATAGTCCAGGAATACACCAGAGTCACGCAAACCAGCAAAAGTTTGTTAGATCTATTAATAACCAATTCAGCTACCGTTCAGTGTGAAGTTATAAAAGAACAACAAATAAGCGATCATTATATGATAAGTGCAAATTTAAGCAGTAAACAATCGGAGTCATTAGATGAATGCAGAATGAAAGAAATTAAATCATGGAAAAATTACTCTGAGGATAAGCTTAACTTCATTTTAAATCACCGGTTGCGGCAATTTAAAAGGCAGAGTGACCTAAATAAGTATGCTGATGGCTTGTTATTGAATCTAAAACAGGCGGTTAATGAATTAATAGAAACAAAAATTAGTCAACATAGAAATACAGTACCTTGGTTCTCAGAAAATTTGAAATTACTGAAGCAAGAAAAAACTCGTAGTTATAGTGTTATGAAAATTATGAATTCAGATGAAACTTGGGAAAGTTACAGGAAAGTTAAAAATTTGTATAAACAATCGTTGAGAAAGGAACAATCTGAATACTTCAGAAAAAAGTTCATTGAAAACCAATACAACCCAAACGAACTGTGGAAAACGCTTAAATCCATCTACAAGTCTAAAAATACGACACAATGGTGTATTCAATTTAACAACAAAACACTCACTGATAAACAAGAGTTAGCAGAAGCGCTAAATGAAGCATTTGTGTCCAGCGTGATAGATATTCACCAGAACATCCCTGAGATAAAGGATTGGAATTTTTCACATGATGACAATAATTTTGAAAAATTTAGCTTTCAAGAAATAACTCGCCAGGAGATATCAAAAATAATATGAAAAATAAAGTCTCAATGTGGAGTTGATGGCATAAACAGAACGGTCATGCTGGATGCGATGAAGAACTACTTATTCTCGGAATATTTTACAGATTTAGTTAATCGAAGTCTAAAGGAAGGAGTAGTACCGGCTTCATGGAAAATATCAACAGTTGTTCCAATTCCAAAAACCACAAAACCAACCACATCTGAAGATCTGCGCCCCATAAATATGCTCCCAATTTACGAAGCAGTACTGGAACGAGTAGTTAAAAAACAGTTGGTTGATCATATTGCTAATAACAATATATTAGTGGATCAACAATCTGGTTTTAGAGAATTGCATTCCTGTGAAACAGCGTTAAATCTTATGTTGGACATATGGAAAACTCAAATAGACGAAAATAAAGTAGTGGTAGCAGTTTTTTTAGATTTCAAACGAGCTTGTGAAACTATAGATAGGAAAATCTTACTCCAAAAATTATGCAAGTACGGTATAGAAGGAAAAGAGCTTGAATGGTTCAATAATTATCTTCAAGGGAGACAACAATATACAAAAGTCGATAATTTTACATCATCGTTTATAGAAAACAATCTCGGAGTACCACAAGGTTCAACACTTGGGCCATTGTTATTTATCTTGTATATAAATGACATAGTAGATGTTATAAAGAACTGTAAAATTAATATGTTTGCGGATGACACAATAATTACTATTTCGGCACCAACTCATCAAGAAGCAGTACAAAAAGTAAACGAAGATCTTGAGAATTTACGGGGATGGTTGATGTTTCATAAATTGTCATTGAACATTTCGAAAACGAAGTATATGTTCTTGTCAATCAAAACCAAGTACGAGGGTATCTCAGATATTGTAATTGCGAACCAAATCATTGAACGAGTTAAAGAATACAAATATCTCGGTGTCGTCATTGATGAAAACTTAAGTTTTAACCAGCATTTGAATTACTTAGCCAAAAAGATGAATAAAAAATTAGGACTTTTCAACATAATTAAAGATAAGCTACCAATGGAGACCAAAATATTATTTTATAAATCAATTGTAGCTCCCCATGTAGATTATTGCTCATCGGTTCTATTTATCATGAATCAGACACAATTAACACGTCTGCAAAAAATACAGATTCGATTTATGAGAAGCATTTTAAACGCGGATAATAGAACACATATTAAAGACATGCTAGAAAAACTAAGCTGGAAATCAATCACCCAGAGAATACACTTTAACGTGCTAAAACTGTTTTATTTACTCGAAAAAGGAGATCTTCCTAAATATTTAAATAGTTTGCTGTCTACCAACAGAGAAGTTCATAATTATAATACCAGGAATACTCATTTTAGATTACCAAGGTACGGTAAATCATTTTCCCAACGATCGCTAGGGTATAATGGTGTGAAGTTATATAATTCTTTCAGCAACTATTGCAATCTTAATGACCTTCAAGAGCTAGAGTACGGCCAGTTTATTCAACTATTACACATATTCATTAATGAAAAAATTAATATTTAGTTATTTAGTAAGATATACAAATGTATTTAATTAATTAATTAATTTAGATAAAAATAGGTTTTAAAAAAATGTCAATAATGATAAATAAATAAATAAATAAAAATAAAATAAATAAAATCATTTAAGAATCCCATTTCCATCGAACATGCTGAATTTCATCAAAATCAGATAAGAAATAGTCAAATTCCTTCCAAATAGGCCATATTCCAGAACTTCACCTGAAAATCATTTGAGGATCCCATTTTCATGGTGCATGCTGAATTTCAATAAGATCGGATAAGAAATGGGCAAGTTCCTTACTAATTGGCCATATTCCAGAACTTTACCTAAAAATCATTTAAGAATCCCATTTCCATCGAACATGCTGAATTTCATCAAGATCGGATAAGAAATTGCCAAGTTCCGTCCTAATTGGCCATATTCCAGAACTTCATCTAAGTATCATTTGAGAATCCCATTTCCATCGTACATGCTGAAATTCATAAAAATCGGATGAGAAATGGCCCAGCTCTTACCTTCTTGGCCATATTTCAGAACTTCATCTAACACTCGTTTTAGAATTCCATTTCCATTGCACATGTTGAATTTCATCAAGATCGGATAAGAAATGGCCAAGTTTCATCCTACTTGGCCATATTTCAGAACTTCATCTAAAAATCATTTGAGAATCCCATTTCCATCGTACATGCTGAATTTCATCAAAATCGGATAAGAAATGGACCATTTCTTTCCTACTTGGCCATATTCCAGAACTTCATCTAAAACTCGTTTAAGGATCCCATTTCCATCGCAAATGCTGAATTTTATCAAAATCGGATAAGAAATGGCCAAGTTTCTTCCTAACTGGCCATAAGTTGAACCCAAACACACAATATTTAACAAAAAGAATTATTTAAATCAGATGTGTTTCTAACGTAAGAGACACACTGGGTGATTTTTACCCATACCTGTTTTTCGGACGTTCATTGCTCAGCTTCAATAAATGCACTTTATCTGGCCTAAGGGGGATATTAGTGGACATTTCAAACTTCCCTAATCCACTGGCCCGATGGTCCAAGGACCACGCGTTTTAAAATGGCGCGCGTTAAAAAAAAGACCTTGGTTAATTTAACCCAGTGTGTCTCTTAAGGGTTAATAATTAATTCTCATACACACTTTTATTTAAAATTATAATTTCACAAGTAAGTTTCTCTTCTTGAGATGTGTTTGAAAAAATATAATAAAAAAAACTAAATTTAATGGATGAGTGCTACAAATCAATAAAACGCTATATTATTTGCGATACCTTTATGGGAAGACATTTCCTCTTTAGGCCGTCGATTTATCATGATATATTTCAGTTTTTTTTTTCTTTTTCTAGATATTTTATTTGGAAATAATTGTTCACCAGATCTCATTTAGTCGATTCGGTTTTTAATAAATATTTGTTCTTTGCCTAATTCATCTATTAACTTATAAAGTGCAACTTGCAATTTTCCAACAACAACTTGGAGCCTCCTATGCCAAGCTTCTAAATTGTTTTGAGTTCGTGGAAAGTTATTCTCAAAAGAGTCAGCAATAGACCAAAAATTGGGACGATATACGCGGTTTATTGTTTTTACCAGCACGATCCGAAAAATAATTTGTATTTATCCATGATGCAATAATTTTTCCATCTTCATCCAAAACATCCTCTAATTTATATATAAAAGAAACATAAAAGTAAACAAGTTTTTAGTGACAAGATTTTGTAAAACAAGATTTTGGAGAAAAGATTTTAGAAACCGTCTTTTGTAAACAGTCTTTTGAAAAACAGTATAACGAGGCCAACCCTAAGCCGTTACGTACCATATGTCGTTTTAAAATATGCCGTTTATAAATATACCATAGTGTACCATATGCCGTAGTGTACCATATGCCGTTTTGACATATGCCATTTTGAAATATGCCGTAGTGTACCTTATGCCGTAGTGTACCATATGCCGTTTTGAAATATGCCGTTTTTCTATATTCCGTAATGAAATATGTCGTATCGACCGGGACCCCAATAGCGGAGATATAAGGCATCTGTCTCGCTCTAGCCGTTTGCTTGAGTTGAGATGCCTAAAAAGTTAAATCCCAAATAGCTACTTAAGCAAAAACAAGAAAATTCAAAATCCCATATAATTTTTCACTTATTGATTCTCAAATCTCAATTCTTTGATTATCTCATTTCAACGAAATATGGACTTACAAAACATTCAAAATAAGCGGTTCATATTGTAAATCGTTTTATGTTTTTATTTCATTAGATTTTTGGTTGGTTTTGTATTACGAGTATGTCATGCGAAACAAAAAAAACAAAAAAAAACAGATGGTAAACATTTTTTATGAATGCAAATTTGAACACTAACCAAAAACTCAATCCATTTGAGTTTTTGGGTCTATTTTTAGACACTTCGGCTGGTATGGCGCTTTGAAATTTTGCGGTGTCATACTCTCTATCTGTTTACTCAATGGTACAACTCACTTTGTTATTGTACATAACCTTCATTATTTTGGTTAAACTGAGAATTAAAATAATAATTAAGCTACAAAAATCACCAATTAATTGAGATACTATTAGAAATTTGAAGATTTACGTTTAATTTTTGTGTCGTACGCAATTTTTATAATTTTTAGTTAATCAAATTAATTTGGGTTATGGTTTAAATTTTATTGGGTTTTTTAAATTAAATAAATGATGTAAAAAAAGAAATTATTCAAATTGTATTGAATTTAACTGTAATATACTATTATACTTTTACAAATGAATTGTATCGAAAAAAGTACAATTGTACCTAAAATTCCATCATTGGTTTGTACAAGTTTAATATGTAACGGATTAAACGCAACATTATTAGCTATGCCAACATTTCCACAACTTTCGATTGGTATATCCGAAGTCATACATATACATACTATTTTAATCATTTTACCAAGTCAAATGTAAACGAAATACTAATAGAATCTAGTACAATAAATAAATTGAAAATCAACAAAACGAGAAAACACTATGGACACATAATTTTCAAACAAAGAGCTTTTTTATAAAACTCTACCTTCATCTTGGTCGTACAAATAGATTTCTATGTTCGAGAGAAGGAAAATTATATAATTTTTCAATTTTCTTGTTTCATCCCGCGCGCACACACACACACACACACACACACACATATCCCATCCATGCACCTCCAAACAAATAAACAGAGCACAAACAAAAAAAAAACTTTGTGTACGTACATATTTTTCATACAAAACAATCGTACTGTGATGAGCGTGAGTAGAACGAAAAATCAGTAAAGAAAATGAATAAAACATAGGAGTACGAAATAAACATGTACATATACTCATACATACATATGGGAAAAGCTTTTTTTCTTTCTTTCGCAAAGCCGATACAACGAAACTTAAAAGATTTTATTTCATTTTTTTTTTGTATTTTTTAGTTGAGAATTTGTTGTGAAAGTGTTTAGTTCGAATTTTAACTTCTTATGCATTAAAAGTTCGTTCTCTTCCTTCATTTTAATTTTAATTTTTTTTTTTGATTTTTTTTTATAATTTTTTAGTTTTAATTAATTTAAATTAAATAAAAATAAATCAAAAATAAATAAATAAATATTATTAACTTTATATAAAACTTGACGAAGCAGTTTATTTATACATAAAGTTTTTGTTTTTTTTTGTTTTAGTTGTTATCTGATATAATTTTTGTTCTATATATGATTTATAAATAAGAAAAGTGAAATTATAAATAAAAATAATGAAATTTACGAAAGAAAATTTATACAAAATCGTAACAAAAGCATAAAAAAATATTACAGAAAAGCTTTTTAGTTTTACAGTTGGTTTTAAAGAAAGTAAAAATAAATAAATAAAAATTGTTAAGTGTTTTTTGTATAATTTGAAAATAAAATTGAGTTGTTGTTTTAAGTTTGTATTATTTGGTTACAAAAAAGTGAAGTTATATTTTAATGTGTGTTAATGTTATATGAATAAAAGAAAGAAAGCGTTAAATAAGTGGTGTAACACAAACACACACACACATATTAATTACAAAGGTAAAACAAACTTAAAACCAAAAAAAGCTTTAATTTTTTGCGTAAAATGTTTTGTGGAATTTTTATGATTTTTTATTTTTTATTATAAAAAATAATTTAAATATTTTGTGTATGTGTGCCTAGCTTCTATTATTATTATTATTTACATATAGATGTGTGTATATGATGTACATACAAATTACAATAAATTAAGTGTTAATATTTTTAAATTAAATAATTTGAGTGAATTTTTTATTTTATTTTATGTACATCAGATTTTTTTTCAAATTTTTTTTTTTTTGTATTTCGATTTGAATTGAATTTTTATTTTTTTTATTTAAATTAATAAAAATATTAGAATAATCTGATTTCCGGTCAGTTTTGTTTTGTTGTTGTGGTTGCCGTTTGTTATCATCATAGACAAAAAAAAATACAGATTTACATACACTAATATGTGATGATATTTTATTCTATTCAATTTCATATGGAATATAGAGCAAAATATAGTGATGCTATATTGTAATTTATATGCTAGTTTTGTTCTATAATTAATTTGGTAAGTAGTTTTTATATAAAAGAACAAAAAAGAAAACTACTAATCCGCCACACCCTTTTGGCCAATATAATTAAAACTATTAATTCTTGTCTAATTTATTACAATTATTATGAACTCTTTTGGCACCAGTTGAATTTTTATTTCTAAATCATAAAATAACCAACTAACCAATTCATTCATTTATTCATTCAAACATGAATATAATGATAATAATAATAATAATAACCGCAACTATAATATGTATACAACAACAGTAAGAAAATATTATAAAGAATAGTAATAATCTTGAAAATTTAATTTTCATTCTTAATAAACAAAACAGAAAATAGAAAATTTATACTTAAGTAAGTTGCATGTTTGTGTGTTGTTGTTGAATTCATGATGAAAACAAATTCTAAAGGGGATAACTTTATAAATGCAAAGTGTGAGTGACTATGAATTGAAAGTTTTATTTTTTTTAAATTTTTATTTAAGGGTTGTATGATGAATGATCATTATGGTGGAATAATGGGTATTGTGAGTTTTGCGTTTATATTTGATTCCTTGAATACATATATAAGTATGTTGAGATTACATTACAGAATATTAAACGTACATTATTTATTGATGTATTTGAATTCTTTTGTAATTCTAAGAAATTTTAATAATAAACTTTTACTTATTTAATCTCATTTTAATTTGTTTCAACTTTTGAGTTTGGTTAGTGCTTAAAAATTATGAGTTGGAAGATTATCGGAACATAAAAAAAAACTATTTTTATTTATTTTATTCTTTATTACACGTTTTACTTGTTCTATTGTAAAATCTTAACTAACTTACAATTCGTTTTATTTTTCATAATTTTTACTTAAATTGCTAATTCAGCTTTTATAATTATTTTTCCTAAAATGCAAAATTGCGTCTTATGATAATTCTATTGTAATTACAGCACGTTGCTATTACATTTGGCTGAGTATCAGGTAGCTTAAAACTAAGAATTGCATATAGTTATGTGATCATGATGTGTATCTTGATCACATAACTATATCATGATTACAAAACTCCCCCCGGGGGTGAAAAATTGGCGTTCTCGTCCTTTGGGTTAATTCCGATTTCCGTTAGGAACTTCGATATTTGTTTCATCTTCGTGGATGAATTTATTGATTCTTCTACATTATTTTTTATTGAATACCTCTACCATACCATTGTAGAACATCAATACCAGTATAGCAATACGTATCCTGATAATGTCCATATCCAGTTTTGTTAACCCATTTGTTTGAGATAGACTTTTCCCAACTGCTTCCTATTTTCTATATTCTCTTGAATGATTTCCTTGACATTAAGATTTGATATTAATTCACGAGTAGCTTGGAGATTGTGGAGCGCGCCTTGAATTTCTGTTGCTTCACTTTTTATTTCGTACGATTGGAATTTCTTGTTGTTAAACGTTATTGTACAGTTCCAAAACGTAATTAAAAAATTTCCTGCTAACGGTCAGTTGTTCGGCCCGCAGTCTGAAGATAATGTTTTGTTTTTTGCGTTGGTGATTATTAGCTTATCTTCGGTGATGAATTGCATTGTTGTCTCCAGTTCTAACGATACATTACAATGACTTCTCGTTCCGGTCACTAATGGCTTGATACAGTTATCTTCAAATTTCTGGATTTGTGAGTGTTTTTGTATGAAACTGTTGTAGTTCGTAGTTGTAAACAATTTCTGGTTTGATCTAATGAGATGTTTTGGGAAGAGAGGGTGAGAGCTCTGGTTTGAGCTTTCCTCTTCCAATTTTGGGATATGTAATATGTACAAGAGAGTTTCGTCGTTAATATCTATTTTTGGGTTGACATATTGAAGTGCTTCATCGGGTAAGGAGATGTTTATACCTTGTTTGACCATTAAACCTTTTATCATTATGATTTCCTTTAATGATTGAATTTTGTTACTTGGCAATTGTGATTTTGTCCTTATTATCGCCTCTTGGATATCCTCTAGAATGCCATTAATTGTCTCGATGTTTATTATTGTTGCTATAACTTCTATTTCTGTGCGGATTTTGTTTATTAATGTTTTGTTTCTCCATATTTTTAGTCGATCCTTCTGTATTTAGGTTTAAACTCTTAAATATATCTTTGGCTTGTCTTTCAATTTCGTAGGGGTTTATTAGAATATTTTGATTAAATATAATCTCGTTAGGCGTGTAGCCAGTGGAAGAATGTACTGATCCGTTATATAAAGCTACTGACAATTCGATAGCCGTTGGAGTACTGGAATTCGGGAATATATCTTTGTTTGTATTGAAAATCTCAATCACCGTTGCATGAGTTTTTTCAACTTGTCCATTTGTTTTTTCAACTTGTCCATTTAGACTGAAATGTCGTCTCGTGGTCCGACATGATAGTATTGGAGATTCCGAATTGTGTGAAATACTTGATTAGGGCGCTAGTTACATCCACCAAGTTTTTTGTATTTATTTGAATCATCTGCGGACGCTTCGAAAATGCGTCTACTATAGATAAAAAATTTGTTTTGTTAATATTAAAAATATCTGTATGTACTCTTTCTAGGGATTTTGACTTTTTATCTTGTTTGCCATATTTGGGAAGAAATAGGAACGTCTAGTTTGACTTTCTACTTCTTTTACCCCTGTATGGCCTCATTCGTGCTCCTTCATGATGATAGAATTTTAACGGTGTCCATTCCTCACATCTTCGATCATTTTTGTGGTGAAAACAAAATGACCGTTTCTTGAAAAGTTCTCCCTGAATACTTCCTGCCTCCGGTCCTAGGATGGCCGATTGTTTACCATTGTGAAATTCTTTTAAATAATTGAGAATATGTTCTTTTTCGAATACCTTTTTTGAAATAATAGTTCTGTTAATATTTTGAAATATTTGTTCGGTGATTATGGTTTCTATCCTGGAAATTTTAAATATGATTTGGTTTCTGTAATAGTTTACAGGAGGTTCTGAGAAATGTATAAAATAATGGTCTGATGTATCTGCCGAATGGACAGTTTCTACCTCACTCCCACTGTTGGACGGGTTTCCCTCCATACTTTCTGGTTCACGTAAAGTGTTTTCCATTCCTTCATTGTGATTGATTTCATTCGTCGTTGGTATGCGGCTGAGCGCGGCTGCTACAACGTTGGCTCTACCTGCCTTATATAAGACATCATAGTCGTAATTTTGTAATTCTAGCCGCCACCTCAACATTTTTGCATTCTTTTGAGAAGTTTTAATGAACGTTAGGGGTTTGTGACCAAAGCAAACTTATTACCGTAAAGGTAGGGTTGATATTTTTTAACAACCCAAATGTTCCGGTTCTGCGATAAGACTGCACCCAGAGCAAAATCTGATGCGTCTGTCGTCAGTATGAAGGGTTTTGAGAAATTTGGATAGTCTAATATCTGATCAGTTGAGATGACTTTTTTGAGGGTTTCAAAAGATTTTATGTAGTCCTGATCTGTTATGTTTATAGGGGTATGTTTTTTTAAATAGTTCGTCATGTTTTTAGCTATTTTGGCGTTCTAGTTAGTGGCCAACTTAATATTTTCTGGATTTTATCCGAATTTGGTTTCACTCCATCTTGAGTAATAATGTGTCCTAGAAATTTGGTTTCTTCTTTCAGAAACTCACACTTATCCAATTGGATTTTTAAATTGAACTTAGATAGTCTTTTGAATACTGTGTAGATTATCGATATGGTTTTTTAAATTTTCTCCTACTACGATAATATCGCATCTAAATACACATGACAAATTTTGCCTATTAGACCATGTAGTACGTTGTTCATGGCCCTTTGTAATGTGGCAGAGCCGTTTTTCAGGCCAAAAGCCATACGGGTAAACTCAAAGTGTCCCTTGCCGGTTGAAAACGCTGTTTGTATTAGTACTTTTCATCCATCGGAATCTGATGGAATCCCGATTTTAGATCTAGTGTCAAAAAGTAAATGGATTTACCTAGGTTGTCAAGGATTTCTTTGATTTGTGGAATTGGAAATTTGTCATTTCTAGTCTTTTCATTTAACTTTCGGTAGTCTATCACCACTAGTACTTTTTGCACACCTGACGCGTCTTTTTTCTTTAGGACGACCCAAATAGGTGATGAGTATATGGACTATTTGAATTTCGTATGATACCGCTATCCAATAGTTCTTGTATCGGTTCTTCTACATCTTTTTTATAACAATGCGGGTACCGATACGTTTTCGTGTAGACTGGGTTATCGTCCGTTGTTATGGCTTTATGTTTGGTTATTGTTGTTGCCGACAACTTTTCATCTTTTTTTTAATAGAATAGTTTGGTTTTGGAAAAGGGTTTCATTCACTACTGTTTTTCCTTTTCACTCAAATGTTCTATTCTAAGCAGATTCTCGATAGTTTTCCTATCAATAGGTTCGTTTTCTGAAATGGGAATCGGATTAATTGTTTCAAAATTATTTACTTTGAGTTTTAATTTTGGGTTTCTCTTTGGTGGTTCGGAATCTCTCGTTAGCACATTAATTGTGATTTTAAAGCTTTCTGCTTTATATAAACCTGGTTGTACCATTGTAACGCGTTTCTCTCAGATTTAAACAAAATAAAAAAAAAAAAATTTAAACGTTATAACTGTTATAACAAAACGAAATTTTAAAATTATTGAAAATTATGAAAATTATATAAAGTAATAAAAAAAAAATTTTTATAAACAAAACAGCATCCGGAATACTAATTTCTGATTTTGAAATCAACCATATTGAAATACCTAAATAATAGAAAGAAAATAAAAAAATAAAAATTAATTTTAAATCAAAATCAAAATTTAAATTAACTAATTAACTACAATACAGAAATACACGTAATTCTCTCGCTTTCGGTAAGGAATCAATTTTTTTATTTGGGCGCCACTTTGCACTAAGGCAAAGAAAATACCGAAAAAAGAAACACGAGTTTACTAATTTTATTTTCCGGCTTCGTTTGAGTTCATGAGCTTAGGGAGTGGTAGTATAGGCGAGCGATTACGTGTAACAACAGAAACAAAATTTATATCTATATCAAAAATAAATAAATTAGAAAAGGAAAAAAACTAATCAAACTATTAGTTACCAAATTCAAGGACAAAAAAAAATAAACTCATAAAAATGAAATACTAAACAAAATAATAATTATCATTTGCGAGGATCGTGACGTAACTCTCTCGTGGCTGGACTTAATGGCTGCTGCAGATATTGCTTATCGAATCATTTATTCGCCATCGCAATGATTCTCCTTGTATATTAAAATTGCCAACAGAATCACCATGCGTTTTCTCTAGTGTCCATTTTGGTTTTTATTCTCGAAATAATTTTCACCAGTCAAGCACCTAAAAAAAAATTTTTTTGGTTTTATTGATTGTCCACCAAATCGAATCACTTAGCACAATATTTATTTTTGTTTATTGTTTTCAAATATTCGCAATCACAAACCAAATAACTTAATTATTCAATGTCAAAAAAATAACCAAATAATATTTATAAATAAAAAAAAATAAATAAGTATACTTATCGTAAATAATTTGCGAAGTGGCCAAAAATAAAAAAAAATAATTAAATCAGCAGGAGCTCTTAAAACCGCTTTTCCTCCGACGATCTGCTTGCCTCGATGTCTCGATCCAAAAAAAAAAAAACAAAAACCTCAATCTTTTTCCCATCATCCAGCAAGATATTTTTTGTTTTATTCTTCTCCTCCCACTGCATTTTATATATCCATACCATCACATTTTAGGAGGGAAACTCGTTCATCATCAAGTATATAAATCTCAAATCTAATACTTAACTAAACAAATTTTTATATAAAACAAAATATACTAATAAAATTATAACAAAAAAAATTATTTAAATCAATCTCCCATTTCCCATTTTTCAGAGCTTTCCAAAATCAAACATAAGTCAACCAACATAAAACCAATTATTCTTCGGTGCAAACATTCTAAACAAAAAAAGAAAAGTTAAACAATGCACCAACATATTGGTTGGTAATCGATCATTAGACGAGAGTGAAAAGTCTTCGTGTTATCATTTTTAAATACCATCATCATAATATTAATAATTAACAAATCTACATTCACGCATTCTTTCTTTCCCCTCTACGGTGATTTCCAAATCATTACCAATATCAAAATACTAACTCTGGTAGAAACACAACGACCAAATTATTTTCCAAGCTTATGATGCTGAAATCAAAATCGTTACACCATTATTTCTTCATTTAATTTTTCGAAACTTGGTACTAGCCAATCACCGTTCTCGGTTGTGCTTAGTGTCATGATATGGTTATAAAAATTATCTTGAGGGTAGTATCTGTTAAATTTAATCACGTAGGTATTTGTTCAGGGATATTGTGTTAATTTTATAATCTAATTTGGCATTCATCTTTGCCATGGATTCTGTACCCAAAATTCCTTAAAAAAATTTATGGAATTTTAATTCGTAATACATCTGTGGCGTTATTCCCTAAGATATTAATTTTGACTTGTTTTTCAATTTTATGGGTTCCTAAAAGGTTCTTTATAATTGTTTTTTTTACTATTGTTTTATCAGTAGGGTTTAATAGGGTAGCAATTTCTGGTTTGATAACGTTTTTATTCGCGCCGGTGCTTATTAGAAGTGTTATAGGGCGCTTATTCACCAGATTTGTTTTTTGGGCGTTTTGTGTAATTTTTTTAAAATTACCAGAAATTAGTTCATTGGAACTAAATTTGCAAAAAAAGGCGTACGCGTCTTCTATGCCTTTCGGGAATACCCAAAGTATGGCTTTCTTAGGCCTGATATAAAGGCAGCCAGTGCATCCTCATCGATGAACGCATCGATTGCGGACCATGGGTCGCTATAAAATTTGGTTTGCCTGAACAGTGATTTAATGTTCAGTACTGTCCCTTTGAACAGAAGAATCTCTTTAATCTCTAAAAAGAATTGGGGGTTCCCAGCCAGACATAAAATGTCTTTTGCTTCCCCTCAATTTTATTCGCTACTGCTTGTATATATAATTCGAATTGTTGGTCTGAAACCAACGGTTGGAACACTAGCAAGGTGTCCTCGGCTGTTTTCAGCCAGGCTACTAGTTTGTTTCTATTCCGTCAAAATTCGGTATAGATTTGATTGGATCTGGGATCCTAAATAGGTCTACTGCCGACAGGCTCCCCAAATTTTTGGGAACTTGCTCTGTTTTTTCCTGAGGTTCATTTTCTATCCTTTGGGATAGAAAGGTTAGTTTCTCATCGTGGTATACTTGCGTGTCGCTAAGCTTCGTTAGCTGTTCCACGATCGCGTTTAGTTGTGTTTTCACGTCTTCCATGTTTATTTCGTTTATGTCAATTGATTTTTTGCTTAACCATAAAAACGAAAAACTTTAAGTATATTCGCCTTTATCTTGTAATGGACGAATCTGAGACAGGTTCACACGTCTATCTAGTAGTGCGTGGGTTTGCTAAATAATAAAAAAATTAAATTGACCAAGTATCTGTCTCTATCTTGTAGTGGACAGATATGACTAATTCACGTCTATCGTGTAGTGCGTGTGTTTGTCTTGATAGAACTTGGTTAATTTATTAAATAAGAAATATTTCTTACCTTTTGCAATCGTTGAGCTGGATTTGTGGAAGTTTGATAAAGCTGGCGGAATCCTTAATCTTCGTAGCAGTTGTTCACAACTTTCAGCTTGAGACGTCTTGAGAAGAAAAAAAATTCACAATTCACTAAATTATAACACTATATAACCCGTAAAAGTTTTTAATTTTCTCTTTTACTTTCGATCGATTCACTTTGAAATAAGTTTTTATTCGCTTATTTCTTTGCACGACACTTTATTTCACTTATTCACAAAACTACCCGGCTGCGCCAATTATGAATTGGAAGATTATCGAAACATAAAAAAAAACTATTTTTATTTATTTTATTCTTTATTACACGTTTTACTTGTTCTATTCCAAAATCTTAACTAACTTAAAATTCGTTTTATTTTTCATAATTTTTACTTGAATTATTTTTCCTAAAATGCAAAATTGCGTCCTATGATAATTCTAATTACAGCACATTGCTATTACATTTGTCCGAGTATCGGGTAGCTTAAAACTAAGAATTGCATATTATGATAATTCTAATTATGGAGCATTGAACTACCTATATTGGCATTGTGGATTATGATCACATAATTATATCATGGTTACATAACTCCTCTCGGGGGTAAAAAAAGAGCGTCCTCGTCCTTCGGGGTAATTCCAATTTCCGTTAGGAATTTCGATAATGTTTTGATTTCAGAAGCATCCGTCATCTTCGTGGATGAATTTGATGATTCTTCTACATTATTTTTTATTGAACACCACTGCATACCATTGTAGACTATCAATACCAGTATAGCAATACGTATCCTGATAATGACCAGACCATATCCAGTTTTGTTGACCCATTTGTTTGAGATAGACTTTTCCCAACTGCTTCCTATTTTCGATATTCTCTTCAACGATTTCCTTGATATTAAGGTTTGATATTAATTCACGAGTAGCTCGGAAATTGTGGAGAGCGCCTTGAATTTCTGTTACCACACTTTTTTTTTCTTCGTACGATTAGAATTTCTTGTTATTAAACGTTATTGTACAGTTCCAAAACATATTTTAAAACTTCCCTGAAGCTGTCTCAATCTAATTTTGTAGTTTATTAGACTAACAACTGCATTCTGAAATAACGTTTACTATTGTGCTGTTTCAACAATCAATCAACAATAAATTGTTAAATTAACAATAAAATAATTATTTTTAAATTTAATAAAATAAATTTTTAAGGAAAAATTAAAAAACAAAACCGTTTGACTCGAATGTCATGGCCAACCTACTTAAAACGGTATTAGTTAAGAAAACTAATACAATACTGCCAGCGAAAAAAGAGTAAGTTTTTATATTCAGTTTAAATCATATTTGGGATGGGTACCGTCAGTTATTTTCTCGAGTCATCGTGATAGTGCGCAGAACTAAATTTGGTGCATTATTAACGTTTTTCCTAAAGAAATATTTGACTGTGCCCATACCAAATATGATGTAAACTAAACTGAATATATCAAAAATTGCACTTACCCTTTTTCGCTGGCAGCAGTGAATTACACAATAAAATGCCCTAGACAGACAGAGGTCTTATAAATCCGATTTACATAGCTAATCTCGTTTAGGTATCTAAGCAAATTAACGCATTTAGCTAAAATCGAGGTTGACTTATTAGAATTGCATGTCTAGGGCAACGGAAGATAAACCGTTTTTAGAAATTAATTTCTAATCTTTTGATTCATGATAACTCTTTTTGAGCAGTTTCTTTTGGAAAATAAGCAATTTTTAAAAACCGATTCTGGTTTGTTACAGAGCATCTCTTGAATTTATGATTGTACGGTCTCAAGAAGTGGTTTTCTGTAGTTATAGCCATTTTTTATTTAATACCATAGAACTTTTAAAAGGCATTTTTATAGCAAATTTTTTTTGATGAATTATTATTTCATTAAATCTCTTCTTTTTCTGGAATTTATTAAACTAAAATACATTCGAATAAATCATGGATTTATAGGATGAAAATAAATAAATAGCTGTAATTAAAATTATTTATTGCTGTAATTACTTAAAATGTATAGAGTGCGAATTTGCAATTATTTATTGTACATTCGAACTTAATTCATTTATTTTTTATGTTTACATAGCAAAAAAGAAACCTGAAGTTTATTCAGTTCTAGTGCATCTATATGGCCTATTATGTTTATCCGATATCCTAAAATCCAATACATCGCCAATATTTCTATATAATAATGAACTAAAAAAATTCGGACGTTAGCGGGTTTTAGGTGGCGGATATCGTAAAATACGGGAAATATAAACTAAATATCACGTTTGAAGGGAAACGCGACAGTTATTAATTTAAGCAAGTTTCGCCGGGTTAATAATCTACCACCTGTCATAGGAAACAGGCGCTTTGGAAGGTCAAATCACACGTGAATGTCAGAGTACATGGTGGCATCAAAAATTTAGTGGTCTAAAGGTGGACTATATACATATATTTTTATGTTGGTGGTGAAATTTTTATTAGAGCGCTGCGCCGGTCGAACCGAAATTCGGTGAACAACTTAACCATTTAGAACCTTCAAAAGTTATTTTAATATTATGTAGAACACGAAAAATTTCATGACCTTGCCCAAATTTAAAGCTCTTGTAAACAGAGCCAATTTCCCGGGCCCCCTTTCATTCTAGTCCGAGAGCCGAGCGCAGGTATACGAGCTTTGTTTTCACTATGTGCTTTGCGGTACTAAAGATTGTTTAGAGATTATTGAACCGATCGAGCTAAAATTCTACACACGTTTTAGTAACATATAAGACCACTTAGTGAACCTAAACATATTTTAAATTTCTCAAAATAAACTAGTTTTTTGATCAGTGAAGGGGAAAAAAATTATCGAAAATATCGATTTTTTTGATTTTATGTCTGCCATTTTTCCAATTCTTAACTTATTATTAAAATATTAGATTTAACAAATAACCATATAGGCATATACTGACCGCATCCTTTTGCTCTTCTGTTTCAGATCATTTTTCACGGCGCTACAATGTACCGTACAAAAAATGTCTCCGCGACCATGTGGCTTCATCATACTATATCTCCGCCAATTTTAAAATTTTTCTATTGATTAAAAATGGAAAATACTACTTGTTAAAATATTTATATGAAACTGCCAAAATTTCAAAAAGATCTATTTACTTCTTCCCCTTCAAAAAAATTCCAACTGCTCAATTTCGGTGTTCTTAATGTAAAAAGTTCAGAGAAAAGGTCATTAGATTTGAAAATTAGAATTGTTTTATCAAAATCTGAAATATAGTTTAATTGAAAGCAATTAGGCCTTCTCGTAGTCACTAACGATGAAATTCGATTTGGATAGCACAGTTACAAAAAGATTTTGAAATTATTGGGTACGGTTTTAGAACAACACCAAATTAAACGGGGTAGACTATTCATTAATCAATTATGATGAGTTGGAATATTAATTTTCATACACAGATCCTACCTACAAATCTCTATTACAAACAATTACTTTTTGTTTGTCTTTTTGTTTTCCTTAAATTTTCTATTATTGCGTCTCGTTTGTAAGAGGTATACATTCTAAACTGACTGCAGGTCCAGCTGCCAGTCTGATTCGAATATACACCATTTTTTTATTGTTCGTTCAGTAGCTTCATTCAGGACCGTGTTTATGGAAAGGGACGCTAGATCCATGCCTGGAACCGACCCGATAAGGTTAGGAGACTCGATTTTTAATTTAAGTTTATATTTTTATTTAATTTATAGAATCCATTCTTAAATAAATGTAATATGTATTTAAAATAAAAAACACAAAACATTGAAAATTGGTATGGATTTCATAGTAAACCATAGCAATAAATCATCCAAAAATGAAGAATTTTTTTATTTTTTATTTTCATAGTAAAAACTTAATTTCACTTTTAATTAATAACAAAAATGTTTTATTAAACATTTTTAATTTTATTTTAAACTTTTACAAAAATTATTTTAATAAATGGCGACTCCTCCTTATAGTGAAAACATTTTTCTTGGTAACAGAACCAATCTTTTGCTTGTGAAAAATTATTAAATTTGGTGATCACAATTGTTGTTTACGTGGAAGGCATTAAATGAAAATTATTATCGGTACAGAGAAGAATTAAAAATATTTTCTTCAGATCTCTTGCAGGAACCAACAGCAAGAGTAACAGTGATTTCTTGTTCGCTATCAAGCACTTTACTGTGTATAAATCATTTATTCAGAAATAACGAGATAATAGGTACATTTTATGTATGAAAATTGATTTTTGATATTGAACGCAGAGGTCAGTATGTACAATAAATTCAACTTCTTGTTTGAAAACAATCTAGATAATTTTAACGATGCAATAAACTATCATATCTTTCTGTTATATAGGAGTATGAACATTTAATTTCGGGTGCTGAAAAATTAAAATTTATCCACAGTCAGAAATTTGTATCCACTCATTTGAGTTGGAAAGGCTTGAGGAATATTGTACCTATACGATGAAAAAAATAAATTAAATTAAATTTATTATCAAGATATAATTAATGAATTTGCGATCGTGCCTAAGGTCCAGAAATGGGTTAATATGGCATTGGCTTCATTCAGATTATAAAGTTAAGCAACAGAACTATTACACAAATCGTTTTTCTCTTGAAAGCTTTAGAGTACACAGAGAGAAAAAGCTTTGCATGGATCATGCATACCAATTCATAAATGAATAAAATGGATATTTTTATCTTTTTATGCATAAAATTCATTATTTAAGAATAACAATCATGAACCATGAATAAATGTCAGTGAATGCTTATTTATAATCTAATCCATTCGCTCATAACATTAAAATAAAAAATAAAAATTTCAACCAAGTCTATAGTTCATAATCCAGCCATATGCAAGACTTTCTTATTTTTATTCATGAGATTTCCCCTTGGGTTTTTGGATTTTAGTAAATATAATTCGCTAAGTCAGTGCGTTCTGCTTGATACTTAAGGTTTTAAGCGAGAATTGTATTTTTGTTGTTTGGTCGTAGCTACCTGATGAGAACCTGAACTCAAGGAGGGTTCTCATTTTTAGATAGTCGATACATTTGTATTGACTCTGGGGAAAGGGTTAAAAATATATGGATTATTATTCATAAGCCAGAAATTTGGCAAATTTTAAGTATATAAATCATAATAAAGATGCTTAATAATCCACCGTACATGAATTACATTCATGATTTAAGCCATACGAAGTATATAAGTATACAATACAAAGCATAAAACAATAAAGTAATATGCGTAATTCATTATTTTTCATTAAACATCAATCACTAAACATATGTACATATTATTTTTAAAACATTATGAATATAATTCATAATAGATGAATAAGTCCTTATTCACAAACTATGCATATTAAACATTTATTGTGAAATGGTCATTCACGGTGCCAAATCAAAAGGTTTTATTCATAATTTATGTACCCTCATTCATAATACGAGATATGATTTCTCTCTGTGTACGTTCACTGTGCAATTAATTTGTACCTTTTTCGTTATGTTGGAAATCCGTACGGTCCTGTAAGTAAAACGTATTTGCATTGTGAATGCGCTATTAAACTTGTCTTCTTTTGCAGACATAATCACTTTAAAATCATTGAAGAATTTTCACCAGAATTAACCGAATTCTAACTTTAGTTACTGATAGGTTTTCGTTCTCACTTGTTGATTTTACAAAAACTGAACTGAATAAATAAACCTGTCCATAGCTATATTTACATACAAGGTTTAATGAAACCATCAGTATATTATAAGAGGAGTGTATATACAGAGAGGTATAGTGAATCGATAGGATAAGATAAAATATATTAAACAAATTAATGTTTCTGAATATTTTCTTAAGAATAACAAACCACAAAAAGTGAAAGATTAAAGACCATGCTAAAACTAAACTTTATCTGGCCGTTCAAAATAAGCACCGTTTAAGTCAAGGTATAAGTATACTGAAAATGTTGAATCTTGTGAAAATTTCATCCGCATTAAGGCAGTAAACCTAACACGGTAAACATAAATTTTATTTATTGGCTTGAAATCAAGGTGCTATCAATATTAAAACTTGGTACATCGGAATACCATTATTTTAATCATGGTGGCCGAAGCACTATTACAAGAAAATCCACCTCATATCTTTTACGTGATGTCGAAGTAGCTTAATTAGTAGCTTTTTTCATTTAAATGGTACATTTTTGCACGAATTATGACGTCGAATATAAAAAGAGACCGGAAAGCAAACCAAGACAGCTCGGAAAGGTATTACTTTACCTCCGGCAGACCCAAAATCAGGCTTCGTTATGCTAATAATAATAAGGAATATTGTATAATTATTTTCAATGCAATTTTTATCAACAACACTATATTCAGTCTCGACCCAACAAGATTTCTGATTCTCTAAGAACTAACATAAGTCTACAACTTATGTAAACGTAAAAATTTGAAAACTATGGTAGTCAATTCAAAAAATTGCAAACTCATAAAAATAAGCTTTTGGTTTTAAAGCTTAGTGCTTAAACTTCTGTTTTTCAAGTATGTGCATATACGCAGGTGACTACAATTTAAGTGTTTACTTGATCGATGTACTGCTTTCCTTATAAGCAAACACTTAAAAATTACCCAATATCGGTTAAAAAACTGTGAATAAAAAAAAATAAACTCTTTCATTATTCTTCCTCATTTATTTGATAATTTACAAGGTGTATCTAAATAATTTGGCGTTTATTTTGTGAATCGGACGCCTCGATATAGTAAAATGTTTCTCAAATTGATGTGGTTTGCATTTCAGAAGCAACAAAATTGACGAAATTATACTGTACAATTAATTATCCTTATTTGAAAGGCTTTTATCGGCAACCAATATCAAAAAGGATATGGATTTAACTTTGGCCTACACCACCATCCTATGAAATTCTCCGATTTTGAGCGGGTGGTCGCACAACTGTTTTTGATGATGAATCCAAAAGCGGTGACAACACTGAAACTGATCGAAAACATCCATGATATTGTATTGAATAATCGTAAAGTGAAGTTGATTGAGATTCTTGACATAATAAACATTTCAAAAGAACGTATAGAAAATATTTTGCATGGAACTCGCAAATCGTACAAAAATTTGTTGATAAAATCGCCTACAAACTGTTACAAATTTTTGGTCTTATTAGATCGTGAATATATTTCACTTTAATTTAAACCTCCGCAGGATTAAATCGAACCCTCATGCTCATGGATCATACAACTGATGATCGTAGCATGCACTACCGAAATCGATATTTGTAAAATTAAGACAAGACATTTTTTTCACTATAAGGAGGTTATCTTTTATTAAAAATAAAATAAATTTAATTTAATTTTTGTAAAATAAAAATAAAATAAAATGTGTAATAAAAAAATGTTTTTGTTATTAATAATAAGTGAAATAAGTTGCACGGAAATAATTCATTCACTTAAGAATGAATACTATAAATATCATCCTAAGAAATAAAGACATTATATCTAAAGGCCTTATATTTGTTTATGAATATATCATTTTAGTGCAATTGTTCCTATTTCAATTGTCATAAAATAAAATATTGTTAAAGTATGTGAATATTCTTAATTTGATTATCTAACGGACAATGCAATAAAAAAGGTCTTTACTTTTATTTACTGCTTTAGTGTTTGAAACCTTTATTATTTATAATAATTCATAATCTATTGTTTTATATAATAAACGTTAAATAACAATAACATTTTTTGAAATGAGTGCAAGAGAAAATATAAACAGATTACACATTTTTTCATTACAATTTGTGTTAAATGAGTAGATAACGCTACCAGTGGAATTTTCAATTCTGAATTCGACAGACCTACTAACGTAGGTCCTATTCTTCCGATAGATGGCTTAAAAATTATAATAAATTTATTTGTTCGTGTGTGGAAGCTAAGACGTGAAATTGCTGCCTGTCTTTAATAGATAATGATCTGAGGTCTCTAGCTAGTATATCAGCTCAAATGTTTAATTCATATTTAGAGAGAATATATCACAGTACACAGCATTTTCTGGGGTCTCATTTGAAACGCGATATTTTAAAACGCGATTTGACAAAACGCAATATTTCAAAATGCGATATTTCAAAACGCGATATGATACAAAACGCAATATGGTACAAAACGCGATATTTCAAAACGCGATATGGTACAAAACGAGATATTTCAAAACGCGATATTTCAAAACGCGATTTTCTAATTCTGATCGTACATGTTCAATTTTATTTATTTATTTTATTTATTTATTTATTCATAAGCCAATGCTGTTTAATCCATAATGTTTTTGTACAACAAGAATATATACAATTATCAAAGTAGAGAATAACAAAAATAATAAAAGAATAATAAAATTTACAATTAACATTTAGAATATAACAAGAAATAACACTCAAACATAATATATATACAAAATATACTTGAAAAGTCGCCACCAATATACAATTGCAAATCATCAGCATAAAGGTGATATCGACAATTTCGAATATGCCAAAGCATATCATTAATATAAATGGAGAAAAGTAAAGGCCCCAATATAGAACCCTGAGGCACCCCAGTAAATACTCCTCGAATACTAGATTGAGCTTCTCCATGCTTTACGAAATGTTTGCGGTCACTCAAATAAGAATGAAGCAACATAATAGCAGAACTCGAAAATTTATAATACAAATGTAACTTCTGAAGCAATTGGATATGGTTAACACAATCAAAAGCTTTAGAAAAGTCTAAAAGGACTAAAATACCGAATGAATTGCCCTTGTCTAGAATAGCTGATAGATCATCAACTATATGCACCAGTGCAGTGGTAGTGCTATGACCAGGCTTATATCCTGACTGGAATTTGCTTAAAAAATCAAACCGGATAAGGTGCGCGGTAATTTGGAGTTGAATGATTTTCTCTAGTACCTTTGATAGGGCCGGCAAAATACTTATCGGACGAATATCACCAATACCAGAAACCATATCCTTTTTAGGTAGGGGAATGATAGAAGCAACCTTCCACAAATCAGGAAACACCGATTTCGTTAAACATTGGTTAATAATAAATGTGATATGAGGCAGAAATAATTCAATAAACAATTTCAGTACTTTAAAGTTTACATTATCATATGCCATCAAATCCGATTTAACAGCATGAATTGCATTCAGCACCGTAAGCTCATCAACACAATCAAATGCAAACGCGTAGCTTACCGAACTAATAAAATACGAATCAGGTAAAGGTAAAACACCAAAAGAATCACTAAACTTACAAATTCCATTCAAAATTTCCTCGGCAGAAAACATAATGACTGCCTCATTTGATGTACCTAAAACTCCAAGTTTTCTTAAATTGACCCATGTTCTTTTAGAATTGTATACAGTCCCAAAATAAAATGAATGCTTAGCTTCATTAATGCATTTGTTGGTTTTATTTCTATAGAACTTAAAGGAAACCAAATCATGCTCCAGTCCATATTTTTTATAAAACAAATCTCTACGCTCCATCAAATCCAAAATATAAGTATTTAACCACGGAGCAGTAGGACACCTATTTATAACCCTCTTACGAGGCACACAAATATTATCTAAATGTAAAATGTTTAAGTTGAATTCCTCAACTATATCATTCACATCCGGATAAAACCAAAAATTCAACCAGTCCAACGAAAAGAAACAACTCACAA
This sequence comes from Tipula helvola, assembly GCA_963556165.1. Classification (NCBI taxonomy): domain Eukaryota; kingdom Metazoa; phylum Arthropoda; class Insecta; order Diptera; family Tipulidae; genus Tipula; species Tipula helvola. The sequence continues at coordinate 121,062,267 of OY744483.1, forward strand.
AACTCTCACGATCGATCGCTTTAAAATCCGGAACAACAGTATAGGAAATTTTATCCCTGACACGACGGAATTTATAGCACGCAAAAACCAAGTCGTGATCGGAAATAGCAAGAACCACATGTTTGCCCAAAAGAAACAATATTATGCCTATCAGGCTCATACAAAATTATCAAATCCAACAGGCTGTTATCCAATCTAGTCGGTTTAAAAGGTAGATAATATAAATTGTACAAACTCAAGCAATCACTAAGTTTATTGTTAGCCAACATGTTAAAATTAAAATCACCGCAGCAAATAACTTTTTCATACTGTAACACATATTGAGAAAAAATTATTTGTAAATTATTAATATCCTCCGTAGCAGAGATTCAAAAGAACTCGGCAGCCATCATCCCCTGGCTAGAGGTTATCTTCAGGGGATGTTTGAAACTAGTCTATATTCCTAGGAATTGGACAGAGGTCAAAGTAGTCTTTATTCCGAAATCGGGAAAGAGCTCACATGCTCGTCCAAAGGACTTGATGCCTATAACTCTATCATCCTTTCTGCTGAAAACCCTGGAAAGGTTGATAGATGTGTTTATTCGATCAAGAATTGAACCCAGGAATTGGGCAATGTCGCAGCATGCGTACTGTAAGGGAAAGTCGGTAGACACAGCTCTGCACGATCTAGTACGCACAATTGAGAAATCAATTTACTTGCAAGAGTTTTGCATGGTAGCATTTCTCGATATTGAGGGTGCTTTTAATAATGTAAAAACGGAGGCGATCATGGAAGGATTGTCTTTTTTGAAAGTGGACTGCTCTATAAGTAGGTTAATAAATCAGATGCTGGTAAGCAGGACTATTACCTCGGAGCTGGGAGAGTCCAAGATTAGAAGACGGGTGGTTAGAGGAACCCCACAAGGAGGTGTAATGTCCCCCATTCTCTGGAGTGCAGTGATTAATGGATTGCTGCTGAAACTAGAGAGAGAGGGGATAGGGGTTGTAGCATATGCTGATGATGTAGCGATAGCTGTCTCAGGCAAATATCTAGATACGATTAGGGATGTTATGCAGAATGCACTCCTGATCGTTACGAAATGGGCCAGCAAGTGTGGATTGGGGATTAACCCGTCCAAAACAGAGCTGGTACTATTTACTAGGAAATATAAAATTCCGGTGATTAGCCCTCCTATCATAAACGGCAGCGGACTAGTTTTTGCTGACCGAGCGAGATTTCTGGGCATAATCTTTGATAGTAAGGTGCAAAGAACGGCCTGTATGCTTATAAGCGGGGCGCTTAGGACAACACCTACACGCGCTTTAGAGGTTATGTTCCACCTTATTCCAATCGACCTTTATGGTAAACAGATGGCAGCCAACGTGGCTACGAGGCTCTTGGCTGTCTCTCAATGGAAGTGTCTTCAGGTGGGACACTCGACGATAGGTAGATTCGCTGGCGAAGAACTGGCGAATCTGGATTATATCACACCAACGTTGTGCTTCGATAAGGGTTTCCGTACCATCTTTCCCTCAAGGGAATCCTGGAGAAACGGATCAATCTTGGAAAACGAGGCAGTGCAATTTTTCACGGACGGCTCGAGGCTAGACGATCAGGTAGGAGCCGGAGTCTTCTGTGATAAACTTAATGTTAATATTTCTGTTCGTCTCCCTGACTACTGCAGCGTGTACCAGGCTGAAGTGGTGGCGATCGGGCAAGTCATGACATGGTTGAAGCATAATGTGGTATCCGGGAGGGATATCGCAATTTATGTGGACAGTCAGGCAGCGATCAAGTCACTTGGGGCAGTTTGTCTGAAGTCGCGGGTGGCGCTGGATTGCCGATCATCTCTTAACGAGATGAGCGAGTATTTCAGCATCCAGATAATCTGGGTCCCGGGTCACTCGGACGTCACGGGGAACTGCAGGGCGGACGAACTAGCTAGGTACGGTACGATTCTCCAGATGCAGCCGGAAATGGTAGGTCTGGGGAGGCCTATGGCAGTGCTAAAATGGGCGCTCAGTAAAAGGGCAATCGCCTTGACAAATGAGAGGTGGATCAACACTCTCACGTGCAGGGTAGCAAAGCAAGTTTGGCCAAAACTGGACTTGCGGCGCTCCAAGGTACTAATATCCCTGGGAAGACAAGAAATAGGATTGGTCGTAGGGATAATGACAGGTCACTGCCTTTTTGGGGAGCATGCGAGAAGGCTGGGGATTCAGACGAATGACTTTTGTAGAAGTTGCATGGACGAAGAGGAGGAGGAGACTTTGGAACACTTCCTATGCTCATGTCCGGCGCTATCATACAGAAGGCATAAGTATTTGGGTGTGTACGGTATGGACAGCCTTTCGGAACTCGCGGACTGTGGAGTGCGAGATTTATTACGCTATATAAATAGCTCTGGTTGGTTTCAACGGGAGTAATGGGGAGATGGGATCCTGTGGTATCACAACAGGCCATTGCTGGCCTAAGTGTGCGATAGCAGCCACTTCAACCTAACCTAACCTAACCTAATATCCTCCGTACAAGCCGGAGGCGGGTTATAAACAATCAAAATAAGAATTTTTTCAAACCGTCCAATAAGTTCAGCAGCCAAAATTTCAACTTTTCCAAGTGTGCCAGAAAATAGATACCATTTCATCATTTTGGTGAAGGAAAATTTTATTAAATAAAGGAAGATTAATAATTATTATTATTTTAAAATAATATTATTATTATTTTAATTTTTATTATTATTTTAAAATTTTAATTTTAAAATATCGAGTTTTGTACCATATCGCGTTTTGAAATATCGCATTTTGAAATATCGCGTTTTGTACCTATCGCGTTTTGAAATATCGCATTTTGAAATATCGCGTTTTGTACCATATCGCGTTTTGTACCATATCGCGTTTTGAAATATCGCATTTTGAAATATCGCGTTTTGTACCATATCGCGTTTTGTACCTGTCGCGTTTTGACATATCGCATTTTGAAATATCGCGTTTTAAAATATCGCGTTTCGAGCGGATCCCCATTTTCGGCTAACTTAACTCTAACAGCTCTAGATTTATTTTTAAGGTTTTTGTGATTTTTTAAGTTAAAAGGATTACAAAACTGCGAACGGACCATATTGTATTCTTTCTTTAATATTATTTGGAACTCGTACCATTGTCAACAATAAGTTTTACTATCAATAACACTTTCAAATTGTGACTAACGAGTGGTAAAATGTGTACCACTATTTATATGACAAGTACACAAAACTGACGTAATACATCCGTACAGTCAAATTTTTTTTTTTTTTTTTTTTTTTTGTGGGTTAACAGTTTAATAAACATTACAACTCAGATCATAAAACACGTACAGGTACTCATTAAAACTTTAGTATAAAAATAAACTTTATAACGCCGGTCATCCAAGTACTCGATGAATCATTCTAGCTAGGCATAAGATGAATCACCAAAATAAGTACCGGGTCATTAATTTCCCATTAGGTTTAGTAAAAAATCGGGATAATAATGTAAGGGGCGTAGCTACACTGTTGGTTATACACCTCATCATTTCCAGTAATTTAAAAAAATTCTTATATTTTTTTGCTTTACTATGAACAACTACTAAAAATCTATTTATTTAAATTTTGAAACAACTGTTGATAAAGTGCAGCAACAACCGTCGATAAATGTGTTACATCCTCATTTTTGTATCATAAAATGATGAAAATATCAGTTCATTGTCTAAGTCAGTGCCAAAAATTGCAATGATTTTAATGCACTGAAATTAATTCATTTCTCACTTTAGAATTCAAGCTATCCAACGGAAAAATAAATAATATGTTAGCAGTATTCCCACTAGAGATATGTAGTTGTCAAATTCAGAACTGAAAATTCCACTGGTAGCGTTCTCTACTCATTTAACATAAATCGTAATGTAAAAAAATGTTCAAAATTAGCGGTAAAAGTAGGGCCTCTTAAACACGATTTAACACTTGTTTGAAAGGTTGAGCTATTATATATCAAATTCTAACATATATTACGTTTTTCAATATTTTGGTGGCTGTACCTTCTATCGGCAAAAATATAAACAGAGATTTATCTGCTCATAACTCCTTAGATAACGACACTTTTCAAAAATAAATTATGATAGAATTTGGGATAAATTAATACTGTTCCAAAATGGTACCGCTTTTGAAAATACTCCTCTTTGAACCAAAGATACAACCATTTAGGTAGAAGTCAAAAATTACAATTTGAAAACTGTCAAAATTAAAAAGTCAAATAATGGGCCAACCAAATGTAAAAAAATAGAAAAAGAAACGGTCTTCTTATTTTTAATAAGGAACACGATTACAAAAAAAAAAATTGAAATCGGAGATATTTTAGAAAGTGTTTATATATAAAAAAGAAGGACGGTACAGCCCCTTTTCCTTATATAAATTATAAGAAGAAAAAATAAAAAGAGAAGAATTTGTTGACCAAGACCAACTGTTGTGTAAATGTGGATATTTTATGAACAGTACAACAGACTAGAAGAACTGGAAATATACAAGGAACGATATTAAAACTAAAAAAAAAAGTTGTTTGGCGATCTCAAAAGCATTCATATTGAAAAGCACTAAACACACCCACTGCACATCACTATCCCTCACTAATTTTCGACTTATTTAGCACATATTTCACTCACGTATCACTCAAGACAAGAAAAAATCATCGTAACGAAACATGTGAATCCGCAAAGTTAAAAAAAAAATAATTTGGGAACAGAACTTGAAACAACCCAAAAATATTTACCAAAAATAATTTGCTACACTTGTTTATGGAAAATTATTAGAAACGAAATAATTAAAAATAAAAAAAAAACTTGCATTCCAATACTTAACAATAGCAATGATGAATAAAGCTGATAATGACGCTGCAATAAAGTTGATGATGATCGCCCAATCAATGAGGATGGTACACCACGGTATCTCTTTGACCTTGTTTATTACCACTGGTTGCTTAGCGGTTGTTGGGTTAGCTGACAAATGTTCACTCTGTGAAAATTTGTTTGTTCCTGCTCAATATTGATAAAGCGCCTTTCCTATTGCCCACAACAACAGCTTAGAGGCTATATTTGTTGTCTTTTTGGTGTTTAATATTTTTGTCAACTTCGCCGAGTTAAGTTGAAAACAACAAAAAAATATGTAGGTAACACAGTATTTGTTTTAAACAGCCATAAAACAAGCTGACGTAAGCATTAACATTTCATAGGGTGCATTTAACTCTTGCAACATGGTCTTAATCAGACAAATTGAAAGTCAGTAACAATAGTTTCATTTATTTCTTTTAAAATTTTATTTTTTTTTTATTTGAACTAATTTTGATTAGGTATAATTTTTTTTTATTTCTTTGATTCACAACAAAAACAAAACCATTAACACTATAGATTCTTTTACTCACAACAGTATTTTACACCATACCGTTCAAAACAATTATTGTCCAAATAAGTTCATTAAATTATGTTTTATTTATTAGCATTACAATATTAATCACTAAAAACTAATTAACTATGTACATTAATTTTGAAATGTTCTTACATTCCTTTAATTTTATTCAAAATTTTTATTTTGTCTCAATACATTCCTTATACACATACATATTTACAATCAGTTTTTTTTATTATAATTTTCTTTATGTTTTACTTTTAATAATTTAAAAAAAAATATACTCAGTAATTACTTTTGGGTCTGATGTTAATTGTACCCAATTCTCGACTTGAATGTCATTTTCATCCGCCCGATTCTTTCTTGCCACCTCGCCTTGTCACCAATACAATCATTTGTCCATTGGAAAGCAAAAAAAAAATCTGATCTATCTTGTTAATGCATTATAAAGGCTGCGGTCGAATTCTCGGGTAAATCATTTACTGCGGTAAATTTAGATTTTTAATGTTCGTTTCCTGTTAAATTACGCATTTCTTGCTATTTTTTACTCGTTCAATTCTTATAACAATAAAGAATAAAGTATCTAAACGTAAAAGATTTACCTTTTTTTATTTCCTTTACTCTCCAGCAAAAAAAGGTAAATGCATTTACCGAATTTTACGGATTTACTCGAGAATTCGACCGGAGCCAAAGAAAAAATTACAGGTAGGTAGGTAAATCTAAATAGGTAAGAAGTAGGTTAGTCTGAAATTTTTTTGGTTTATACAATATAATTTTGTTAAATATGAAATTGATGATTATGAAATTTATGAATGAAGAGTAAGTAGTTAAAGAAATAAATCAAATGGATCACATACAGTTTACAGTGCCAAATTTAGTGCGTTCGTTACAAGCTTCGAAAATCATCTGAATATACAGTTGCGGACTCGATGTGTTACCTAAGAAACACAACTCCACCTGCGGTGTCGTTGTGTTTCCTAAGCAACACATCTCGTCCTATCAACTGTATATTCGATTATTTTCGAACCTCTTCTTGTATAACTAGTGAAAATTCATTATTTTTCAATAAAAACTATTATTTTTCAAAATTAAATTTTTAAATTTATTTTTATTGCTGAAAAATTAAAAGTAAAAAAAAATCACGGAGTACAATGCCGAATCAACAATAAATTTAACTATTGTATACATGGGCTTTTTTCTTAATTTGGAGAATTGCATTATTTAAAAATGCTTGTTACGTAATGGCTTGCAATGAATTTAACTCTTGTTTCAAAATTTTAGTATTTCAAGAATGACACTTGAAAATATTAATAATTTTATAAATTTAAAAAATTTCAAGATGAATGTTAATTTAGTCATCGGGATCGTACAATCTTAATAATTTGACATCCACTTATATGTCATCAATTTCCTGCGACTTCATTTAAAATTTAATAAATCAATGACTGCTTATTAATAAATCAATGACTGACAAGTTTTAGGGCACTCTGCTAAAATTTTGTTTAGTACATCAAAAAATATGTAATATGTAAAAGTTAGTTACTCATCTGTTACACGTATATTACACGTTACCTACATGTAAGTTACACATCAGTTACACGTAGGAATTCTTTACGAAAACAAATCATTAAACTTTTTAATACATTTTGAACTTCAAAGTGTTAAGTTACAAATTGGTTAACTTCAGGTAAATTTTTTGTTTTAATATTTTCCCCATTTTTGACAAATAAATTACAATGGCTAAAAGAATTTAATAAATAGAAATACTAAATTAACGTATTGCAAATGAAATTTGTTTTAATTTTGCTGTAAAAGCCACCGAAATCTCCATTCCACTTTGATTATTTAAAATAATGAAAAAATCGTAATTTGGGAAGTCTATGTAAAGATTGGTCCATCTTTCCTCCAAATAAATTTTATTTTGCATAATTTCTATTAAGAGCAATGATTTAGAATGTGGGTCGGAACAAGGGGTCGGAAAAAAGGTAACTTTTCGAGTTTAAAGCTGTTTCTGTAAATATTGTTTAGGTTTCATTTTACGTAGAATTCCCCATATACAACAATTTTAAAATTTAAATATTTTAATTAATTTAAAATAATCTTAAATTTTACGAACGGAAAGCATATTGAAACTGTAAAGCTTCTGAAATTTATCAAAATTGTAAATTGTAAAGCTCAAATTATATGAGCAATAAAAAGCTTTTACAATTTTCAAATGATTTTATTCGTGCAGAGTTTAACAGGGGCAGCGATTTCATTATCATCGCACGATTTTATCCCAAAAGAAAGCTTAAATGGAAGAACACCCAAAAATTGTTGTAAGATTATATTTTTCAGAAATTCAAACAAACCAAAGTTACGATTCATTTTATTTTTTTATTTTAATTATTCTATATTAAGGTTTGCTTACGAAATTAATAATAAAAAAATAAAAATTTAGTTTTCCATTGGAATATAATATGTGGCTAAAGAGTTCGGATTGCAAATATGGTCCCATATCGACGGCTACAAAGCATTACCGTGTATCTACAAAATTTCTCAAAATCGTTTTATTGGGTTGTCATACTTGCTGCCTTTTTCAATTAAATTTGTGACCATAAAACATTCAAACGAGAACAATCACCCAATTTTGGGGGTTCATTGTAGGAATATTGCTTTCATGTACAGTGCGGGTGGCCATCACATTAGAACCATTTGCATATTTTGATTTAAAATATTTTATATTATTTTTATATTAAATTTAGATTAAATTGCGTTTCAAAGCTCATATATTTAAATTTAAGCTATTACTAAACTAAAATAAAATACAAGCAATATTATTTTTTTTACTTTTCAGCATAATTTATTTACAGACAAAAGCACAATTATATTTAGTATAACCTCCCTTGTTAGCAATTACAAACTCTATACACGCATTGGCATGCTTGAGATCGATTTTACCAGATTTGAATAATCTTTTCAATCAAATCCCAATAAATCCTCAAAAAATATTAACAAGAACATATTTAATGAAAAATGTATTGATTTTAAGTGATAATGTTTGAAAAGTTGTAAAAATACTCTGTGGCCCTAATGTGATGGCCACCCACTGTATTTTAAATTTTCTCATTTTTACACTCATAATAGCTGGGTATTTTTATTCTACTTTTGCACAAATACACAGTGGGTACTGTGCCTTCCAGAGCCTTTCTTTCTTTGTGTACTGCCCATCTCTCGCATTTTTATATTATTCCACGCGACAGTACTTTTAGGAATGTTTAATCTGTTTGCTATTTCACGCGTGGTTAAATTTTCTCGCACCAAAATCAATATATTGCTTTTACACTGTTCACTAACTTTTCCCATTTTTTTAGCTAAAATTGCACTTTATTCTTTATTTGACTATTATCACCTACAGAATAACTTAATCTTACAAAATATGCACTACTTATGCTCAATAAAATACTTACAGGCAATAAAACATCTGCACCCTAATTACGGCCAAGAACGGTAGGCGTAAAATAAACTAATTGTTTGACCAATTTTTTTTGCACATCAGTTGCGGGGTTTTAGATGGATAATATAAATACTTCTATTAACGATTGCAAAAGTAGAGAAAGTGCCTCTCGAGGGAAAAAGTTAAAATGACCCTACTGACCAAATGACACTTGTCTCAAATGCGACGAAAAAAATACATATAGCAATCCTGTAATTAAAAATTGTTTTTACAATCCAAAATTGGAATTGTTTACAACAAATTCGAATGTCAAATTATCAGCTAGCTCAGTTTAAAAAATTTCCACTAGATGAGATCCGTGATGCTCCAATCGTCAATAGAAAATACATGCAACAATGTTTTTTTTTTGTCTGACACGATACGTGTAGGAATTGAAAGGAACAGATAATATAAATCCACCTTAATACGGGGATATAATATAAGGCGCCGCCTTAATACTTTTTGTTTTTTTCTCTATTGAGTACCAACAATAATTATATGTATGTACTGCTAAATGGATAACATATAAAATAGAAAGAGATGCTTAAAATTTATATATCCTTTTCATATCTTCGCAATAATAATCTCAAAACAAATCAGAAAATATTTTTGCTTGCATTTTTTTAGTAATACAAAATCGTTCTCTTTAGTACTGCTCAATGGTTATGCTCTTTTATAAATTTCAGTTATATTTTTTGTGGAGGTACACTGAGCGAAATAGCTATATGGGACAAGTTTTTTTTTTGTTTTTTTTTATTAAGCAACCTCTTATTTTATTTTCATTTGCATCAGAATATTTGCCAATGCAGAGGGCGTACAGATTTTAGTTCGGTTAGTTTTCATTGTGCCTACATAGCTATTTATAGCAGTTTATTCTCGTTGGTCGAAGGAAATAGTTATATGGGACAAAACTTAAAATCCATTTATTTTATTCATTAATAAAAAAATACTAACAATAAGTGCATTTTAGTAGTTTCTATGACTTCCATTGTTATTAATAACATCCATCAATCAACGTGGCATGACTTTATTAACGTTTGGAAAACAGAAACGTCAATTTTTGCCCATTCCTCTTAAATAACTGTCTTAAGCTTCGCTAAAGTATTAAATTGACGTCCATTTTTGTAGAATCTCTGGCTAAGAATGCTCCAGAGATTTTTCATTGGATTTAAGTCCGGACTAGTAGCAGGCCACTGCAATACTGGTATATTTAGTGATTGAAAAAAATTCTTGGTGCACTTCACAGCATGAATAGGCGCATTATCCTGCTGAAATGTCCAACTTTCACCGTACATTTCCTCCCCAAAATTTATTAAAGCGTCGTCTATTAACTGCACATACTTCCTCGCATTGATTTTATGGGAAACAAAACAAATTGAGGTCTTGCTCTGATAGCAGAAACCACCCCATGTCATAAGTAACCCTCCTTGAAATTTGCGGGAATGACGCATTTGAGGTGACTCACGAAAATCTCGCAGATAATTCTGGCATTCATTTGGTTCATCAAAATTAAATGTTTTTTCATCCGAAAATTTATTGATTGCCACGCTTCATCCCAAAATTTAAATTTTTTAGCAAATTCCATTCTCACCAATTTATGGCGTAACAGAAGTTTAGGTTTACGCACTCGCTTCTGATATTTCAGATTAATATTCTCTTTTAAAATCGGTTGTATCCTTCGTTTAAAGACGTCTAAACACAAGTCACGCTTTATTTGGAATGGACTGATATTTTTCCTGACTGCAAGACGCTTTATTTCCCTTTTACCTCTTACGACAACTTTCGACTCTGGTCCTGGTCTTTTTACTGTGCCGTATGTTTGGGGATTTTTTTGAAAGTTGTTGATGGTATTTTAATTTCTATGTAGTTTTGTGGCTATCTGACGAAAGGGAATGCCAGATTTGCTATAGCAAAAGATCCTTGCCCATTCAGCGGTCAAAAGTTGCGTTCCTCGTGGCATAATTCTTTAAAAATTGCTATTGAGTCATAAAAAATTATTTTTTTAATGTAGACAATAATTCTTTTTTCTTTTTTTATTTAGAGAAAAACTAATAACAATAAGAGCAATATTAAAATTAACAACAAAACGGTTTTATTATCAAAAACCGCACTTGTCGCATATAGCTATTTCCTTCAACTGGCGGTTGTTAAAGACATTAAATCAACATAACGGTATTACGAGAAAGGGACGAACGAAAATTTTAACTTCAGTTTGTTGAGTAAGCATTGATAAATTGTTCCATACATCGTAAAATAAAATCAGCGAAATGCTTTTGAAGAAAACAGTACAAATTACTTTGTCCCATATAGCTATTTCGCATAGTGTATGTCTTTATAAAAATTTTAATATTTTTCATTCTGTTGTTACAAATAAAATAATAGAAAATGGGTGACAATAGTAATTTTTTATAGGGAATTCGAATATACGGAAAAAATATCTTTCTTCTTGTATAAAGACCACAGCTTTTTAAATAGATTTAGACTAAAATGGATTTAACATTATAGAAAATGAATGTTACCCATTTTCAAATCAATTAATTCATAAAAGTGATCCTGTAAGGCTCATTTCAAGTTTGCAAACTCCTCATTAATATCTAAGGTTAATTCCAAAATCAATAATGGTTTAATCTTTAGTTGCGTGTCTCTTCATCGATTCTTCTTATCGTAATATCATTAAAAATTATCATAAATTCTTCTTATCACAGAAACTTTAAACGATGAAGATAAAATGATGACATCGATAACATATACTCCTAAACAAAAAAATTTAATAATTTAAAATGCCTCCATTCTCTCTGCCGTGGGAACTACCAAATATTACCATATGTACTCATCATCGTTTTCATATCTAATCCTAACAAGCATAATTCACCTAATTATTATTTCAATTTTAAGACACATCTGGAGAATACAAAATGTTTGATAATTACAAAAACATTTCCCTAGAGCCCTCCCACCTCCATAATTATCTCCATTTTAATTAAAATATTTTATTTTTATGGATTACTGTTTAAAATTCAGCAAGGCGAAAGGATTAGCAGTATTTATGTTGATGAAATATGCTTCTTTAGCATAGAACAAAATCTGATTTTATTTCTCATCTCCTCAAAAAAGTTTCTATCTATTTTTACAATCAACAAAGATTATTATTCATTTGACACCCAAATATATTATATTTCATTTTAGGTGTGAGGCGGAAGGAGAAATAAATTCATAATTGGAATATTTGGATACAAATTTGGAACCAAAATGTATAGTTCGAAAAACAAACAAAAAAGATAGTAACAATATAAGATAATTTTCATATTTTTGCATTTTTAATTAATAAATATTTATATAATTTGGAAATGGATATAGAGAGCCTAAATACAGATACATTGGTTGTTTACTTTCTTCCGTACCGAAGCTATAAAAAAAGCTTTTTAAAAAAATAGCTTTCCCTGTATAAATATTAAAATCGCAATTTCCCGTTCGAAGAAAGGTAAAATTTGTACTAAAGTTTAAAATAAAATTAATTTTTTTGTACGTCCATAAACAGTTCAACCGAAAGGGTTACGTAATAAAATAACCCTAAATAATCCACATGTATACAAGTAGCAATTCCCGGATGGCGTATAAACCCAAAAAAAAATTGTTATTATGTATGTATTTATGGGAAGACCGTGGAAGTATAATTAAAATATAATTCAAATTAATGCACAACACTACTTAAATATAAATTTTTTTGTTTAAATTCACCCACAGCTTTTATGCAAATATCGAACCACAAGGGAAATATTATACATTGTGAACTTTTTTTTTTTTGTTTAATAATTTTTTGAGTCTGTGTACATCCTTTTGTATACTCTATAGCCATGTACATATGTCTAATTTTGAAGTCTCTTTTGTGAATGGCTTTGAGGCTCATTGTTGAAATTTACTGTTATTTCAGTTACAAACAAATCTAAAACGTTCATTCCAGGTATAATAAACATAATGCTTTTGTTTAAATTAACAGCTTTTTATAGACAAATTTACTAATTGTATTTAATATAATTAGTAAATTTGTCTATAAAAAGCTGTTAATTTAAACAAAAATACACAAACCAAATACTAACATTGATTTAATAAAGATAATGTCATAATGTTAGTCCAAATGGACTTGTTTTTTTACCCTTGCTGTTTTTAAGAATTTTCCAAATTTTAATTCAACAATGAAAAAAATAATAATAATAAATCAAAAAAGCTTTATTTCAATAATAAATGAGAAGAGCTTTCTTTTGTCTTGATTATCTTTATTTCTTTTTTGTTGGATTTTAATTTTTGTGGAATTTAGAGTGTGTACCCGTTGCGTTTCAAACGGATTCCATTTTGTTAAAAATTATGCGTATATGGGATGGGGGGAATATATAGCTCGAACATTATTAAGTGGTTTTCGAGATTTTTGTTTTTTGTTGTTGTTGCTTTGTGGCAAAGGCAACACCTTTCTAGATTATTTATTAGAACTAAAAAGAGGAAATGTGAAAAGGAAACCAAAACAGACATAAACATATTTTCAAAGCAACAGCCATGCGATCAAAAAAATACTTATCATTAATTTAATCGAAAGTCATTGAGGTAGGGGTTCAAAGGTAGGCGCAAATAATATATTGATATTGATGGAAGACTTTATATTGATGTAATTTTTATAGACCGTATTTTTATTTCTTATGTAGTACATATGTATGTATATTTTTATACTCCCATAAGAACATAAGTAAATATATACATTTGTGATGTCTTAAGGGCAATAAACCAAAAAAAAAACACATTCTCAAAAAATCAATTGAACTTGGGTTTAACATTCCGTTTTCTTAGACATAAAAAAACAATTTTTATAGTCTCAAGAATTTCATAGAAAAGGGTTAAGGATTTAAGGATGCCAATTTCATGTTTTTTTTTGCAATAATTGAATATTTTAACATTAATTGAATCAATGTGCTTCCCATTAAAAATTACTGCTGTTCATATTCTGAGTTGAATAAGTGTCTAAGTTACTAGACGTTTACGTTTACCTTCTTTTTTCTTTATTACAAGCGCATTTTTACACTTTTAGCAAAATCTGCAATGATTCTCAAAGATACGTGCAGAAATATGTGAAAATAATTAGTATAATGCTATACATAATAAATTTTATAGTACAATAGTGATTATCTTATTTTTAATTTTAACATTGTGCATAATAATTTCTTTATTCATTTACAAATATTTTCCATTTATTTACAATTTTGAATGTGATTGATGGAAGTGTCTGGATAGATGGTAAAATAGCAAGATAATCGGGTAAATACACGATAAGCAAATTTTAATTTCAAATTTTATATTTTCAAACCGTTGTTTGTTTTTGCAAAAAACACAATATACTTACTAACAATTTTTTAAGTCCGCAAAATAAAATGAGCAACCAAGACAATGAATATTAACGATTGAAATTGTTCGCAAATATTTGCTTGCTTGCGGAACAATCGTGTATTTAGCCCATTATGTATCATAAATGAAATAAAACTTTTTTTTTTTTTGTAGGGAGGTGAAAACCCTTATGGGCGCTGTGCCGAACTCTTACCGACTAAAAACCCTCCCTCTCTCCTCGCAACGACTGGGCTTGCAATTTTTGCATTACTTCAGCCGCTGGATGTCCATTGTCATTTTGTTCTACTCAGTTCGAATTACTCGATATGCGGTCTCTAATCTTCTGAGTTAGTATAATATGATCATCTGAAAACTGTTATTCCAGGCCTCCTCTTCAGCTAACATCTTTGGAATTATGTTTCTTGGCGTTAGTTGTCCTACCCGATCAGCGCATGCTTGCCGCGCCCATTCCATTTTATACAGTGTATTATCGTGTGCTCTGCTGTGTCAAAAACCACAGTTAGATGTCTCCATAATGTGCATCCTACAGTAGTAGCTGTTGAAAAAGCCATGACCCGACAAAAACAGTATCAGATGGAAGATGGTATCCCCATGCTTTCGCTCCACCCACTTCTTGATGCTAGGAATGAGCTGCCTCATCTAAGCCCCGGTGTCTGCATTCTCCCATCTTGCCTGCCATTACTGCATCAGCTCCTTCTTGGCCTCTTCCTTTGGAGTCCCTTCCAGCACCGCAATTCTATGTTTTGCCATCAAGGTAACAGGTGGCATGTTGGCTATTACGAGAACAGCACTGCATCAACGTAGGGCAATGGTACGTTGTACGGGCCGTATTAATTCCGAGGATATGCACTATTAAACGCATTCCGCGTTTCGTCGTGTATTTAGATCCCTCCGCTGCTGAATCTACCAGCCTCATGACCGCTGCTATAGAATCTATCGTAGAGTGCTCTGCTCGGAATCCAAACTGATTAACGGCTAGTCCACCTGCTCTTTCTATCTCGCCTACCAATCTGCATAGAAGTAGGTGTTCAAAGAGTTTTCCAAAAGTGTCCAACAGGCACAGTGGTCTATACGATGTAGGCACACCGCCTGGTTCCCTTTCTTTTTTAAGTATAGAACCAGTCGGCCGTCTTCCAGATATTGGGGAATTCCCGATTTTTAAGTGCCCGATTCATCACATTTAACACCCTGTTTGACTGTATTTCTGATGTAATTCTGACAGTCTCTGGTGGGATTCCATCTGGTCCTCCGCTCTTCTTTGTCTTCCGCTGACAGAGTGGGCACAGTTCGACCAAACTTCTTCATTACTATCTTAAAGGCCACTCCCCATGGGTCCAATTCAACCGTATTGCAGCGAGTTTTCCAGCATTTCTTTTTTGATTTCAGAATTGCCGTCCTCAGCTCGTTTCTAATGCGTTTCAGCTCCTGCTGTAAGGATGTAGTACGCCTAATCTCTCTCTGCAGCCTCATCCTGGCTTGATTACAGCGTCTGCGTATCATCGCGATTTCAGGGGTCTTCCAGTACACAGATTTTCTTCTATTCCGGCCTCTAGGTTGCAACGCCTCCTCGCATGCCGCTGTAACTAGCTGCTGTGGTGTAGCAATATTAGGAGGGTCAAGGCAACGTTGTATCGCTCTACGTAGGCTAGGTAAAATTACAGGAAGCATCCCAGTCTGCCAACAGTCAAAGCTGCTCTCCGTTTTACAGTGTTTCTCCTCCCCACTCCGGGGACTTAGCATTAAAATCGCCAGCGACTATCACATCCTTGGTCTTGTTCCGAATTATCAAGCCTTGGAGCAAACTCCTCTACCGATCTATTGGGAGGCAAGTAGCAGCTCATGAGAACAATGTCCTGTAGATCCACCCAAGCAACTCTTTTCCCAGCACCAGATTTAGTAGTTACCATGCCGCTCACCAATACCACATCTACTTGCCTTTGATGCTAGTATATTTACAGGCGAGCTTGCCCCATCCGTACTTTTAATCCCAACATGGGTGCTTCTCTGCCACTTTTTACAGTCCTGTCTCTTGTGGCCCTCCTTCTCGCAGATGAAGCAGAGGGCACTACGGTCCGGCCCCCGGCAATTCTTTGCTGTATGCCCACTCTCCCAGCATTTATAGCAGCGGCGATCCTCAATGCGCATCTGTATCCGACAAGATACCCATCCGATCCTGGTGCGCCTTCTATCTGCCAGCCGCTTTGCCCACTGTTTGGGCATTTTAACTGTTGCATTCTTCGTATTCGAGTGTGCTGGCCGAATTGATGTGACAAATATCTCATCGGCATTTACATCTCCTAAAGCCGCCTTGACACCCTGCCTCACATCGGAAACGACCGTTCCTTCCTCTAGGTCTCGTATATGCATTACTGCCATTTCCTTTTGGTGCACAGCTGTTACTCCACCTGCCTTTCCGGCATTTGCCTCTTTCACAATTTTGGCTTTATTAGCACCACTGCTTACTTGGATCATAATATCGTCTGCCTTTGTCTTTCCGATAGCAGTTATTTCCACCTCTACGTCTTTGATATCGACGCCGACCTTCACAGTTTTAGTAAGTCAGCATATACGTCTGTACTTCCGATTTAACTATGACTGTTTCTTTTCTGTTTTCCCTCAATTTCTCAGCCTCCTCCAGCTGTGGAGCTTCTAGGTTAGGGTTGTCATCTCTCCTTTCGACGTCCAAATGTTCAACGTTCCTCTCCCTATACCTGCGCAAATGATGACACTCCGCTGTCAATAAAACAATACTCCAATAATTTACGCAGCCTTAATGTGTTGATAGTGTTTGAGAAGACGCTTTGAGTTCTTTCCATTCCTTGGCGGTGTTTCTTATTTTCTTGGCCAGCTCGATGAGCTGCTCTTTCAGGGCATTTACATCCCCTACTGATTCACACATACCACCAGCAATGTACGCATGTCGTCACCCGTTCTAGTCTCGCCTTCCAGCATAATTGTATCCGCACTTTGTATGATGGAAACATCTCCCATCTTAAGGGTTTGGGCACTTAACAGTTTCTGGAAGCCTGGCAGCTGCCCGCCCAGTTTACGCATTTCTTGATCAGTTGGTTCACGTGGATCAATAAAAATCTCTCTCGTTGGGCCACTTTTCGTAATGCGGTTGCGGCTGATTTTAGTTACCCGAAACACCTTCTGCCGCCATTTCTCTGCGTTAATCGTACTAATTTCCTGTGGCGTCAACGCCGAGTGTTTACGGCTAGAGAGCTTCTCGGCTTGCAGGTTTTTCTCAATTTCCCTTGCACCTACCAAATTAAACTTTAAGATAAATTATTATCCGTAATATATTTCATAGCCAATTGTTTAAATAATTTTAGACTCCCTTCATTCCTTATGTGAGTTGACAATATATCTAAACCTAAATCTACGGGGACGGGATTAATATTTTCTACTTTTGCTGGGTAGATATATTGGTTAGGATAGGAGTGTGTGTGACTTCATATTTTATTGATTTACCAAATTGAAAATAATGAGTATGTCATTACAAATAGTCGTTGGCAGCCAGGCTATAAAAAGCCAAAACATTTTTATTAATATTTAAGTTCCGAACGTGAACCACAATAAAATGAGATTTATTATATTCTTCTTCATGTAATAGTACTGTATTCCATTTTTCTTTAACAAATATGGAACAACCCCCATATTCATCTAAAATTACCGAATGATATGACACGTAACCACTTAAGGTATAAAATTGTTTATTAGAAATACTAAGCCATCTTTCAGTCAGCACTACAACATCTGCCCCTAAAGGTAGATTAGGTAATAATGATTTAATCTCAGTTAATTTATTACGTAAGCTTCGTACGTTAGAATACAATATATGTACATATGTACTACCAAACTCTACACAATTATTGAATATTGCATTGTAAACGCCCGTAAAATATTTATTGCTATTTTTCCATCGTTCCATTTTATCTGTCAAATTAATCTCGATTTAGGAAATTGAAGTTTACCCCAGTTCGACAACAAAACAGTGAAAAATACATTAAAAAAAATTAAACGACCAAAAAATATAAACAAAAAATTATTGTAAATAAAATATCTTTCATCTTTCTTTACACAAATATGACCATTGCTGAATTTAATTTATTTTAAACTATACCTATATTGAAATATTTGATTCTTCCGGATAATAGCCAGATAATTAAATTTTACGAGGAAGGTGATCTTAAGCTGTTATAAAAAATAAAATTTGAGACCTCTTAAAATGTGAGGTCCGGTGGTTAGTCCCATTGCCTCCTTTGACTACTTTGATAATCACTATGTATCACAAGCAGCAAATCCACACATGTAAAACTACCACTAACCGATAGATAAATATATAATTCTCTGATGAAATCAGCATCCATAATTTAATTATTTTGGAACAATAATTCAATACTTATTCTAGTATCCACGGGGTGTTATAATTAAATTTCTATAAATATATAGGAAATAAATTAATGATTGTCTTCTCCGTGTAAAAAGTTCCGTGTAAAGTTGATTACCGTGTTTAAATTTAGAAAAAAAATGTCCAGGTTTCTGGCTATGGCACTATAAAATTGTTGTCCAGTTTCAATGACACCGGTTGCAGCAGATTTTTCTTTGTTGCTGATGTCCTTCCAACCCATTTTTCGAAAACATAGAATTTGATAATCTTACACAACATTTCATTTTACCACGTGAGATACAATTTGTAAACATACCTCAAATTATGATGAAAAGCAATCAGATCTCTGAAGTAGCTATTGATAATCAAGATGAATAGTCTATAGCCGCAGCTATAATAAAATACAATTTCTATGTAAATGACGTTACGTCCGGGGCTGATGAAATATCCGCAGCAGTTGAATGTCGAGACCAATTAATTAAGTTGCTGGAAATTGGCTGCTTCAATCTTCAAAAAGGGAATTTCAACTCTATCGATTTTTTACCTCTGAATACTTACCAAGAAATTAGTCCATTGAATCTTGAGAAAAAACGATGCACAAAGGTGTTAGCATTACAGTGGAATCCGATTTAAAACTGCTTCATTTTTATTGTCGATCAACGAAGCGGGAACTATTGTACAAATCTTCAACGTTGTTCGATCCCCTTGTTAGCACGTTTCATAATAACCATAAAGGTAATATTTCAAAGTTTATAGTTATTAAAGCTAAATTAGAAGATCGATTACCACCATCAAAATAACAGAAATGCATTCAGTTGTTTTATTACGACAGAGAACTGTCCACAATAGAGAAATTCAAATCAATGGATTCGTTTCATGAAAACGGGTAATTATAACGGGTAATAGACAATAGGAGCAGAGCACACTTCCCGAGGGATCAATTCGTCTGACCTTAAAGATTTTACCATTTGATGGAATGGTCCAGAATTTTTGAAATCAGTTACTGACACCTGGTGAAACCTACCAGTTACATCAGTTCCGGCTTCTGGCTACACAATATATACTGAATTATTTATTAAATTTTGTGAAAAAAATTGTCACAAAAATTAGGTTGCGCAAGCAAATTTTCAACCAACTGCACAGCAAGCTAATATTAATTTCATCTGCTAGGGTTACCTGCGCGCTAGTCGATTGTCTCTCGTATTTCGAATTTTATTAACTCGTGTAATGCTTATCTAATCGATCCTCAAGCATCTCGGTTTCCAGTTTTGAGTTGTTTGACAGTTTATTTTTTAAATAATGTTTAATTTTATAAAATCTGTTTTAATCAGGATTATTCGACTCGAATTTTCACGTTACGGTGCATTATATTACCGACTTACAGATACAACGGGATTTTAAGTGATTTTTCATGCTTTAAAGCTTAGTCAACGTTTGTTTGCCATTTAGATATTATTCGAGCTAAGCATGGACCATTGAATGCTGCTATTCCCGCAAGGTCAATCAAATTATAAAATAAAACCTTTGGCCCCGTTTGGTTTTCGTTTTGCAAGTGTATCATTGCTGGCATCATTGTGCAGAGTTGACATTAGACACACGTTTTGGTTTGGCTTGGGTTTACAGCTGACTAGAGTCAAATGATTGTCAAAACAAAACTTTGAAGAATTGAGCTCCCGCCTCCCGGCGTTTTAATTCCAATTTTCCAGTAAATTCTTTTGGTAGGCTCGGTTTACACTTACGAATTGTGCCAATTATTGTGGTCTTTTTTTGCAGCAATTGTTCTGCCAATACGCAACTGGTAAAAATGTTGGCCATTGTAATTGAGCGGCCTATGTTTAAATACGGAGCAGATATCCAATGAACAAGATTTAATGCATAATCTCCCGCACGTGGCTCATCCGGTCGTTTTCCAACATAAATTTCAGCATTCAGAGGGGAAGCATTTATTGGATCCCACAACCAAAATACATTTATGCCATATTTTCCAGGTTTCGTTGGGATATATTGTCTGAACGAGCATCTGCCACTTGTTAGGACAAGCTGCTTATCAATGGTCAAATAGCCTGATGGTTTATACGGTTGTCTGAGGTTTGCCAAAAATATATTCCACACATCGCGAAACGGTGCTAATTTATCTAATTTTAACCGCTTAGCTCTCGTTTGATAATTATCGAACTGTAGGAATCGTAAGAACTGCTGCACACGCTTTAGGGGCATAACAGCCCGGTAAAATGATCGATTATCTAAACAGTACAACTCGTCCAACCGCCATCCCAGTTCTTGTGAACTCCGGCGTACATCAAAATACCAATTAATGGTCTCATACCAAATACGGCGCACTTTTGATGAGTGACTGTCTATTCACAGTATAGAATTCTCGGGTTTTTTATTGGTTTCAGCAACTATAACGTTTATTAGCATCTCCTGTAAAATTGTTTGAAACGCGAATAGTTGATTAGTTAAGTGTTGTGTCATTTTAACTGTTACGCCTTCCTTTTCTCGCATTATTCGAAGATTTGGTATTCTTGTCACAACTGGAGGTGTCCTTGCTCCATTGCGGTTTGAATTTTTTGTTTTGCCCGAAATACCAAGTGCCTTGAGCTGAAATTTCAGGCTCGAAATTATTTTCTGCTTGAATTTCGGTAGATAATTCAACGAGTTCTTCATCTACAGAGCTATCTGAACCGTAATCGAGTTAGTAATCATGCAGCAATATCCATATCATCATCTGCTATTTCAGAATCGTCATCTGATTCTTCAGGCGTTGGGATATCATCGAATAAATCGCGAAGCTCTTGACTGCTTTGCCTTTTTCGCACCATAGCAAAATAAAATCACAGTTACTAATATAAGTCACAAAACTTTTAGAAAAATGATTCACTTTTATTTTCACGTTATTTCAGTATGAAATATATTCGAAAACTGAACACGTGCATCGATTGCTTCGGCAAAGTATAAATGAAATAACGGTTAAATATCTGGAAATGTTTAAATATATAAACAAAAATCTATGATAATGCTGCTTGACGATATAATATTGCACAAACACGTAAATTAATTAGTGAAACGTAACATACAAGCACAAATTGTAAAAAAAAATGTATTCTATGCAAAATTCATAACCAAAATCTGACCCCATTGGACAGAAATACGTTTAGTTTCCTTTAATCTGTTTACTCTTGTTGCTCGATATTCTTTTAAATTACACAAGGGGTTTTGTTGCATCTTGTTATAGAATTAGTGATTTATCGAGAATGTAGTTTTTAAGTTTTCTAGAGTAGTTTTCTAGTAAAGCAAAGTTGTGTTGGGACACAAATTAAAAAAAAACAATTGTTTTTGAACCCTTGGTCACAAAGGAGATAGCTTAACAAGAGAAGAAAAATTTAAATTACCTAAAATTTTGGAAGATATTATATAATTTGAAACAATAATTTTACTTTGCGGATTTACTTTGAATAAAGCCGGCAGATGATGTCACGTGTTGCCATTGCAATTTGATTGACATACCTTCAAAGGCTGCTTTTACGAATGACACGTACCATCATACAATCATACCATCACCATCATACTATAATACTGACATAGCACTATACCATCACACCACCATACTATCATACCACGAACCATCCTACCATTATACCATCATACCATCATATCATCATTATTATACCATCATTCCATCCTACCATCATACCATCCCACCATCATAACATCACACTGTCATATGTACCTTCATGCCATCACACCATCGTACTATCATACCACGTACCATCCTACCATCATGCCAACGTACCAACATAGCATCGTACTATTATACCATCATACCATTGTACCGCCATACCATGAGACCATCATACCATCGGATCATCGTACCATCATACCATCGTACCATCTTACCATTACACCATCATACCATCTTTTGATTTAGTGAATACCTGAAATAAAAATAAATTAGATATGATTTCCGATGATTAGAACGTTAGAAACATTTAATTTGGCACCATCACCATCAACATCAACATTACCGTTAAATCAATATCCAAGAATCAACTCAATTGGTGAAGTTTTAGAAATTCCTCCATAGTAACTTTGAAGCTGATTATCATCCCTCAAGAAAGAGATAGAGATATGATTTATTAACAGTGACCTTTCTTAAGACTTAAACAATATATGTATAAAGTTTGATTCAAATCAGTCACGGCATGTAAATTTGTTGTTAAACACTCACTTTTATATCTATAGATTGCTCAACTGCTCACTAAACCCTAATCAAACCCCAACTCAACTCCAACAAAACCTTAATTCAAACCGCAAATGGAATTCTCAACTCAATCCTCAAACCAGCATATTATATAAAAAATTACTCAACTCATGCTCACTATATCCTAACCAAACCCCAACTCAACTTCATCTCAACCTTCTGCAAAATGACTTAATTCAACTCAACCATCAACTTAATCTTCAAACCAGCATATATAAAAAATTGGTAAATATTTATATAACCTGATGGTTTTGAGTCAATTCGTATGGTTCCAAAAGCTTTCCAATTCTCCACTTTGACCATAGACACAGATTGACGAAAAAAATATGATATATAAATCGGATAAGCGGTTCTCGAGATACCATGGATACAGACATCCAGACAAACAGACGGGCGGACGGATATTTTTTACATATTTTACTTTTTCGGACTCAAAAACTATCAAAACGTCGAGAAAAGTGGTTTTGAACCAACCAAATTTTTGGTAATTTTTGGCAGGATTTCAATACTTTGGTCTTTTTACACCTACATAAGTAATAAAATGAGGAATAATAGCCGTTAGTGATGTGAATCAATTCGTATACACCCAACCATTTTTTACTGTTTAATTTAAAACTTTTTTCGGATTATTTGAAATAGGGTTTTACGTACAAGTATCATCCGAAATATATCATATGTAATCATGTAATCATAAAAAACCGTGTTAAATTAAAAACAGTGCAAAAAAGACTGTGTAAAAAAATTGAGGTTATACTCCATTTCTTAACGATGGGGAGGATACCAAATCTTTATTTTTTTTTTTTTTTTCAAATATCATATTCAATCTGAAACCATTCACATTATAGTAGGTTTAAAAAGTTAAAACGATTATGTTCATATAATTAGATCGAATTTGTTAAGTATGTACTAAGTTTTGATATAGATCAAAGTTTTAGGAACTTCTGTATAATTAACTATTTAGAATAAGGATAATCACACTATTCAATCCATTTTGAGTAATTCGTTAAAAATACAATCATATACAATAAACTACACTACAGTATTGTACATACTACATACATAATAATAGCCTATTGCCTTATGTCTTCATACATATCGCATATGACAAGGAATAGTGACACAACTCAAAAAATTGCGTTTTTGTATTTGTACGCAAATATGGTAGAGAATTTGTAGTAAAATCGAAAAATTCGTCTTTTTCTTTTGTACTTCCGAAAAATTTGATTTTTTGACTTGTGTCTATGCCAAGAGTACGATATATTATGTGCTCATCACAAAAATGAAATATGACAGACACACACAAAATTATATAAATTATCATACATTAAAGTTGAAGGTTGAAATTAATTTTAACTGACTATGTACATACGCTGATTATATCAAATATCAGATTATATAAAATGTGTAATACCCAATAAACCACACAAACGTACCTACAATAGATTTTTACGACATACTTTGACATTTTTAAAACCGAGATTTACAATATTTTACTCGGTGGTGAATTTGATCACACTGATTTGGGTGCGATTGTATTCCCCCCAAATAGCTGGGCGGACAATCGATTGTTATACAATGACTCCAATTTAATTTAATTTAAGTACTATGTACACAGTAGACTAGTAGATGTATGTACATATGCACGCACAAGAAATATACGGTTAAAAATGATTAATGTCAGGTCAACTGAAATTTATCCTTAAAACTTGCAAATGTAATAAAAAAATACCCAATCAATAAATGATACAATGGTAAACCCCTTTAGGTGCTTTAATCGCTTGTACCAAATTCAAATAAAAAATCCTCCCAAATCGTTTAACAACATTCGCACAAAACACAAATAAATGTTTATTGTGTGTGTCAGTAGGGTGGTTTGGTTTTCGATATTATCAAAAAGGTAAGAGGCGTATATGACATACGAGTACATATGTATAAATATGTATATATAAACACACAAAAAATAGTAACTGTTATATATTTATGTGTACGTTTTCCAATTTTCCCTCCATTTTTATTTGTATCCGTATTGATTTTCCATAAACATTTTTCAAGAAAATTCGACTGTAGGGTAATGCCGATTTTCGTGTTTTTGTTGTGTTTTTACACTTTGGCGCTAAATGTGTTTGCAGGACAAATAAATTCAATATTTCTTGAGGCTATTTTGTATATGGCATTTTGTTTTTAGTTAAATCAACAACATTATGTTGTAGATTGTCGAATTGGATCAAATTTCATCATCTTCATTTTATGTTTATTTTTTAAGTCTAAAAACTCAACTAATGCATAGGTACAATTTCAATTTGAAACCATTAATCTATTATTTTCTGGCAAATCAGAGACTGAACTAATTTCCGGAGCTAACTGGGAATGGGAAGCAATATTAATAAAAAAAACTTTTGAAGAGATTAAAAATGTTTTTGTCCGCTGTAATAATATTTTTTCATGAGTCATTGATTTGTTTTACACCACTTTTCGGTTCTGGTTTATTTACCAATAAGTTTATACAAATCTCCATTGTGCTGTTACATTTCCGCTGTTTAACTCGAAATTGAAATTGTAGCAGTCACTACATTTCATCTCTTTCACCATAATAGACCATTTTTTGAAAGCCTGTCGAAATATTTAATTAACTTTTTATTTCTAGGATGTTTGTTGAGCATTTTCCTAATTTTGTTTTTCCAACCAAGGTTTAAGCTTTTTCTGGTTGAAAATTATTGGTTTTCTACTTTCTGTTAGATGTTTTATTAATATAGACAACATAGGCAACTTCTGCACTATTAATGTCGTAAACAAATAACCAAGATTCATTTTTTAATTTTCTCGATAAAGATATGGTAGTCAATAAGATATCTAACACTGTCATATTTGATTGATTGACACTAAATTTGCCGTTAAACTTAATTTCCAACAAAAGCAAATTATGGTCACCCAATTTCATACTATCGATAAGAACTGCAAAGTTAGCCGCTGGTTTAATTATGTAAAAAATGTGATCAAAAATGTGATGTGCGGTGTACATTTATTAGTAAATCTAGGAGATGAATTAATTAACAGCAAAGTTTTTAGCATTAATTGACGATATTAAATAAAATCATCGAAAACTTATTTATTTATTTGACAAATTGAGATCTATACAAGCAGAGAAAAGAAAACAATTGATTATGATCAGAAATATTTACCTGTAAGCAGTCAGCTGTTTTTAGGTTATGAGATAAAATTTTATTTACAACGACCTTTTGTGTACATTATACACAGCTATGTACACAAATGGCGTACAAAGGATAGTCATTTATGCAATAATCTCTAATTCATTGCTGTTATCCATATTTCTGTTAAAAAACATAATAATGGTTTTATATTGAAACATTGGTGCGTTACAAAATTATCAAGGTTATGACGTAGCGATCTAATATTGATAGGTTTGTGGAGTGGATTTCAAATATTTTATGAGTTTCAAATTCACGACTACAAAAATCTCAATTAGAAATCAAAGTCCAAAAACTCCATGTCACAATAAATGTTTTATTTCAAAGTGTTTGGTATTACGCTGTGATTGGTTTGAATATCGCTGAAGAGTAGAAAGATCTCCATTTTGCACTATCATTAGCTAATAATAATTATCTATTTTAATGACCAGGGCCCTATTGCACCAACTACTTATCACTTATTACTTATCAATTATTATCATTTTCTGTTGTACCAAATTGAAATTTTATAAGTAGGTATTTAATTGAAAAAGTCATAAACACTCACTTATCAAAATTAAGTTGCACCAATTCGCAAAGTGATAAATAATAAGTAATATTTTGATAAAAGATAAGTTTGAGGTTTTTGATAAGTTTTACATAGTTCTGTTGCACCAAAAGTTTTAACTTATCAATAATCGACTATTTTAATGATAACTTATCGAAAATATCAATAAGAAAAATTTCACTACTCAAATAATTTGATAAGAGCTACAAATTGTAGTGGCATGACGGAAGACTGTTAAAAAAGTTTTTTTTTTCCTGTTATTGTAAGATGGAAACTTTTGTTCAATTTTTATTATTATAAAACTATGATTGTGATATACGATTATGATAAAATTTGGCATGGGCGATGGAAATGGGATTCTAAGGTGATTTTTAGAGGAAATTCTGGAATATGGCCAATTAGGAAAGAACTTGGCCATTTCTTATTCGATTTTGATGAAATTGAGCATGTACGATGGCATGAGATTCTTAAATGGTTTTTAGGTTAAGTTCTGGAATATCGCCAATTATAATGGAACTTGACCATATTTCAGAACTTCATCTAAAAATCATTTTAGAATCCCATTTTCATTGTACCTGTCGAGTTTCATCCTAATCGGTTGATAAAAATAACCAAGTTCCATCCAACTCAAGGATCATTACAACTTGATATACCAATAATTGGTTCAGTTTGGGTTTGAAGGCCGAATAATCGAGTTTCCCGCTTTTCTTGTTCTAATTTCGAGTGAAGTTTGCAAATAAATTATAATACTATTGTTGTGGATTATTAAGGCTATACTGTATATACCTACGTACTCTAAATTTATATTTTAATATTATGTAATTGAAATAAAATAAAACTCTTTGTAACAAGTACATAGATTGTTATGTGCTTTTGTATGTATGTAAAACCAATTCTACATATAAATTTTGGAAACTTTTTGTTAAAGGGGGCAGTTGGTTGAAATAAATAAATAAGAAAACAATTAAAGACTAACAAAAACATAAAGTGAAAAATAAAACTTAAAACTACAATAATTGTTTTATTAAAAAATATTAGAAACAAAACAAGATTTTTCACTCCCTACAACAATATTGACGATTGGACCGTCATGATTTCCCATTGCAGATGTTAGGGTTTAATTTAATTCCGATTGTTTCACCCTCCATATGTTTTATATGGAGGGTCTCATGGCTGCTAGGGGTTGTTTTGTTTTCGATAGATAATTCGCATTTTGCAGTTTTCCAATCGTTAGTAAGGGACATCGCTATTGACAATTGTAAGAGTACGAAATGCGCCTCGAAATGACGTTCGAATTTATAACAATTTGTTAGTGTAATTGAGTGGTGAAAAATATTCATTAAGAGGTCAAAATACCTACGAATACAAAAATCAAAATTTAATATCAAATGATAACTTAATTCTCAAAGTCTGTTTTATTACTATCTATTACAGCATGTACAGAAACGTCAAAAAACTGTGTTGGTCAGTTAAAAGAAAATCCACTATAGAAGGAATCCGTGACGTTTCAAACGGCAATATTTTTTCATGGATAGTACCGTTAAAAGTTTAGAGATGTCAGTTTTAAGAATTTTGAATTTTTGGTACATGTTTCACAAAACAGAATTTCGTCCTAAGTTCTTATAGTGATAGGCTTATCGTCTAATAATATCTACGTTAATTTTTTATGATTTTTTTTATTTTTTATGAAAGAATGTTCTACCTTGAATTGGTTTTTGTTCTCGACGAAACAAAAGACTAATTTGCAAAGCAACGGTACTTTTCGTAATTGCTTGCTTGATAATATCTTATCTAGCGAACATTTAGGCGTATTTTCAAATAAAGTAACATAACGATCGTTACAAACCACACGATCATTTAACCAAATTAAGTTTTCAAGTAGGAGGTAGGCCATTCGAATCAGCTGATCTATATTTAATCTTTTTCTGTTTTTTAAAAGGCAAAAGATGTACGATAAAATTGCATTCATGATTTCCATGTATTAGACTATTGTCTATGTCATTGAATAAGGAACTTATTCTTTAGTGGTATATTATTGTTTCATAGGATGGTACCCGAACAATTATAAATCCACAAAGTGCTATTAAATTTTGGCTTGGACTTTTGAGAACGGATTAATTTTGAATAAATAAAATACAATATGTGTCGATATGTGCCGATACCCTACCTCCTTGTCATATATAATATTACATTTTCTTTATCAATTACTTACTGCCTTTCCAAACTTTCTCCGCATTGACATCGTTATATGATTGAAGGGCACCCCATAGTAACTTGCTATTAAGATTTATAAATGAGCTTTATTATCAAGAGAATTTATTATTCGGGAGTAATATCTTAACTTGGAAACAAACCTGAGGTAAAGAAACAAAAAGTGCCGACAGCAAGAAAGCCAATGTGGCTTCCGAGTTGAAAATCTCCGATCGCAACTTTTACCACATGGTCGCATCGGTTGCAAATATTTCGAAAACATCTGTTTTAGCATTGAAACGTGCTGACGGTGCCTTGGTGGTGGATATGTACAAGCCGACTTATAGGCGAGCGTCTTCAAATCGAACTCGACATTACTTGTCCCAGATGGAATTGGACTTCCATTAATTCCATATTGTGGTCCTAAAATGAGCCCCGTTGCTATCTCGGAGGAAATTGTCTTTACTAATCTCAAGTCATTGAATGCAAACAAGGCCACCGAACCTGATGGAATTCCAGTTCGAATATTGAAGGAGTTTGCCAGTGAATTGGCTCCAATATTATCTAAAATTTTCCTACTTTCATATAAGCAAGGCGACTACCCGAACGCCTGGAAGAATGCAATGTTGCAACCCGTGCTGAAACGGGGTTGTGACAAAACTGACCCTTCAAACTACCGGCCAATATCAATTGTGTCAGCCGTCAACATATAGTTAAATCAAGCGCGAATTTTTAGACCGAACATCAAAAAAGTGGAATTCGCTAATACAATTCCAATTTCCGAAAGAATACCAAATGAATATATTTAAGGTGGCTATTAATCTTTACTTGCAGGATCGCTCATTGGGTGCAGAAGCTCTGACAGTTACAAGGTACTAGGACCGTTAACAAGTCCGCTCTGCACCCAATGAGGGACTTGCCCAATATCGATTTTTAGTTCATTTGTCCCAACGCTTGGGCAGCGCTGATTACTGATTACTTTTTTTTTTACAGGCAAAAACAAGTAAAATCATGCTTACAAATACATGTTTCTTGTCTAAATTATTGGATGTCCCTCTACTTTTTTTTACGTATAATAAACTTGAGTATGTTGCGATTAATAATAAATATCAAATTTTAAAGTCGAAATTAATAATTTAATGAAACATTGAAACACATGTTTGACCATATAAAACAACGACAAAGTCAGCAAGCGTTGGAATTATATTTGGTAAAATCACTAATTAAATAATGTATAAAAAAAACGATTAAATCAATTCACAAATAATGTTTTAGTCAACATGTCGTTGACATTTTAATGAATAAAATTAGTCACAAAATATCAATAAAACGTCACAGAAAAAATGTAGATTTAAAATCATACCAGATTATTACTTTCTGTTACGTAAGTAAAATAAAGTATAGTAATCATGAAAATTTTGGACCTTGAGATTATTGAAGATTTATCTGTTTTGAGGTCCACTGAGTCCGAAATAGTGGGTTTCGAAATGGTATCTGTCTGTCTGTCAGTCTGTGTCCTCTTTATAGCCCAGATGGTTTAACCAATTGAACTGAAACTTCAGATTTAAGCTTTTTTGATAAATTGGGAGGTCCAAGTGAATTTTATATATATCCGGCCAACCGGAAGTGGCCATTCCCATGTGCCAGAAGAAAGAAAAAAAAATTCAATTACAGAAAAATAAATTGGGAGGTCCCAGTGTGAATTTTGGTGAAAATCGGCCAACCGGAAGTGACCACTCTTTTGGGCGACAAAATTTATTTTTCAAATACATATTTCAAAATGTATAAGGTTTACCCAAAAACTAATGTATAGAAAATGATCCCACAAAAAAAATAATAAAACAAAATAAAAAAATGTCATGTTAATTTTCGACCTAGAGATTTTTGGGGTCCTTGAGTCCAAAATATTGCGTTTAGAAGTAGTATCTGTTGGTCTATATGTCTGTCAGTTTATAGCCCAGATGTTTAACCAATCAAACTGCAATTTCCTGTTTAAACTTTTTTCATAAATTTTGAAGACCAAGCTCCCAGCTTCCGTGATGAACCAGAAAATTTATTTTGCAAATATTTCAAAAATATACAATTTACAGAAAACATGAAAAAATCAAAAAAATTTGCAAGAAATTTGCATAATAAGTTTCTCAAAATTCGCTGTTCGTAAAAGAAAGTTATGTGTTGGCCACACCTCAATTTTTTTTTTTTTTTTTGGAAGTATTAACGATACATTTGCCATAACGAGTGTGCCGTAACCAGTTCATTTTATTTTAAGCAGATGTAAGGCACAATTGTTGGAATTTGCAAGGTAGACTAACTGTAGAAAATAATTTTTTCGAAAAAGTTTTACATTACCGCGGAAAACAGTTCAATACATTGTTTTTAATGTGTTTTTTAAACCCCCACGCTATTATGCTTCAACTGACTTGAAATTTTGTAAACATTCAGTCAGTTCCGTGTTTTTAGAAAATCTGTTTCGCAGTTTTCCAGTGCAACTCCTTCTATTATAGACACGAATGTGCCCAAAAATTAACAAACCTGCTTATTAATAATTCTATCTTTGTACACACTTTCGATCAAAACTATAAATATTTGGGAGGCAAAACAAAAATTATAAAAATGTATGACTGGAATAACGGCATGACGGACATGACCTTTTTAAATTCTTTTATTTAACTTACACGGATGTGATCAAATCTTGCATTGCAAAATTTTAATGCTCAGACTTTATCAATCTTGATGAAAATTGGCACGCATGTGTAATTTCGGTGACAATACAAGTTGGTGGTGTTCCCTAAGGGAATCCACCCCCCCATCCCTTATTTTCCACCCACACATCGGTTAAATCATCGTTTTGTCAATTTTAACATATTTATCAGATACAATGACAAACATTTGATTGTATTTCGAGGGAAGCTACTCCCTCCCCCCCCCCACCCCTTATGTTCCACCCACAAATAAAAGAATTTCATAAAATTTTTTTTTTTTCTTTTCAAATTATTTAATCGATGTTTTGAAGGTAGTGTGAAAAGTAAAAACGTATAATTTCAATTGGAATAATGTTAATTTCCGATTAAAATTTCATTCAATAGCAGCAAAAACTTTAATTTATAATCATTAATAATTTAATTAAAATTGACAAATGTTCATTTTAGTTAAGAATCAGTTTAATTTAATTTGCAAATGCTATGGTACGGCCTTAGAGGAAGTTCAGTCTTTGTGATTCCCATCTGTTGGTCATAAATACTGCACCAGGTGTATTTTATAATAGAGTCTGATTGTTTTCAATATTTTTTGAAATATGTATTACAGTAAAGCTTATCGAATTGAAGAATATGGATTGTCTTAAAAATGGGCCGTGAAATAAGACCTGAGATTTTATAGCCTGATAAAATTATAGAGCTTTAATCCGTAATCAAATTGTATTAGTTGCCGAAATATATTTCGGACATTTTTTCACTTAGAAAAAGGGTTAGGTTGTAATGCGAAATGGTTAATTCAAATTATGAAAAGTTTAATTTATATTCGTTCATGGTTTAATTTATCTAAGAAAAAGTTTCATTCAATTTGAAAAATGTTTCGTTAGTTTGTAAAAAGTTGCGTTTAACTTCGAAATTTAATCAGGAAAAGTCATAAGTCTGAAAAATTTATTGTTTGGAGTTATTGCATTTAATTTTCATTTATTTTATTTTATTTTATTTATTTATAACTCACAACCTTAAAAAAAAGAAATATAAACAAATATATAAAATACTAAAAAACTAATTAAAATATAAGGTCGAGTGCGAGGTGGCTTGAACGATTCAAAAATGTGGGGGTCGAAACTAAGTAGTACTTGCGATAAGCTTGCTCATAAGCTAATTCGGTGCCCATTTCTAGAGAAGAAATTTTAAGACTTTAAAGACATACTATATAGATGTTGCAATGGTAAAATTTTACAAGCCAAAAAACTGACCAAGAACGATCACGATGGCTCTTAAAAATCATAACACGAACAATATATTTTTGCAAAATGTAAAATGGTCACAATGTGTTCGTATAAACCCCACCCCAACAAAGTAATCCACAGGAAAGCCTCGATTTAACATATGCATAATAAAAATTTAATAAAACTAGAGATGGGCATAACTGGCGCTAAAAATTCAGTTGCTCTTTGACCTTTTGAAAATTAATTTTCCAATTTAAGTTAGCATCCAAATGCAAACCTAGGTATTGGAAATTGTAAACATGTTCAATTGGAATGCAAAAGTTACTACAGTTTACTAAATTACAATTCTCCACATGGCAAACAATATTTGGAACAAAACTCGAATATGGATCACCAGCTAATATAAAAAACATAATTTTAGTTTTTTCGCTTAAAATCATGGAATGATCATCAAACCAAGATCACATTGTTTTCATATCAGAATTAATATGGCTGGATAATTCCGAAGCCCTTGAACCATAATAGCTTAATGCCAAATCATCAGCAAAAGCAATAATTTTCCCGCTAAATCCAAATTAAATATAGAATATAAAATAGAAATAGCTCAGGACCGAGGACCAAACCTTCTGGAACTCCAAAATCACCCTTAAACAGCATGTGAAAGGAATTATCAATTTTTACTTTAAAAAACCTATTACTAAGATATGATTTAAACCATTGATAAGGTACACATCCAAATTCACACATGTATAGCTTAAGTAAAAGTAATTTGGGGTCAACCATGTCAAATGGCCTCTTTATATCAATAAAAACAGCACCAACACACTTTTTGCCATTTAAATTAATATGAATCCTATTCAAAAAATCAATTAGAGCTTACTCAGTATTCCTTCCAGGCCTAAAGCATATTGACAATTATTTAAAACATTACATGTAGAAAAGAAGGCATCAACCCGCAACTTTAAAGTCTTTTCCAAAATTTTCATAATTGAAGGCTGTAAAGAAATGGAGGATAATTATCCTTAAGAAGTTTATCACCCTTTTTGGTTATTCAAAAAACTTTGATTGCTAAAATGCACCAAAATTGGAGATATAATTTGTGTGTTATATTTTGACATATTGGGACTAGTACCGAGAATATCTCTACCATTACTTGATTTTAAACCATTAATTATACCAACGATTTCAGTAACATCTACAGGATTAATAATTTTTTTTTCTGAGATAATGAATTCGCTATGATTTAGATATGACAAATTATTAAACAAACAATTAGTTGTTTTTAAACGAGGCACAATATTTCAAAAATAAAAGCTAAAATCATTCGCTATGGATTTACAATCCGTAAGAATCACTTAATCACTTGACATAATTTTATCAATAGAATTACCAACACTAGTTATTACCTAAAATTTGATTAACAACCGACCATGTCTTCTTACTATCTTTACGACAATGTTGGAATTTATTGTGATAGTATGTGAAAATAGTTTGCCATTCACGGATGCTTCTTTCACTTTTTTACTCTTTATTAATTTTCTTGTTCTTAGCCATTAAATTTATCAAATGGAACGAAATCCAGGGTTTCAGTTTAATTTTAGAATTATGTTGAATGACATTAGAAATACATGAATGAGATATGGAGTTCACCATAAAAAGGAAACGTGACAAAATGATAACCGGATCACTTTCATCGAGTAATCTAGAAAAATTAAACGTGGAGATCTTAGTAAAAAAAAAACAAAATTATCAAGCCTATGAGCATTAGAGATCACAGTATTTTTCTTTAAGATAATTAGCAGTACCATTTACTTCTTAAACTACACTGATCAAATGATGATCCGATAGCAATAAATAATATAACGACGCAGAAACCCTACAAGAATAATCAGAACGGACAAAACAATGATCAATACTTGTCGAAGAATTATTTGCTATCCTAGTAGGTTTATTAATTAAAGATAGAATGCCATTTAATGACATTAAAAACATATATTCATCACTCGAAGGAGGGAAATTTAGAATATCAATATTAAAATCACCTACAATAATAACATTCTTGTTTCTAATATTCTTAATGAAATTAGAAAATTCACCAACAAAAATTGAAACCGGAACGAATTGCAAACGATATACACTAATAAAAATATAGTTCAATTTGTTACATAACGACAATTTAATTATGTCCACCGGATTTAAAGAAACCGATTTGCAAGAACAGTTCAGTCCAGACACATGCACCACCCGCTCTATAATTATTATGGCAACATCCAAAACTACCCTCCAGAGCAACTTAATCGACTCAAACCTCCGCGCGTACAAAATGACATATTTTTTATAAATGGCTTAACCGATTTTCGTAAAACATCTTTTTTTGACAGCATAGTATTTTATCTTTCCAAGGACACCTTTATCATTAAAATCTATACAGTACTTTACAAATGCGTTGTTTCGTTGAAAAAAAATGGCGCACTACAATCTCCACCACGATGACCGATATTTGCAATCAGTCACTTATCAGACGTTGACCTGAATAAATCTCTACCAGTTTCATTCGTTGTTTCCTCAAAATCATGGATACTACTCCAGAAAAATAGGCACACGTTGTTGCTTTATTGCAAGAAGGACTTAATCAACGAAAAGTCACTCGTCAGCTAAACATGAGCCAATCTCCTGTCTCAAGAGTATGCAGAATGGTTCTAGGAAACTGGTACCTTCAATCGAAGACCACATACCAGCCGGTATCGGTGTACATCTGAGAGGGAAGATCGATTTATTGTCCTACCTTCACTGCGAAATCGCCATCTCACGGCGTCGATGTGTAGCCCGGGCTAAGACAAGTTCGAGATGTAGCTGTTAATCAATGGAGAGTAAGAAAACGCTTGAAGGAAGCCAATCTCACTACAAGACGGCCCGCGAGAGGCCCAAAATTGACAGTACGCCACCGCAAACTGCGATTCGAATTTGTTCGCGAACACATCAATTGGAGCATCGAGCAATGGAGGTACGGTCTATTCACTGACGAGTGCAGAATATGTCTTCATGGTGGTGATAGGGGAAACCGGGTCTACCGGCGTTCAGGAAAGTGATTTTCGTAGTGCTGTTTGTAGATGGTGTGAGTTGGCATATCACTTGAGGGAAAACGGATCTTGTTTTCGTATCTGGTGGAAGCCGTAGAGGAGGCCTGCCCGCTGTACGATATATCGGGGACATTATCTTGGATCATTTAGCGCTCTACGCAGGATATATAGGGGTAGGTTTCATATTTATGCATGACAATGCCTGGTGTCACACAGCCCGAACTACTTGGCAGTTCTTATAGTAAGGGGGCCAGCCCTCAGTCCAGATATGAATCCAATTGAGCATTTATTGGACGAACTAAACCGGAGGGTCCGACCCAGAAATCCGGTACCGTCTAAAATCTGTGACCTAAAAATTGCGTTGGATGAGGAATGGGGTGCGACCTCCCAAGTTTTTGTCAAAACTGTAATAAGGCCAATGGAGCGCACTGCAAGCGTACCGTTGTAGACAAAAGAGGAGTAAAACTAAGTCTTAACCAATACAATTGTTTTAGTTTTGCTTGAATTTTTTGTTGTAATTTAAATTTAAATATCCCCAATATTTTTTTTCATAATCATCAATTTTGGTTGCGTTAAGAAAGCTAATAAGAAAGCATAAATACTAATAAGAAAGCATACCGATTAAACAATTTTAAAATTTTATTTTATTATGTATCAATGTATACGTGCAATTTTCACAGTTCGCTATTTCCATTTAATTATTTTGAGTTAGTTATATCGAATTCTTTCAGACTGAAAAAAACTGATCTTGAGCAAAAATAACGGAACTCGCCATAGTAAAAAATGATTTAGTTCAGTTTTGTTTTGCTCGAGAACAGTTTTTTTAGTCTGAAAGAACTCAACCATTATACTACACATCACAATCATAATTTGTGGTACTTTTGCTCGTGTGTAATTTTTATTTTCAAAAACACTTGCTGCTGCAGCAGCTATTCGGGATTTCCAACAAAGTAGCTGACATCTGTACAGGGATTTTGGTCGCAAAATGAGGATTGAGGATTGAGAATTTTGTATATGTACACGGTGTATAATATATATTTTGCTATTGTGTGCCGTCAAATATTTGTATTGTATTAGTGTATTTTCTCATGCGTTTTCTCATGGGGTAAGTATCAAAAACAAGCCAAGCGGGTGAATCGGTTCAAATTTTTGGTGCTTACGCTCGCCTTGAGTTATTTTTCCCTTTCTTCTTACTAGTGGAATTCATTCGTTAATAAAAAACCAAAACAAAATACATAAACGTAACCAAAACAATTTCTTGCAAATAAAAAAAACAAAAAGCAACATAAATGAATAATTTTTAATTTATGTATTCTTCGTCGGCTCCATTCGCAATATTTTTAATTTTTAAATTTTGAACAAAGGAACCAAAACAGAAAGTAAGAAAATAAAATGATTTTATTTATTTTTTTAGTATTGTGTTGCCTTGCAGCTCGTGAGGGTTGTTCCTTTACGATGATGTCGAAGTGTAGGGACATTTTATTCTAAACAAAAAAAATTGTATACAAAAAAAGGTTACGCAAGTTAAAAAGGAAAGTAATAAAATAAACCATCTCGCTTTTTTATTTGCTGTGTATATGCTAGAATAAAATTTCTCCAACCTCGGACATAACATCGTATAAGATCAACCGACCATCATGAGTTGCAACACAATACTAAACAAAATAAACAAAATCGTTTTGTTTTCTAGCTTTTTTGATTTTTGGTTAATATTTTTTATTTTGAGTCTCTCTCGCTTCGTACCTAATATTTTAAATTTTTTTTTCTTCGGAATTTGTTGTTCTGTCTCAGTCTCTCTTAATACATCCTCTCAATCGTTCTCTTCTGAGCTTATTCCTCTTATTTGTATAATGTTATCCCTATTACTCGCGTCAGTTTATCTCTTTTATTTGCATCATATTAAACGAAAAACTGGAAGAAAAAATGCACATTCAACACCAATACAATTTACCAATACTATTGCCTTCCGGTAATCCTCAAATCAATCCTCATTTTGCGACCAAAATCGCTGTCGGTGTAGACAATATGAACAAAATTTAACCATACAACAAGGGGGATCAGAACTGTCAAACAGTTGAATTTGATAGTACTCGTCCTCTTTGCTTACATAGAAACCAACACCGACTACAGTTGATGGAAATCGCCAATAGCAGATATTTTCACTACAAAATAAATTGAAGTAGGCGGTTTTTAAAAAAAAAAATTTTGTATTCGGCTCACGATCACGATGTTTTTGAAATGCCGGATGATGTTGTACATATATTGTATGTGTATGCATAGATTTTACGTTTTATTAAAACCAATTATTTTGGTGTTTTGGTCACCATCACCATTTATTTTTCGCTTATACATGAAAGTATTGGTGATCGGATAAACTATATAAATTGTAGACAAAACAAGATAAACGAATTTTTGCACCAATACTTCCCAGTATAAGCGATTAATGTAAGAAGGTATCTGTGTACCTGATCCTCATGTCACATCCTGTGAAAAACTCTGTGATTTGAGCATTCTTCAGTACAGCAAATGAGCAAACCACTAAAATTCATAACTCAAAAAAAAATATAAAAATTCAACAATTTTCATATTCACCCACAGAAAACTTTTCAATGTTCATTGCGTTGAGTTAAAATAGAATCGACGAAAGTATTGCGAATTTGATTCGAGAAAATGAAGGATTATTTTTAAAATATTCTTGAAAACGAAGATTTTCATTCTAATTTTAAAATTAGATCTTTCTTTTACAGATTAGGAAATGGGGACGTATTTCTTTTCGTTTTTTGGGATTTATTTAAAAATCCATAATGAACTGAATTCATTATGGATTTTCATTATAGATTACAAAAATCAATATTTCAAATACTTTATACCAATCTATATACAAGAATGTTCAACATTTTCTTAAGCTATAAGTTACCATTCATATATCAATTATAAAGCATAGTTCAATAGCTCATGTGTTAGAGCGATACGCTATGAAGTTAAAGGTCTCGAGTTCGATTCCCGATAACTTCGCCGCTTTTTTTTTTCAATTTAATGTAATTATTTTTTTTATCAGATTAATGTTGGCCTTTACTAACAGTACATTTTTTTTTATTCTTTTTATGGCAAAAATGTTTCACATAAATAATAAAATTGTGCAATTGCACAGGGGTCCCCTAGTATATCATTTAAACTTCATATTTTATCTACTTTTTATGTTGTTGTTAATGCTGTTTGAAATAGTTTAGGATAAGCCCCTTTAGAATATTTCAATGGATTTTTTTCGAAATACATGTACAATTGTACAATCGAAAATGAATTTCAGTGTTGCCCAATGAATGAATGTAGCCAAATAAAGATTCCAAGTATAACAGTTAAATTTGTTCACACGGTTTAGAGATGATGAAACCAAAAAATTTTAAAGGATTAAGAGCTTTAATCAATGAACTGTACATTATAGTATATATTTTAATATTCAAATTTATGTAATGCTATTTAACTAATGCTATCATAGATTTAAAATAATAATAGCTATTTTGAATTTAAAATAAATATACAAAAATAATGAAATTATACAATAAAAAATTAGATTAGAATTTGAAATTATTAATTTATTATTATACCACACAAATATACAAATTTATAGTAATGTGAATAATTTTATAAACATATTTTTATGTTTAATACTTAATCGGTTTTTAATTATACATATTTCGATAAAATACTATTAAAATATTTAATTTGGTTTATTGCCGTGGTATAATGCGGTTATTATGACCACATAGGGTAGTGCAGATTTGTAGACAACTATGAAACGGGTTAGATATCAAAAATGTGTTTAATTGGTGACTGCTTCACAAACACGCAAATTTAAATTGAAAACATTATTGGATAACCTATTTCGAAAGAGTTAAAGGAATAAACAATTTTTTTTTATAGAAAAAATTTTCAATTTTCGTTAGCATCTAAAAAATAATTTTACTAATAAAATTATAGTCACGTTCACCATATCGATATCGGTATCATATTTAATTTTCAATCGAACCATCTTCTCGTCTGAATAAAATACAATATTATGCAGGGTATTCAAGCAAACAAAGTTAAACAATAATTTATAATTTTTAGAATATTGAGAGAACATCTAGATTAGTAGCAACATTTAATAATTTTACTTCTGGCTAGTTTTAAAATTCGAAGTTTGCAGATTCATAAATAAAACAGCCATTTATTTTTTTTAATCACCCTTTATAAAAAATTTGGAAAGATTGTGTATGTATGTATTTGTATGTATGGGATGATATGAGATATTTCAGATTAACAAAAAATGAAAATATTTATAATTTCTACGTTTCTGTTTTTTGATTAAAATATCGTCTTATCGATTAAGGATTCATATATACATAGATATTTTACTCGTGTAAGATGGAACATGTTATGAAATATTCTCAGGAGCAAGCCTCAAGAAAAAAAAAATTTGCCATTTTGGAAAATGATACATCAACAGATGTGATTTCCTGGGAGATATGCACAAAGTTAAAGAAAACACCAAAAACAATTGGTATCCAAAATTATGGTGGATTTTCCTTTTATTTTATTTTAAATTTTACTGACCTTTTTGATTTTGAATACGGAATTCATTCTACGAATTTTAATTTAATATTTTTTAGTCGAAAATAACACATGCTGTATTGTTTTACAATGTTGGCTAACTGTCGGGAACAAAAAGTTAAATATTTGTTTTTTTAAATTCTATGGTTTTGAAAATAATTCAGTCACGTTTAAAATAATACAAAACAAAAAAAGTTTAATGAAAAGTTAAATCGATGTTAGCAAACAAAGAACTGATTGTGTGTATATTTTGAATCGATCAATTTTACGACCCAACAGGAAGAGACACAGAATTATATTTGTGCTTTGCTAGTTGTTGTTGCATGTGTGTATCTTCTAAATCTGTATAGACAAAAGGAATTTTCCATTTTCCCGTTGATCTTTCAATTTTATTTTCTGTTAACTTTAATACCCAGAGGCGTCATAATATTACATATTTTGTTGTTGTTTATGCATGTATACGGTGTGTATGTAACCGATTTCATTTAATTTATTCTCAAAACAACAATCATGCCATCGGTGAAATGTTTTGGTACAGTGGGTTGTATAGATGAAAACTTTTATAATTCTTTTATATAAAAATTATGAAAATGTTGCTTTAGCGTTAGGATGCTGCTCCAAAATTCCATTACGTTGGTTTGTGCTATTATGTTCTGCTAAACAACATAAATATTGCTAGAAAAATTAAAGAATACAAAGAATATAGAGCAGAAGGGCATTTAAACATGACGGGTATAAATTAATGGTATTAATAAGGGGTGAATTGTTTTTATTCGACCATTACTACCTATGCTTTTATATTATTTTGCTTTTCGAATTTTTTTCCCATACACTTGTTAATCATCAGTAGCTTAAGCTATGGTTATAGAGCATGCAAAACATTTTGCTATATTATTATTCTACCAAATATCCTTTAGAATTAATTAAGTAATTTCAATAAAATATGTAGCTGAATAAATTAATTATGCAAATAAACCACAGCAATACAATTATGATGATTTAAGGCCGAATTTGTCAAAGAGCAAAAGTTGAATTTGATTGATGAAGATTACCCATCCTGTTTGTATTTCATATATAGAAATAGAATTTAGTTTCAAGTTTATTTAGGACATAAACTGTTTTTTTTTACATTTTATGTCAACATTAGAATAAGAATTTCTTTTCTTCACATCGTACTTTCATAAACATTTTCTGGGAAGTCTCATTTTGATGTTCTTTTATTTTTTAATTAATATAATATATGCCTACAATTTAGGTCTCTTAGGCCACAGTATACTAACTCAAATGTTTGATCCCAAAAATTGGGTTACAAGATTACATAAAGTGTAAAATATTAATAACATAAAAAAAATGTCAACTCAATTTAAATTAATTTTGTATCTTTTACAACAACTCTAAAGTGTTAAAAGCTTCAAACCAATAATTTATATAATTTTTGTGTCTCTTTCTGGTGACCACAACAAATAAATTAAAAATTGAACTTTTTTTTATGGTTGCCATACAAATATTGTTGTTGGATCTGTACATATAATGTTTCCCCAAAAATGTTATTAATAATAAAAATTAATTTAATTAATTTACTGAATTATTGTCAAAGCACGTAATATAGGATGATGATGATGAAATAAACAAACAAAAAAGTCAAATTGAGTGATTGGGTTGAAATTGTATCTACACCATTTTCATGTACATACTATACATAATATTATGTACATATATTATTTCGTATCTGTCACAAACTGACAAATTATATAAAAAATGAAAGTCATTTGTTTGCAATAATTATTTATAATGAAAACCAAGGATCATAATATTATCATCTTATCCATTAAGCCTTTGTATACCGGGTGATTTTTTTAACCTGATACACTCAAATATCTCGGAAAATAGGCACTCTACGAAAAAAATGGTGAAGATCAAAATTTAATTATTCCGCGGGGGAAATACATTAGTGTTCAAATTAATACCCCCCCCCCTTCCCATCCTTAGAGGTAAGGCGGGGATAACTTTGAAACTAAACTAGGAACCCCTACTTTTTTTGACTGAATCATTTTTTTCGATTCATGATAGATGGCGCTGTAATTGACGATATTCAGTTTTTTTTCGATTTCTTCTACTGAGAACCCACGCAAACGATTCTGCAATACGTCTGCAATAAAAATACTATGGTTTCGTTGTAAATACACGAAATAAGTCTTAAACAATTTATTTTGATTTAATTGATTTTGCAAATTTCGAATAACTGGAAAAATGGTGATGGCCTCCGACTTCAATGCACTTATTAATCCGCATTTCAAATAACTTACACAACTGAGAAGTGTGTCTGCTTGAATTTCAGCACAAGCATTTCTGATTCGCTCAATCATATTCTCACGTGTTGTTGGTTTTTGTTTGTAAACTTGGTCTTTGAGATAGCTCCACAAAAAGAAATCTGGCGAAGTAAGATCTGGTGATCTGGCAGGCCAATTTACCGGACCAGCTCTCCTGATCCAGCGACCATTGAAATCACGATCAAGTACTACATGGCTACCAACGAATGGCGTGCGGGACGACCAGCATGTTAAAACCACTTGTTCCGTCGCACTTCTAAGCTCAAGTCTTCAAATAAGTTGGCAGTTCATTTTCCAAAATATCTCGGTACATTTGACCATTCAAGTTGCCTTCAATAATGTGGGGGCCGATGAGTTTGTTGCCAATTATTCCACACCACACATTGACAGCCCAAGGACACTGATGTTCAACTTGGCGAAGCCAGTGCGAATTTTCAACACTCCGACCAAAAAA
The DNA here is from genome assembly GCA_963556165.1 of Tipula helvola. Classification (NCBI taxonomy): domain Eukaryota; kingdom Metazoa; phylum Arthropoda; class Insecta; order Diptera; family Tipulidae; genus Tipula; species Tipula helvola. The sequence goes on from OY744483.1 coordinate 121,105,487, forward strand.
TTTGGGTTTTACTGTATTTGTTCACGTGCCCACTGACAAAAAGTTACCCGATTTTGGAATTTAATGCCATGAAGATCTTGGTGTAAAGACACATGATACGGATGATACTCATGACGTTTAAAAAATTTCCAAACACTGGTCTGGGACAATCCGGAATCGATAACTATTTCTCGTGTACTAATATCAGGATTATAAGCTACTGCAGCCAATACATCAATTCCATTATTTTCTTCGGTGACTGTTACTGGACGAGTCCTTTTTTTAAATATTGATAGCTTTACACAGGTATTGTTGTTTACGAAATAATTTTCGGGCTGAATTGGTATTTTTAAAATAAAATACAAACAATTAAAATTAATTTGAAAGCCGTTTTAATCGCATGTTCCTGGGTTACGATAATGACAAGCCATTTTTCAGTAATTAAAAATTTATGAAATACAAATTGTTTAAGACTAACTCCGAGTATTTACAACGAAACCATGGTATTTTTATTGCAGACGTATTGCAGAATCGTTTGCGTAGGTTCTCAATAGGAGAAATCGAAAAAAACTGAATATCGTCAATTACAGCGCTATCTATTATGAATCGAAAAAATGTTTCAGTCAAATCCTACGTGTATTTTTAGCCGTAGAATCTGAGTCTGCAATAAAAAATAGAGGTTCCTGTTTTAGTTTCAATGTTACCCCCGCCTCACCTCCAAGGATGGGAAGGGGGGGGGGCGGTACTAATTTTAACACTATTGTATTTCCTCCGCGGAATAATTAAATTTTGATCTCTACCATTTCTTTCGTAGAGTGCTTATTTTCCGAGGTAATGGAGTGTATCAGAAAATCACCCCGTGTATAGGGAGCTCAAAATTTATTTGTACGCTTTAAAATAGGGGGTTCCGTCCTGTTCACTACGGTACCAATCCATCAATGTATTTGTTATTGTTTTCTTTCGGTAATGGATGCAAATGTAATAAAAAAAAAATTGTTGTTCTAGCGTTGTTTTTATTTCGTTAACCCTAATCAGCATAGGTCATTTTACTTGCGTAAACGCAAGCGATTCGCTTCTCGGAGTCATATTTTAATTTAAAAAAAAACTGAAAACATTTACTACATTTGAAAATATTTTATTTACAAATTACAATAACAAAAATAAAATTAAGTTTGGCGGTTACTTAGTTAGCGAACCTTCTTAAGTGCTGGAGGAAAAATGTACCACTTAAGCGTTTTATATGTTACTTTACTATAAAGGCCAAATAATCCTCGCGTAACATTTCCACAAAATTTAATATTAAAATTGGTTGGTCGATTTATACTAAAACCCAGTAAGTGCCTTCTGTAAGTTATTGCATTAACACCATGTTAGTGAACTTGAAGAACTGAGAGACCTCCGTTTATTGCTGTTTGGTTCAACGAATTCCTGTTCTAAATGTACAAGAAATATTTTGGTAATCGTCATTTATCGTTTGCTAATTGGCTTGCTGTAGCATTACAATTATTGATATACCCTATATTTTATAAAGTAAGGCAAGCGTCGTTGATTAGGTTTCTTTTTTTGAAGAAAATATGTGTCACCGAATAGATCGACGAAATAAAATGTTGGCTCCATTTTGTTCTTGAGCAACCTACATTTTTGAAAACCCGAAAACATTTCATTCATTAAACTTCCACGCTTGAGAAGTAAATCCTAAATATCTTTCAATTTTCTTTTTACTCAACACTCTCTGTACTATTTCGAAACTACTAAACCTACTCCAATGTGGCGTTTCAGTGATTATTGCAGTTGCAGTACGCAACTATTCTTCCCCATTTTTTGAAGATGCTCATTGCATTTTCAAAATAAGGATTTCCTCGGAAATTCAATGAATTTGTTGTTGAGCTATCGCAAATCTACCAAATTTTCATTTCATATGTGTCAAGTTTAGATGAAATGTATAGAGCTGGAAAGAAGTCTTTTGATTTTGTTTTCTAATGGCTGAAAACATCCCATAATTCGAAAGATTTCGAACCACAGATACGGAACTCACAAACGATTAAGATTAACCGATTAAACTAAACTTTCTATTTAATCGATCCGATAATAATCGATCTTTACCGAGAATAAAATGTATTTTGAATTATTTATTAAAGTTTGTGAAAAAAATAATTTCTCAAAAGAATTAGAATCAATAGCAAATTGTCAGTTATTGTAATCCATTCACATTTCAATTTTACCTTCTCGGGTAACCTCTGAGTGCCGACTATGTGTCTCTCGTTTTTATATATAGCGACGAGTTTCGAGAACTCAATTTATGAAGATTCAATTGTTTGTAGGGACGCGTTGCGAGAGCTGGAAATATCTTCCATTATCACGTTTTGTCGCAATTTTTTAAAACAAATCTGTAAACTCGCTTAATACTTTTGTACATAACAATAAACACACCAACAAACGTCCAATTTTCTGATTAACATTTTTTCAATAAAGTTTAATTTACCTACATCGAATTGCCTTAATAGGGATTATTTGAGATGTTGCTGACTTAGAGGTACATCGATATTTTCGATATTTTATGTGATTCTTCGAGGTCTATAACCTTATTTGAGATTTGTTTGGGGTGTTATGTATAGTAGATATGAGATATTAAGCGAAATTTACCCTACAATTCTAAATTTATTCGAGATTTTTGAAATATTAGAAATTTCTTGAGAATATTGCGATTATTCTCGCTTAATCGAGTTTGTTCGATATATGTCGAGATTTTTGATATTTTTAGGATTTATTGGAAGATATTTGCTTATTTGAGGTTTGTTTGGCACGAAGTGTAATGTAGTCAATATTATTTAAAATTTTAAAGATTTTTCGATGATTCGAGTTTTGGTTAGAGTTTGATTCCAGTATAGTGCTCAGTTTTGTGATCTAAAGTTAGATTTTTGGATTTATCTAGATTTCAAAATTGTTAGTGTTAAATAGCGCTGAGTGGCGTATGACAGCAAAATTATATTGTAACTATATTCAATATTTTCGAGAATATTGGAGGTTTGCCAAATCTGCTTGATATTTTTCAGATTAATCGAGATCCCTGGTTTCTCATTTTTTCAACATTATTATAAAATTCCAAATTTATTCGAGTTTTCTGGGAAGAATCGAAATTTTTTGTGAACATCTGAACTAGAGTTTTCTAGAAATGTAAGACCATTCAACCATTTCGAGATTATTCGATCATATCGACATTTATCGGGTTTCTCGATATTCCTCAAAATTTACAAGGGTTTGCACTGAACCATGTTACAGGATTAGTGATTTTTTCCAAATTTTTCGTAGCATTGTGCAATAGACTGATTAATTTGGAGGATGTTGAGTTAGATAGATAACATTTTTGGGTAAATATTTCAAATTTTTCAGGGTTGCTTGTTATCGAGATTATTTTTGAAGATTTTTCAGATTTTGAGATTAGACGTGTTTTCAAAATTATTGCAGATTTTCCAAATTATTCGAGAGATTTTGTTTTTACTGAAAAATTTTCAATTTTTTTTTGACCATTTGAGGTCGTTTAAATCTTTAGACTCGAATAAGAGCTCATATATGTCTGTGCCCTAAACGTTGCTACTACAAGGTTTTGCTCGACCTCGAGGTGACCCAAACTACATACGTCATTTCTTTTTATATTTTATTTTCCTTGCATGCTCAATTAAAATGTCTTCTTCTGCTTTGCTTTGCGCGTTTATTTTATTTTGAAAATCCAGCTTCTGATTGGAGTATTTATTCAAAATGCATAAAACGATAGATACACTTTGGCATTGAATTTTTATTCTACCAGTAATCGGTAAAACGTCTAAAATGCTGAACTTTTCTTATATCAAGTTAATTTCCTTCATCACCTATTGAGTCTAAGAGACTCATCGCATGCTTTTACGTTTTTATTTTTTGAAAATGGACAGTTATGCCTATAATCGGTACAAGTAAAAAATTGTTAATAGGTGATTGCAGATCTCAAATAATAATTATTAGAATACATAAAGCTCAATTTTCATAAAAAATTATTTTTCGATGAATTTTTAGCTAATAAAATTAAAATGAGTCTGCGAGACTCAACCCATGCTGATTAGGGTTAAGTTTGCTGCATGAAATTTGGCAATTGAGCTGGAAGTTTCATTTGGCTTTGTGTCAAAAGACACATACATATCTATGGTAGAGTGAGGAAAAATAATGTTGCAAAATACTTTCAACACAACAGTAAACAATTTTAAACTTAACATTTTAATTTTATTTCCGCGTTCTTCCATCCGGAATATATAAATATTACGCCTCATTCATTAAATAATTTTTCTTAAGATCTGTGTTCTTGCAACTTTTTCTGTGCACATTATAATTTTTCCAAAATAGCTCAATTCAATCATCATCATTGCAGGAATTCAACTGAGAGCATACTTCATTTGGTCCCCACGGCAAAAAAAATCAAATCTTTATTGAGGGCGAACGTCAAGGTCACAACCAAGCTCACTATTAAATTCCTTGTTGAAAATTACCTAAGAATAAACCTTGCTCATTTTTTTTTTACCTTACTCCGCGAGATTTTTAAGATTTTTCATACTTTTTTCTCACCCTGTATATCATTATATAAGCGGAAAACACATTATTCTACCGCTGAAACACAGCTGGCTGGAGATGCATAAGCCGAATGGTACTTTGTTAACTGAAACTGCTGGCCACAATGCGTAACAAAGGAGATGTATTTTCTTCTATTTTCTTCGAGAGGTACATCGATATACTCCTCATTATAGGCAAAGCGTAGCAGTCCATGACTAAGACATCCACGTAAAGTGGTAATGCATTATCCTATTTCGGGCCCACAGTTGGGCATATTCGTGTAAAATACTATTGGTTACATTTTACAAGTAAAAAATGTAAAAATCTATGTAAATTACATTAAAATGTAAATTATATGTAAACAAATTTACAATTTAAAAATAACAAAATAAAAAAACACAAGTAATTAATGAAAATCGGTAAAGAAATACTCATATTTCATCCACAATGATTAGAACTTACATAGTTCAGAACTTCTTATAATTATCGTAAAGTTTATAACAATCAGTTAAAAAATATCCAAGTTTCATCCGAATTGGCCATATTCCAAAACTTCATCTAAATTCATATAAGAATCGCATTTCCATCGGACATGTTGGATTTCTTTCAAATTGGTTAAGAATTATCCAAGTTCCATCCTATAAATTCCCTCGCACACGTTGGATATCATCCAAATCGGGTAAGAATTAACCAAGTTATATCCTAATTGGCTATATGCCATAACTTCACATTAATTCATTTTAGACCATTTGCATTGAAATACTCAGTTTTGTACCTACATATGTCATTTTGGAACGGGTCATTTCAATCGTAAAATTACTGCGATGATTTTTTGCCAGATAATTACCATTTCTTATTTTTTTCGAATAAAGTTACCGTTTGTAAAAAAGTTTCACATCAATACATATTTTATTTTCTATCAATTTTTGGAGAGGTTGGTCAACAAACACCTTCGTATAACCGAACACCCTAAAAGCAGTAACGTCCAAATTAATAGAGTTATTTCCCTTGGATTCCTTGGCTAAACGTTTAATGTAAAAATTAAGTTGATATATCCATCCACGGCTGCGGCCACAAAATCAACAGAAATTAACTGCCAGTTATATCAACCCAATGAGATATTATGTATCCAAGCTACCTCAATAAATTATATCAGAAATCGACATATCATATCAAAATTCGAAGTATTATGACATGTCAGAATTATAATCTTTGGTATCAAAATTCAATATATCACGTCAGAATTTCTTACTTCATGTAACAATTAGATATACAATATCAGTGTTTGCATTTATGACATATCAGTATACTATATCTTATGTCAGAATTCGGTATATCAAGCCAGAACTCGCCATGTCACGCATATTCGAGATGTTATGCCAGCATCCCAGTCATGTCAGATTTTGAATTTTTGATGTCAGAATTGGAATTATTACGTCAGAATTCGATACATGATTTAAGAGTTAGATTTGCAATATCAGAATTTGTATTTATGATGTAAGCACTCGATATATTAAGTCTGAATTTGATGGCATGTCCGAATTTAAGTTTTTGATGTTAGAATTCGGTACATCATGTCAGAATTCGATGTATCATGTTAAAATTCAATATAAAATTTCAGAGTTTGAAATTATAATGTCAGAATTCGATACATCATGTCCATTATATCATACCAGAATAAAATAAATTATGTTAGAAATCGAAATATCATGTCAAAATTCAGTAAGTCACGTTAAAATTTGAATTTTTGATGCCAAAAATAGATAATTCATATCAGGATTCGAAAAATCATAAGCGAATTCGATATGTCTTATCAAAATTTAAATCTTTGATGTCAGAATTTGATTTTTTGATGCCAGAATTCGAGTCACCATGAAGAATTCTGTACTTTATAATATGTCAGAATTAGATATGCAATATCAGAATTTGTATTTATGTTGTCAGAATTCTATATACTATGCCAGAATTCGATAAATCATGTCAGAAATCGATATGTCACATATTCGAGATATTATGCCAGAATCCGATAAACTGTACCATTCGTTACTTCATGTCAGAATTCGATACGTTATGTCATAAATTAAATATCGGATGTCAAAATTCGATATATTATGATACCAAGCCAGATTTCGATATGTCGTGTCTTTATTTTAATATATGATGTCAAAATTGATGTAGGTATCACGTCTGAATTTGATACATCATGTCAGAATTTAAATTTTTATTTTCGGAATTTATGTATTAAATGTGTCAATCATGGCATAGTTCAATATCAGTTGGGATTTGAATTTATGATGTCAGAGTTCAATAAATGGTAAATCATATCAGAATTCGATTAATAATATTCTGTTGTCATGTATAGTTCGGTATGTCATGTCAGAATTTGACATACCAAAACTCAATAAATAATTTTAGAATTCGATATGTCATATCAGAATTCGCATTTATGTATGTTATTTCAGAATTTGATTTGTCCTGTCAAAATTAGAGTTAATGCTATCTAAATTCGATATGTCTGAAATCACAATTTGAGTTTTTGTTGTCAGAATTCTATACATCAGAATTCTACATACGACGTTAAAATTCGCTATGACATGTCAGAAAATGATTTATAATGTCAGAATTGTATATCTTATTCCGTAGGCAGACACAAACCGAATAATCGCGAATTCTAGATTATTAAATGATTTTTGCCTGTCTGTGGTATTACACGATTTTCACAAAAACAGAATTATTTCGTTTTCAGAACGCGATTTATGACAATCGGGATAAATGAAAATCGCGATTGTTTCTGTCTAAGGTATTATGGCAAAATTAGATAAATGATGATAGAATTCGATTTGTCAAGCCAGAATTTGAGTTATTTGTATCCAAATTCAATACATCAAAACTCATTATATTATTCCAGAATTTGAAAGGCTGTCACAAATTGATAAATCGGTTATGAAGCCTTCAGAATTCTGTAAATGATCTCAAAATTCGATATGTTATCTCAGAATTCGACAGGTTATATCAGAATTTCAAATTTTAATATCATGTCGATATTTTAACTTTTTCCATATCGGTCTAAATCCGACATGTTTTGTCAGAATTCGAAAGGTCTTACCAGAATTTCATATATAATCTCATGACTTCAGAATTCGATGCATCATCTCAAAACTCGAGATGTTATATCATAATTGGATATATTATGTAATATTATGACATAATATCTCGAATTTTGGGATGATATATCGAATTCTGAAGCATTGAGATGATATATCAAAGAATTCCATATCTCATATCAAAATTCGATAAATTTCTTCAGCGTTTGACTTTATGATATCAAAATTCAATAATTCAAGTAAGAGCTTGCGTATGGATGTCATTCGATAATCATATCAGTATTCGATAAAACATGTCGTGGCAGAAATTAATTTTGTGACATCAGAATTTGAGTTATTAATATCAAAATTCAATGTATCGTGTCTGAATTCGATATGTATTCCAGAATTTGTATTTTTATGACAGAATATGTTCGATAAGTCATTAGATAAATCATATCCGAATTTGAACCTGCGATGTCAGAATTTGATATCTCACATCAGAATTCGATATACCATTTTCTTAGAATTGTACAAAAAAAAATATATTTCCGAATTACAAATTTGAAAATACATATACATAGGTACATATTAAAGTTTTGTTTACATACTAATAATAATTTTTACATACAATACCAACTTTTTACAGTTAGGTGGGGTTTGTACTCATTAGGATATAATTAAGCATGACTCTTAATATTTGAAGACGAGTAGCTATACAAAAAAAAAAAAAAAGAATTAGTTTATATATATTTCGTACGAAATTTTCACAATTATTCAATAAAAATAAGTGCTTTTTCCCCGACTAGTACCAGAGCCTTCTAGAGTATAGAGCCATAATCATTATGACGTATTTTTTAGAAGCTTTTTTAGTGGTACATATAACTTTTCACTGATTTCCATAGGAATCCATAGTAAAAATGGTGTTTTTTAGCTTCAAGTTTTTCAATGAAAAAAGCAAAAATGTTACAAAATTTTTATACAAAAGTGTTCTACATATCTTTAGCAGCAATATACAGGAAGGGTATATGGGTATTAAGTAAATATTAATTGCAGAAATATTAAAATTAAATTATTTCTAAAATATATTTTTCGAACTTTCATTTTGAAAAATACATCAAAGTTGGCTCTGACGAATTAAAATAATACTTGCTAAATTTATCTTTAGTTTTACTAATGTACGTTAGATGTCTCAGATTTATACAGAAAAATACGAAAAAAATTGTTTAATCACAAAATTATGACACGTTATTAATATTTTGAGAATTTGTTTTGCTTTTCCTACAATTTTTGAACTCAAATTTCCCCAGGTGGCAATTTTTCGTACGATTTTTCAAAATGTTTACTGCCCATTGCCATCTATGTATATTGACTTAATGCACACGATTTGTAGTAAGCTTTTCTTTTCAATTTGACCAGAATGCTGTTGTTATGAACTTTTTTTTATATTTTGGTTAAAATAAATCAATTATTACAAGAAAATGAAAACGATTTACTTAAACGAGATTTATATATGTTGAAATTCAAACATTTATGAAAATATTTCAGAGATCATAATTAAGAATTTGCAACGTTTTCATTTACAAATTTGTGTTCGGAAAAAAAGTGATTTTCCATATGTTTTATGTGTTTTACTATGGAAATTTTGGTTTTTTCCTCTTTTCTAATTCCCTTATAAAAGCTTCGTTTTTTAGATTATGGCTTGTATAATCAAGGTTGCTTTGCTAGTACTATTGGACTCGCAAACTCCAAATTGCTTGGTCTAATGATATCATTTTTGGGCTACTCACTTATTTCTCTTTAAACTACAATTTTTCTTCTGGTGAGAAATGTCTTGATGGTTTGTATACTGGTGGTTCAATCTTTAGTATAATTTTCATTTCCGGCCATTTTTATTCGTAGCAAAGGACAAACATGAGACCGTTGTGGCACCCCTGAGGTATCGGGAATTAATTCTGATCTTTTATTACTAAGCTCAATATATTGAAGGCGGTTACATAAATATTATTTAAACCACCACCACGCAACGTTCTACGCAATAACTTGATGTAGTCAAAGGGTTTCGCAAAGTCAGTATACACCATATCAACTTACTTATGCTTTGCAATTTCTTTAATGATGATGCTGGTAAATTAAATACGATTTGTTGATGTTATCTGTTGGTTATAAAACCATGCTGACACGGTGAGTTTGAATAATTTGGTTATTGAAGATATTGATTTTATTCCTCTGTAATAGGAAACATTATTTCTTGCTCCTATTTTGAAAATTGGTGTTACTCTGGTTACTTTCCATATTTTCAGAAATACTGCTAGTTTTAAAAATTGATTAAATTGAAGATACAGGGGGGATTACCAACGATATGAACTCTTTCAATAATGAAAGAGAATAACGCTCCATGAATATTCTCTGTTTCAATCCTTGGTGTTAGTATGGTTACGTTGTTTTCACCATTGCTTGGATTTCATACTTATCAATGTCTTCCGGCTCCGAGGGGCTGTAAATATACACAACATATAAATATTTTTAGATAATTTCCCCCCATAAAAATGGACTCTATAATATTGTTCAATAATCCTATAATTATATTCAATGTTAAATACATGTTATACTATACTATGAATAATTGAAAACAAGTGAAACAATAACAATTTTATAAATGTAAATAAATTTAATTTCTTTAAATAATTAATAATTAAATTCGTATAAAATGTTATTTATTTAGTGGCAATGCAACAATAATTGTTGCATTATTATACTGCTACTACGAGGAGGTGTGACGATTATTGTGTAAATTGGTTTGAGGTAAGCGATGTTTGTTCGACAATTGAAATTTATATTGCAGTTTTGATTATACTGTGCAGAGCATTAAAATTTATTATTTAATTCATAGCAACAAGTAGGAAAATTCTACAAATTGATTATATTATACATGAGTGTGTGTGTCTGGCATTAAAAATAGTAAAGTGATTCAGTATTTTGAGCTATACATTTGCGATTTGTGTAGAAACCTTAATGGAAATCCTACAAATAAGGCTGGTAAATAAATAAAAGTTCAATATAACTGAACTTTACAAAAAATATCATTTTTAATTAATAAACAAAAAAATGATTTTTCGTTCGTTTATCCCTATCAAATTTAATTTTTGTCGTCAGATCTATAAACAGTTCTCTTTGGACTAAACTATTTTTTTCCTATAAAAAGCGTGAAAATTAATCTTTTTTCTGTGTTTTTAACGTCCGTATTTTGACTACTTGGTCGCCTGTGTCCCTTAACAACTCCGTGATAATTTTCACGATTGAATAGAAAAAAACAACTAAATTCTTGTTCCTCTATTGACGATTGGAGCGTTACGGATTTCATCTAGTTGATTTTCTTTTAACTGGGCCAACGCAGTTTTCTAACGTTTCTGATAGAAATAGACGCATTGAGAATTAAATTGTGATTTGATATTAAATTGTAAATTTCGTATTCGTAGGTGATTATTTTTGACCTCTCAATGATTATTTTTCACCACTCAATTACACTAACAAATTGTTAAATAGTCCAACGTCTCATTTCTGTGTTAGCCTAATTGTATTTTTTCCGCTAGAGGAATATTTCGTACTTTTACAATTGTCAATGTCAAATAGGAAAAAGCATCGACTGTTGATTAAAAAAAGCCTGTTATAGAACATAATCGTTAAGCTTTGAATACGCAATACAGAACAAGATTATACAAAGCCGCATAGTTCAAAAAACGGAGCTTTTAATAAAGGAATTAGAAACGAGGAAAAACGAAACTTTTCTTATAAAACATACGGGAAATCACTCTTTTCCTAAGGCAAATTTTTAAATGAAAACTCTCCTAATTCTTAATTAAGATCTCTGATATATTTTCATAAATGTTTGAATTACAACATATATGACATATTTTCATTTTTAAAATTTTATAAAATTTTCTTAACAACATCATTCTGGTGAAATTGAAATAAAAGCTTACTACAAATCGGGTGGGCGCTGCCGCTAATCCAAGTAACATTTGATAGAGCTGTTAGTGGCGGTGGTGCTTTACTGCAGCTGAAGAACAGCAAGCGGATAGCTTTTCTCGCTAAACCAGTAGCTAGTTTTAGTAGAAAAATAGTTTGCTCTATAAATTATGTTTTCAGCACCCTAAACTTAATTAATTTATAGAGTTTAGAGTTCTAGTTAGTAGCTTTATATGCTAATTTAGAGCTAGGATAATTACAGTAATAGAGCATATCAAATTTTAGAGCAATTAAATTTTAATTAGCATTGGTATAGCAACATCATCTCTACTTCAGCTCACATAAAGCCAGAAGCTTTATACTAATCAGCTCGAATGGAATTTAAATTGTAGTTTATTTAAAGCACATTTAAGTAAACCATAAAATATTAAAGAGCTTCTATAGTTAGGTGCGATCAAGTAGCAAAGTATTATTCTTTTTTAATTGTCAATCTTGTTGTATTGTGAAAACGTGCAAAATGTATAGCTCCAAATCCTGGAAAAAATTTAAACACAGTTGTGCGTATAAGAATTATATTCAAAGGAATCGAATTATTTTCAACAAAACGATACAAGCCGACATCTCAACTCAAATTAACCGGCCAACAAGAAGGATATCTGACCTTTCAACATCGGTTCCTGAAAGTGTACCTCACAACTTGGTGGAACGTCGCGACCGGTATAATTCAATTACTATTGATGACATTGGGAAATTTGAGCGATGATCATGTTTACGAGATAGAAACAAACCAAATACATTTAAGAGGAAAATTTAGGATTTGGGCAATAGAATATAATATCAGATATCAGTCACTGAATAAACTATTAGGTTTCTTGCGAAAAGCTAAATTGCTCAATGAAGGGCTCCCACAAGATCCACGGAATTTATTAGAAACCCCTAATAGAGCAATATTGTATCCTCGCATTGTATTTAATTGAGTTAGGTAAATGTATAAAAATGGGCATACATACATACATGGTCTAAAACTGAAAACTATTATACTTTTTTAAGGTATAGTTAAAAAATGCTTAACTGGCTGAACGAATCGAGATTTCAAAGGTTCCGATATAAAATTTTCTGCAATGGACATTAAACTTATTATCGAAAGACTCATTAAAATGGAAAGGTACGGAATATCGTACATTTTTGTATTACGTAGGTAAACTAGTTCTGAAAGATTTTTTATGCTACGATGCTTATGAGCATTTCTTGTAATTTTTCTGTGCGATAACCATCTGTTAAAATAAAACATATAAACATTTTCTTCAATTGGCAAAAAATTTTACTAGAGCACTACATAGAAAAGTACATTGAACTATATAAAAAAAAAGTTACAAATAATGTATATAATTTATGTCATCTTGTTGATGAAGTTGAGCGATTCGGAATTCTTAACTCTTTCAATGCATATTCCTTTGAGAATTCTCTTTTCACGTTGAAATATATGTTAGGGACAGGGTCAAATCTGTTAGCACAAGCAGCTAATAGAATTGCGGAACTGAACAAAATAAACAAATACGACATATTAGAATCGAATAAACGCTCAATTCTTAAACATATTAACGAAGATGGTTCTTATAATATGATTATTTTGGAGAATTTTACGTTAAACAATATAATGGCTAACAAATGGTTTCTATCTATAAATAATATCTATAATGTACTAACATTAAATTTTTTCTAACATTACTGTTAATTTCTTAGCTCTAAATCTGTAGATGTATAGCTGCAGCTGCTAAATACACTTATTGATCAATCAATTACTTAGTCTACAAAGAGCTCCAAACAAAACAATAATTTTCATTGAGTTTTCTTTCATTGCATTTAGTGAAATATCTCGCTGACTAACATAATAGGTAAACTTTCAAGCCTTAGTTTAATTTTAAGCCCTTTTAGATTTCTCAAGAAAATACTTTTCTTGCGTTCTTAATTTTTCAATGGAATGGTACTGAATTTTTTGGCGTTTACTGAGTTGACTGAAACTGCTAACGCCATTAAGCACTGCCTTCCAGTGATCATTTGTTGTTTGTGTCTTATTATTTTACCTAGGTGATAATATAATAAAGTGAAGCAAATTTAAGGGATGGTTACATTTAAAGGACAATGTGGGGTTTCTGGATCATTCTATGAACTCCACCTCAAAAACTATACTGAAATAAGCGAAAAACCTGATCGGACCAACTTTTGTTTGTGAACTCACAGTAATTCCTGGACTTGGAACTTAAAGCCAAATTCCGGGAATCAGATCCAGATCCAAAACACTGTATAACTAACTTGCGCAAAAAATTAACATCATGTGTAAATTATAAACCACCTACATATTTACTACAATGATACAAAATCATTAAAAAATAAATTTCCCCTTACAGCTCTCGAGATTTTAAAAACATTCGGGAAAGCAACCCTCTAACTATGAAAAATTTGAGGATTTCGGCGGTTGTTCATTTTGTTTTTATAAATAATTCTCGTCATTATGTAAATACAGTAAAATACAGTAAAGTACTTTAACTGTGTTTTTTACTGTAGATACAGTAAAATACTTTAAATCTACATAAAATCTTTCCTAATTTTATATTCACTGACAGGTTCGATAATCCGTCTACAAATTTTATTTCGATTTCATATGCAAGTACATACGTCAAAATTAAAGTTAACACAATTTTCCAGTCCAAACATTTAAATTGTATAACAAAAATTCCCAAATCTTAGGATCTGAATCCTTTCTAAATTATGAAGCTTCACTTGGCTAATTTTTTCATTTCGTATTAGTTTGTTAGTAAATTGATATACCGGGTGATTTTTTTAACCTGACACACTCAAATATCTCGGAAAATAAGCACTCTACGAAAAAATTGGTAAACATCAAAATTTAATTATTCCGCGGGGGAAATACATTAGTGTTAAAATTAGTAACCCCCCCCCCACCCTCCTTGTAGGTGGGGCGGGGTATTTTTGAAACTAAAATAGGAGCCCCTATTTTTTATTGCTGATTCGGATTCTACGGCTAAAAATACGTAGGATTAGACTGAAATCATTTTTTTCGATTCATGATAGATGGCGCTGTAATTGACGATATTCAATTTTTTTCGATTTCTCCTACTGAGAACCTTCGCAAACAATTCTGCAATACGTCTACAATAAAAATACCATGGTTTCGTTGTAAATACACGAAGTTAGTCTTAAACAACTTGTTTTTCTTAAATTTTCAATTACTGAAAAATGGCTTATCATTATCATAACACAGGAACATGCCATTAAATCGGCTTTGAAATTAATGCAATTGTTTGCACCTAACATCAAACTCTACAGATAGGGTATATCGATAAACGCGAATTTGATAATTAATAATAAATAATAAAAAAATATGAATCGTGTAACTGTATCAAATTCTATGGTTATATGAAAAAAATATAAGTGTGAACGGGAAAATTCACAAGTAAATGGGAGAAAATTCAAAAATTCCAAATATCGACATAGGGAAACGACACTTAGACGAACAAAAACGCAAATTCGATGAAGAATCAAAAAAATTTGCTAAAATAAAAGAAACTTTTGGAAGTAGCGAAAAAGGCAAACGAAATCAAAAAGAATTAGAATTAGGTCGGTTAGCACTAGAAATTAATAACCAATCAAAAATGAATCAAGAATTAAAAGAAAGAATTGAATTATTCAATGTAGATAAAATTACAAAAAATATTTCGCCATTTGACGGTAATAAAAATGATCTAACAAGATTTCCCGAATCCGTCGACGAAACATTATGTATCAAAATACAAAAAACAGAATCTTATAAAATTATAGTTCAAAATATCAGAAACAAAATTATTTGCTCAGCTAGTAAATCATTTACTAACCATAATATAGATAATTCAAGTTGGGAACAAGTTAGAACCCATCTAATAGAGAAATACGCCGACTCAAGAGATGAGTCAAACCTTCTAATTTGTCACCGGTGATCAAAATCTATTAACTTTATTTACGACACAACGACGAAACTTCACAACGTAATTAAAGATATAATTGAGTACCAAGTAAAGCATTATTACCAGCAAGTTGGACTCACAATTTTTCAAGTAGCCCTAAAAGAACCCCTTGGTGAACGCCTTAGAGCAGCCCAACCCAAAACTTTAGCAGAAGCTAGAGATTACGAATTGAAATCAAATATTTCCAAATATAATTCTCAAAATTGCAAAAATGCTCAAGTTAAAACCGAACTTGAAAGGAAATCAAATTATTATCAATTTAACTAAAATTATAATTTTTAAACTAAGAAAAATAATTATAAAAGTAGTTATTACTATAAATTCGACTCCAAAAATAATGAAGGTATTACAGACCTAGAAAAGCAAAATATGTATGTATAAACCGAAATTAAAAAGGAACCTCACTATTATAATATTGAAACGTCAATTGACGACGAAACTTTTTAATTCCAAGCCTCGGAAAATTAAACCAAATATTTAAAATGTCACATATCTCAAATTTACCATTTATAATCTTAACTTTCAATAATAAAACCTTACTTACGGTTGGTCGAAGCGATGAAAGTTGATGTACAATATATTGTACAAGGCGTTTGAGAGGGTTAAAACAAAACAATAAATAACAATCATAAAAATTAAGAAATTGAATTTCTAATTAAATTGTTTTCCGAAAATAAACAGGACACAGAAAATTTATGATTTAATCTGAAAATATAAGTTGATAAAGTCTCAAGATTACATTCAGAATGTAAGGTGATTATTGGATATCTACGTGGGAGATTAAACAACGTTCTGTACAAAAAACAAAACTCGAGTAGCTTGATAATGTATTCATGTTAAATTGTAAGTTGTTAATTACAATATTGAGATCGGCAGATGACGTGTAGATTGTATCATCGGCATATTGGGCAAAATTAATATTTGAGAAAAAGTTTCCAATATCAGCTATGTATAAATTATAAAGAATTGGTGATAGGATGGCCCTTTGAGGAATGCTCGCGTCAATTTGATGTACAGTCGATTGCTCATTAGACATAAAGACAAAGAACCGCCTTTCATTGAGATAATTATAAATAATCGTAATGAGGTAAATTGGGAAAAATATTTAATGCGTGATTATTCAGATTGGCAGAACCATTATTTAACATTATTATAGAGATAGGTTACAGTTATACGAGTTAAAACAGTAAATTGTTCCGCTTTCGTCTTACTTAAAGACTCGAGACCATATCACTCACCAAAAATAAAATTTCTTCATATGTAAATAACGAATCCTTTAAAGAGTTTCCTTGTCTTGGTTTAGCGGCGTCCAATTTGTTTTGGTTTACACTATAATTAGAATTTGATGGTTTTTGATTAAAAATTGAATTCCAAGACTCATGCATCTGTGTTGGCCGAGGAGATGAAAGCACCTAAGCTAGTTTATAAATTCCGTTTAATTTTGATGTTTTCTTGTATGAGGATGTATTGCTTTAATTTTGGACGGTTGGGTGAGTGTGGTTTCCTTGACATAAGCAGAATTTCAAATTGGCAACCAGAACTTTACAATGTAACGTATCATCACGTTCACCACATTTGAGCATCTTAGTATTTTATAACAGTAGGAGGTCCCATGTCCATACATACCGCATCTGCGACATTGCATTGGAGAAATTTTCCTTGGTTGGGTCTTTATATTTTTTGTATAATCTTGAATAAGGCCCGATTGTATGAACGAGGATAAATGATTAATCCTCTGATTTAGCGTAGTTTGCATTGTTTCTTAGAAGGCAAACTACGCTAAATCAGAGAATTAATCATTTATCATCGTTCATACAATCGGGCCTTAGGCGTACAACACATCGGGCGCGAACTGCGAATTGCGAATAAATTCCACAATGCGATATTCGTGCACATAGAGCGCGGCGCAAATTTAATAAACGTCAAGTTTTGGAAGATTTTTTATATTTGACGTTTATTTAATTCGCACCATGCTCTATGCGCGTTTCTTTACGAATATCGCATTGTGGAATTTATTCGCAATTCGCAGTTCGCGCTCGATGTGTTGTATGCCTTAATGTTATTTGCATTAAATTTTATTAGATTAACACCATTTTGCATCGAGCCTTCTTTAGGGATTTAGCTCAGTTAATTCGATGATATCATCACTGTTTATGTCTTTATATTAGTGTATTCATTGTCAGAGAGGAGTTGCTTACTTACTTTTAATTTTTCTTATTATTTCTTATTACTTTTAATATTTTTCTGATGGAGAAGAGTACGTAAAATGTTTAATATTCGATTCGTTAGTTGTTTACGTAGATTATTGTAATCCAACTGATTTTGAAGTGAAATTTGTATCCCAATTTTTCCGAGTCTTCAACGATGTTCTGCTTTGCCACTGTTTTAGGAGTGCCAAACACGACACTCGTCTAATTTTCTACTTTTATCAACTGAGTTCATAATTTTATTTCACGGGAATATGAGATAAACAATAAATTATAATTATAGGTCTGAACATTACTATAAAATTCATTTAAAGTTCAAATATATAATTCAAAAATGACGGGTCTGAAGTTTGTCCAAAATTCAACATTTATCATAATTAGTCTAAGCCTAATTTTAGGTTCTAAAAAATCAAAAATATGTTTCTAAAATATGTAACCAAAATTGCAAAATATGTGCGAAAATATATGATTCAAATGAAAAATATGTGGTAAAATTTTGAACCAAAACTAGATCTTATCTTAAGAGGATTTCAATTCACACATTAACAAAAAAATATCAAGTTTTTCGCTATAAAGTTGGATAAACTAACTCTTCTGAGTTACAAAAGGCTGGAGAAGTAGCCCAAAAATAGTTCCACATCCATACATTTAGAAATTTGGACTGGTAAGCGATACCTATTTCAAAAGAACACCGTGATGGTTGAGACTAAAAGATTCACGCTATTAAACAAGAAACTAAGAAAAGCTAAATTACGCTGATATGATTGCTCAAACAAAATTATATTCAATTACCGCTTAGAATTCATATTATTTTATACATCGTGCTGATAAATAAATAATTTTGTTGTTTTATTGAAATCATGTTTCGTATTGGAATTTTTACTAATTGGAATTAAAATTTAGTTTGGAGTATTAAACATACATTTATCGAATCATTTTAAAATAAAAGCTGAAATTGAACTGGAAATTTTGTATTTTAAATTTCACTCAAAATTATAACTCAATTCCTCCTTCAATTTTGTCAATTTTGTTACAATCGAGTTTGGAATTTAGGCGTATGTGTATTCAAAATATCACAAAATTTCTATCTAATTGCAACCAATATTTTGGAATTCAAACTCAACTTTTCTCCGAACATGTTGCGCAAATCTATTTTATAATCGTAACTTAAACTTTAATTTTTCTCTCGCCAGCTCAATTCGAAATACAAACTCAACTTTTAAACTAAAAACTAATTTACAGTTATTTTTTTGCTCAATCCTAAAATACTATTCAAATTCAATTTCTACACAACATTTTATTCAATTACTGCTTATAATTCAAATAATTCGATACTTACTCAGATTTCTGCTCAAAATTCTTATACAAATTTAACAAAGCGCTTGCCCTAAACTAGAATTTTAAATTCTACTCTAACTCAGCATTTTAATAACACTCAAATTTATCTTAAATGCACTTGTAACTAAAGCTGAAGTTGTTCTCCAAATTTCTAATCATGCACATTTAGACAAATTTTGGTTGGAATTTTTACTTAATTTGTAAACAAAATATCACAAAATGTTTAGTTTAATAGCTTAATTTCAACCATAATTTTATGTTAATTAAATTTGGAATTCAAACTCAATTTTTAAATATTTTGTAAATAAATTGCATTCAAATTTTCACTCAAACTCTCGATTGGATTGAAATTGAATATTTAGTCTATCCAAACTACGTTCAAATCTGGTTTTACTCTGTTCTAAATAAAAAATTTTCTCGAATAATTTTAACTAAATTTTTAAAATTCGCTCAAACTTTTATTAAAGACAGTCCGGATTCCAAACATAAGTTTTAAGCTATAAGCTCATATATTTGCTTAAATCAAATTGTAATTGAAATTCTATTTCTAATTTAAGTTCCTACTCAAGGTTTTATTCTATTACGCTTCTATTATAAAACAAAAAGCATTCAGATTTTTTCTCGATTCCTTATTTTCTAGTTGAACTAAAGATTTGTTGGAATCGTGTTTAGAATTTAAACTCAGTCACATAAAATGCATTGAATATTTTGCTAAAATGGTTTTTAAAAGGTGTTACCTTTCTACAATTTCTACAATTTCACTGAAATTATATCCAGTTTAGAATTCAAGATAATTTTCTCTCTGTCTGTTGACCAATTTAGGCTAGATTTATGTTCAAAATTCCATTTATCATTTTGTTCAACTTCGGAAACAGCTTGGAACTAAATTTCTGACTAAAATTGATTGATTTTAAACTAAGTTACTAGTTCGAATACCACTAACATATTAAAAGGAAAATTACAATAATCAATTAGTAGAATACCTAAATTTGTTAAAAATTTAAATTTCACTCAAGTTTTTATTTTAATTTAATTCAATAAGCGTGATCAAAATTACAATCAACACTCAAGTACAGTGTGGAAGTTTAACTCTATTTCGAATTACTATAAAATGTCACTCAAAATTTATTCAAATCCTGATGTAATTGTAATCTAATTTTATTCTGGATACATTCAAGGTTTTATTCGAGTCCAATTAAAACTATTTTCTTTTCCAGTCTAATTTTTTGATCCAATTCAAATTGGTTTCAAAATATTTTCCTTAGGCATAGTCGGAGGTCCTCTCTATCTAAAAACAATGACAACGACTTCATTAAGGGTAGTGGGCTAACTTACATCTCGTGGATTACTAAACCGTTCTTTTAAATAGCCTCATAGAGAAAAGTCTTACGGGTTTAAATCCGGTGAATACGATGGCCATTGGAAAACTCGATAGACACTGTCAGGAAAGCGATTTGAGATGATTACATTATAAAAAAAAATCGTTAAAAGTGTTCATCAAGCAGCTTCCAATATCTTTAACCGATAAAGCACACCAAACAGTTACCTATTGCGTGTGAGATAGAAATGTGCTTCATAAATAAACCAGATATCGCTCAAGATGCAATCTTCATTTAGGTGTTCCAAAAAGCAAGACGATTCACTTTAGCTGTTTCTGTAAGCTCTTGAACTCTTTGGATTTTGTATCGACAAATGGTATGTACGGGAAACTTGGGCAACACTGGAAATTTTTCGAATAGTTATCCTGGGATTACCTTCAATAAGAGGAAGTATTCCACCACGATGTTGATTTTTAACTGTCTCGAATATTTTAAATTTATTAACAAAGCTAAATATGGCAAATTTTCCGAGCAATACTTGTTAAAATTCCCGCTTCATTTCTTCAATTGATTTTTTTCACTCACCCTGTACATTTCTAATAAACCCACTTATAAGCTTCGTACAATAAAAATTCGGGCTCATTCAACGAACTAGCATCGTTGTAATTTTGCCTATATTTTTTACGATTTTACTTTTATTTTATTTGTATGAAATGCTTTTTACGATTAATATTTTTAATGCTCCGAATATCGTATACGCACTACACTAGTTTGTCATCCGTTTATGGTCAATATCCTAGCCGTTATTCGCACAAGTACCAGAGTATTTCACTTTAATTACCAAAATGTTAGTTGTTGTGAATGAACGACAACAATTAATCAATCACTAGGAACTTGGTGTTTTGTACTTTATGTGAACACAATTCGTAATGCTTTTGACAATTTTCATCTTCATACCTTTTCGGGAAGTGCTAAATTTCATGGGTGAGTCAAATTTATAGAAAAATCAATTAAACCTTGGATTTTCGCGAAATAACGTAACACGCTTTTTTTAGTTTCTAACAAAGAACCCGAATACCAATTTTCACATCTGTGGAAATACAGGTGTTCTTAGAAAATCTCTACCCGCCTTTTCGGAATGAAACATATGGTGTTTCCAAAAATCTTTCCTTTGATTTACAATGTAGGCTGTCACTTTCACACAACCACCGATTTTATATTTTTATCTCATTTTATATTCACTGACAGGATCGTTAATCCGTCTACAAATTTTATTTCACGTTTCATATACAAGTAGATCAAAATTGAAGTTAACATAAGTTTCCAGTCCAAACATTTAAATTGTACAACAAAAATTCGTAAATCTTAGGATCTAAATCCTTTCTAAATTATGAAGCTTCACTTGGCTAATTTTGTTCATTTCGTATAGCTTGTTAGTTTATAAAATATAACACGAGCACAACATTTCTACTTAAACCCATTTTTTAATCAAATAAAGTACATTAATTATATTTAATTGGTAAAATGTATATCATATTAGGTTTACAATGTTTTATCAGACTGGAAAAAAGTATAATTTTATAGTTTTGTGAGCTTTTCATAAATGTAATAAGTATATCTACATATGTATCCCTACAAACGAGTGCCATATAACAAAAACAATTTTTGAAAATTTTATATTCAACGCTTCAGTTGCGCTTACCACAAAAAAGGTTTATTATTATTTTTTTTGGTTTTGTTATATTCCATCGAAAGCTTTATAAGCTTTTTTTTATGTTTCGTGTCTTCATTGTATTGTGAATATATATGTTCATGTATTTTATGTATATACACATAGATATTTATCGTTTTGTTGATTAAATATGTATATGATTTATGATGTTTGAGTGATTTTTATTCAATTTTGTACATTTTGTACATTTATTTGTTGGTGTGTTGTTGTTCTAAATTTAGATGTCTATACACAAAGTGGATCGATTTTTAGTTTTTATTTACATACTTTCGTTCGTGGTATATTATTGTCAGAAAAAAAAACTAAAAACTACCGTCGATATTATGATGATATATATGATATATGACAGCGAATGATATACGGTGTTTATACCGCATACCGCTTAAATTATTGATCTCAATGGGTTTTACATATATCATCTTGTATATGTACTTATAAAACATTGATACATAAGCAAATGAACAAACGACGATGAGATCTTATATATGGTTTAAGATTATATATCAATATAATTTTTTAAAATGTTCAAGATACATCGTGAGGTTTTGTGAAATCATTTTGCAAATCCCTTGTACAAACTTTATATTGCTGAGTTGTTTCTACATACATATTAGACACATACTCGTACGTACATACACGTTTAAATAGAAAGACAAATAACAAAGGAAACTCATAAATAATTCTTATGGTATTAAATAAATTGATAAATGGGCCCATCAACAAGTGTTATTACTATCATTGTTTATATTTCCATTCCATTTTCATTTTTCCATATTATGAAAAACCAAATTTCTTTCTACATTTTTTTTACAAAAAATATTAATAAATTTGTCATAATTAATTTTATTATAAAATATTTTTCTTTTGTACTCTCTTCTGATAATTTAATTTATCAAAAAACAAAATAAATAAAATAAAAATAGAAAATAAAACTTGAATAAAAAGCTTTCATCTAGAGGAGGACAATATTTGGGTGGAAATGGTATGACGGTTTATTTATACTCCGCGGTCGACGTTGCGATAAGTATATTAATTCTCTACAGACAGTCTCTCGCTTTTATTTCACTCGTTATAAAATAAAACTCATAATAGCTATATAAAGTACATACAAATAATTTACTATACCTATAAGTCGTATTATTCAATTAAACGATCATTTTATTACTATTATTATTATTGTTATAATGGAAACGACAAAAAAAGCTTATTAAGTTTTATGAAAAACATAAATAGAATAAAATAAAATAAAAAAGTTACTATGATGTTTATGACACTTTTTTTTTATTTCAGTTAAATTAACGAGTTTAGCCAGAGCCTTCTAGAGTATAGAGCCATAATCATTATGACGTATTTTTTCGAAGCTTTTTTAGTGGTATAACTTTTCACTAATTTTCATAGGAATCCATAGTAAAAATGGTGTTTTTTAGCTTCAAGTTTTTCAATGAAAACAGCAAAAATGTTACAAAATGTTTATACAAAAGTGTTCTACATATCTTTAGCAGCAATATACAAGAAGGGTATGTTGGTATTAAGTAAATATTAATTGCAGAAATATTAAAATTAAATTATTTCTAAAATATATTTTTCGAACTTTCATTTTGAAAAATACATCAAAGTTGGCTCTGACGAATTAAAATAATACTTGCTACATTTACCTTTAGTTTTACTAGTGTACGTTAGATGTCTCAGATTTATACAGAAAAATACGAAAAAAAATTGTTTTATCACAAAATTATGACACCTTCTTAATATTTTGTGAATTTGTTTTGCTTTTCCTACAATTTTTAAACTCAAATTTCCCCAGGTGGCAATTTTTGCTACGATTTTTCGAAATGTTTACTACCCACTGCCATCTATGTACATTGACTTAATGCACATTACTTGTAGTAAGCTTTTCTTTTTAATTTGACCAGAATGCTGTTGTTATGAACTTTTTTTTATATTTTGGTTAAAATAAATCAATTATTACAAGAAAATGAAAACGATTTACTTAAACGAGATTTATATATGTTGAAATTCAAACATTTATGAAAATACTTCAGAAATCATAATTAAGCATTTGCAACGTTTTCATTTACAAATTTGTCTTAGGAAAAAAAAATGATTTCCCATATGTTTTATGTGTTTTACTATGGAAATTTTGGTTTTTTCCTCGTTTCTAATTCCCTTATAAAAGCTTCGTTTTTTAGATTATGGCTTGTATAATCAAGGTTGCTTTGGTTTAGCTACCCGTATCTAAATAAAAAAATGCTCGCGATGTCTTATTTTTATTTTAACATTATTTTTTATTTAGACTGTACTTGTACAATAGAGATGATATTAATCCAAACCGTTGATGATCAACAAGTTATGTAGAACATATGCAACTTCTTTTAATTTACTTAAATTTAGGCCCCTATTCACAAAATGCAAATTAGCTCTATAACCGTAAAATTTCCGATTAGTACTAAAATGGTATTCATAAAATGTAACTAGACTCTATAAACGAAAATTATGCTCTGTAAGTTTACAGTGATAAATTCGTTGACGTAAAGCTACTTATCTTGATTTTATTAGTTCATAATTCTGCAGAGTAAACATTTTTCGTCATGATTTTTTGAGGAAGTACTACTCTCGATAGCATCTATTTACCTGCAAGAATTCAAGATGAATTATTTTGTAGTTTTTGAGATTTTCGCTAAAAATTGTCTATTAGGAGTTCTTTGTGTTCTTAACGAATCAATATAGTACGTATACTTGATAATACAATTTAAAACAATTTTTAAAAATTTTTAAATAATTTAAAATCTATTTTAAAGGAACAAAAACTTTATTGTTCAGTTACAAAATGTTTTTTCTTTCTATATCGTGATATAGAAAATAATTCGTTTTATTATGTTAGAAGTGTGAACTTGGTTATATCCGACTGAAACATATTTTGTGTTGTTGGTATCATCTTCACTACGTAAAGTGGTTAGATTGTGTAATTGTATTTTATTTTTAATTTTGAAATTAATGCGTTCTATATTGTGCTCTGTGTATCCATTTAAAGAGCACACAGAAGAACTTAAACAGGCGCGGAGCAAATACAAATCGAACTACGCACAACATCTAGCGGATGATGGCCACACATACACTAATCAAGACACCAACCTGCAAATTCTACATAGATTTAGTAAGGGCAAATTTATGAATCGAGTGGAAGATTTTGAAATTTATCAACAGCGCCACAACCCTTTAATTTTAAACGATCAAACTAACTTTGTAAATAACAAAATATACGACAAGGTTATAGAAATACGACAATAATTTTCATTACAATTTTCACACAAAAAATTGTTTAGTTGCATAATCATACTGATGAAGAGCGAAGCTCGAAACCGGTCTACAATAAAAAATAACACATATCACGATATAGAAAGAAAAAACATTTTGTAACTGAACAATAAAGTTTTTGTTCCTTTAAAATAGATTTTAAATTATTTAAAAATTTTTAAAAATTGTTTTAAATTGTATTATTATCGCGTGATAAAGACACAGCAAAACCAAAATAATAATGGATCACCACCATTATTATAATACGTATACTTGATGGTGTCTGTAATTCTTATCAAAATAACTTTTGTCTTCAGAATTTTGGTGAAAATTTGTGGAACTGAAAATCAGTCCAGAAAACAACATCTGAACTCATAAACCTACACATTTGAGAAAGTGTTCAGATTCTTGTGAGATTTCTTAGCCCCCATGACAATGGTCTATGGGACGCCATAATGCCAAGGAACGCCTTGCTACCGGTAATCCTCTACGCTCTCTACTAAAGTCAAAATAAATAATTTACACATGCCAACAAACTAAAGGTATAAAAAGATAACCCCATATATCGTATTTGAGTGTGAAATGTTAGGCTACCGGATTACAAAAGATGGCCGCCGAAATTTAAAAATAAATATACGCATGTATGCATTATTTTTTTTACGAAGAATTTACGAGATTTAATTCATGGAAAAAGCCCCGTCGGATCCTATTCTGTGATAAATACTTTACTTACCTTCATTATATGTCTATCAGGTAACCTGCAAAAAATCTCATACGTACATTCTTCATTCATTTGACTTTCAAGCCAGAATGATTTGTTATGACTCGTTTTTTGACATTTCGGTTTATCAAAGGCTACTATTTTTCTTACGGCCGAATTCAAATGTATTTATTTACAGTGGCGAAGTTCTTACAGTTTGTGAATACCAATTTTTAGTACTCTGTCACTTTTGCTCTATTCGCGATTTGCAACAAAGTAGCTGACATCTGGTGAAAACAATATGAACAAAATTTAACCATAGAACTAGGGGGATCAGAACTGTCAAACAATTGAATTTGACAATACTCGTCCCCTTTACTTACATAGAAACCAACGCTAACTACATTTGATGAAAATCGCCAATAAACAATTTCCGTAAAGTTACAGCTATAGAATTTTTACATTTTGTGAATAGGGGCCTTATTCATTATGAGACGCGGAGTCATATTAATCAAGTCATATGCCAAGTCAAATTTAAACATTTTCAAACCATCTCCATCTTTTGTTTTTTCAAAAAATGATATTCCACAAATGCACTCTTCTTCACTGGAAAAATTTGAGCCGTTTATTTTGAAAGTGGAATAAGTCATGTTTTCTTAATATTGAGATAATTAAACATTTGTGTTTTCATGTTATGAAAAAAATCAATACAACTTTTGTTTAAAGTGTTTGCATTTATGTAATTACTATGGTTACTACTTTTAGCTAAAGTGATAAATTTCTTATTAAGGCTTGGTAAAATATGAGTTTTTTGTACTGGAAAGACTTATTCCACTTTCAAAATATTTTTTTTTTCATATTTTGTTTTAATTCATTAAAGAGAATTTTAGATTATAAATGGCATACAGTTATTAGAAAGAGAAAGTTATAATGAATTTAATAGGGTTAGATTTCATTTTACTCCTTAACAAGTTGATCCGACTTTTGAAAATAACCACGATGAACAGATGGAATATATGGGAGCAA
Organism: Tipula helvola; assembly: GCA_963556165.1. Taxonomy (NCBI): domain Eukaryota; kingdom Metazoa; phylum Arthropoda; class Insecta; order Diptera; family Tipulidae; genus Tipula; species Tipula helvola. The sequence goes on from OY744483.1 coordinate 121,132,731, forward strand.
ATCTATCATGTCTTTATATTTCGCGATTGTGACCGGTCGCCAAGGCTGGGCAAGTTACATTACACCGAGTAATTAAAATACTTTTACAAATTACAGCAAACTCAGTAATTAAAATACAAATTGCAATTACTTTCTAAATTGATAAATATGATTTGACAAAATTCGCTTAGTGAAAAAACGTATCATTAAAATAACGATCATTAATATAAGGTTTTATACTAATATATAATGACTCTAGAAACAAACCTTAATGAACCTTGTGAAAATGTAAATAATAAAAATCAAAAACTGATGTAATTAAAATACAAATTACAAATTGTAATTTATGTTTTCATTACCTAATTCAAATAAATGTAATTCGTTATTGCTCTCCCTTGCCGGTCGCCCACTTGAGTATAACGACAGTAACTCTATAGAACCAAAAATTTTTAGTCATCCCTTTTTAGTGCTAATTCCAAAATATAAAACTCTGCATCACTAGTCAAGGATGTTTATTAGTACATTTTATAAGGAGAATCTGTTATATGTACTAATGTGTCCAAAAAGTAAAGCCAGTTTTTATTTATTTCAAAAAATATTTATTTATTCTTCCAAATCTATTTCGTCACCTTCAAAGTAATTCCCTCCAGACACAATACACTTATGCCAACGTATTTTCGAATTTTCGAAACAAGAATTAAAGTCTCCTCCGGGGATAGCCTTCAGAGCGCTTAGTGATCCACGGTTTATCTCTTCTACCGTCTCAAAATGATTTCCCCCCAGTGGTCTTTTGAGTTTCGGGAATAGCCAGAAGTCACACGGTGCTAAATCAGATGAACACGGTGGTTGTGGAACGATATGGATCGAATTGTTGACGAAAAAGTTACAAGAACGAGTGCAGTGTGAGAAGGTGCATTATCGTGGTGCAAACACCAAGAATTGTCTGCCCACAATTCTGACCTCTTCTTGCTAACAGCTTAACGCAAATGACGCATAACACTCAAATAATACTATTTGTTGATGGTTTGTTCGAGTGGAAGGAATTCTGAATGGACAACACCACGATAACCGATGAAAACTATCAACATGACCTTCAACACTTTCACGACCTTCTTTGAACTGTTTATAAAGGGTGATCCAATAAGAGCTTCCGGAAGTTTTTTTGAAATAAAACGCATTAAAATCAATTTAATAATCAAAAATTGTATTTGTGACGTAAGTTCGGTTTATGACATTTAATGTTTGAAAATAATTTCCTTTAAATGTTGCTCGCGACTGGCTCTTAGATGATCCATTCTATGCGTGTTATGTTCGCTTCTAATGCAGGAATCGATATCGATTTAAACAAGTGATTTCAGATACCCCCATAAAAAGTAATCTAACGGCGTCAGATCACAAGATCTTGGAGGCCAATTCACGGGTCACCATCCTGATGCAACCACAAGTCGGCTACACCAATATCTTGAATTTTTGGCAATATAAATTCATGGATCATTGCTCTGTAGTTTGCGCCATTGACGTTTCCCGGACAACATTTGCTGTTCGCGGACAACATTTAAAAGAAATTATTTTCAAACATTAATACCCAGTTGCACAAATAAAGAGGCAACAGCCAGTTAAGAAATACTTCATCTTTTTCTTCATATATGAAAATACGATTTGTTTCATAATACAAAATCAATGCAAGCTGATTATTTTTCTTTTTTACTTGAACATTGTAACTGCAGAATTAAATATTTGACTACCAGATTTCGTTTTACTAAATATTCAACTGAATGATAAATATTTCTACGTAAAAATAAAACAAAATTAACTGGCGTTGCATTCATATTATGAAACAAGTCGCATTTTCATAACAGAAGAAAAAGAGAAAATATTAGTTAACTGGGTGTTGGCTTTTTTTTTGTGCAACTGGGCATAAATGTCATAAACCGAACTTACGTCACAAATACAATTTTTAATTATTAAATTGATTTTAATGCGTTTTATTTCAAAAAAACTTGCGGAAGCTCTTATATTGGATCACCCTTACCACTTGTAATCATTGATTTTTGGCAAAGCATGGTCCCCGAAGGCTTTCTGCAATATCCCTAACGTTTTACACCCGAAATTTCATTCCGCAAACAAAATTTAATGCAACTTTTTTTTGCTCAATATAATTAGAAATTGTAAAAATCGCCGAATGCACTGTTTGCGTCGTACAAAACCAACCGTAAAACAAAAACTGGTGAATGTTTTGAAATAAAATTTGTCACAGATGTTATATCACAATGCTGCCAACTTAGAAAAAAAATATTTATGATGTGCGGTTCACCCGCGCGATTTAAATTGAAGACTGGCTTTACTTTTTGGACACAGTAGTAATTCTAAAATCTTATAAATCTTAAATGTAAATTGTTGTTGTTGTTATATTTTTTGCTTCCGACTCGAAGGACCATGAATAAAATTGAACAATTTATTGAGCAGACTTGTTTTAGTTATGGTCAATGGATTCCTTAACACTAGAAACTTTCCTTCACGCACAACTATTCACTTAATTAATTAAACTCAATTTTTTGATGTTTAAATTAAATCCGTATATTAAAGGTTTAGTTTACAAAATATGATTTTTATTCAGAAAATATTTTCTTAAATTTTAATAATTGGTCACGGAATTATTTGCTGTTTTTACTTAAACTGACTTAAAAAGAAATTTTTCCCATTTTACAAAAAACTTTTGACAATTACAAAGTTTCCCTCATTTTCAATTATATTTTGCTGGCAGTAAATTATTGGTTGATGGTGGTTTAAATTGTCCAACTGCCGATATGGAAAATGGAGAAGTAAATTGTTTTACGTTTACAAAAGCTTATCCAATACTCAAACCAGTATTTTTAATAAGCCTGTTGAATATTTTATAGTATGTACTACTTAAGTTTCGATTTAATTCAATGTTTTTACGTTGGTATTAACAAAATTACGATCAAAACAATGTTGTCAAATTTTGGAAATTTTGTGTCCGTCAAAACATTGTAATTTGTTTACTTAAATTTCTAAAATAATTAATATTACATTATTAATAAAAGGTTTAATTTCTAGCAATTATAATTTAAATTCAATTGCACCAAATGTAATGATAATCATACAATAGTGCATAGGATAATTATTATGCAATTGAAAATGAATTAAATTGTATTTTACTTTAGCTTGTTGTACGTGCACTCAATTTCCAACATCAATGCCTTCTAGATTTATAATATACTCACCATACTATTAGTTGCTATGACATTACACTAATGATCAAGCATGTAATGTGACTTATTCCGTTTTCATAACGAACAAAATATTGATAGCGTTTAGTATTCATTCTTTAACCACTATTTCTAGGAATTATTTTACAGTTAAGCGCAAGAATGTAACAAAATATGAAAGTTCACTATACTTTAACAAGTTGTATAACATTAACTCAATTTTTAAAAAAAATTGACTTATTCCACTTTCAAAATAAACGTCCCATTTGATAAAATAATGTTTGCGCCTAGGTACTGTCTTGTTTTTACTTTTCACTTTTCACTCTTCACAATTCACTACTCACTCATCACTTATCCATCACTCTGGACTCTTCACTTTCAACTTTTTCACTTTTTAATTTTTTTTATTTTTTTACTTGTTTACTTTGTAGTTTATACTTTATACTTTTTATACTTTATGCTTTATGTTTATATGCACTTTATTGTAGTCTTATTTCGGGAATTTTACAACAAAAATGCCGTGTATTTTCATTCCAGAATGAATAATTTCATTCCACTGATAAATACGGCTACCTACCAAAAATATACATTAAAATTAAGCATTCTTACGTCACAAATAACGTCAATAACTTACAATGCGCGCCCTGTAGCATACGGAGCTGAATCGTCCTGGAAGAATGTAATACCGATGTATTGAGTCGGGTCCTCAATAGTCATGACGCAGGTTTCGATAATTTTTTTATATTTGTCTCCGTTTACTGAACTATCCAGAAGGCGTAGTAATCAAACAAAGGCTGTTATAGCGCCCCAGGCCATAACATATGGTGAATGTTTTACTGTCTGCGAAATACATTCTGTTAAGTACCTTTTGCCTTTTCCTTGCCGAACACTTATCCTTACATAGGGTCCAAAGATATTGAACTTGGACTCATCTGAGAATATGACTCTACCCCAGTCCTCGGGCATTCCGTTTTCACATTCTATTGGGAATATGAGGCTTGTAGCTCCCATTTTTGCTGTCAGTAATGATTTTCTCGCAGGTCGACAAGCATAGAGACCAAGTTCCCTTAGCCTTCTTTTAATAGTAGGAACTGAAATAATGTCGGTTGTTACTATTAGAAACTAACTCCTCAGCTCCAAGGCCGTAGAACATCTTTGCTTAAGCACCAAATGTCTGGAATTCGATCTGTTAGTTTTCCTCTTTGCATTAGAGCCGACTTACCTTGCGACCGTTTGATTTTCGGAATAGTGCCTTAAAACTTTCTTATTGCTATTTGGCTACACTAAATTAGTCTTGCAACTTGTGAATGTGTGTCCTTTTTTGCCTTTATGAGCAAAATATGGGCTTTTCGTCAGCATTTAATTTAGAGCGACCCATTTTAAAATTAACTCTGTGACTACTGTTCAGGATCAGAAGCTGAAAAGAGAATATAAAAATTATATTTATTATTATTATTAAAGTAGTATATAGTACAGTTTATACTCATCTTATAAAAATTTTCTTTAATTATACTTTGAATTTTATTTAATTGTTCATCAATTTGCCTGAAATTAAATTTATATATTTTATTATTTTGTATTATTATTATTAAAACTTAATAATTAGCCAAATTAACATTACTGTCAATAACATTTGACAGCTGATCATTGTTTTTATTCATTTGCCATAAAGTTTCTTTGTACGTATTTTATTGCCATCTATGATTGGGCACATATAACTAAAGTTAATTTTATTCACCATATTTTATACGAAATAATGGTGAAAGTCAGTTGGCGCTTTTAATTTTATGACCAAATGACTTAACAATTTTTTGATCGGTCACTTTACTTTTGGCGAACGAGCTGCGAACATCATCATATTTTTGAAATCACGATTTATTGAAATTATAAATAATAAATTTTGGATTATAACGTTTTGGGAAAAATAAATTGTTTTAATTTTTTCAACATCAATTATCTGATAAATACATCCGCACATTTTTCTGGTCCTTCGAGCCGGATGTATTTATCAGATAATTGATGTTGAAAAAATTAAAACAATTTATCAAAGATTTTAACAAAGTAGTTCAACAACGAAGTTACGCGTTGTGTTTGATGGTTCGGCCAAGACTACCAACGGCAATTCCCTAAATGAACAACTAGCGGTAGGACCAGTAGTACAGCCAAGCCTAGTAGAACTACTGCTCAGATTTAGGATCCACAAGATCGTTTTCACCGCCGACGTAGAAAAAATGTTTCGGCAAGTTTGGGTGAATGAAGCGGACACCGAATACCAGAAAATCGTTTGGAGAAAAGAACCCCATGAAGATCTACAGGTCTACAAGTTAAGGACCGTTACATATGGCACAACTTCTGCTCCTTTTCTTGCAACCCAGACGTTAAATCAACTTGCTTTGGATTACAAAACAAAATATCCAGACGCTTCAAAAGTGATACAACGCGATTTCTACGTTGATGATCTGATGTCGGGAACAGACGATCTGAAGAGCGCGAAATTGGTTGTCGAGGAGTTAATAAGTTTAATGAGATAAGGAGGATTTAATCTTCGACAATGGTCATCAAATAGTCCAGAACTTATGAAAGCTATTCCAGAAATACACCAAGATTCCACAAATTTGGATTTCAAAGATGAAACTAACGCGATTTATATACTTGGGGTAAAATATTCTACAAGAGACGATATTTTCCAATTTAAAGTAAATTTGGAAGACCATGAACTAACGAAGCGCTACATGTTGTCCGAAGCATCGAAAATTTTTGATCCGATCGGCTGGCTGTCTCCAACAATAATCAAAATAAAGATTTTGTTCCAGAAATTATGGTTATTAGGTATCGAATGGGATGATCTTTTACCAGAACCAATTTGCCAAAGCTACATGGCCATCAGAAATAATTTAATAAAACTCGAGGACATCAGGCTGAATAGATGGTTGTATGCAGAGGGAGAAGAAATAGAATTACATGGATTTGCAGATGCTTCAGAATTAGCATACGCAGCAGTAATTTATAGCAGAGTGAAAACGATTGACGGATACAAAACAAATGTTTTAACCGCAAAAACAAAAGTGGCACCAATTAAGGCTATTAGCATTCCACGCCTCGAGCTCTGTGCTGCAGCCCTGTTAACTAAATTAATGGTATCAATTTTGCAAGTATTCCAAAATAAAGTAAGCAGTTACAAAATGTGGACAGACTCCACGATTGTGCTTAATTGGATATCATCGTGTCCGAGAAAATGGCACACATTTGTCGCAAACAGGGTCTCATTTATTTTGCAACACACCAATCGCAGTCAATGGAGCCATGTTTCATCAACCGATAACCCAGCCGACTGTGCTTCGCGAGGATTGTTTCCAGATGAGTTGGTCGGATATCACCTATGGTGGAATGGTCCAAGCTGGCTTAAACAAGAGGAAGTTGAATGGCCAAGTCAGTTGAAGCTCGTTCCAGAGTTTCCAGAAGTCGCACTAAAAGAACAAAAAATTAATTCGTTGGTACTGATGAATGCAGATAATAGCAACGATTGGCTTGACAGACTCATTGAAAGGTGTTCAAAGTTTTCAAAAATTGTATTTGTTGTTGCCCGAATTTTAATGCTGTTTCGAAAAAAATCTTCGTCCGAGAGTGCTGAGGAGCCAATTGTCCAAGCTAAAGTTGACGCATTCAATTTCGTGATGAGATGGATCCAGAACAAATGTTTTGCATCTGAAATCAAAGCGCTCACCAATCTTAACCCAATTAGTAAAAAGTCGAAACTAATATCTCTTTTTCCCTTTATAGATGATATGGGATTATTACGAGTTGGAGGTAGACTATCTAACGCGAATGTTCCATATGACATGATGCATCCACTTATACTCCCAGCAAGGCATCATGTGACAAAGTTAATTATCAGAGATGAGCATCTGAAACAGCTACATGCAGGTCTATCCATTTTGACGTCTACATTGAAACAAAAATTCCACATAATGAGATGTAAAGATGAGGTTCGAGCAGTTGTTGGAAGATGTGTCAAATGTGTTAGACTAAAGGCAAAGGTGCAACAACAGCTTATGGGTCAGTTGCCGTCACACAGAGTAGCATATCATCGACCTTTCTATTCCACTGGAGTGGATTATGCAGGGCCACTATTAATCAAGGCGTCCAGACTGCGAGGTGCTAAAATTCTAAAATGCTATTTGGCACTTTTTGTATGTATGTTAACTAAAGCTGTACATTTAGAACTGGTTTGTGACATGACAACTGAGGCATTTCTAGCTGCTTTACGGCGATTCCATGCACGTCGAGGTATATGCGGTCACATCTACAGCGATAATGGGTCTAATTTCATAGGGGCACAAAAACAACTACAACAAAATTTATTAATGATATCAAAGGACGAACAATTCATGCGATACACCACAATTAATAACATACAATGGCATTTTATTCCGCCAGCTGCACCAAATTTTGGAGGTTTATGGGAGGCAGCAATAAAATCCACAAAATATTATTTGAAACGAGTGGTAGGAGAGACCCGGCTAACCTACGAAGAGATGGCGACGTTACTGACCGAAATCGAAGCCATTCTAAATTCTCGTCCGCTTTGTGAGATGTCATCGGAGGATTTGGACCCTCTAACTCCCGGTCATTTTCTAATTGGTCATGCACTCAATCTGTTACCGGAACCGAACCTGTTGAACATAAAAGAAAATCGGTTGTCTCGTTGGCAGCATATCCAACGAATGGCCCAGCATTTTTGGCAAAGGTGGCATAAAGAATACCTACTTTCACTGCAGAACCGTCACAAATGGCAAGTTAGTAGTTGTCATGGACAAGGATATTCCACCGACTAAATGGCTAATGGAGCGGATTGTAAGTTTGAGTCCCGGTCAGGATGGTTTGGTACGAGTGGTAACCATCAAAACACAATTTGGTGAACTAAAGCGACCAATTACTAAAATTTGTATTTTACCGTGTGACTCTGTCGAGCCAATGGGCGCGGGATGTTCAGGATCAGAAGCTGAAAAGAGAATATAAAAATTATATTTATTATTATTATTAAAGTAGTATATAGTACAGTTTATACTCATCTTATAAAATTTTTCTTTAATTATACTTTGAATTTTATTTAATTGTTCATCAATTTGCCTGAAATTAAATTTATATATTTTATTATTTTGTATTATTATTATTAAAACTTAATAATTAGCCAAATTAACATTACTGTCAATAACATTTGACAGCTGATCATTGTTTTTATTCATTTGCCATAAAGTTTCTTTGTACGTATTTTATTGCCATCTATGATTGGGCACATATAACTAAAGTTAATTTTATTCACCATATTTTATACGAAGTAATGGTGAAAGTCAGTTGGCGCTTTTAATTTTATGACCAAATGACTTAACAATTTTTTGATCGGTCACTTTACTTTTGGCGAACGAGCTGCGAACATCATCATATTTTTGGAAATCACGATTTATTGAAATTATAAATAATAAATTTTGGATTATAACGTTTTGGGAAAAATAAATTGTTTTAATTTTTTCAACATCAATTATCTGATAAATACATCCGCACAACTACTTAATTGAAACCAAGCGAATAAGTCATTTTTATTTTGGTTTTAAATACGTCATAAGACGAGAAATATGCAGAAAAAGTAAAAAAACAAAAGAAAACAACAAAAAAAATGTGAATGAGGTAAAATCTATGAGAGAACTGAATGAAATAGGAAATAATCGAAACCCAACATTACAATGGCGCAGGGTGTACTTTATCTGTTATACTTTATATTTTATACATCATACTTTTATACTTCATTCAATTTACTTAATACTTTATACTTTTATACTTCATATTTTATGTAAGTTACTTTATGCTTTTATACTTCATATTTTATATTTTATATTTTATGTTTGAAACTTTATACTTTATATGTTATACTTTATACTTTATTACCGTCTTACTTTGGTAAAAGTTATTCCTGTTCGGATAGGAATGAAATTTTGCCCAAAGTAAGAGCCAAGAATAATTTTTTTTTTAACTTTCAACAGTTGGCACCAAGCTCTAAAATATAATTTATTATTTAGGATTTTAACAAATATAAAATAGTGGTTAGAAATTATTGAATAAAGTATAATAATTCCAAATGATAATTAACACAATTTTAAATTCTGATTTATCGAAAAATTAAGAATTGTTATTTACCACCAACTTATAAAACTAAATACATATGTGTATTTAATATATTTACTCTAGTGGTAAACACTACAACTATGTGAAGAAGAGAATTTTTCTATACTTACTTCTCAGTGGAATGAAATTATTCATTCTGGAATGAAAATACACGGCATTGTTGTTATAAAATTCCCAAAGTTAGCCTACATGTTTTATACTTTATGCTTTATGTTTTATACTTTATATTTTATACTTTATGTTTTATCCTTTTTACTTTTATACTTTTACACTTTAATTAATTTGATGTGTGGTTGTGAGAAGGAGATCGCCCCAACTCAAAAGCATTTAAACACTTAAATTATGGAAACCAAGGCTTATTTCCTTTCTGCGACAGATTTATCGATGATAAACCTAAATGCCTAAAAAAGGAAATAAGGCTTGTGGGGGTAATTCACTCCATTCTTGGTTTTGATTCGACCAACCGCAAGCACCCTCTAGCAAACCGGTAGTAGAATAGTTCCTTGCTTTGCTAAATTATCTACTAGTAACTGCTCTTCCTATTTTAACATGAGTTGTCAGAAGCAGTTACGCAAAATTTTGCCGCTAGGTCGCTTGAGTGTGGAAATACTTATTATTTATTATATGTAAAAATAAAAATATTAATTGATTTGGTTTAGCGCGTAATATTAAAAAAAAAAGTTTTGGCATAAAAATTAAAACTATTTTTTAAATTGCAAAATAACCTAAAACGCGAAATAAATGAGTTATTTGCAAAAACGAGACCGCGGCTCCCTAAAAGGGATGACAATCAGCTTTTTGAACCATTTCCCCTTTCCGATTACCAAGAAAAGCTTTTGACCAATTTATTTCCTTTATAAATGCTTGTAATTTTGATCGAAAAAATATAATTTTGACAATTATACACAAAGGTATGATTTTGAGGTTATGTTTTACTCAAATCATCCATTTGTGAGCTTACAAACGACAATAGAAAAGGTAACGTATTCTCTTCTAGCTTGTTTTTTGTTTCAACTTGACTAGTCCACTGATGTTTGCGAAACGGCTCAACTATGTGTGCTAGTTCAAATGATGTTTCGGGATTCAACTATTAAACAAGAACTGTTGAAAGTTGTACCAAGGACAGATCGAAAATAAGAGTAGAAATTTTATCGGGCAAATTAAACGTGTATCTCTGGAATACACATGTCTGTTCAAAACTTATGTTCACTATAAAATATGCTTTCGCTTTTTATGACTTGTCATTGTATAATTAATCAAGAAGCTATCGATCTGTTATAAATTTGGTCGTGTTATTGGTTGTTTCTAATAAACCAGGGAATTCTACAAGAGTGTTACCATTAAAACACTAATTATTCGAAACTTTATGTCATGGAAACAGATTGAAAATATGATGCCCTTGAACTCATCTAAAAATTCAAATATGTTTTGTTCCCTATAAATCTTGCCGACCTAAGATATAAAAGGAATTAAAATAATTCAAAAATTTGTTATATCTAAAAAACTTGCTTTTTTAAGATTTACATTTTTTTAAATAACGATACGATACCACATGATGGGATTTCAGGCAAACCGTGATAGAAACCCCAAACAAATTTTGTTGGTACATTATTCGTCTCTCTCAAACACGATAAATCTCTTGTTACAAATATAGTTGTAGTCCTCTATATTACCAACAAAAAAAAAAAAAAAATGAATTGTAATGAAAATCTACGTATTTTATCCATGCTTCCCCAAATTATTCTGCCATTAGCCTTGAGCCAGCGAATATTTCTCGGGGACTTCAACTGTTTTGTGTGAGTTGTGCCTGTTTTACACTGTTGATATAACTTTAATAATTTCTTGTCTAAATCAATTTGTATATGTATGCATTAGTTGCATGTACTTATGTTATTTATCTTAAACTTATTTGTAATTAATCTTATTCGCACTTCATTCTGCGCATAATTATTTATACATACATCCTTCTATATAAAAGAAGTTAAGTCCATTAATAACATGTAGGAGTTAGTTAATCAAACTTATATTATATGTAAGGATTATTATTGATTTTTCCATTTTCTTTTTCGATTTTCAGATGAAGATTTACGCCACCGTTTCAATAGCATGAGTATAAATTGATTTATGACAAATTACGATGAGAATGAAAACGTTTCAATAATTTGGTAAGTCTATCAATAATTAATTCATATTTGTAGTATTTATGTTAAACCTTTTATAAATCTGGACAACGATTTTGGTCGCAGAATGAGGATTGAGGATTGAGAATTTTATGTATATACACGGCGAATACTATACGTTTTGCTAATGTGTGTCGTCAAATATTTTTATTGTATTAGTGTATTTTCTCAATAATAATAAGTATAAAAAATAAGCGAGGCGGGTTAAATCGGTTCTAATTTTTTATGCTGATGCTCGCCTTGAGTCATTTTTCTCTAACATGAGGAATTCATATTTTTGTGTCTGTTATTTAACTCTAATATTTCATTATCACAATTACAAATGATTTATAATCAGATTGCAAAGTTCCATGCACCAGCCATTCTAAATAAAGCTAATATTTATTTGAAGTTGGTTCCATCTACTCATCAACGGTTAAGTGTTCGTATTCGGAAATATAAGCAACTTCGAAAGAACAGAGACTTAACAAATTCTGGAAGATCTATGTCTTCTGAAATTGTGATTTGGTTTATATACATAAACCTCCTTCATTGGAAGAAGCAAGTATAATCCCATATTGGAAACATTATGTTTAGAGCTGAGTTTTTTGATCATGGCTCCGGGCATACTTTCAATTCCATCTGCTTCCAATTCTGTAATTTCTTTTGATCACTCTGTTCAGCATCAAGATTACGAAAAGCAATTTGCGATATAGTTGGGGAGTTTATCATTTCCTCTTGTACAGAAAACTCAGACTGTTGCTCGATTCTAGAATCAAATATTGAATGTTTGGGTGTTGATTGCGTGCCAATATGATTAAATTGAGCAACATATGTGAGATTCTCACATTCGTCATCAATGCAATTTTGAGCGCTTGAAAGAATGTTTTGATTTCGTCCTAGCAAATAGGATCTAAAGCGATATTTGAAATCAATTTATTTAGGGTGATCATGTAAGCGTCCATTCGCTCTAATGTGAGAAAAAAAGTTTTCTAGCACATCTTGAATTAACCGATAAGTCAATAAAAATTCGATGTCATGATTCAATCGATTTTTTTTTTCAATCACTCTCATCTCTCTTGTAACACTATAAAATGAATCAATTAATTATGTTTGGTCATCTAATGCGATACCAAAAGCTTTTTTCTAAGCCCTACTGTCACATTTTCAAAAATTCCGCAACAAATGGCCTATTAGAACTCTCTTTTTATAAGTATCCCAACGAAGCATCATTCAATGGATTTGGCGACACTGTTAGAAAAAAGCTGAGCAGCTAATTTTACTTTCATCTGACTTGGCCCACGTACGTCTAGATGAGTTGCTGATATTTTCAATTATCACAACAATTCTTGAATTGAGTTCGAGTTTATAATATTGTCATTCTAAACAAATCCATGATCAATTAAATGATTGCAAACCAGTTTTAATAGGTGTGGTACATCTGCAAACACAAATATTTTTGCATTCGTAAATAGATTCATAAAAAACTGATATTTTCTGATATACCTAACTCACTCCATAATTTTTGATTTGTTGGACCTAACTCAGAAACAACATCGCAAATCTGAAATGAGATCGCCTCTAATGACGGAACTATGGAAAATAAAATATCTTTTGACATTGGACAATCAAAACGATAAAATATTAGTTGTTTCCAATGTTTAAATATTCCCCGCAACAGTCCCACTTGAACAAAACTGGCCGGCTCGAATGTAGAATCTGACTTTCTGTCATACTCATGCGCTTCACAAATTTTCATTTCGTCAAATGAAAGAACACATATTTTGTCCCTGGGAAGTGGATACAGATGGAAACGGGAAGCCTCGCTTACGCAAAAGGCGGTACAGTCGAGGTCCCGCACAGTGGAGTGACATTGAAGATAATATTATATCTGTCAACGAATAATGAACCTTTTTGTTCGGTGATTTTAATTTTTTTATTTGTCCAGGCGTAAAAATATTTGATATTTCCCCTAGATCTAATTTAGCCTTCTCGGTTATCTGTAATTTCTATAATAATTTTTGATTTTCGCGTTTGAGGCGAGCATTATGATGTTCAAGACTTAACAGATAGTTGTCCGTTTGCGTTTCAGCATTTACGTTCCTAGATTGACTTTCATCAATGACGAGAGCATCGGAACTGAATGAATTGTCTGATTCTGAAGCAACGCATAATGAATTGAAAGGCCCGTCATAATAATGACAACTAGTTGGAGCATAATCTTCAAATGCTTTTGGGTACACTAATAAATTGACGATTGGTACTATACCGCGCTTCAGCCGTTTTTGTTTTTTGAGTACTGATGTTTATACTGAAGATTTTTAAAATGATCAGAACATGTTCTGGAATTATCTACAATAAAAGAATCTGTCCGTCCAGTGGCTAAAATCCATTGGTCACGTACTGTAGGATCGACTGGAAATCGGTAGTACTTTTTATCTGAAGAATATGTGGATTTTAACTTACTGTTATGGTTATTACAACCAAAAATTGCGCAACCTACCATGATGAGTAAGGGAACAAACACAAACAACTGTTATCACTGTTTTTGTTAATATTATCTGTTTTATTATTATTTTTATTATTATTATTATCACTATTAACAAAGTAGCCCTTACTATTGGTATGTATTGCGTTCGTTTAATTCGCCTTTTCACGCAGAGTATTTGACAGCCGGTAAACGGTTTTACAACTTAGCCAAAGGTGATCAACCGGTAAATAAATGTATAATTAGACATGTTTCTTTGTGAATTTGTTTCAAAATAATCGTTTTTTGCAATTAAAACATTAAATTAATTTAGAAAGGTAGGTAATTAATTTATCAATAATATTTCAATTTAAATATAAATGCGATACATAAATAATCGGATCACCTTTGACTCGTAAAAATCGTGGCGCCTCTTGCAACGCTTTAAAGGCAAATAATTTCTAGAACCATATAATCACTTAAAAGGATGGCAATTAATCAATATAATTAAATACATTTATCGCAAATATTGCCTCATAGATAACCTCACTTTTTAAATTTTCTTCCAGGATAATAGAAATCTAAAATAAAAAACAACAAATTAAAGAAATATAATCGTAAAATAAAATATCAACAATTATATTAACAAATTTAAAAACAATATTTTGTATTTTCCAAACAATAAAAAAAATTTCAATAGATCATGTTTAAATGTCAAATTTTCAACAACCGCAAGAGCTACCATCTTTCGGAAAACTCCAAAAACACAAGCAACTTTCACATAATGCCACTAGGTGTCACTAAATATTTGCTGTCAAAAATTATATGACATTTTTATGTGTGTATTTTGTAAACATAAACAAAAATATTTTCGTGTTATAAAAGTGCTTATTATTAATACGTGATAATTAAATTGATTTTGACTATTCCCTTTTGAATAATGACAGAAATATTATTTGATTGTGTAGTGACATCTAGTGGCAAACGCTCTGTACTTCTTTTTTGACCGTGCTGCCTCTTTCGGAAAACGCTCATACTTACATCTACTCTGTCCTGCAGTTCGAATAAGACTAAACAAAATTGAAAAACATGGTTTCACCAATATATACATATATAGTAGCGACAACGTATGAGCTTATCTGTCGAAGGTTATTGTGTCATGGACTCATGGTCATTAGAAAAAACAAAAACCAACATAAATGATTTTTAATTTATGCATTCTTCGTCTGCCAAATTCGTAATATTTTTAATTTTTACTTTACCTATTGTTGTTGTTTCTTCCTGAGTGTGTGGGAGCATATAAGAACATTATAAAGTGTAGTCAATATTTTAATATATTTTCTCGATCATTCTCTTCTGAGATTATTTATCTTATTTGTATCATGATGTTATTCCTCTTACTTGCATCAAAATCGCTGTCCTGAAAGCACGATGGAGTGGACAATTATTAAGAACCATCTCAAGACCATTTACTTATAAATATTTACTTATATTTGGGATGTGAAAATAGCAAACGAAAAACATAAAGTTACCAACCAGAAAATTGTAATTCTTTGTATATTTTATCATTTATGTACTGTGTACATGGTACTATGGAGTTAAAATATCTTCTATTTGTTTTTTTTTTTGAGTTCATGCATATTCAGTTTTTTGTTTGTTGTCATTTTGTTTTGTCAAGTACATACATACGTATTCATATTTACACAAGTAGCTATGCAAGTTTCATTATTTTTTTGACTTATTTTCATGTTCATGCAGTTTTATATTTTTCCTTTTTATGTGAACAGAATATATTATTAGTATTGTACACAAGTTAAACAATAAGATGATTTTGAATTTTTAAATAATGTTGGTCTCCTTTTTTGTTATTCTTAACCGCAATACAATTTAGAGATACCATACACATACGAATATTCATAGTTACATACTAGAGGTAGCTAAAGAAAATTAGAATTATACAATATTTATGCTTCTGGCTACTGGTTATGATTATTCTAAGATAATGGCTGTGTCATAATTCAAGCTTAGCAGTAGACACCTAATAATTTAAAAGACAGATGACATATCATTTATTTATTCATTATACATACCATTCTTTTACCAAGAACTCTAAAATCACATTTCTATCGAATAGCACCAACATCTAATTCTTTACTAGAGTTTTTTCTGCTTGAGCATAGCAGAAATAGAGTCCAAAAATTTGAATATAGTTTCAGTTTCGAGAATAATTTGTTGACATGTATTTGTTTAAATTTGTGAAAATTACAAATTATATATAACTAGGTGCCCGTACTAATCAAAATGCATCAAACTCATTCTAAAATGTTAAAGATTAAAAGGTTGCTATCTTTGCGATATTTAATATTACATATTACTAACTAGTAAATTATTTATAAGTTTTACGATGGATGGTAAATATTGACAGCAAAGGATTTAGTAGATAAAACTTTATCAAAGGTCAATAACATTTATTAGCACATTCGCTTCATTAACCTGCTTTTCGTGGGTCCGGCGACTAATGCAAAAAAAAAAGAATAGAAAAACAGACATATTTTACTTAGCCCTTCTAACAATGCAACCTCAACAGTGTTTACAATAAAAGCATAGATTGACGTTGTCCGTGTACGAGAGTATACAATAAGACCAAACTTATAAAACTCAGACAGAAACAATTTTTTCATGTGCAATACATAGGTACTTCCTTTGTAATTTTCCAATTGTGCGCTGTGTAAAATCCAGAACGAACAAGCGACAAATATTTATATTTTATTTTAACCTTGCTGGTACCGACTGACGGGCGGGATCAAGCTCCTTCATGCATACAAGAAAAAAACTAGATGCGCTCTCGCGCTTTATCCAAATTTGTAATTTTGCGCCATAAAAATAACTCCATACGCACATTCGTATCGTTCTACCAACAAGAATATTTCAAAATTTATTTTAATGCAAAGCATTTTTCGCCCCACTGCAAAAATCGAATAAAAAGCATTTTTGCATAATAAAATGGCAAACTTTTAATTTCCTAATGAATTTGCCACACATTTGTTTGGGGACTTTTCCGACCTCTGTGTATCACCGAATGCTAACTTGTTTATTTGTATGCAAACTATCCTTGGGTCAGAGCACTTCCAACACCTCACTGTGGGCCGCGTAGTCTTCCTTCCCTTTTAAATTCATCTATAGTAATTTACGTACATTAAATATTGTAAACTGTTTGAGGAGTATAACCCAACGGTTAGCTCCAGGTTGGTTACTTCATTAATTTATCTGCCTTAGTTCTATAGTCTTTGTTGTTCGAAGACGTCTTACTGGGTTTGGGTTGATCAGCATATGACGCAAATCCGCATTTTCATGTTGACTTAGATGCTGTACTTGTTTCCTCATATATTTCTTAATTTACTCACTGACGTACTCCAATTTTAGATCCTTCTGAAGGCTTTGAATTACTTTAACATTAGTTTTCTTAGTTCATCCCCATATCTGTAAACCATACGCTACGTACCCGTACAAGTTTCAATATCTCCCGATAAAAGAGCTGTTTATATTGTAATGATAGCTCAGAGTTTCTTCCTATGAGCGAATACATTTTTTTATATTTGATGTTTAACTCTGCTTTTTTCTTTTTAACATACTCTGTCCACTTGAGTTTAGCGTCAAGGGTCAATCCTAAATATTTTGCCGTGTTTGCTTGTGGAATTGATTATTTATTAACATTTTTGTTGGTAAAGTTTATATGCACAGATTTAGTTTCGTTGAGTTGAAGGTGCCATTTCTTCGTTCAATTACTTAATGAATTAGCAGCGTTTCGTAATTTACTGGTTAAGTCCTCTATGTTGCCTCCAATTGCCAGGATTGCAGTATCATCCGCAGATGTTGCAATACTTGTTCCTTTTGTGCTTGGTACGTCTCGCGTATATCAGAACAATTCCTTGTGTGGAACTCCAGCCGATATTTTTTTTAGTTCGGAGTATTCCTTTACAGGAAAGTGTCGAACAGCTAGTTATGACTTTAAAATCAGATAAAACTTCATCGGCAGATATCTGTGTATTTTATATTCCAGGGTTCTATGCCATACTTTGTCGAAGGCTTGAGATACGCCCCAGAAGACACCTGTGCACTTGAACTATGGTAGAGGTCTCTCTATAAATCTTAGTTGGTGAGAAGGAATGAGTTTTCTGACTGCTACTATAACTGATTTTAACCTCTTGAGTAGTATGATAGCTTTTCAAATAATTATGAAATTATATTAAGTAGGGAAATGTACGATGTTTTCTTGTTTGGCGGTTTGTTAGGTTTTACAATCATTATCACCTCTGCCACCTTCCACTGGTATGGAACGTATTTTAATCTGAACGATGCATTAATTACTTGCAGTAATTTTCGCAATCCTTTTTCTGATAGTGTTTTATTGTTAAAAGTGTCCAGTGAGTAGGTCTTACCCAGGGGATGTTTTTGAGCTTAAGTTGTTATTAATTTCATCTTTTAGCTCTTGTAGTGTTACAGGTCTTATGCTTAGGTTATCCAATTTATTTACTGAAATTATATTTTCTTCAACTGTTTGCCTGGGAATGGGTTTAAATGTATCTTCAAGATAGGCTGCAAGCAATGCAGCCGTTTCTTTGGCACTTCTAGCCCAATTTCCATCGTCATTCTTAATAGAAACTACTTGTACTTTAGACCTTTATAGTTGCACTCCAAAGGGAATAATTAGTGTCCTTGTTGCCAGAAAGGCCAGCTAGGTATTCGCTAAAAGATTTGTTCTTGACTTCTTTGACAAGCATTTTCAACTTGTTGCTTAAACAATTTAGTCGTGATTTGGTTTGTGGTGCTCGATTCCTATGCCAGATTTTTTGCGCTTTCCGATTTTCTCTAACCAGATCTCTCACTTACTGGACAGTTGAGGTTATTTTCTGTTTGGTTGCGAGTTGGAGCGGTACTCTACCATGCTGCTTGTAGAATACTGTTGTTCAGTAGCTCTAATTGAACATCAAGTTCTGCCGGAGTTTTAATTGGTACTTGTAATTCAGTACTGTCTTTGACTAGGTTTCGGAAGAGATCCCAGTTTGTTTTATTATTTACTAGGCAAATTTTATTTTTTGATAATGGTATCACTGAGTGTCATAATGACGGACGGTGTGGTCAGACGAAATTCCTTCACTCGGTCCAAAAAGGGTTACAAAATAGGATTCATTGGCATCGAATAGTTTAACGTTATGTAATCAGGGCCATCAAATAGTTTTACGCCATGTTAGATAGTTTTAGATTTTTTTTTAATATCGAACACGTCCGTCGAGGTCGTCAGTAAAATTTTTATTTTTACAGTACTAAATTAATTTAGTTCCTTGCGTAACTCCGTCTGCGTTCTGTTAAGATTGTCTCCACTTTTACGGTATAACCTTTAAATCGAGAAAAAAACTAAAAAAAATATTTTGCTATGTGTACCTATACTATATTTTGTCAAATACAGTTTTGTGTACCTGTATTATGTAAATTTGTATTATTGGAGCAAACAACGTTTTTGCATATCTTAATTTTCCAATTTACTCAGCAAAGTGCGTAATATTATTTTTATTTCATAACAGCATTTCATTGTTTCAATACGAATTGGAGAACATAAAATTTAATATTCTAGAACATTGAATATAATAATATGTAATAATAAATTTTGTAGAACTGGTAATTAACATTTAGGCTGGTACAAATTATTACATTCGATATTCAATTATGTATACATATCTAAAATAAACTTTCGGGTTAGATTCTCCGCCAGGACGTTTCACCTTAATCATTTATTTTTTATGTTTAGTTTATAACGGTATTTCATTGCGGCATAATGAATTGAAAAATAATAAATTTTGTATTGTATAAACAATAAATATAAAAAATAATGTACAACGGGTAATTAACATTTAGCCCAAAGCATAAACATGGAAGCATTAGACGATCTTTTAAACATTTTTTCATATACATAAATGTAGCTTTATTTGACATTATAAAACAATAAAAATCAATTTTATATTAAGAGATTATGTGTCGGTTTTTACTAAATATACAGAATGACCCATTTTAAAAAATCCACTCAAATAACTCCAAGGGGAAGGCCTAAAGCAAAAAAATTGCAATTACAAAAGTTGAACAATTTTTAGGGGGAAATCAAACGATGATCATAAATTTGACCTTGAGGTCAAATTTCAAGGACATTTCAAGGTCAGGTCAGTTTTGTTAATCGGAGTATCTATTTCTGCCATCAGATTCGAAAAGCATGGGAAATTTTACGTCCGCATGTGTATTTTTGATGACCTCTCAAGGTTACCTGAAGGAATATTATTTAGTTATAGTGCTTTTTTAAACATTTTAAAAATGCAGGATTTATATTTTTTATTTTCATAGCAAATCATAAGCACCTTCAGGTAACCTTAGGAGGTCATCGAAACTACATATGTGGACGTTCAATTTCCCACGCTTTTCGAATGCGATCAAATTTAAGATCGTTATTTAATTTTTCCTAAAATTTGTGCAGCTTTTGTTACATGGATCGTGTCTCGGATACAAGCTCGTCGGTTTTTTTTAAATGAAAAAAGGGATTCTGTTTGAATCCGGTGTTTATTATTATTAACAAGTTTGATATTGAAATCCTTAAAGCCATGTTTTTCTAAGAGCGTTATTGACTCATTAGTATTTTGGTTATAACCATTAATAGGTGGTGGCTTTACTGTGTTTTTAACAAGTTTATTAGAAGAAGGCTTCTTCATATTGGTACTACCGATGTTTCGATGAAAATTCACGTTATCAGTTTTATGAGCATTAGATTGCTTTTATTATTATTGCTGTTATTATTAATAATTGTGCATGTATTGTTTTTATTGAGGTAGACCTCCATAAAGTCATCATCAAAATTGTTATTCACATTTTCATCATCATTGTCATTGGAAAGAACGGTTCTGTTTTAATAATGCTTCATTGCTTTGGTCAACCATTTCTACTTCCATCACTTTATGATTGAACTCCACTTATATTGCACTCCACTTATATACACTGATTTTTTATTCAAAAAATTTGGCTCTTTCATTTGTCACGTCTGGTTAGCACAATTCTCCCCAGCAACCATTTTGATGGAGGGCCTTCTCCTCTTTTAACAGCACCAATTGCCCGACAACCAAGTTCGATTTCGTCTTTATCCAGTTGGGACGTTGCTGAAGGTGTGAAAGGTAATCATTGGACCAGATTCTCCAAAAACGTACATACGCTGAGTTTGTTGATAAGGCGTTCTCCTATCAGAAAGTGTCCTGGTGTAAGCACCATGTGGTCATCAGGATCGTCCGACATTGGGCATAGTGGTCTTGAATTCTGCATGATTCAATTTGGCATAGTAGTAAAAGCTCGTTGAACATTGATCGATTTTACTCCCGCTTCCCACAGACCACAGAAGTATAGCGAAGCAGGAGGATAACAGGGCGGCGATCTCCGGGTTGACATTTTTTGCACTGTGTTGATGAATAACTGCCAATTGACGACTTGAACCGCCGAAATTGGTGGCACAGTCGCTGTATAAGTTTTGAATATTTCCTCTCCGAGCAGTGAATCTTTTCAAGGCAATGATGAATGCGTTGGTGCTAAGATCGGATGCCAACTCCAAATGTAGTGCTTTCGTGGATACGCATACGAATATACAGATGTAACCTTTCGTTTATCGTCCGCCGCGCCCCGGCAATGATTTGATTGAAATCGGGTCAGCGTAGTCCACTCCACTGTACAGGAACCGTCTGGATGGCGTCACCCGAGTGACGGGAGGTTGAGGTTGGCCATTAGTTGTTGACTAGTCGTTGCACGAAAACGGAAAAACACACGACACTCCTATGGATATAATCGCGGACCAAGTCCTTGAGATTGAGGATCCAATAACGCTTCCGGAGATATGCCATCATGAGCTGAGGGCTACCATGAAGGGTTGTGCGATGAGCCTGTGCGATTATTAAATGATCGAGTTAATCATTCTTTGGTAGTATAAGAGGATGCTTCCCTCTTTACGGTAAATTCGAATTTTTTAAGCGTCCTCGTAGAATTCCATCTTCGTCGATGAACGGGTTGAGTGAATATAGTGGACCTTATTGAAAAGGTTCTCTCCAGATTGAAATCATGAATTCTCATCGGCGACGTGAATCTCTTGGATCAACCTGACCCAAAATCCGAAGGACCAATCCAACTCTGGAACCGCCACAATGCTGGTTTGTCGTTGTGGCTGACTAAGTTTTGTGTTTTGTAAAAATCTTCTGCACAGTATGGTGATGCGGAGTAGTTGGCCGAGTGTTGAATATCGTGTGAGCAGCAGATGAATTTCGTTGTCATTCGACGGTACTTTGGCTTAACTGATTATCATCGATTTACTTCGGTCTAAAAAGACCAAAGTATTGAAATCCTGTCAAAAATGACGAAAAATTTGGTTGGTCCAAAACCACTTTTCTCGACGTTTTGAAAGTCCCTGAGTCTGAAAAAGCAAAAAAAAAAAAAATGTCCGTCCGTCTGTCTGGATGTCTGGATGTCTGGATGTCTGGATGTCTGGATGTCTGGACCCATGGTATCTCGAGAACGGCTTGTCCGATTTGGATTTTTTTTTCGCCAATCTGTTTCTATGGTCAAGGCGGAGATTTGAAAAGCTTTTGGAGACTGTACGCCAAGGGGGTGGGGTACCTGCCATACGAATTGACCCAAAATAACTGCTTTTATAAATATTTACGATTTTTTTATATATGCTTATTTGATTATTGAATTGGGCATTGAATTTGGCATTGAATTGGGAATTGATTTGAAGATTAAATTAGGGGTCAATTTGCGCGTTGACTTGAGTTGAGTTGGAGTTGAGTAGGGGTTGGATTTGGATGTGGTGAATAGTTAACAAATTTTTTATATGATGGAACTTGCCTATTTATCAACCGATTACGATGAAATTCGACATTTGTATTGGAAATGGGATTCTAAAATGATTTATGGATGAAGTTCTGGGATTTTAAAACGATTTCTGGATGAAGTTCTGGAATATGGCCAAGTAGGACGGAACTTGCCCATTTCTCAACCGTTTACGATGAAATTCGACATTTGTGTTGGAAATGGGATTCTAAAATGATTTACGGATGAAGTTCTGGGATTTTAAAACGATTTCTGGATGAAGTTCTGGTATATGGCCAAGTATGAGGGAACTTGTCTATTTATCAACCGATTATTATGAAATTTAATATGTGTGTTAGAAATGGGATTCTAAAATGAATTTTGGATGAAGTTCTGGAATATGGCCAAGTAGGATGGAACTTGCCCATTTCTCAACCGATTACGATGAAATTCGACATTTCTATTGGAAATGGGATTCTAAAATGATTTATTGATGAAGTTCTGGGATTTTAAAACGATTTCTGGATGAAGTTCTGGAATATGGCCAAGTATGATGGAACTTGCCTATTTATCAACCGATTATTATGAAATTTAATATGTGTGTTAGAAATGGGATTCTAAAATGAGTTTTGGATGAAGTTCTGGAATATGGTCAAGTAGGATGGAACTTGCCCATTTCTCAACCGATTACGATGAAATTCGACATTTGTATTAGAAATGGGATTCTAAAATGAGTTTTGGATGAAGTTCTGGGATTTTAAAACGATTTCTGGATGAAGTTCTGGAATATAGCCAAGTATGATGGAACTCGTCTATTTCTCAACCGATTATTATGAAATTTGATTTGTGTGTTAGAAATGGGATTCTAAAATGAGTTTTGGATGAGGTTCTGGAATATGGCTAAGTATGATGGAACTTGCTCATTTCTCAACCGATTATAATGAAATTCGACATGTGTATTGGAAATGGGAGTCTGAAATGAGGTTTGGGCGAAGTTCAGGAATATGGCCAAGTATGATGGAACTTGGCTATTTCTTAACCGATTATAATGAAATTTGATATGTGCGTTGGAAATGGCAATATTTGATATGTGTGGAATATGGTCAAGTAGGATGGAACTTGACTATGCCTTAACCGCGGGTATCATTGTGTTAGACATGTGCGTTGTAAATGGGATTCTAAAATGAGTTTTCGAATTGGCCTGTACCCATGTTGAAGCTTTTGACCTGTTTGGCTGTTGTTGTATAAGTAAATATATATTGGTTAAAATAGAAATCAATAATGTCAAAACAGTCACACTAACTTTATGATATTATTGAAGATACCAAAGACCGAAGTTCTGATCACCTCGTGAGGTTTCAGCCCTTTATATTTTAATTTTTTACGTTTACTTTTGCGTGGCTATTTATCGGGTGTTTCGTGAAACCAGGGAGGGCCCTTCCACCACAACGGATGATACCAAATAACGACGGGTCGATATCCCGTGATGCTCAGTCGGCGAGATTCCAACTCGTAGGTTTCAAATAATCGAGCACTTGGGAGACACGATTGGGTACGAATGTTTTCCAGCAACTGGGTGGACTCCGGAGCCATGCAAGAATAATATGAGAATCAGTCCATGCGAATCCTTCGACGTTTGATAAGTTGAGTGATGTGATAGGGGTGTGCATCAGTTTAGCGAGTAACACGCTTCCTCAAGGTCTAAACGAGGTTGGCTTACGGCCTTTAAAGGTGCTACCTTCGTCTTGGCTGCCAGAATCGAGATTTTGATTGCCCCAACTACCAAAGGAACACGGGCATATACCACGGCTGCATAAGCCTTCGTAGATGCGTCGCTGAATCCGTGAATTTGGAGATTTTTGGTAACTAATCAGCATTGGTCGCACAGTTGTAGCATGCTTGCTTTAAGCTCCGGAGGTCCCGGGTTCGATTCCCGGCGGGTGATGAAAAAATCACGGCTGGTTTAATGGTAAGAATCAATGAATTAATCTCTCATTATCCGTTGTAAAAATGATTACGAAACTTCACTATGAAGCGGCCAAATCCCTCTATGGGATGTAGCGCCAGCGAAAAAAAAAAAAAAAATCAGCATTGGAGCCAACGCTCGATTCTGATTTTCTCCAATTGTTTCATGTTTTGATGATATGTTGACTATCGCTTAATATTGAACTTGGAACAGCGTCATCCCATGAAAGTCCGAGCACCCATAGCTCCTGAAACATAATTTTGGCAATTATAACATTAGGAGCTAACCAACCAAGTGGATCGAGGATTCTTGATGATTCTGCTAAAATGGTTCGTTTGGTTTGGAGTTGGGTATTGCGTATTGGTTTCTAATGTGATTTTGAAGCTAAAAGTGCCAGTCATTGGAACCAATGCAACCCAAGTGCTTTAATTGATTCGTTCCAGTTTAGCTCCAATGTTGAGTACGGCTCACGAAATTTGTCTGGAACTAGTTCAAGGAGCGTTGCGTTATTCGGTGACCACTTTCAAAATTCGAAGCCACCGAATCTAAGCAAAGCCACCATTTGACGCTGAATTTCGATCATTATAACCATATCATCGGCGCCGGTCATTAGGTCGTTTACATTAAAGTCGGTGAGAGTGACCTTGGCATGGAGATTCACATTCATATTGTGCTAATTAATGGAGTGTGCGAATCGCCAAATATAGGGCGCAACCAGTGCCATATGTCACCGTGCGCAATCTGTAATCTCTGATTGGTTCATCGGGTGCATTTCTCCATACGATTCTTTGATAGCTTCGATGTTCGGCTGTGCCACCAGGATCTGGCGATACATTTGTTTGATATCTGCAATGAAAACAAACACATATTTACGGAAGCGAGAGTGAATACTGAAGAAATCTTGTTGCAATCTTGAGGCTACGTGGATGATCTGGTTCAATGAAACACCCGTTGGTGTCTTGTGATCGAACACGACTCGTAACTTCGGTGTAGAGCGAGAAATTTGTAACACACCGTGATGAGGCAAATAACAGATTTGATCGACGGGCGTTTTGTCATCTGGCAGAACTTGTTCCATATGATTTAAATTGCGGTAGTCTGCGATGAATTTAATGTAGGTACTCAAGACCTAGTTGTGGTTCCTCATGCAACGATGATCTGGGTTCTTTAAACGTATAATGGCACTTTCGCGGGATGAGCCAAGTGATGCTGAGTATTTTATGAATGGTGGGTACACATTGCGGAAATGTGTTGTTTGTAAATAATGTTCACATTTAATTTCTTCGGCGGTCAGAGTTCGTGGTGCCGGAACATTATCGATTTCCCAAAATTATTTGAGCAAATTATCGACTTTCTCGATGATCGTCGTCAGACTTGAAAGTTGACTGTTTGCTCGATGACCCACCTTTCCGTACAAGACATATCCTAATCTCGTTTTCTTGGCAATAGGAAACACACCAATACTTTGTGTGAGTTCTTCCAACTTGAGCATGCCGAATATCGAATATCGGATAATGATAATACGGGTCAGCGAGCTGCAATTCGTTCAAATGTGGCCATCTTTACGGATCAATGATTCGCGCGGGTGAAATACCGGTGATCTTCTCGGTTACAAGTGTAGTGATTGCCGTTGACCACGATGAATTGAATGTGAAGTTGCGGCGGCACTAGGATATATTCCGCTGATTGACACTGATATAGGTTTTCTTCGTAATCCGAGACGATGGGCAGCGTTTTCTGTCATAAAACTTGTCTGCGATCCCGAATCCAGTAGTATTCTAATAGAGAAGTCCTGGTTCTCCTTTCTAAGTTGAGACTACTAGAGTTGAAACGTCTTGAACGGGTATAGTGATCCCTTGCCTGCTGAATTCGAGTTCGGGTTGTTTGTAGTGTTGATGAGGTGCTTCAAGGTGTGGTGCCTTCTCTTGCAGATTCGACAAGTACTGGATCTGCACGCGGAGCTACGGTGTCCTTGACGCAGACAATTTAAAACATAACCCCTTCTTTTGAACGAGTATGTAGACCTCTCTTCGATAGTGAGTGGCTTGAAATTATCGCATTGAAACACATTGTTTCTCACAAACTTGACATGCTGTCATATTCTGGGATGCTCGGATGGAGTTTGTTAGGCGTTGAACTTCCATTGCGAGCTTGAATGTGACGTTGATATTGTTGAAGAGAGTGGCTGCGATGACTTTGGCTTCAGCGAGTAAATCATTTCTAATGATTGCCAACAGCTGTTTAGAAAATGCATGTGTTCCTGATACGTTGGTTATTAAGCTTTGTTGAGGAATAGTTCCCACTGGCGATGGGTTTCCGTGTCGAGCTTCTCCGTGATTAGATTCACCAAAATGATATCCCATGTCGTAACTGGAACGACTAATCATTTCAAACAGCGCACTGTGTCAGTGGCAAAATCTATAATTCTTCTTAACCCTGAAGCGGACTTATTGTGTAATACAGGCGTACTCTTGAACTTCGGAAGATGGCTATCAATAACAAAACAAATAGTTATCGTTATTGATTTGCACTAACTTTAGTAATTTGGCAGCTCCACCGGTGAGGTTCGTCTTTAAGTAATGGAGTCTTTGCGAACTTGTATGATTCCGGCTGCTGTGAATTAGGTCGGTGAACAGGTTCTCGAAGTCGGTCCAGTTCGCCCAGTCACCGTCGAAGGTATAGGAATCTTTATGCGAGATAACTGAATATCCGACGGTGGTGGTCGCTTGAAAGTATCCTCATGCGATGTAGAAGCGCATGTGGTACGACAATATCTAAGTATTGTTTTTAGGTTCGACATGGCGGCGATATAATATTCTTCATGTTGAGCGCGACTGCCGAATTCACCTTCAAGTTTATTTACGCCACAGACCTCCTCTACCATGTCCTGTATATCGCAAAATTCTTCATACAGATATTCAAGATATATAATTTTAATTTAAACATGTTCCTCGTCGATCTCAGGAATATCGTATTTTATCTCTTTGCTATGCCGTAGACACCGTTCAAGATTCTTCTGTAACGACGTCTGATTGGTTCTGATCGTTGACATTGTATATAAAAATACTACGCGAATCACCGTTAATTTTTGATTCACTAATATTTTAATTGGCACGATATATATTGTCGATTACACGCACTGCACAACCGAGTTTTAATTGTTGTTATTAAATCGACAAAACACACAAAATGAATTCAAACCCATAAGACGAATTGTTTAGTTTTTCTCTGAGGATGCGTGCTCTATTCTATAGCTGGGTATACTTATCTTTGTATCCGCAAACAATCCAAAATGATAAGAATAAATAAAGGGAACACAACACCAGATTATGGCGTTTTAACAAGGTTTCATTTCTTTTATTTTAATGTTTAATCTCGTGCGCTGTGGAAAATGGCATGTTGCTTTCTCAAACGATGGTGATCAAAGCAGTGTTGCCAACAATTAATTTTGATCAGAGCCAGATCGAAGTCAAAATAGTGCTAGATTGCCGGTAAATAGGGCTAAATTTTTTTTGACTATTTATATAAATTATAAAAGCAACCCAAATTCATCAATTCACATGAAAAATGCACATTGGTTATTCTTAACTTAGGGTATAGATATATTTCTGTATGTTACATGTATGTATACATATTAGCTGTATTTTCTTGGTAATTCCAAAAAAGAATTAAAGTATGTTACAACAACAATCGGATTAGCTGGTACATTTTTTTGTATTTATATTTACAATGCAATTGTTGATGTAACGTCTTTTTGGTTTGGAATTATCAAGAAAATACTGCTACTGTAATTTAAGATATACTCGTATAAAACAAAATAATACAAAATCGTTTAACAAATTTTAGACTCAATTTTATTTTTGGTGCTTTGGAACTTCAGCATTTATAACATAAAATACATGAAATCAATATATATTTTATTTGATTAGAGTCCACTCTTTAATACAAGTTTATAATTTTTGTTAGTTCAGTAACATAAAAATATCTTAAATAAAAAAATACAAAATTAATCTTAACTTACATAAGAAATTAAATTTTATACCAAATCACAGCTTATTCAGTCAAAATTGTACTTATTGCTTTATAATTTCAATGAAATATTTATAAAAGTTTATTTATATACTACATTGAAAATAAAATATAAATAATAATTAAAAAAAAGTTCAGTATTTGCTTAGGTTCTGTCCTACATACCTAGGTCCGAAAATGACATTGTTAGCTATGTTTGTATATAAAACAAGTGCTCTATTAAATACTAGCCTAAGTTATAAAATGTTACTCCAAGTTATAAAGTAATTCGGTAATAGGAAATTCCTCCTCGCCCTTGTTATAGGCGGCCATAGTACCAACTTTTTGTATAACCTCAGAAGGCAAAATATAATTATTGCAACACTGTCCGTATCTTTGCAGCCCAAACCTTTCATTAAGAATAGCATTTAAAGTGTCGAATTGCATTCGGTTACGGGTCTTGTTTTTAATTAAATTCATTTGACTAAATACTCTTTCAATGTCTCCATTCGAATGCGGAAGTGCCAACAGTTTTAAAGCAAAATTAGAAATATCTGCAAAGGGATTTTCTCCAGCTGCATCACGATATTTAGCAACTTCAAGCCATAACTCAGTAGTTGTTGTTGACTGCCATTGTATTGTATCCATCTTTTTATATTGAAATTCAATTTCGGTAATGAGGGCTGGATCGGATTCAAAACTGGTCAAAATTGGAAGTATAGATTCTTTGTGTTTGCGTAGCTCTTTATCAATACTTAACACATATATTTGTTTCAACCGTAGAATATTATCAGGCAACCTGTTTTTTAACTCGATTAATATCAATTGAGATGAGAAAGGAAAGAGTAAGAGATATGTAGATTTGATGATTTTTTTGTTTTTTATTATTTCGTCTATTTGCTTTGTTTTAAATTTCTTACACAAAATTAGATTAGAATAGTACAGCTGTACTGCCTGTAGAAATATAGAAAATACATTATATGGTAGTAGAATAGAATGAGTCCGTTTTAGTGATTTATTGGAGCGGTTTAGAACAAAAATAAAGTAATAGATATTTCTTTCTTTTTAGTTTACAACATTTTATATTTTTTTAGTTTGGCAGTTGGCAGTGCTAGATTTGGTGCCAAAAATATTCAAATAGTGCTAAATTGCCCTTAGGGGCAAACTCGATTTATATGGGGCTAAAACAAAATTAATAGTGCTAAATCTAGCACTTAAAGTGCTAAATTGGCAACCCTGGATCAAAGAGAAGGGAAAAACGATGATGATGCGTAACATCGGCTGTCTTATCGGCTGATTTGGTGTGGCATGATGGAAGATAATTAATTCGGAGTTAGTGTAGCTTGATGTAAGGTAATTAATTCGGAATTAATGTAGGTGATATACTGAAACTGATATTCAGTTGTAGATGTCACTTGCGTTGAGATGTGGGACGTACACGATGTAGCACAAACATCATCTAGATGTGTCAATTATTGTTAATTGATAATATTCATTCGTCATATAATTCATTCATTCATTCGTCAGATAATATTCATCATAAATTTGGACAAATGGATTGATATGTGCCATCGAAGCCGGTGGTGAACATTTGGCCGACACATAATTTTTATCGATCGAAAAGCACGATTCAATAAAGAAATTAAAATCATTCCAACGCAATAATTTCTTATTTTCTATTCACATGGTGAAACTCTTATTGGCCCACCTTTTATAAATACCAGAAGTCTTAAAAATGTTTCTTCACTGCTACTAATAGAAATCAAATTATTTTTTATAACACGATTACACATTTGCCAATGAAATATTCCAGTTGGATTCATTAATTTCAATTTAGCACAAAAAGGCGAAAAAAGAAAACAACAGAAAAGAGCTTTTCATATAATTTTTGTTTTTGTTTTGTTGGCTCTTTTCTCGTCGCCTTATCGAAAGCTTTGGCATTTTTGTTTTGTTTTAGTTTATTTTTATTTTTACCATCTCTCGTTTATTAAGATTTATTTATTTTCCGTTTCCTTCTGATGTCATCAATTTGTCTGCTTTCATGAAACATAAATATTTATTCTACCTTGACCTTAATCACATGTACGTACATCTTCATTTTGCAATATTAGTAATTTTTATGTATGTATGCGTGTAAGCAAAGGGAAATATTGGTATGAAGTATTTTATCGTAAAAAAATAAAAATTTGCCTCCCCACTTTGGCTTTAAGAAAACACACAACAAAATGGGAAACCCGACTCATCCCAAAATTTCAAGTTTTTTTTTTTTTGATAAAACAAGTAAAAAAAATCTCTACTTCCATTCGATTAATTATTTAAGAAAAAAAAAAAAAACAAAACAGGTAAAATTTTTGTTTGGGTTTACTTCCGAGATGGAAACCAAAATTTTTGTCTAAATAAAACCGAAAACTTTTTTATTGAAAAATCCATAAATTTTATTTCATTTAAATACAAAAAAAAAAGAAAATTATTTTAAGACAAGAAATAAATCAATTTTAGATTATGTTGTGCTTTCTATTTATAGAGCTTATTTTTTATGATGTGATATAATATAATATGTATTGTGTAATGTTCGTATATGTCTTTCTCATTGAGCTTTTATGTACTACAATTCTATTTTTGGTTCTGTTTTGATATTTTACCTGTACAATGAATTTCAATGAACAATAATTGATTTGTTTTTTAAGTCACGCGAAATTTTCTGCAAATGTCTGCTTTTATATATTAAACAAAGCGGTTTACAAGATATACGCTTATACTTATACACAAGCACATCAAAACTTAATTAAATTTATCAGCTTTTTACCATTTATCAAGGAAACGGTTTTTGTTTCAGATTATTTTGATGATAGAATTTT
The DNA here is from genome assembly GCA_963556165.1 of Tipula helvola. Classification (NCBI taxonomy): domain Eukaryota; kingdom Metazoa; phylum Arthropoda; class Insecta; order Diptera; family Tipulidae; genus Tipula; species Tipula helvola. Next base: position 121,164,461 of record OY744483.1, read on the forward strand.
CAGCGTTAAAAAAAAAATTGCAACAATGGGGGAGTATGTACATCGATATACTATATATACATTTAATATATTGAGATAAGACGGAATTGAAAATAAATTCGTTTTTTTTTTATAATGATAAGAATTTATTTTTTTGCTTTGCCTGCCAGCTTCGGAACGACAGAATGGAAAAATATTATCAATATAGATAGGTGTATGTGTGGCAAAATAGGGAAATCAAGAGACAGTGAAAAAACAACAAAATACATTTTGAAAGAGTTTTTTGCGTCGCTGATGGGAAATGTTATTGGGGATGAGAACGGTTATTCTCAAGAGATTAAAATGAAAGGAAACAATTTTTATTCAACCATCTTATGTGTATCTTCTTAATTTTATTATGTCTTCCTTGTTTTGCGATTTCCTTTCATTATATCACTTCTGTTTGGGTAAAATTAGATAGATAGAGGAATTGAAATTAGTTAATATTTTGTGTAGGTGTGGGTTTTCAAACGGATTGGGTTTCATTTCTTATACTTGTGCGTAGGATTATTTTTGGAGCTTCACACGTTTTACTTCATATTCGTATGTTTTTAATTTAAATTTTGAATGTCTCGGTTACTTGGGGAAAGGAAATTAATAAATTTCCTTCTGTTGCTGCTGTCAGTAAATTAATGAACTTTTTTTGGTTTAGTTGGTTTTTGGTTCTAAGAATTGTGGGAAACTTTTGTATTGTAAATATATATGTGTACAATATTTTTGGCTGTAGTGTGTCATTTAAAATTGTGCTTTTTTTGTTTGGCTTTCTGGTTGATGTGTACAACTTTTTCATTTTAATGCGGTTAGACGTTGCTGTTATAACCATTGTTATTAACAAAAATGTTGACACTATACTTTTTGTTTGTTTGATGTTTAATTTATATTATTGTGTTACATAATTTTCAGGCGCATGACGCACATTTTCTGTCTTTTTTTTAAGTTTCCTTATGATAATATGTATTTCGGATGATTAATGCTTTTTTCACGTCCCTCAAAAAACAACAAATAAAAATGTATATAAACGAATTGTGTCATTTAACTAACATTCCATTCTAAATCCTACGAGAACGGGCATACTACTTAAGCAGTAAATATGATTTATCAAAATTTATTTTATTAAGAATCATGGTTCATTCCAAAAACTTTAATTTAAAAAACTTTAAGTGAATTTATAAAAGTTGGTAAAATTTATTTATTTTTTTTGATTTTCATTTATCGAGACGTTCACAATTTATTGAAAATCAAACACACACCAAAGTTTGAAAGTTTGAAACAAAATACTTTTTGAGAAAGCAAAAATTTATTATTCTTATGAACTTATGGAGATTGTTGTTTCGAAGCATATTTATATAATTCTTCCCCACATACAAATTTGGGACATCTAAAAATATAACTTTTTGATTAGCTGATTTGTCTCGTATGTCCCTAGGATATCACTCAACCTCATCTTTATACCGTTTTTAGTTTTTATCAGCGGTCAATGTGTACATATAAATGTTATAAAGGCTCTCTGATGTTTAGTCAAGATGGCGTCATGCAACTAAATAAAGTGTTTTTAAATGCAATTATCATGGGTAATCCCTTTGCAACTGGCTGTCTGAGCGAACGATAACTTTTCTTTTCAAATCGTTTCGATGAGAAACGAAATAGCGTCTTTTGAATTCTACCAAAATTTTGCAAATATTATATCTTACGTCAATTATATAAGTAGTAGGGAATCCTCTAAGAATAAACATATAGCGCGTGTTTTTATTTGCTATCTTACGTATAGATTGCCTTAGACAGAAGTGTCGTGTGAAATATTCGATTTTTGGGTTATAAATTGGGGGGCTCTATCAGTGATCGCAAACATGTGGCACGTTTAAAAAGGTGTCCAGCACGCCAAAAATTATTAGAGTTTCTAATAAACGACGTCTTTTGCAGTTATTCTTAGAAAAAATGAAAAAGACGCTTTCAGGGTAAGCCCCAAATATCGAAATGCTGATAAATGAGAAACCATAATATCAATTTGGTCATATAAGCACCTTTGGAATGTTTATCAAATATGGTCGACAAATACGGAATGGTCGAAAAAAAATTACTAGGTGATAAAACACATGGTTCGATAAATAAATCGTGGAATATTTGATTTTTTTCAGCTGTATGAGTCCAGTGGTCAACATTATTTTTTGTTATGTTGATTGCCTATAGTCTAACTATGTAGCTATATTGGATGCTTAGTTTATTTTATAAAGGTTACACAGTTTTGATATACTCGGCAATTTGATTTTTTAAACAGAAATCGCCGGGGGCCATGTAAGGCGAATACGGAAAATGAAACGTCATAATGGTGTCGTTTTGACGAAAAATTTACGAACAAGCAGAGAATTGTGAGCAGGTGCATTATCGTGGTACAGTACAATGGCCATGAGTTGCGGCGTATAACTGGTGAATAAAACTTATGGTGATACACTATGCCGTTGAAATCTAAGAAAACAGTGAGCAGAACTTTCATATTCCGTCGAACTTGACGAACTTGCTTCTGAACGATTAAACCTTAGTTTCGACGTCACTTTCGTACACTCCGTCAATTTCTGAACAACACCCATTCGGCAATGCTTTTGGCTGAAATTCAATAATTTCGGAGCCAATTTTACGGTTACATGTTTTATGCCCAAAACATTTAAAAAAACTGTTTGGCATGAGTAGGGCTTGTATTCTCGGGTCGATCTTTTTCTAAAATTGGTTTGTTTATCGAGAATTTTGACGTTATCTAAATTGATTAAATGATTAGAATTTTTCAGATGCCGTGTAAGTGCACTAATATTTGAATTTAGATCTTTGTTGGTATCATATCGGTGTTGATAAATTCTTTTTCCAAAAATTGTTTTGTATGTCCAGTGTACGTGGCGTTGCAACTACTCTTCAACGGACTAGGTAAACCAAATTTGATTGTTTTTTTAAAGGTACCTTGTCTTTAATTTTGGAAAAAATATTTCCATTTAGGCTTGTAGGTGCCCATCCCACAATTTTGAAATTATGCAATAATTCTGGAACAAACGTTTTATTTTCTCATAAGAGTTTTTTATATAAGGAATAGCCAAAAAGTTTGTGATTTCATTTTGTGGTCTAGATATACATAGTATTTCTCTGAAAATTTCTTGTTTTCCAAATTTCCTTTATACTTTTTACACTTTCTGCCGTAGGCACTTGGCGAAACACACTTAATACACACATTTTTAAATTTTTTTATAAACACTAGTTAAATATTTCGCAAAATTTCGAAAGGTTTAAAAAATCACTCGATCGATTTCGGCTTGTTAGGTAACAGTTTAGTATAGATACTCCTGATGATAGCCTAACAAGCCGAAATCGATCGAGTGATTTTTTAAACCTTTCGAAATTTTGCGAAATATTTAACTGTGTTTTTAAAAAAATTTAAAAATGTATGTTCAAATTACCTTTTTTATTAATTTTTCGGGATATTGGTTGAGCACTTATGTATCTTTTAGAATTTTTAAATTTTGTTTGTGAAATTTTGTATCGGAAAGCTTTATAATATTTTGGGTTAAAATTTGTATAGTGTTAATTTTATAAGTGGTGGGAAGCCTAGAATGAAAATTTATATATCGGCCTGACTAGGTATCTTTATGATACCAATCACAAGAAATTTTGCCATTTGGTTCGTGAATGAACAAAATGTCCAAAAATGCAATTTTTTTATCTACTTCTTTTTCTAAAGTGAATTTGATTCTATTATTTGCCGAGTTAAATGTTTCTAAAAAATAATCGATTTTATTTATCGGTACCGCAGTAATTATGTCGTCCACATATCTAAAGTATGATAGAATAACGGTTGAAATTTCTAAATTTTCCATTACTAAATTTGCTAATATGGGACTTATGGGAGAACCCATAGGTGAGCCAAAAGTTTGTTTATAAATTTTGTTATCAAACGAAAATTCTGAATTGTTCAACACAATGTCTAAAGCAGTAAACAATTGAATTTTTGTTAATTTCGATTTAGAATTTTTCTTTATACTTCTCAAATTTTGAGTAATAATATTTCGTACAATTTGGCTATCAACAATGCGTGTGAAGTTGGAACTAAATTAGAACTAAAAAAAAAATTAAAAATTTAGGCCCAACTTAGAACAAACTTCACACGTCATATATGTTTTGTGAAGTTTATACTAAACCTAAATATTTGTAAATGTATTAGTAAAAAGGTAGTGTATTATAGTTAGTGGGTCGTCATTTAGGCAAACATAATTTTATATTCAGAATAAAAATATTATAATTTTATTTTAAAACTTTTTGGCATATTAGATTTATCAATTATATGGGTTTTCCAATAGGAATGATACTATTTAAAAATTAAAAATAACACATAAATTATTCAGTAAGCCCAACATTTTTTTTTATTTTAAAGGTTACACTATGCCATTATGTATGGAAAATAACATCATACAAATGAACACCACGACTTCTCCGTACGCACTGCATTCTGTCAGTCCAATTTATCATCACTTTTTCACATAAGTTTGGCTGTATTTCATCAATGTTGACTTTTAATTGCTCAATTGTTGTTGGATTATCAACGTAAACAAGTGACTTAACATATCCCCAAAGTAAGAAATCACAAGGTGTTAAATCACACGACCTGGGAGGATAATTAACTGGACCAAATCTTGAGATAATTTCATTACCAAATTTTGTTTTCAATAAATCGATTGTTAAGGTGGCTGTGTGGCAGGAGGCACCGTCTTGTTGAAACCACATATCTTCCAGATTATTCTCAACAACAGCAGGAAAAAAAATCATCTAACATTGTTCTGTATCGTGCTCCATTGACTGTTACTCTTCGACCATTTACTTCAAAGAGATATGGACCAATAACTCCACCAGCATGAATTGCACACCACATAGTGACTTTATCTGGATGTTTTGGTGTCTGAACAGTTTCGTGTGGATTTTCATCACTCCAAATTCTGCAATTCTGTTTGTTTACATAACCATTTAACCAAAATGAGCTTCATCACTGAATAAAATTTGTCGATAAAAATGTTCATCATTTTGATTCACTAAATGGCATAACCTACTGAACACAAATGACATAAGAAATGTCAAAATATAATACGCAGATTTGCAAATACAATCATTTTAAATAGTATCATTCCTATTGGAAAACCCTATAAATAAATATTTGTATACTAATTATAAAAATTCTTGTAAGTAAAATGACCACATCGCTTAAGCTAGAGTAAAATTTGAAAAGTTTTCATATAATTCTTAAGAAACTCCAATATATTAAAATATTTATTAGTTAGCAGGAACCCCACTATGGTTTGTTGAAAGGTCTATAATAGGACTACTAAACTTCCAAACCATTTAAAAAGCTAATGGCTTACACATATTTAAAATTACAAATATCTGTATAGACATATTAGAATTTTCTTAAGAAAGTCAATATCTTAAGATTTTCGACAGATAGCAAGAACCCCACTATGGTTTTTTGATAGGCCTATAATAGGACGATTATCAAAATTACCAATATCACTGTAGACATGTTATAATTTTTTTTAGAAAATTGACGAATTAAAACAAGTTAATCCAAAAATGTCTAGAAAAATAAATAAAACTTTTTACAATATGTTAATTAACATTTTATTTTTTACAAAATATACAAATTTCATTGCTGATTACAATATGAATATTGCAGTTTTGATGAACTCGCCTTTCACAATCATTGCATTTCTCACTTAAGGAATTATTTGCTAAGTTTTCAAAGCAAACCAGACAATGTTCCTTCATACATAGTGAGCTTTCTGCAATTTTATTTTGTAAAACTTTTCTATACGTTTGCAGATCCCTTAAGTAATCGTTCTCATTATCTAGATGAATTTTTGGCCGGTGCTTGTTGGTAGATAAAAAATCCATGGCATATATGATTAATACTCCACAATTATAGCTATCGCGTTGTAATGGTAACAAATACGCTGCTTCTGTTTTAAAAATTTCTAGTGGCTCTTTCCAAGCTTGCTTTAGCTGGTTCAAAATTTGCTGTCCTTTTTTATTTAAATGATGAATATTCTTCTCCGGTGTTATGGGGTCATAAGTTATAATTTTTTTGTCTGTCATATCAATTATAAGTAAGACCCAATGGTTGTTTATGCACCATGGTAAATAAATTCGGCCTTTACCCCTACAAATTAACTGAATAAATGATGATGACGATATATAAGTATTTTCTTTGTCTTGAAAAATTTTTATACCTATAATAGGATCAATACATATGTCATTTGTTGATTGAAGAATTATATTTCCAGAAACATAAATAATGTCTGATGTTAAATGGTTTGTGCCATTTAGAGAAGCAAAACAAATGTTATTAAGTGGAAAATCCCTATTATTGAAACTAAATTTAAAAACATATAAACAATATTCACTAGATGCTTTTGAAATTTTCCTGCAGTAGTCTTCATTCATGAATTTTATTAATTTTGGTCGTATATATTTATGTAGAGCACTTCGTCCTGCATATTTATTTGTTCGTGTCTTAGTTTTTCTCCAATATTCTTCTAAATGTACCTCAGTTGGCTCCAGTTCATCTTGTCGAATTTTTGGTGTTGATATCGGAGTTGTTATATAACGTATTTCCTTCTAACGTAATTCGACAGAATTGTTTAGCAACCGAGTTTTTTCTTGCAGAGTGTCAATAAATCGGCCTAGTTTTTGGTTACGTTCCTTTATCAAATTATTTTTAATTATATTGAACCAATTTTCACATATTGCGTTTGACACTCTTTTTTCTTCTTTAAAATATTGAAGAAAAATTGTACTCCATAAAGGTAAATAAGTGAAGTACTTTTTAGTACAAAATATAATAAAATCGTAACAATATAAATTGTTTTCATTTTTATGGTCAATCTGTGCAAGATCCTCACTGCTGTCGATTTCTTTAAGAGATATATTCAAAATTTTCGAAAACCTTTTAAAATATGGTGTATCATTAATGTAATGAATGCAGTCATTCTCCGAGTCATCTTCATATTGTTCTTCGCTATGTTCTAAATTCTCCAGCCTTGCCAGATTATTTGACAAATTGATCACTGATATATTTAAAAATTCGGAGTAGGCTTTATTGTATAAATCGTTTTGATATCTCGAGCAACAAACTATACAAACAATTCTAAATAGTTTATCAATATCATTTATTGACTTACAATCGACAATTGAAAAAAAAATTAACATTATAAATTCTCTGATTTGTTTTCTATGTTGCATTATTTTCTGTTTCATTTGACGAATGAGTATCGCTGCAAAATGCGAACAGCATACAAATATTCCAACAATGTTTTCTTCAAGTTTTTGTCCGTTGATTATTTTGTAAGAGATATTTAAATATTGTTTGATTGAGATTCCCTCGTTAATTTGTTTTAAAACTGAGTTGATGAACACCCATGACCAATCACTTACGAACAATTTCGGGAGCAATATCTTTGGTTTTGAATTTACGATTTCGTGGTAGAAATACTGTAAGAAGGATCCGATAGCAGCCGTGTCATGCCTACTTGAAATTAATTCTGCTACCGGGATGATTGTATCTTCTACCTTTATGACGCATGCGTAATAGTAGATGCGGGAGAAATTGTGATGTAAGCAACATTTAGGATTACGGACGACTCCCCCTGTTGCATCGATGTAAACAATTCTGTTTGATTTTCCTAGAAGTTGCAAAGTACTAAGGCGCATTAATATTATGTGTAGAGGATCGGATGCCATATATATGTATTTATCATTCGGAGGTTGACATTTGAGTCTATTAATTGCATCATGTATCTCGCATTCCTTTACCAAGTCATTTATATGTAGTCTTTCAGATTTGGCTTTTCTTAAAACATCATTTCTAATGATTTTTTGAGTATTTCCGGCACTTAAAAGGTTTGAATCTATATTATCCAATTGTTCCAAATTATAAACGTTAGCACATTTGTTCACCAATTGGTTTTGTACATTAATTCGTCTAGTTCCACGTAACTGAAGAAACTCCTTTATAGGGCCATGATCTTTTATGTCATCACCGATTGTGTACATATCAACAAATATTCTTGCTGTGACCTTAAATTTGAATTTTTGTTGGTGATGTGAATATTTGCATACGGCGTAGAACACATACATGTTTGTACTTTTGTTCCAATTTGCTGTTTTGAAAGTAAGTACACAATTATTTTTCGCAGCCGTTAGTGTATCCCTTATGCCTTCTCGAAGGGTTTGAGGAGTGTATTCTTCAGTACCAATATCGATTTTAAATATACCTCGATGTAGCCATTCCTTGGCATTATCTTGTTTAAAAGTGATGGGAAGATCGTCAATAATAATTTTTGTTGCGCTTGGTAAATCCATCTCTGAAAAATTCGAAATGTTACTTTTATTTATTTGATCTCTCATAGTGTGGTGGACAATTGTTGATGGATAAACTGTATTGTGATCCAAAATAGTAGTTTCGTCATAGTTTATATTTGACGAAGAATTTGAAAAGTCCGTTGTTGTAGCTGGTTCATAATGTTTTACACTGTGACAGCTGAACTTTAGCTTTCGATCCCATAAGTGATATATTTTCCTGCGATTTTTAACCGAATTTTCGATTTTTAAAATAGAGCAAACTTTCCTTGTTCTGTCGAAATTTCCACGAAGGTCCTTAATTAATGATAAATCACTATATACACTAAGCAATGCCTTCAACAAATTATCGGAACTCAGTTTTTCCACATTCTGCTTCGATTGAAATCGAATTAACTTCGTTTTATTAACACGCATTGTTTAATTTTCGAGTAACAGTTTATTCACTTTCACTAAACACTTTAAAAAATCCTTCACTAATAACTTTTCACATAAAACAATTCACTACTATTGCAGTATTTTACTGTATTCCGTATTTACATATACATATGTATGTATATTCTGCTACTTTATTTTAACGTACATTTTTTCCTATACATCCATATTTATAACTATTTTTGCGGGAATTGTAAAAACCAGTAAAAATTACATTAATTTATATATGTACATATGTAGCAAGAAAATAAGCCGATTTTTTGTAAATTTTCAGAAATTTGTAATTTTAACGTTTGTGTCAACACGAGTATAAAACACTTCTCATCAAAACGGCACACCCGGGTGTATAGGTAGTTTTAACATAGTTTTTTTATGAATACGATAAAAATTACGATAATGTTTTGATCAAGTAAATTATCGGACAAGTGAAGGCTTTCGTTATTTTTCAGTTTTTTTTAATTTCTTTTTGATAGAATATATAAACCAAACAAAAAACCATAGTTGGGTTCTTGCTATCTGTCGAAAATCTTAAGATATTGACTTTCTTAAGAAAATTCTAATATGTCTATACAGATATTTGTAATTTTAAATATGTGTAAGCCATTAGCTTTTTAAATGGTTTGGCAGTTTAGTAGTCCTATTATAGGCCTATCAAAAAACCATAGTGGGGTTCTAGCTATCTGTCGAAAATCTTAAGATATTGACTTTCTTAAGAAAATTCTAATATGTCTATACAGATATTTGTAATTTTAAATATGTGTAAGCCATTAGCTTTTTAAATGGTTTGAAAGTTTAGTAGTCCTATTATAGGCCTATCAAAAAACCACAGTGGGGTTCTTGCTATCTGTCGGAAATCTTAAGATATTGACTTTCTTAAGAAAATTCTAATATGTCTATACAGATATTTGTAATTTTAAATATGTGTAAGCCATTAGCTTTTTAAATGGTTTGAAAGTTTAGTAGTCCTTTTATAGGCCTATCAAAAAACCATAGTGGGGTTCTTGCTATCTGTCGAAAATCTTAAAGTATTGACGTTCTTAATAAAATCCTAAACTGTATGTTTAGAAATTGAACAATTTTATCATATGAAATGCATTAGATTTTGAAATGGTTCAACAAATACCTATACACTTTTCTAAATAATTTATTTTCCAAATATGTATTTTTATATGGGTTCCTATTCTAGCTTATTGCTATTATTTAGTTAATTACGGCATTTTGAGTTAAATATAATAAAACATAATTAAATCAAACAATAATTCAATGTTGTTAAACTATTTATTGATAAATATTCGCCTAAATGTCATCAGGTTTTTTATTTACAAATACATATACATATTCTATTGTTTTTGTTGGTTTAGTTCTAACTTAGGATAAACTTCATGAGCGTCTATCAACATTATTTTGTAAACAAGGATTTAACATCTAAAGAGATTAACGTGGAATTTGGTGGGATGATAAAGTTATTAATTTTGTTTTTGAAATCTTCAGAATTTAGAATGAATGAATTTGTTTTCCCCAACTTTGGTTTAATAATATTTCCTAAAAATGATGATAACGAGTATTTATCGAACTTATAATTGGTCTGTATGGTACATTGGGCTTATGAATTTTTGGTAACCCATATAATTTTGGAATCACTGCTGTATAATTTATACCTAAGTTTTTTCTTTGTAGCCAAATCTATGTTGCCAAATTCCTCCCATTTTTTTACTACTGAGTTAATTTTTGTCTGTATCGGTGTAGAACTGTCTTTAAAAATTTGTACGTACGTCGAGGTGTCGTTGAGAGTAAGTCATACATTTTTTCAATGTAGTCCGTCCGTAATGTCAAAACCGCTATGTTCCCTTTGTCTGCTTTTGCCACTAAAATCTCTGGATTGTCTCTCAAAAACGTCTTCGTTTGTTTTACGTACGTCATAATCCTTTTTTCTTTTGGTGTCAAGTTTTGAATGTTTGTGCTGTTTTTGTAAGTTGTCAAAATATTTATAAAGTTGTTTCGAATGCGAGTACGATCGTTGTCTTCTAAATTAAAAATGGCACTTTCAACGGCTGAAATAATTTTGAAAAAAGGCACCGCAGTACCAAGCGTAGGTGGGCAAAATGTATTTAATAAACTTAAAATTAATTTTGCGTGCGTTGGTAGGTGGAAAATTGTCTCGTATAATTTTATTAAATTTTGTTGTTTGTCTTACCTTAATTTTATCAAAATGGTAATTGAATGTTAAAACTGCTTTGCGATGGAATTCTTCATAAATATTGCTAGGTAGACCATCTTGAAGAGCACGACTAAGGGACATCAGATTGGTTTTTGTGACTTGAATGTCTTTTATAGTAGCTGAAATTTCTTCGTTGATCACTCCGTTGGAAGACTTCGTTATTAATGTTGAAAATGTTTTTTAGCTTCCGGGTTTTTGAAAAAACTTTTTCTTTTCGGCACTTGAGCAAGAAAAATAAAAATAAAGAGCCCTATACCAATAAAATAATTGTTAAAATATTAAGAATTGGCTCAATATAAATAAAAATAATTAAAGGAAACCTCAATTATTTTTGAACTGCTTATGCTGGCGCTCCAAAAACTGACAAGAAAAGGTAACGCTAATAACAGCTGGAGACACTGTTTACTACGGTATTTAAATAGCGAAATGATATAAATAATCAAACATTGTTTGATTTTCCTCTCAGAGTTAAACACAAATTGTTTTGAATGAAGGAGCGTTTTCTGTACCACAAGCAAGCATTGCGGTGAACCCGACAAATTATTTTTGTCTTGATTTTATTCAATTCACTTGAGAAATTGTATTCAAATGCGCCTTGCTGTATTTTCAATTATATTTAAAATAAAAACCCCTGTTGAAGTACACCAATTGAATTTCAACCCTGCTGAATTTAAGCATCTCGCATTACTTATATGAAAAAAAATTCTATCTTATGGTTACCGGATGTCAATGCACGATGAGTCGCAGATTAGTTGTGACTTTAAAATCATCACAAATCTTAAGCGCTCCATTTTGCTTCGTTGCTGTTATGACTGGTGCATCTTTAAATTTCAACTTTTACGGCGTATTTGTGAAAAATTAATGGTTCGAGACTTTAAATATTTTATTTGGACTTTTGTTCTTAAACCGAAATATAAATTTCGAAAATTAATCGAAATTCAAATTTTTAACTGCTAATTTGAAACTTTCAATTTTTTTCATTTTCAAAATTTACACCAATGCAATTGATAGAATCAAGTTTTTTAACCGCGTTATACGAGGGCAGAGTGATACACTTAGTCCAACGTTTTTCCAATTTTTCGATCCCTTCCGAATAATCTCCAACCCTTCAAAATACGCTTTTGTTGCATCGATGTATATAAAGGTCATTAGAGACGAATCTCTTTCCGCCGAATCATTTCTGGATCCATGTTTCATCCACATAGTTATGAAACGACGCAAACACTCCTTTTTATTTCGCTTGAACATCGCCAAACCTGCCTCTGAAGTTGTCACACGTGTGTGTTTTTGGTCGATTGTAGCCTTTTCATATTCAAATGTTCGTGTAATATATTGTGCACACGTTCATCTGAGATACCTACTATCTCAGCTATCTCGCGCACTTTCACTCTGCAATACCGTATCATGGATTTTGCCAACCATTTTTGGTGTGGTGACTCCATTTGAGCGGCCTGAACCCTCGGCATCAGTTGTGCTTGTACGACCACAACTAAAATCAGTAAACCACTTGTGAATCATTTTAATCGATGGTGAAGAGTCCCCATAATATTTATCAAGCTTTGTTTTGGTTTACGTAATGGTTTTTCCATGCAAAAAATAATGTTTAATTAACACACAAAATTCAATTTTTTCTATGTTTGGAAAAAACAATTGGGTTTTCTTTTTTCATAGCTGTCAAAACTGAACTAAATGACAGATCTGTCTGAAAATTTTAATTTGGTATTGCCACATGATATCTGGGATTTGCGATTGTGGCGCTCTCTGTGGCAATTTTACCAGGATTCCCACACCACTCTCGTACTAGGGCACGTAAACTGTGCATCTTTATTCTTCATATCAAATCATGTAAAGCAAATTTTCTTAATAGTACATTATTGCAATAGGGGAGGGATATACAAATTATTTGTCTGTCTATACTAATAAAAATGAAAATGCTCTTCACACGTTTCCATGCTACTCATCACACCAGATTTAAATTTTTATTTAAATTTTGCGTAGTGGATTTTACAGGTAAATGAGCAGATTTTCGTAGTATTTTCGAAAGGATCTAGCTGCTTAGTCTAGGTGCCTCCAATAATTTTTCTAAAATTTCAATTAAAAAAAAATACAGGACTGAGTTTAGAAAAATGGTTAAATGAAATTAATCGTATACTCTTATCCGAGGGGCCGGTTTCCTTGATTGAGGCGGTTAAAATATGTTTTATCTCCTTTTGAAGAATACATTGGGAAAACGATATAAGTTAATTAAAAAAAAAGAGATTTTGGTGCTCTCTGCTAAAATAAAAATATTTTATTTACTTCGGGCAACTCCTCTGCTAGTTCTAATATAAAACCGAATTCTCTCTGAAGAATTCTTTAGGCCACATCAATTGGGGTGGGATTTCTTAAGTAAAATAAAAACCAAATTCAAAAAATATTACGGAACATCACTAATTAATGATATTTTAGTTGGTACCATTAATCAAAAAATTGTTTCACCATTTTTTTTACAAAGATAACCAATTCAGGAAGTTTATTAAGTCTCCAGCTCAAAATGGAACTAGGAACCATGTTTGTAGAAGGATTTTAATAAAATTGTACATCGGAGACTTCCATGTAAAGTCAATTGAAGAATCCCTTTAGCCACATCATCTGGGATTTCTTAATTAAACTATGGTTGAAATACAAGAAATAATGCGGAACACTGCCAATGATATTTTAGTCGATACCTTAAATCAAAAATTATATTCGCCCAATTTATGTTTAGACACTTAGTTAATTTAGATTATCTCTTCGTATCCAGCATCAAATGGAACAAGCACATTTGTTGTCAGATTTTAATGAAATTTTATAGCTGAAATATTTTATAGATATTATAAATCCTAACACCTATCCTAACACCTATCCTATATAAAACAAGTTTTTTCGGCCCTAAGGTTTTGCTGGAATCAGAATTTGAAAAATAAGAACATGTCCGAAGAAATCACGACTTCTGATCACCCTAGTGATCAGTCACTCTTTTCAAACTCAAGAAATTTATTCATTCGTACAAAGACCGAACATCGCAAAACAGAATTTTAGCGCACTATCTGACAATAGCTTAATTAACAGATTTTCCTTCAACATATCGATGTGAGTTTATATTTTCAGAGATGAATAGTACGAGTATAACAATAATTAGGAACAGAACAGCCAAAGACAATTGTCTCGGTTTAAGATTTTGAGCTCGATTCCAAGCTAATAAAATTCGTTGCTCTCCGCCTTTAAAAATTTGCGTTGAAAAACAAAAGTAAGAATCTCGCATATCATGGTCCCGATTTGACTGAACCTTAATATTAAACTTAAAAAAAAAAGTTATTTTAGGAAATTAGTTTGGCACGCACAAAAAGCAATTAGTTACCATATACCTTCTTCCATTTCAAAATTGTTAGTATCGGATTTAGAGTTTTTATTTGTCAATATTTTCATAAATGGTCGTAAAATCTTATTCGCGGTATCGTCTATAACCCTCCAAAAACTAGTAAGAGGTCGTATGCCCAATTTAAAAAATCTTTTGTAGACTTAGAAAGTTTGTTTAATTATTTCTCTCGATTTCTTTCGATGATTTGTATATATCTATATTTTGAGCAATATTTTTTAAATACCTCAATTTAGTCAGATCATCCGGCTGTTTCATAACATTTGAAATTTTTTTAATTTTTAAAATCCATTTTCTTTCTTGTGGCGATGATACTCCAGCTCGCATTTGCTCGATTCTTTTTTGTGCAACAATCAGTTCTTTCCCTAATTCCGAAATTAGACTATAAATCCCAATATGCGGTTTGCCATCCACTAACTGAAATCTTCTATGCCAGCCTTCTACATAATTTTGTGTCCGGGGAAAATGTGCCTCGGAATCATCCCAAACAGTCCAAAAACTTAGCGAATAATTTGGTATTGATTTACGTTTGCTTTTATTACACCATTCTCCTATCGCGCGAGCATCAGGATCAAATTGATTTAGTAATTCTTTAAAATAAATTAAAATTTCTGCGGCTGGGACACACGCTAAACTTTTTAGCATTCTAATATGGAGACTAAAATTTTTGTCGGTACCGTACTATGCCGCGCAACCTTGTGCCTGTACTTTCCGCATAATAATTTGCCCGAAATTGAACAAACATTTTTTATAAATAGCTTTTGGGAAGAATAATTTCAGTGCCGCAACACTTGTTTTTTCAAAATCAGAAATGACGCCTTTTGGATTTAAATTTATTTGCCATTCAGCAGCCCATTTGCACACTTAGTTGAAGAGTTCGCAATAAGCTGCCTCGCTTTTAGAACACATGATGCCAAAGGCTAATGGTACCGTCTCATGTCCAATTCTGCCATGTATGGAAAAAAGTTGATGCATACATGTTGGAACGACCTCAAAGGTACCATCCATGAGCCAACAGTCAGCCTCGGCAAATAATTTTAAGCTGGATTGTGTTGCTACTAGGATAATTTTTTGGGCTTCCAAACTTTTTCCGAAAGCACAAATTTTTCTCCTTCCAGATATTTAATATTCTCCGGAATATTAATGTCTAAAAGGTTATCAAGCTCTCTAATTTCACTATGCCCGAGTAATTTTTTGTTGTTGGGCGTGAATAGTTGGCATATGTACTCTATTTTCGCTATTGCATTCAACAACGTTGTTGCGAATAATCTGGGACGGCCGCATAGTTGAATTTTTCGCTGAAAATTTCAAGTTGCATTTAGCTAAAAACACAGTTTTATCATGTGCTACGGGATCGTGACAATGATTTGATGAACCTTATGTTATTGTATGTGATCCTCAGTTGCAACTGTTACAATTCTTCCTTTGCAGAGCAGCGGTTTCCTATCGGCACACGCCCATTGATTGGTTTTACCGCTTCTATCGAGGTGATAGGCATATCCATCGAGAATCAACTTATCCTTTCCTTTGTTTGTTTTAACAATATTTAATGCCAAATTGTAACGAATTTAGATGTACATTTTTATAACACTTTTGAAATGTTTAACAACTCTTTAACAATTTTTAACTCTTTTAGTACACTTAGAACCGATTTTTAGGATAATGCTTATTAATTACTCAGTCCGGTTTCATGTGAAAGGCTTTACCAAAGTGAAATTAGAAATGGAAAATTTATTTTCGGTTTTTGGTAAGGGGTACTCAGTTCAACAGCGAAAAACCTAAGCTTATATCATTGTATTAGAGATAGCGCACATAAATTTGACAAACGTTTTTTGGGTTTCACCCATAAGCTTGGTTTACAAAAGCCTGGTTGCATCAAAAGCCAGATTTTTGAAAAGCCTGGATTTTTAAAATCCTAGTTTAAAAATCCTGGTTTTGCAACAAAAAAAGCCTGGTTTTTGGAAAGCCTAGTTTTCTTAATTTAGCATTTTTTATGTTCATACAATTTTTGTTTTCTTTAATATTTGTTTGGTTGTTCTTAAAATAACATTTAATAATTCAATGATAAATAAAATAAATATAAAAAACGATATTTCACATTATTCCAATTATTCACTTACAAAAGTGAACATTATAATCAATATTTTGATGATATTCAAGCTTAAATTATCTCGTTGGTTTATAGTGTGCAAAATTTTATTATTTCCAGTTTTCGTTTTGTATGGTATGCTGCTCCCACTCTCACTTGCCCAATTCGGGTTTTACTAATTATCAATTCTTTACCCAACTCCGCAATTAGTTAGTAACCCCGATGTGTGCTTTGACGACAACCACCTTTAGTCTTCCATGTCGTCCTTCGTAAATCATTCGTAGTATTATCCCATACAGACCAGAAATTTGAAGAGTACTGGTGGTTTTATTGGGGTTTCCCGATACATAAATTTTCTCGAACCATCTGCTAATCCGCCGAGCATCAGGATCGATTTTTTTTAGCTCCTGGTAATACACAATTACATCTTCCGCTGGTAAATAGGCTACACTTTTAAGCATCCTGATGTGCAGCCTAAAATCCTCGTTGTTTCCGTATTTCACAGCACACCCTGTTAACCACTATTTTTACCACTCTTCCTTTGCAAAAAAGAAGTTTTATATCGGCACACGCCCACTGGAAGGTTTCACCGCTTCTCTCAATATGATACGCATATCCATTTAAAAATAATTTGGGTTTCCCCTTATGTTTCGAAACAATATTCATTTTAAACACTTATTAACACTTGTTTTAAATCACCGATTTAAAAAGCACATGAGAAATCGATTGATTATAATAATCATTTACCTAAGTAAATAGAATTACAAGCGCGAAGGAAACCATTGAAAGAATTACGTGATTTTCCGTAAAAAAATAAAAATAAAAATGGAAGCAGTCGAACAATTACGTGATTCACCGAAAACATTAAAAAAAATGCAATTATATATATGTGTGCGTGTTTGTGTGAGAGGGGTGCGTGACCGGTGTGAAATTTTTAACACTTTTTCTTAAACACATTTTACGCAAGTGTACATTTGTTTAACAGTGTAATTCAAGTTATTAAACACAGTTTTTAAAACATTTTATTTAACACAATTTTTTAACATATTTTACGTAAGTGTACAACTGTTTAATAGAGTAACTCAAGAAAAAATTAATATATGAGAAACAAGATTCTACCATATGCTAAATAACACAAATCTCAGAGATTGGCTCGCGTAACCACTATATAGAATAGAAAGAAGATACTTTAGGCTTTCCAAATTTGTACGTGGTATTCCGTAATTTAGGGTTGGGCTCTGATGCCAAATTTTTAAATATTACAAAAACGATCGAATATATGGAAAATCATGATAGTAAACTTTGCTAAATTACACAAATCTCAGAAATTGGCTCGCATAGTCACTACATATATAAAATAGAAAGAGGATACTTTAGGCTTTCCAAATCTGTACGTGGTATTCCATAATTTAGGGTTGGGCTCTGATGACAAATTTTTAAATTCATATTACCGAAACGATCGAATATATGAAAAATGTTGATACTAAACTGTGCTAAATAAAACAAATCTCAGAGATTGGCTCGCATAGTCACTAGAATAGAAAGAGGATACTTTAGACTTTCCAAATCTGTATGTGATATTTCTTAATTTAGTGTTGGTCTCTGATGCCAAATTTTCAAATATTACCAAAACGATCGAATATATGGAAAATCATGATATTAAACTTTGCTAAATAACACAAATCTCAGAGATTGGCTCGCATAGTCACTATATAGAATAGAAAGAGATCCTTAGGCTTTCCAAATCTGTACGTGTTATTCCATAATTTAGGGTTGGGCTCTGATAACAAATTTTCAAATATTACCAAAACGATAGAATACCTGATGGCCCAGACAGTAATATACACGAAGAAATGTGGAATAAAAAAATTAAATTGAAAAATTCACCAAAACATTTCGGAAAGCGAGTTTTAACTCGTTTTTTGCAAATAAAAGACGAAAACTCAAGTTTAAGCCCATTAAAATCAGGCCCTAAAGAAGAGAATAGCTGCCATATCTTACAAAATGAATATTCTTTTGTAGAAAAAAATAAAAAATTAATTAAAATAATTAATACGTGTGCCTTCGACGCCACAGCACTTTTCCTTTGTTTATTCTTCGATAACGAGTATTTTAAAGGCCTGTTTCGCTCATCAAGTTTCCGTTTTTTAAGTTTTTCAATGATCTTGCGAATATAAGTTACCATGACATTTCATTAATTTATAAAGAACGTTCTAGATTATTGTTAATGATTTACAAAAATAGTTCAGAACTCTTAACCACGACGAAAACTATAAGTCCCGATTGTATGAACGAGGATAAATGATTAATCCTCTGATTTAGCGTAGTTTGCATCGTTTCTTACAAGGCAAACTACGCTAAATCAGAGAATTAATCATTTATCATTGTTCATACAATCGGGCCTAAATTTAGATGCTACGTGTCCAATATCATTTGTTTTAGAACAAGTGCTTACATCTCCATTAACCGAAACTAGAAATTGCTTTAAGTGCAAGCCTACTCCTAATTTAAGTCCAACATTTTATTTGCCCCTTGAAAATGTTATTCACTTCGATCAGTTATCACTCACTAATTTGCATACCTCAATAGATTACGAGAGCTCAAATTGTCCGATATGCCAAGGATGTGGAGCGAAACAATATTTTTCAAATTACGGTATTGTTATTGTCGATGTCAAACCAAACAATAATATTTACAACATTAAAATAAGGCATATTAGTCAACGTGTTACCTTATTAAATGATGAATTTCCATTAAAAGGAATAATACATTTTGAACAGCTGAATGTAAAAAAATATGCCTGGTTACTTTCGTTCTTACATCAAGCGATATAATAATACGTGGGAACTGCATGACGATATGTTGCAATTTCCAATGGAACTAAATTCGGCAACAAAGATAAATCCGGCAATTTTGATTTACTCCAAATATTAAATAAAATTAGGCTGGCTCTTCTTACTAATCAGTAATTATTGATAATTAACAGCCGGTTGAGATATTGATAATAATTTAACAGCGATATAGTAAACTGTAGTACTAATATAGTATTTTCATGAACATCTTTGGAATTATATACGGTTTTTGTATGAACCAATCCCTCCAAGATCACAGCCTTATCGTGGCGGAGTGGTTTGCGTGCATAGTAAAGAAGGGTTGGCAATACCATTTCATATATTCGATCGTTTTGGTAATATTTGAAAATGTATCATCAGAGCCCAACCCTACATTATGGAATAACACCTACAGATTTGGAAAGCCTAAAGTATGCTCTTTCTATTCTATATAGTGACTATGCGAGCCAATCTCTGAGATTCATGTTATTTAGGGTTGGTATCGTTTTTCAAAATAAAAAAATCCCAAAAAACCAAGTTTTTTAAAACTAACAAATTTTTGAAATATTATTTTAATTCGTTTTATACCTTGGAGGATGGGGGCTGCCGCCCCCAAACCCCCGCCCTGACGATTTTTTGAAATTCTAATATTCCTAGTGATTGAACTATTTTTGAAAAATTTGTATTTTTTAATAATGAATCACATACTAATATAGAGAATTCCCCAAAGCCGCTTAGCATTGGACCTTTTGCGCAAGGATAACAGGAAAACGTCAGAAAAATTTCAAAAATATTAACATTTGTAAAAATATTTACGTTTGTATTTCACATATTAAACTAAAAAACTCCTCAAAGCCGCTTAGCATTGGTCCTTTCCGCGCAAAGATGACATGAAATTATGTAGATTCCTTTTGTTTTCATATTTTAGTTATCAAACATTTATTGGGGTCTTCCCTTCCGATGGGGCAGTTTACTTTGTATTTTTCGGTATTTTTTTTTTTTGGGATGTTTTCGTTCGGGAATATGATGGTATCCCTGTTATTTAGCATATGGTAAGATCTTGTTTCTCATATATTAATCTTTTCTTGAATTACTCTTTCAAATAATTGTACACTTGCGTAAAATATGTTAAAAAATTGTGTTAAATAAAATGTTTTAAAAACTGTGTTTAATAACTTGAATTACACTGTTAAACAAATGTACACTTGCGTAAAATGTGTTTAAAAAAAAGTGTTAAAAACTTCTCACCATTGTGCGTGTGGGGATGGAGATGTTGTGTGGAGGTGTGGGGAGTGTCGGGGAGAGCGGGGTGTTGTGTATGGAGGTGTTGTAGTAATAAGGATCGTCCAAATAATTTATCCAAACAAAAACTTTTCATTATTTTTCTATCTTAGCTCTCGAAATCCTGGTTTTAGGAAACCTCTTTATTTTTATTATTTCGGGCCGCCCGAATTAATAAAAATTAAGAGGTTTCCAAAAACCAGGATTTTGAAACTAGGATTTTGAAAACCAGCAGCTGTATTCTGAAAAAACGTAACTTTTTGATTTACGTTTTTTATGACAGTTAAAAACGTGAATCGCAAAATTAACGTTATTTCCTATTCTGAACGAAGAAACCCGTTCACGTTCCTAACGTTAAAAAAACCCACGTTGTTTTGGTTGGGTTTTTGAAACGTTTTTTCATTTATATGACAAAAAAGAAAAAATTTAGAAAAAAATTTGTATTTTGAATTAGTAAAACGAATATAATTTGGGTGCCGTTAAATTTTAGAATTTCATAATTAAATTAACAGTAATTTAGCGAACAGACAAGAGAAAATGCGACGCGCAACAGAGACAAGCAAACAGCGGGATAGAGGAAGTACTGCGATGATTTGAACTAAGTAAACGAATATTTAATGTTAATGTCTTATTAGTATTACCAAATAATTTATTTGAATTTTTTTTTTCGATTTCCTATATATAATTCACAAGAAATTCGAGCACGGTTCGGCCAATCCGGCAATGTTATTATTACTAAATTGTAATTTTTTGTTGTATTTGGTGAAACCATCACTATATATTGTACAATATAATTTATAATTAATAAATAATGAGTTCGACGGGCTTCATAAAATGGTCAGTTTGCCAAAAGATATATTTTTTCCTGTTATAATCGTAAACTGACGTGTATTATGTTAAAATCGTTGCCAAATGACATAATTTGACAGAACATTTTTTCTGTTTTCCAGTTTTCTATGTTTTTTCGATGTTCTTGAACGTTTTTTTTATCGGAATAGGAATTTTACAAAAAGAAACGTTCACGCTAAAGAACATCGAGTTACCCGCCACGTTTTTTTTACTTTTTTTCAGAATACAGCTGCAGGCTTATAAAACCAGGCTTTTGTAAACCGGGATTTCTTACTATATCCATGTTTTTTAATTTAATATTAAAAATTATATTTGTATAAACAGGCTTTTTTGAAACCAGGCTTTTTAGCATACCAGAACCAGGATTTTGAAAACCGGGCGTTTGAAAAACCAGGCTTTTCGAAAATCAGGCTGAGTTGTGTAAACACAACTCTATCTCTCTCTTATTTATTTTATTTTATTATAGGTATAGCCATGATTTCACTTTGGTAAGGGTTGGGTAATATGCAGCTAATTATTTCTAGTCTATACATGGTAGACTTACCACCCGTCCCGTTTTTCATGGGATAAACAAATTTATAATTGAATGTTTCTTGTCCGTCGTTATTTGAGGGGACGCGGTTTATCCCGTTTTAGCATCGCCTGCAATAGGGACGTTTTCTGTTTTTTTTTCGATCTTTCCAGAAACGTATAGAAACAAAATGTGTGATGTCCCGTTTTTCAGACTTCCAAAGGTGGCAAGTCTAATACATGGACAATATTTGTAGATCATATTATTCTGTTCTAATTTGTCTACTCTTTTTATTGTTTGTATGTGTGGTATAAAACTGGTTTGTCACAAGTGTGTTTTTGTGTACGCAGAATAAATGTACGTGTGTTCGATTCAAGTGGGATTCTTATATTTTATATAATTGTGTGCCTTTGAGTCGCACCAAAACCTTCTACAATTCTCTATTAAGAAAGCCTGACTGCGTTGTATAACTCTCTTAGACATATTTAAAAATATATACTGGCAAGTGTATTGGTCGCTACGAAAAACCACATAAATAAATTCAAACTTTTTCGTTTCTTACCACTACTTACGATGTCTTAGTATACATTTGGTTGGGCTTTCCCAAGAGAGAATTGTAGGAGGTTTTGGTCGAACACATAAACAACAAATGATTATTTATTTGTATATATTTGTGATGGAAATGGGAAATGTACAATGCAACAACAACATTGTTAAATTTCTTGTATTTCTTGTGATCGTATATTGATTGGCTTAGTTAAATTGTCTTATCGAAATAGATATTATATGCTTTTGTATCAAAACAACTGTAATGCCTAAAGGTAAATGTTGTTTTTAATTTCATTACCTTACATGTGTAAGTATAAATAATCTTATTATATTCATATGTTGAGTTGGATGTATTTTTCGATAGATGTGTGTTTGTATGTATATAATATTGTTAAAGAATCTTGTTAGGATTTTGGATGTATTTTCTTTATAGGGAGAATTTTCGTTGGTATTGTGTTATACCTAAACGTCGTATTTTGTATGCATAGTTGCAATTTGGAGTTTTGAATTTGGGATTTGGAATTAATTTTTTGTAATCGTCCAAGGTGCAGAGTTTTTAAATTCAAATATGTAGTTTGTTCATAACACTGTTGGTTGGGGCAAGGCTAATAAAGTTTCACATTTGTAAAACAAAATAGCTTCCTCTAGCCAGAATTTTGTTTATCTATTAATTATATTTGTGCTAATTGTTTGTCATATATGGTTCTAATAAGAATATACTAATGTGGATACTCAAATTGTTTTATTTAATTTAATATGGACAACTTGAAGCTAATTTAATGAGCTCTAGATCTAATTTAAATGATTTCGCAGTGGCACCAACGTTTTGTTGCCCAACCGCTAGCTGTGCCTCTTATTTTCTTATTGATCGTATCCCCTCTTTTACTAATAACTATATTTGTTTTTTCAATCAGTTGTCTCTCGGTATGGGATCCCATCATGATCTTTTAGTTTTTTCTGTGAATTGTTACCCTCCACCTAAACCAAATAGTTTTAGCTTTAAAGATTTTTCTAGTATAGATAATTCCCGCCTTCACTTAGTTTGTAACTCGGTTCTTTGGGAGGATATTTTTAGCCTTAGTTCTGCAACTTGCCAAACAGAATTTTGCAACTCGTAGATTAGTTTGGTCTTTAGTAGTTGCGTTCCGCAACTATTATTTCCTATTGATCTTTAATAGTTGCGTCGATTTGGGATAATTTTAATTCAAGAAAACTCTCGTAGTTTAATTGTTGTGGCATAACACCTCTGGAACCGTGACCTATACAGGATTATCATTTGACCGAACATGAGTCCAGTGCCTTCGTAAGAAATGTTCCAATATTTGGCTGGTGCAATTTGGTATGAACGTCTTCAAGGGCGGACCCAGAGGGGGCCATAGGGCCATGGCCCCCCTCTTCCAAATTTAATAAATTACTTTTTATGATAAATAATACTTTGCTGTTTTTCCATTTTCGCATATATTTATGTGTTGTGTTCTAAAAAATCTATTAGAATTAGAAAATTTTGAAATAAAAAGGAAAATTGAAAATGAGTCACAAAGTTTGAAAAACATTATTACAGATTCATCAAATTTTCAGTACCAATTATATTCAGAGATATGCCAATTAAAAGAATCTACAAAACATTCATCAAATATGTTTTCCAGTTTAGACATCCTCTGAACTGGAAAGGATGAAGAATTTAGAGGATGAACGAGCTAGTTAGTATGTATGTATGTGTCATTGCATATAAGCATCGCATCTGCAGAAAGAAGTTTTTCAACTCTTAAAAGATTAAAAACATATTTGCGGAATTCAGTTAGTCAAGACCGATGGGTAGGTTTAGCTTTATTAAATATACATAAAGAGTTGGAAATAAATATTGACAATGTGATTAACAAATTCGGCCAATGGCCAAGAAGATTAGATTTTATTATTAGATAAGTTTAAGCAATTTATAACTGCTATATTTAAACATGAGACTGAATTATTTTTTTAATTTAAATTTTATTATTGTTAAATTGTGACGTCAAAATGTCGAAGAAAATTATTTTTGCGATAGTTAAAGGATTTAATTATAAAATATAATGTTATTTGTCGGTCGTGGACAAATTATCGTATTCTACTCGCATATAATGGCTGTTATTCACTCAGACGATTTACGACACTCGCCTATCGGCTCATGTCGGTAAACTTCATCTTCATGAATAACAGCTATCATTATATGCTAATTGAATAATGTATTATTTCTTACTGAACCTTCAATATTAAATACATTTGCTTTTTCGACTATTGATTTCTACCAGAAATTTAAAAAATGGCCCTCCTAACAGAAAAGGCTGGATCCGCGCTTGAACGTCTTACATCTCGCGGGATATGTTGAGGGCCTAGCCAAAACAATTGACAAATCTGTTCATGCGAAATATCGTGCTTAAATCTGTAGAGCTTTTTTGACTGCGGACATCAGTTTAGCTATGAGATGCGCTGTAAGCCACTTTACTTTTGGATATTAATATTTGGCTAACAATTCGTTCATCTCCAGTGTCTACTCTGCTTTAAATAACCACGCAGTTATCTACCTCACTCGCATCTGAAAACCCATGAATTTGTACCTCACTATTGAAATGATTGAATCTCGGAATTTTGATGTTTTCAAAATTTTTAAATTGCCTTGACAGTCTCATATATTCATCTACGCATTCACTTGGCAAATTGTTATCCCAGTCCACTTTCATGAGCTTTAATCTCTGAAACAATATCTTTAGAATAAAAATGCATGCAACCTTATCAATGCATATATCACTGATAAGCTCCTCGTCTGAAGCTTTAGAAAAATGCGAGTAGTTTGATTTTCATTTTCACAAAGAAAATCCACCTTTGGCTAATTCATTTGTTAAATTTTCTTTTAATCTAATAGCTTCTTCTATGTTTTGACTGCTTGTCGAAAGGTCGTCTACATAGAAATCATTCAGCAGCCTTTTGTTCATTTCTTCGTTTTCGGACTCCACGACGAGTTGTTGTATTGCTCTGATGGTTGGAAACGTTGAACAGGCAAGGCCAAAAGGGGATCGAGTAAGTTGGTAGTGCCTTATTTTGTCTTCTGGATTCTCTCTCCATAAAATTATCTGAAAGTTCTTGTGCTCTTCAGATAAATCGCAACTAGTGCGTACTAATATTAATAAAATTTCCCATAATGTTGCCCCGCTCCTGGTTTTGCTTGAACCATTGAATATAACTCTCATCTTTCTTGTGCTGTTTGTCTCTTTCATTACAGAATGATGAGGTAAAAAATAAATATTCCTTTCGTTGTACTTCTGTTGCGATGCATCTGCTATTTCAATAATTCATATATCCTAGTTCGATATACTCTCGCATTTATTTCACGTTATCATTCCGCAATTCAGGATGTGATAATAATTTACGTTCTAATAAATGAAAACGTTTTGTTGCTGCTTGTATAGAATTTCCTAAATCAGCAAACTATTGTTTAAACGGTAATTTTACCACATATCTTCTACCAGCTCTTCAATGATGAGTGTACTATTTGGCAAATCTTCAATTTCCCAAAATTTATGCAAAGTTTGTTCCAAGTTTTTATCATCTTCAATTTGCAAAGTAAACGTTGTTGTGTATGTCGATATACGCTGGCTTATGAAAATACAGAGGAGCTAACTCCAAATTTTCTTTTATTTTTTCATTTCTCGTGGAAATCTTTGTTTTGGGTAAGTATGTGGGTAAGTGCTTAATTACACAGGCACACAAAACAATAAATGTCAAGATCCAGAGGCTAGACCCCGCTACCCCTCCGTTTTTGGGGTCGCTGAAATCAAATATGACCATAAAACAAAAGTTTGTAATTAGCCATTTCCCCGTTACCACCCCCTCCCTGGGTGTCGAAATTTCAATTTCTATACAAAACTGAGATGGATGTACATTTCTATGTTTTTGGGGCGCTGAATTTTAAAATGGCAATTAAAAGTAAATTTGACCCCTCCATCACCCCTAACCCTTTACCGCCCCAAAAAGGTGTTGACATTTCAATTTTCTTGCGAAGTTGAATTGGATGTATATATACACCGAAACTGAAAAAGAAAAGTAAATTTGACCTTTCCATTACCCCTGGCACCCCTTACTACCCCCAGAAAGGGGTTGAAATTTCAATTTTCATGCAAAATTGAGCTGGATGTGCATTTCTATGTTTTTTCGTTCGTTGGAACCGAAAATGACAACGAAAAGTAAATTCGACACTTCCCTTACCCTCTAGCACGCCTTCACTACACCCACAAAGGGGTTCTGATTTCAATTTTCATGCAAAATTGAGATGGATGTGCATTTCCGTGTTTTTTGGGGCGCTGGCATTGAAAATGGCAATAAAAAAAATTGTGACCCCTCCATCACCCCTAGTATCCCTTTACCACCCCAGAAAGGGGTTGATATTTCAATTTTCTTGCGAAGTTGAATTGGAAGTATATATACAAAGAAGAGTAAATTTGACCTTTCCATTACCCCTGTCACCCCTTACTTCCCCAGAAAGGGGTTGAAATTTCAATTTTCATGCAAAATTGAGATGGGTGTGCATTTCTAAGTTTTTTCGGGCGCTGGAACCAAAAATGACAACGAAAAGTAAATTCGACCCTTCCCTCACCCCCTCGCACTCCTCTACTACACCCACAAAGGGGTTCAGATTTCAATTATCATGCAAAATTGAGATGGATGTGCATTTCTGTGTTTCTTGGGGCGCGCTGGCATTGAAAATGACAATAAAAAAAATTTTTACCCCTCCATCACCCCTAACATCCCTTTACCGCACCAGAAAGGGGTTGACATTTTAATTTTCTTGCGAAGTTGAATTGGATGTATATATACATCGAAACTGACAACGAAAAGTAAATTTGATCTTTCCATTACCCTCTAGCATCCCCTTACTACCCCCAGAAAGTGGATGAAATTTCAATTTTCATGCAAAATTGAGATGGATGTGCATTTCTCTGTTTATCACTTTAAAAATGACAACGAAAAGTAAATTCGACCCTTCCGTTACCTTCTAGCACCCCTTTACTACACCCACAAAGGGGTTCAGATTTCAATTTTCATGCAAAATTGAGATGCATGTGCCTATGTTTCTTGGGGCGCTGGCATTGAAAATGACAATAAAAATAAAATTTGACCCCTCCATCACCCATAGTAGCCCTTGTGATACCACAACTCCAATTTTTGGGACACTGAAGTTTTTGACTTTTGTGATGAATTTAAACATTTAAGAGAATCATTTCTTCTATTTAAACATTTTTGAAACCTTTCAAGTGAAGAAAAATCTTCTTCAGTAATTTCATAACATCCTTCGAAGAGTCAAACACGTTCGAATCGAATTCACAAATAGCCCGCCAGGCTTCTTTTGACTCGGGATCTACTCCCGTGATTTCTGCTAACGGTAAACGCGATAACACATCTGCATTTGCAACATTTCTTGCAGGTCTAAATTTAATTTCATATAGTAGCCTATAGCTACATCATTTTCCTGGACATGAATGGATTTTTGGGTTAAATATTTCCAGCAGGCTTTGAAGGTCAGTGCAAATTAGAAATTTTTTTCCTAAGAAGTATCTGAAATTTCTTTACGCCGAAGATTACTGCTAATGCCTCCCTATGAGGGTGTGAGTAATTTCGTTCAACTGAGGAGAGCGTGCCTGACGCAAACGTTATTGTTATTCAACTCCGTCTAATTATTGGTTTTATCGGGTCAAAAAGTTTCAAAATGTTATTGATTAATATTAATTGTTTACAATTTTCAAACACAAATTGACAATTTCTTGACTAAACAAATGGAACATCTTGATGTAGAAGATTATTCAAAGACATTTAATTTTGAAGACAAATAGGGTCAAAAACGCCCGTAACAATTCAAAAGGCCTAAATATGACTTAATTTGTTGAATGTTTTGTTGTCGAGGCGCATTAACTATAGCGTCATACAAAAGAGAAGTCTGGTTTATTTAAACAGACCTTTTGGCTATTTTCTATTTATGGTCATATACTCTTGAAATTTTTCAGCGAATAACAATTGCTGATAATTACCAGCGAGATTAACTGCGCAGGAGACTTTACACCCCGATAAACTAGCAAAAATATTCTCAAATTTAGGCAGTGCTCGGTCAAAACAAATCGATTAATTGTGATCTCGAATTTTACCATCTTTTGGCACTACGGGACTTGCATATTTACTATGGCGAACAGGAATTAAAATATTTTGCTTGACAACACGATTAATTCCTCATCAACCAGATTTTTGAGACGATATGCGACGGATAAGCGGCATGAAAATTCGGAATTATATCTTCACTCAATACTATATCCACCATATAACCATCAATTGGGCTAGCTAAACTGTGGTCTATTATTTTAGGAAATAATTCCTTAATCTCTTTAACAATACCCGTATCATCACTTATCAGATTTACGACTTCAGAAAAAAATATGTTTCTTAGCCAATTACGTCCGACAAGAGAATGATAATTTTTTATTGTATTTACTACTGTTATATTCAAATACAGCAATTTAAAACTGGTTTATTCTTCAAAGATATATCAATAATACTTTTTAGTTGCTTTGGATCCGAATTATTCCAACAAATGGTTAAAGAACGGTCATCCCTACATGTCTGCCAGAATTCCCATTTGTTTTGCATCGATTCTGTATAGCTTGATATAATTATGAGGGTTTTTCCTGTTAAATCTCTTATTTTGGTAGTATCGTAGACCTGGACTAATATCTCGATGATCAATGTTGATTTGGAGATCTTTTACGAAATTGTTGGTTAACGTTGTTGTTTGTGGCCGCTATTTTACTAACTGTTGCTAAAATCGGCTGACTTTCTGCTAACGCTATTTCCAAACTCAAGGCCAATTCGCACACGGCATCAAAACTGTCTTCCTTGTATTTAATAATGGTTCAAAAAATTTTTGATCATAAATTCCAACGACAAAACGATCTATGCTAATATCTTTTAATTAAAGATACAGTGAAACCTCTATATATGGGACAGCGAAGGGACTGTCCAATTTATGGAGGTGTCCAATATAATGAAAATTTCTTCTTTTTTTAATAAAAAATTAATGGCGTGCACATCAACATTTTTATTTTGAATTCAGATTAATTCCATAGTTAATTCAACATTTTCGCTGTCTGATTACTTTTGTTGTCCAATTTTCAATATATTATAAAGGTTGCCCAATATATATATATGAAAAGGAGCATTTTTTCAAGGGACTGAATGAAAGTGTCCAAAATAGAGGAGTTTCCAAAATAGAGATGTGTCCAAAGTAGGAGGTTTTGCTGTATTTGACAAATTACCTTTTCTAGCATTCCTTCAAAATTACAAGAAGCCGTCATAGATTTAGGCTTCAAAATAAATTCTGAAACAGATTCGCCTTCCTCTTATTTCGATCTATGAAACTTTGCGCGTTCTGTTCGTTTATTCTTTTTTTTTGAAAAAAAAATGTCTTCAGTAGCAAAATACATTCATCATATGATTTTTCTGAAGGCAATTTTGGTACTGATAGCTTGATGGGCCAAAGGCCAAGCAACGCGTGCAACCTTCCCGACCGTTTTATAATGTCGGCATTGCCTTTTATGGCCTTCTTATCACCCGTTCTAAAATTTGATTTATGATCACTATGATTTGGCAAATTTAGCAAAAATTACCATGCCGATGCATTTAAATACAGGATTCAAACCTAGGGTCAAAAAAATTAACTCAGCAATTTTTAGAAATAAAATAAATCGCTATACAAATTTCACAATTCGCTATTTTTATGGTGTTTGTTGTTGTTTGTTGCTAAAAAATATATTGGGTCGAGTACCTATATTTTATAGACAAAATTTTGGTGTATAGCAAGAAAGTTAAAAATCTAAAAAAAAACTAAATCGGACATAAAAATGTACAAAATTAAAATACCACTTACCAGAAAGGTCAAACGTTCAACGTTCAACTCAGATCAATTTGCCGGTCTTACGAATATGCTGATTGTGGAAAGAAGTGGGGTTTTAATTGAACTTTAATATGAATTGCTTCATTATTAATTGGAAAACATTTTCAGATTAGTCACCAAACCTTAAAAAGAAAACTTAGGCATATCGCTTAGTCTTTAGTGTAACTGTAAAACAAATTATTCTGCCAACCGTCTGCGGGAAAAATATACTCTCAAGGGGTTAACAATATTAATAATATCCCAACTTTCTGTTCTTCATCAGAAGCCCACGAACCTAATAACTGGAATGAACATTTAGTACTAAGCACGATATCCTTGAGAAAAGTTCCGTACATGCTTAAACAAATCAACCAATTATGTCATCTACCAAGTAATATAAAATTTACTCAACATTTCAATTTTAATCATACGCTTGAATGCTTATTTAATTTAATTTTATTCCTTCCACATACTTTTATCTCCCATGCCATGAAAAATTCATCAGACTTCAAAAATAAAATATCTAATCTAAGCCGTTCTTGGAATCTTTAACTCAATCAATTCCACACATCACATATTTAATTAAATCTCTTTCCCGAAAACTCAATTTGACACAATATTTTAGGTTTTGTCGCTTTAAAACAAAATTTGATCAAGGCACCTTAAAATTAACTGGGAACATCTATTCTCGTAAATTTAATTTCTTTAAGTTTCATAGGCGTATCAGATCTTACGTTTTAATATCAATTAGGCCTAACACAAATGTATCCCCCATAATTTTTTATCAAAGTTTCTAGAGTGAAAATAAATCAAAATTAATGATTTTCTGTAAAGAGCATAAAAGCTATGTCGATAACAATAGGTTTTTGTTTCTTCGATATACCTTTTATTCTAACAAAAATTTCTATGCTACATTGAAAATTAAATTTAATTAAAAAGGAAAATGCTAGTCAATATTTTTATCACACCCTTCCGACATAAAATCTCCACACCGTATCTCATTATTTGCAGAATTTGTATCGATGTTGTTTTTTTTTTGTAAGCTGTGCTTTTTTATCGGATACACAAGATCATTTTTCATACAACCATGTATGTACACATTAATATAGAAAACACAAAGCAACTCGTCATCGTCATAATATAATCTGGTAAATACCATGCTTGCAACGAATTTTTCTCATGTCCGCACACTATATATATACTTTGATAAACTTTTATTTATTTAACGTCAAGAGAATGTTGCTATTAATTAAGTATATGGGGAACGTTTGTTCGTC
Organism: Tipula helvola; assembly: GCA_963556165.1. NCBI lineage: Eukaryota > Metazoa > Arthropoda > Insecta > Diptera > Tipulidae > Tipula > Tipula helvola. Next base: position 121,196,240 of record OY744483.1, read on the forward strand.
GAAGGCATGAAGATATTAAATCAAAATAAAAAATTAAAAATTGGGAAAACCGCATGGTGGCTAGTAAGATTTTTCCTGTATTAAATTACCCACAAATTAAAAGTTCGTTTCATACATATACGAGTTAGATATAAACGAAATTTTAAAAATAAGCTTTATCGCCACAATATAGATTTACAATTCAAACAAAAAACTTTTGATAGGTGAGATTTTTTTCTGTTTCTATAGCTGTAAAATCAAAATTGTACATGATGTGTAGATTAGTAATGTGTCTCTTTGTGTGCTTACATTTAGACGAGAAATACTCGGAACAGGATGTGAAAAAATGAATAAATTCAAGAAAAGTTTAATTTGAAAAATTTCAATTTTTATTATGACAGAAGAAGCTCTGTTTTGTGTTTTTCTTCTCGCTTTTCACAAGGCGAAATTAAAAAGTTTTTATTTAATTTAAAAATTTTCTGGGTGTTTGCATCAATCAGCAAGAAAGATAAATGAGATTTTGAGTTATGCTTTATTTGTCTTATATACGAATTTTAATGATTAAACGTACGAGGAGCTGGAATAGTTAGTGATGATAAGGATATGCACGGAAAAAATAATTGGCACAACTTCGAGACTATGATTAGTGTTCGTATTTAAGAGAAATATTATGTATTTTTGTAATTTAAAGTTGTATGCTTTGTCACAATAAAAAGCTTAAAACATTTTCATAGCTGAAAAAATCTAGAATATTAAATCTTAATTGACATTTGAAAGTAAGAGAATTTACAACAAACTTGCTGAACATTTTTGTAATTTTTGTATTTACATAGTGTGCTATAAAATAGTAATTCAAGATTTTTTTTTGTTTTATGGTAAAATAATACGAATTTCGAAATAGAGCATAATAACATAAATTTATGTATATAGATTTCAAATTTACAGTACCTACATAAGAAGTTAATATTTCTGAAGATTAGAAGAATTAATTCAAAAATCAGAGTAAAACATTAAGTTTGCTTATAAAAACCATTTAAAATTTGCTTACACAGGAATAGAGCTGTGTAATTTGGTTGAATTAGTATAATTCGCTAATACAACTTGCATAGTACATTCTGACAAATGAAAATTGTGATACAATCAGTTCAGTCGCCAGGGAAGGATTGATTTTTTCATTGTCATAAGCTCATTAGTTCGAAACTGGATTAAATTCTCTTAAAATTTTTCAGAAATATTAACTTCGAAAGAAATTAATGAAATACTATACAGCCTCTCTCTATCTGTGGGGTATTGAATAATTTGATTATGCTTGTAAATAATACTAATATACTTCTAAGTGTTAATTACATTAAAACTTATTTAAAAAAAAAAAAAGGAAATATATTTAAGTTACATATTGTACTATCTACATAACTCGAGAGAGTTATGCGTAGATCTTAATGGGTTCTTAATTTAATTGGGGAATTAAAGAATATAGTTTATGATTTTATTTTGTAGATACTAACTATACAAAATTAAGCGGCGTTACTTAGCTTAGAATTGAAAAATTAGATCCATATATTTAAACGACGCGTCTACACCTCAATTTGATTTTAGATACTCAATAATTGTTTTCTTAATAATGGGGGGCGAGTAGAAGAGTCAGCAGAGGCGCAACAACTTCAACAACAACGTCAAGCAACACATGCTACAGTTACTACAAATTTGGGTGACTAATAGTGGAGAAATTTCTTAGAGCTTTTCAGAAAAAAACCCACGGCACTAACGCGGAACGCTATTTAGGAGATTGTGTTGTCTTGTGACTAACAACTCTTGTCAAAAAAAAAATAAAAAAATACTTACAAAATGTACCAACTATCGACCGCATAGGTGGCTGAAATCGGGTCGAGTCTATAATGCTAACCATTCCTTTCCTTTCCTTCGATCTTGTTATATGTAAGGTGGTGTACGGTGGATCCGGCGTATACGGAAATCTTGCTGAGGCTTGGTCGTACATCCGTATCAATCAATCAATCAGTAAATAATTTTTTTCTTAGTAATGATATTTTATTGAAATGTTTGATGTCAGACGGTAGTGAATTGAACATGGTTAATCCCCTGCCTAGATAATATTTTAATATCTCCTGCTTTGGTTTTATAGAAGTCTACAACGAAGTGAGACCGTCTTCCCGTGCGCGAGAATATTCGTGAACTTCTCCAACTTGTACCAGAGATGCATTATGCTTAATGTATCCATGAATAATTTTATAAGTTAGGATTAGTAATCCTCTTCCCCCCAAAAATTTTAAGGAATCAAATTGATTAAATAATTATGTTGTAGAGAATTCTTGAGACTTTGTAAACATTTTTGAATCTCTTTTCTCGACTAACTTTATTTCTTTAATTTCGGGAATTCTTGTTTCTCGAGAAATAGTAGTTTTATCTCGGGAATTTTAAAAACACAATTTTTTTTTTGAATTGCAATAAATCCTTTTTTAAAAGAAAAATGATATATGTACGAACTTTATACAGGATGAGTATCATTTTTTCAACTACAGAATAAACTTATTCAAAATTGAATACAAACTGATTTAACTCATTTCAGTTTGTTTTATGTGTATAGATGGTGCCCAGATTCTAGAAGAATTTATAATTCAATATTTGTTTTTTCGTTATTCTAGTATAGAAATAGCATTACTGTAAAAGAAAATGTTTCGCCATCTACCTAATTAAAAAATATTGTTTCAGTAGCTCGATCACGCACTCAAAAAACAAATTCAATTATGACAAACACTTTAAGCAGCAAACAACTAAGTGTTTGGAATAAAGTGTTTGTGGTAAATTAGTGATCATTTGAGGCAAACTAAAAATATTTTACTTACTAACATTTGAACGTTTGTAACAAAACCCAAAATTATTGTTTTAATGTATGTGTGTCATACTTAGGGTTTGTCAAACACAACTCTTTTTCCCTATAAACACATATAATTTTTGTGGCTAATACTTTATTGGTTATATTATAATAAACAATAAAAATAGTTTGTAGCTAACATGAATTATTTATCACTGGTAATCTTAATTTAGTGCTGTAGTGTACTGCTAGATAATTATGTAATTAAATGGATTCAAATTAAAGTAAAATAAAAATTTAACGAATAATAATTTATTTAATTATTTTAAAAATATTTTATAATATATTTTCAAAACAAATACATCAAAAATATGTTTAATTTTTAATATAAATTTATTTAAAAAAAAATTTGAGTCTGTCAATATTAAGCATATAATATAACATACAAAGCAGATACATTAATAATCATCAGTAAATATTATAAGTTAAATCGAACAACCATGGCCAACTGTTGGGAGCAGGAGGAACAATAAAAATCTGGCAATGAATGAATTAAACTAAGTTTTGATTTTAAGATATTTTATTTTATTAATATAGATTAAAATTATATAATACATAAAATATTACCAAGGTAAAGAAAACTAAAAGCTCCTAGAAGCTATTCACAACCAAAAATTTAGCAGATTATATATGTTTCTATTTTCTAATTTTTCAAATAAAATGGAATTAAATTCATTAATTATTTTTACGAAGAAAAGTTGTAAGTGGGGATCAAATATTACGGTTTCTAGTGCTTGACAACATAAAAATATGCCATTTTCTGTTTCGACTATTTGTCATATTATTTGAGAACATGGAATTTCATCTTCGTAATATCCAATTGATATTAATGCACCGGGTTTATATTTTACATTGGTCATCTCAATCCAATCAATCATTGTGAATGAATTAGACAATAATTTATATTTTTCTAACAACTTTTCATCTCTTTGAATCCCATTATTTTGAACGTTAGGCGTCTGGCATTTAATACTAATTTCGTTATAATTAAATAATATATAACAAATTTTTAATTGATTCCTCAAAGCTAAAGTGTACAGCAAATTTTTTCGGCAATTGCTTACTCTGCCAATTTCTTTCAATTTCTGATGCTTAGCTTCAAACCGCATCAAGCTTATGTTTTGGATTGGTCCAATTCTGCTCATAATATGGGAATAGTTAGTTAAAAAATGGAATTTCGGCGATAAACGCTTTCCGAATAACGATAAATACTGCTCGTGGTGATCAGCAATTAAATTTTTTAATAATCCAATAGAATTTGCGTCAGCTTTTTGAATTGTGGGAACCGTAAGAATTTCCCGTAAAGTTAAATACAGCCTCCAAAATTTATTTTGTGGTGGTACCAAATCTCCGATTATGCAATTAAGGTGAATTATTAAATTAGTCATCTCCGCCGCTGAATATTTTAATTTATTTCCATGTAATAGTGTAGATTCCTTAATTTGTGGTGGTTTATTTAATTGTTTTACATAATCGAAAGAATTGAGTCATTGGTTAAAAATATCAAGAGTAAAAAATCCGTCTTTGAAAATAAAGCGTTTCAAAATTTTCATTAAATCATAATGAGCAACCCCTTCTATAATATCGTGGATTATGTCAGCATTTAGATTTTCTACCACATGAAAATTTAACATGTCAAAAAAAACTCAGTTTCCTTTAACGCCGGTAACTCCAACATCACATTGCTCAACATATTGTTGGTAGTTTATGTTATTTCTTAAAAAATCTGAATTTTCTGAACATAATTTGATGGTGTAAATTATAATTCAAATTTAATTTAGTTATAACAATATTTATGTGGTGTTGGAAAATACTAAAGTTTTGTTTTAACATTTGTAACATTTTTTCTTGATACTGAGTTTTCATTAAAGATATTTACGATTAATTTCAGAATATCACGTTTTATTCCGTAAACATCGTTTTCAAAATTATATAATAAAACAGAAGGATTATGAACAGTGGCAGTATCGCCCGTTTTTAACATCAACAAATTCAGTTTTATCAGTTCCAAGTAATTCATTTTTATTTTTTGGATCTGGTTTTCTTAACCCCTTAAGGACCAGGCCCGAGATATCTCGGGACATACTATATGGTCCAAAAGGACCGTACCCGAGATAACTCGGGCAGTCACATATTGTACGTTCCATTATGTATTTGCCCGAAATAACTTGTGTAAATAATATGTAACATTTTTTACATTTATTTGAATTAAAAAACAACAAATTTATTTATAAAAATAAAATTTATTTTTTAAACAAACTTTTTTTTTGTTCTTAATAAGTCAAAATATTAGTTTTAATTATTAAAAAAAACAATTGATTTTTTTGGTGCAGTTATTTGGAAAAAAATCGGTCCTTAAGGGGGTAAATGATATCTAATTAAATGAGATTTTAAAGAAAATGTATATGAGTATTTTCTGGCAGATTTACTAAATGGACATTTAAGTTCCACTAAATTGTGATTGTTGAAATGATTTATATAAAAATTAACCCGAAATGCTACCTTGCAAGTTGCAAATATTACAAGTGATAATTGTAAATTAGGGTGTTTTAGGCGCCTTTTAAAGATTTGATTAGTAAATCGATGTTAGGAAAAACTGTTTTGGAAATATTAAAATTAAACAAAGGGTTGTTCAACAAGTATCCAAATATGTATGTGATTCTTCGGGGTAAGAAATATTTAAACCGCAAAAAATATTAAAACATGTCTTAAATGCGGCTAACGTACCCTCTGTGTTTTACCAGCAAGTGAGATTGCTGCCGTGGGATTTATAAGATCACCCCATAATAAAATCCTTGGTTGCTTGAATTTTCCCTGAGTTTTTTCAGCTTCGGCTTCAGACTGTATAAGAAAATTTGTTTAAAATAATAAATGATAAATTTCATGGATTTGTAATTGCACCTGACAATGTTGAACAAAACTCTCTTGTGCCTCAAATTTGCTGGGTATTTTCTTTCCGGCAATAAAATAAGTTGGAGTAACGTGTGGTAACAGTAATAAAGAAATTTCTCATTTTGCTTGTAAATCTATTCAGTAAATAAAACAAAAAAAATTGTGGATATAAACTTGAAATAACTTAAAAACTTAGTAAAATGTTTTACATACTTTTTGTGAATATGTCCAGATATTTTTTAACAGTTGGACTTTTGAAACCTTTAGCCTTTGTTATAATTTTGTCCGCTATTTCCCCAAACTCATCTGCGTTGAACTTTATTTCGGGATTCTTAGCTTCGTATCAATCTCAAATTATCATTGAATTTAAAGCAAACAAAAAATTAGCATAAATATTTATTGTTAGTTTGATTACTTATAAGTATACCAATTCCAATCCTTTAGGTTCAAGCAAACATACAAATTTATTTAAATATTCCACTGTGCTAATTTTTGAGTTTAGTATTATAATTCGCGTTTTGTGTATATTTTTCCAATGTTGTACCACTTCATTCCACGGACTGACATTATTTTCTAAAAATTCAGTACTGTTGCTTTCGTCTTCTGTTTGCTCACTTTCAGATTCTTGTGGTAATTCAGCTTTATTTTTGAAAGATACTTCCTCCTAGTTATTACACCAGCTCGAATTAACAAATTTTTCTTGTTATAATATGCGTCGAATAACTTTCCTCTTGCCGCACGTTCCTTTTCAGCTGGGGTGTAGTACACACTTTTGCATTAAGTGCATTTTCAATAAATATCCAACAAGTTATCAGTTAAGTTGTTGAAATCAGCTCTACTCAACCTTAAACGTATAGTTTAATAATTAATAAAAAATAATAATACTATACTACTACTATACCTCTATACACTTACTCAGTTTGAGGGTTATTATCCAAAATATTGTGTATGATGATTTTGGAGACCTTGATTCTGTCACTATTATCCAAAGAATCTGGGGTTTTGATATATTTTGCAATAACTTCTGGTGCTGACTTGGAAAGGAGAGCACGGATCTCCTATATAAAATTTAATAAATAGTGGATTAAATAATTAATGCTCTTAATTACATTATTATTGTATTTGTCGTTGTTAATTATGGCATTATTTTCGTGAAAATCTAAAAATTCAATTTCACCTAAGCAAGCTATAGTTCTTTGAATTTTTGATGCAGGGCCTACATTGCCTAAACCTAAAACAAGGGAATCTCGATCATCGATGATGTTTGTAATTTGATTTTCTTCGCATGACAATTGCACCGAAATTATCCGAACTTGCAGTGGTTTCTAAAACAACATTCTGTGTAATTTCTTGAGCAGCAATTTCAGAAATACTTCTTTCTTCTTCTATAATGTGATTTTCAGAAATTGCTAATATTAAATTCTGTTGGTACCTCTAGTACATACGGAACAAAAAATACAGGTTTTATTTCAGCACCACTTTCGAGTGTAAATTTAAATTCATTTGTGCTATTAAAGTGAGACCGAGCTAGAGAAAATAATTTGTTTATTTAATTTAAAATCCATTCCAAAAAATTTAAGTTATTTAAAATACCCGCACTATGAAATATTTCATAAATAAATGTACCTACTCCGGAAACCGGTATTATTTCTAGTTTTTGGTTGTGTAAGACCTGTATCGCCTCGAAATACTCCATTTTATGAAACACTTATTAATTTTACTATAATTATAATTTTACTGATCCCGGGAATTAACATTTGGCACCATAAATATATAAAAAAAAATTAACTAACATACCTCTGAAATATAATTTTCGGCTACACGAATTAAAAAAGGCTGAATTAAAAATGTACATCAAAACTGAATTAAAAATGGTGATTTTAGTATGAAGAATTGGAACCATTTTTAATTCATTTTGAATAAATAAAATCTGTATTAAAAATGTTGTTTTAGAAAAAAAATCGAAAATTGAAAAAATGAATTAAAAATGGAACTTTAACAAAAAAAAGACAATTTTATTTCATTTTTTTTAAATTCATTTTCAAAATGAATAAAAAAAGGCCCATTTTAAATACATTTTTCAACACATTTTTAATTCATTTTAAAAAGTTAACAAAAAAAAAAAATTAAAAGTTCAATAAATTTTATTTTTATGTATTTTCATTAATGAAAGCAATAATTACAAACATTTAAATAAAATTGGAAATATTTTATTTTATATGAATTTTAAATTAAAACTTCAAAAATTGAAATTAGTTTTAAAATATTCTGGAAAATGGAGCTCCCTAATTTAACTTAGAATTGTAGAGGCTAACGGCTTCGGTAATTCTCACGGGCACGCGGGAGGTCGCTTCGCTCCCCCCTCGCTTAGCCCGCCGAGGGGCTTTAGATTTCAACTTCGGGGGACGTAGGAGCCGGGATAGGCAAACATGACACTGCAACATTTTATATCGATCCCCATCAAATATTAAATAATTTGTATCGATTAAATTAAATTTTTTGTCTAGAATTTGTTTTTTTTCTTATTACTATAAATTATTTTTTTCTGTTCCAAAATATTATATTTGTTGCCAATTTATTATTTTTGATGCTAATGTTTGTCGCCAAAAATTGTTTCTTGTATGCCCGTTTAAATTGTCCCTTTTCTAAACACATTTTTAATTCATTTTTTCTTAATTCCTTTTCAAAATGAAATAAAAACTGCCCATTTTATTTCAGTTTCGACACATTTTTGATTCATTTTCAAAATGAATAAAAAAAGGCCCTTTTTTAATTCGTGTAGCCATAATTTTCGAGGGAATAACCTAATATGTATGTGCAGTAAAATACTCACTATATCTTATTTTATTTGGCTAATTTTTCACTTCCAACTTCCAATAAAACACGTTTCGTTTCTCGAATGAGAACTGTGAATACAAATTCACGTACTAATTTTCTTATACAATGTTATGTATACCCGCACTAAACTCACGTAAATAATATAATTATATATTTTTCACTACACACACTTTAAATTTTTATAATTAAATTATATTTTAGAGAATCTCTTTTATCACACACATCCATTTACCACGAACTCTGCAAAAATATGTTTTAACTTGTTAAATTTTTTATAAAACCTTTAAAATAAGAACCTTTCTGTTGCACACAAACATGAATTGTTTATAGGAAATAAGAAGCAGTTGCACCAAACAATACATTGACAATGTGTTTATCACAAACATTTTAAGTGTTTGAGGACAACGTTTTGACTGTTTATGGCTACCATATTTAATTTTTTTATTAAAGTGTGCTTTAGAAACACTCAAACAGTTTGCAAGACACTTTGAATTATTTGACACCACTACTATTTGAAATAAATAGTTTACGTTAATTATTAAATGATTGTTACTAACAATAATTAATTGTATCCAATAAGAATAATTTATTATAAATTATTTGTGTTTAGCCACAAATAGTTTCCAAACACTCCTTTTTTCAGTGCGGGATTTGTAACTCAACTATCTGAATACTACAATATTTATTTAACACAATTATTAACACATTTAATTCAAGAAAAAAAACGTGAGGAACAAGATCCTACCCTAAGCTTTAATAACACCAATCTCAGAGATTGGCTCTTTTAAGCATTTCCATACGTTAAAACGTACTTGACATTTAGTAATATTATTTTATTAAAATTTGATTTTGCTAACGTTACAAAAATACGTTGGCTGGATTAAAGAAAATTGAATATAGGAACTCCACGACAACAAAGATAATTCCTGCAGTATAAATTTACTCCTTGCGAATTTTAAATAATATAATGATGGCTCACATGGCTAAACATTAGGCTTAGCATTCTTAGGTAAACAATTTTTTTTTTTTTTGTGGAAGTCCAATTCAAATTTTTTTTGGATATTTATTTGATTTATAGAACAAATAAAGGCAAATAAGGCCTATGCTTTAACCACATATTCAAATATTTTAGCTTGTTTTATGTTTTGGCGTATGAGTTTTTCTAAATATTTTTAAATTTATTTCGTTAAAAACGTAATTCGATTTACTTAGCTGAAAATCTGTTAAAATAAAGACATTTAAGCCAAACAGTATTTTTTAGAAACTAAATAAAGTGTTACTTTTGCCTAAACCATTAACTACTTAAGTTAGACCAATAAATTAAGAACAAACCAAACGTGTAATTTAAATTCTTCAATAGTTTACTGTACATTCTTTGACGATCCGGATTGGTGTTTTTATTCGTGAACCTATTAGTATAGGAGAGCTGGTGAACGTTCGATTTGAAGAGTTTATAATGGCTAAAAATTTGTGAAAGCTAGGTTTTTCGTGCTTAAGAATGGTACCGATAACTTAACTGGGCAATTCCAGGCCTGAGCCGCGGCCCAGAATTGTTCACTGTTGTATTAAAATAATTTTTAAACGATAAAACAAATTGACCGATTTGGCTTAGCCTGACGTATCGCGAGGCGAATGTAAACTGTGATTTATTGAGTGTTACACCTAAAATGTTTTGTACCGCTTGTCATTTTTACAGTACTATATTTCCAATGTTATTAAAAGATACAAAAATTAAAACCAGCACCGACAGATCGACCTGGCTTCAATTTTTTTTTAATCTTTTTATAACGTTGGAAATATACTGTAAAAATGACATGCGGTATAAACAGGTTAGGCCCAGAGAAATCGCCTATTAATTTATTTTATCGCCTTAATAGGTCTAAAGTCATGTTTTAAAAAATTCAAAAGATATACTTCAGTTTTAACTGCCTATATTTTAATGATTTTAATGTAACCATTCTGGGAGCAGCCCCAGAATGGTTGCATTAAAAGTATTAAAATATATAATATAAAAATATAGGCAGTTGAAACTGAAGTATATCTCTTAAATTGTTTATAACATGACTTTAGACCTATATTTAGGCGATACAATAAATTAATAGGCGACTTCTCTGAGACCAGATTTGTCGATATTATTTTTAGGGACAAAAAACAACATTTTTATACATTTTCAGCCGGTATAAAACTATTTTAACCAAACGTTAACCAGCTCTTAGACTAAACTATGTACCTATAAAATAATTAAATAATTGTCGTTCAATAAGATATTTATCAGATCAGTCGAAAATTTGCAAAATGTATGTAAAGGAATTCTTCAAAGTTTAAATGATTCAAACAAGCATCCATTGAGCTATAAAAACGAAAGAAATGCAATTCTACTCTATTTTAATGGCGCGAATCGTCCCAGAGAATGCGATCGGGATTTTCTGTCTCGAGAACTCTCGAGGCTTTATAAGAATTTTTAAATCTCGTTTCTCGAAAAATTTTATTTCACTGTATTTTGCGAATTCTTGATTCTCGAGAAATTGTGTTTTTATCTCGGGAATTTTAAAAACACTATAATTTTATTTGAATTACAGGACTAAATACAGGGAAAGAGGACTTCATTTTGGGGCGTCACATGAAATCGGTAATTGTTGAATTTTGATGAAAATCGAACGTTTATTGTTATACCGGCATCGTGAATGCCGTTTAATCGGTAAATTACCATCAGAAAACACTTTAACAGCAACAGAGGGAGAGAGTGCACACTCGACAAAATCGAGGCAGTAATTGGGGTGTCCCGATTTTTGTTCCCCAGAATTTTGCTTTAATTAACTTTATATATTCGAGATTTCTAGATTACTTCTTGGTAATTTTATAACAATTCAGCATGGCTTCGTTTGATTTTAACAATATTTGAAAATTATTCGAATATTTACGAACTTTTTAAGATTTTTCTACCGTTTTCGGAATTTTCAAAATTATTCGAAATCATTTGAAATTTTCGCTATTATTTAAGTTTAGCTATTCTCCTAGTTTATTTAAGATTATTTGAGATTATGAGGTTCAGTCACAAAATTGTACACATTACAGTTACGAGATTCTCGGGAATTTTCGAGGTTTTCAAAATTATTGAGATTTCCAGGATTAAACGATATTTTCGAAATTTTAGATTTGAATGAAGCATTATCGTACTAAATTTTTTTTGAGACTCAAGGTTAAATATTATTTGAGAATTTTCTCTATGATTTTTGAGATTATTTTAAGATGCATAATCAGTCCGCCCCGGTGGCACAGTCGTTAGCATGCTTGCTTTAAGCTTCGGAGGTCCCGTGTTCGATTCCCGGCGGGTGATGAAAAAATCACGGCTGGTTAATGTAAGGATCAATGAACTAATCACTCATTATCCGTTGTACAAATGATTACGAAACTTCACTATGAAGCGGCCAAATCCCTCCATGGGATGTAGCGCCAGCGAAAAAAAAAAAAAAAAAAAATCAGTCCTCCTGCTCCAGGCACAAAAATAACTCCACACGGCCGTGCCTACTAGAAAGGATTAGCGACTCTTCACTAAATAACTTCTTTACCAAAATATTAATTTTGCAAGCGTTTTTTAAAATTAGAAATATATAACATATCCGTAACAAATCTGTTACATTAATTTCAAACTTGATAATATACCAAATATTTAGATTCCTAAAAACCTAAAATTTGTTGAATACGTATTTCGAAAACGATTTGTTGTCATTATATTTGGGCGTGAATGAAGTAGAAGTAAAAGGGTAACATTTTATTCTCAAACACAATGTATTTTGATTTTGATGTGTTCAAAACTAAAAGATTTTACGAAAGCCATATTTCTATAAGATTTAAATCCTCCTGCATTTGCCAATATTAGTCTTCAATTGTATTGGCATCATAAATAACAGCATATCATCCGCAAACAGCAACATCACACCATTAAATATCAGGTGAGTTATGTCGTTTATATAAATTCGAAACATTGTTGGGCCTAGCGATGATCTCTGACGTACACCTTTAATGACTATTTTTGACTCACTAACCACATTGTTAATTACGGCCATTTGTTTTCGATTAGTTAAATAGCTTTTAAATAAATCTAGCTGAGTTAAGGGAAAGTCCTGTTTGGAAAGGCTTTTGGTAATAAACCGCGGTCGACTGAATCAAAAGCTTCTGCTCAATAAATTTACTTACATTATCTGTAAGAGTGGAACAAGCTGACACCGTACTAGATTTTTCACAGAAAGCAAATTGGTGGGGTGATATTACTTGGTTATTAGCCAGAAATTTTTCCAGTCTATAAAAAGCCTTACAAATTGGGGTTACCCTAGCTACTTTCAAAGAATCAGGGAAATTACCCGAATTCATTGAAATATTTATTGTTTTGATAGTGGTTCAGCCAGGAAAGAATGGAATTTTACTAGTAATTTAAAGGATATATTATCATGTCCAGTTGCTATATTACATTTCAAGCTGGAAATAATTGCACTTATCTCGTCAGAAGTGGTATGATTTAAGTCTAATCTATCGCTAATTTGATATTGAACATCAATAGGGTCATTTTGGTTTAATAGTGGTAAATTTCCAACGATATTTCGAACCTCATTAATGGAATGTTCATTAAAATGATTTACCACATTGTATGCATCATCAACTATATCATTATTTATGCAAAGTTGTATAGGGATAGACCTAGGTGATTTATTGAAGATATATTCCTTCACATTTCTCCAGAAATTTCTAAGTTTTGAAATTTTGGATTCAAATAAGTTGCTGTAATAATTTTTACGAAGCAGCTTGGTTTGTTTATGGAATTCATATTTATAATATTCATATTTGCTTGCAGCGCATTAGTCACTCAAGATTTTTTATACATATTTCTTGTTACGACTTACTTCAACTATTTTGGTTTGGTTAAATATTGCTATTTGTAATTGATTTACTAGACCACTAAATGAAGTTGTTTGCTAAACCGAAGTCCAGTCAACATTTTTAATAAACCAATTATAATCTAATACCGTTTTCATTATCGGGATTGCAAATTCAGACTTATGTTGGATGGATTTAATTTGGAGTACCACATTTCGATGATTTGTAAGTGAACTCTCCGTGATACAAATTTTGTACGTTGAATTTTTATTATCCGTTATAAAATGATCGATAATTGTTTTAACTGTAAGAGATAAGCGAGTCGCGTAATCTGAATCAACTTTGTCTAACAAATTGGTGTTAAAATCACCGGCAATTAATGATTTTGGATACGAGTTCAACATTCCAAATATTTAATGAGGTTTTTTGAGATCTATCGATAGCTAACAAATTCAAATTATAATTATTCAGTTTTAAAATTATGATACTAGTCTTCTGAAGTTTCAACTAATTGACTTGAGTTACTGAAATGTTTACGTCCACGAATATGGACACCCCACCCCCCGAGCCACTTTTCCTTCCCGAGTGATATGAATTGTAGTTAGGCAAATTGTGAAATATTTCTTCACCTTCGTGAAGACAAGCCTCCGTAACAACCAATACATGAGTTTGTATCCGTTGAACTTTCAACATTAGTTCAACTTTTACCATTTTATTCCTCATACTTCTCGAGTTTACCTAGACGACATTCAAATAATTATGTCCACTGCCAATATACATAGTTACGGTTCTTATATTGGTGCACATTCCTGTCAAAATGGTGACCGTCCAAAGTATTTTTGATAAACATTGGCTGAGATACAGTCGTTCAAAGTTACCTATACTACCACCTTTATAGCATGTGATTTTAATTTTTTCACGCAAATATTTTTCTTATTCAATACAAAAATTATTTTCGGTTCATTAATGATAATGATAAAGGTATATTTAAAAAACTTTAAGGTGTCCAAATTTACTCAAATTTACTCCATGCTCAAAAGTCCAAGCCTAAATTTAATAGCACTTTGTGGATTTATAATTGTTCGCTGTTCGGACATAGACGATAGCCTGTATTACGGATTTCATTTTCTTGCATTATCAGCTGTGCGCAACAAGGTATAATAAGTCATATAATAAAATTTAAGAGCATTAAAGACTCGTTGTGCAACTTTCTCCGGCGCAAAAAATTATTTAATTTTTCACATTTCTCCGGTTATTTGGTCATCCAAACTTGTTTGACATTTTCCCATAGTTCGAATTTTTTTTTTTTTTTGATTTCGGAAGTTAATCAAGGACGCGCTTCACATCCCCAGAGTACGGGGTTCAAATCGGGCGGTGGAGCTGGTCATTACATAACTGTTACGTTTTTATCCTGTCACCACTTTGCTACCACTTTCGTCGTGTGTTTCGGATCATTGTCCTGTCGGAAACATCCAACAAAGGGATATGTTGTCGGCAAAATATAGCATTCTGTCGCATAATATATTAATAACTCTTAAGTTATAGTGTTCTGAACCCAAATTATAGGGCCTACACTACTGTAACAAAAAAACAAAAACATTGCCATACCTTAATTTTACCACTGTAGAGGTTATGTTTTTTCCTTTTGGACGTCTGACATATTTTTGCGAACAATCTTGGATCAGACAAATTAATTTTTGTTTCGTCAGATCATAAACATTGCGCCATTTAGTAACCAGCCATTTCACGTGGTCTCGCGCGAATTTCATTCTATTTCGGTCATTTTTCTTTAGATAGAGCTGGACTCTTTTTAGGCAAAAGTGCTTTCAAATTATTTTCTATTAAAAATCTACGTACTGTCAAAGTGTTAATTTTAAGGTTAAGTTTATTTTTTAATTTCACCAGATATTACAAATAGATTTTTGTTGACGTCAATTTAAGCATCAGTTTTTATGGAAATTTTTGTTTTGCCACCTTGGGTTTCAGTTTGAGTTTTATTTTTTAGTGTATTTGATACTACGTTTATCGAACATCCTATGAATTTGAACTTTTTTTTACTTTCGATCCCGCTTCAGCAGTATTTTAATAATTTCTCTTTGGCTTTCGGAGTAATTCTTTCCAGTCGCGCTATTCTGGTTTCCCCAGGGAATTGCGAATTGGGAATTGATTTATTGTCAGTTTTTAATGCATTTTGGTTTTCTTTTTTCCAAAGCATACTAAATTTTGGGGAAAAATAGTTTCATTTCATAGCAATTTTGTTGTTTATTTTTCCCTAAAAATTTGGTTGGGGAATTATTTTTTCCTAAAACATGAACAAAATACCAATCGCTCAGTATACTTTCGCAAAAAGAAAACCAATATACACTAAAAATTGACAATAAATCAATTCCTAATTCGCAATTCCCTGAGAAAACCAGGATAGTGCCACATATCCCATTTTAACTGTCATTAAAAAAGGGTTGGTATATTTATCCTGGGATTAATAAAATAATCCCAGAAAAAAACAGAAAACCCCAAATAATCAAGTTTTTCACATATAAAAAATTTTTAAAATATTATTTTAATTCGTTTTAAACCATAGAGTATGGGGGCTACCACCCCCAAACCACCGCTTCAAGGATTTTTTATGATTCTAACATTCATAAAACTTGGAACATTTTTAAAAAGTTTGTGTTTTTTAATAATTACTCACATACTAAAATCAAAAACTCCTCTTTCTGCGCAAGGATGACAAGAAATTATGTAGCTTCCATTTGTTTTCATATTGTATAGTTAACAAAAATTTAATGGGGTCTTCCTTTTAAATGGGGTACGTATTTTGCATTTTTTGTTTTTTTTGGGATTTTTATTGTTGAGAATATGATCGTATCTCAACAAAATCCAAACAAAATTAATTCTGCGTTCATTTTGAAGTGAAATGATGATTGTCAAACTTGATCATAATCTTCAAAAATATATTGATGAAAAAATATGGGAATTTATCGTTTTATTTTTATTTATTTTTTTCGCTGGTGCTACATCCCATAGAGGAATTTGGCTGATTGGTAGTGAAGTTTCATAATTATTTTTTGAACAGATAATGAGTGATTAATTCATTGATCCTACATTAACCAGCCATGATTTTCTCATCACCAGCCGGGAATCCAGCTCGGGACCTCCGGAGCTTAAAGCAACTGTGCCAAACCGGGGCGAAAAAAAAGAAACATTTTCGGTTAAAACAAAAGAGTTTCCCAATACAAGGGAATTACCTATTTTGTTGCACACTAATGTAAAACAGCGGGAGAGACACCCCCGATTCTGACGTTAAGACTACTAAGTCTGTTTTAGCTAAGAAGATTTTTTGGAAAACTTTTTTTTAAGACTAACCCTCAGATTCTGATCTCCAGTCAATGACTAAAAAACAGTAATAGATAAAACTTTTCCTGTTAGTTAAAACTTCTGTCTTAGTTCAGACCCATTTTGTATTCTACGAGTAATCTTAGCTGTCATTGGTCTTACAAAATCGTCTTATGTAAGACCGACAATTTTGATGGTCTTAACGGTCTTAATTTGACATTTCTCTTATAGCAAAGTGATGTAGCTTTTAAAACAAAATGCCTCCATAAATTTTGTGTATTGGCATAAAAGCATTTAAATATGTTTATTTATATATTTTGCAATAGTGAAAATATCTCAAAATACAAATTAAAGCTACAAAACTAATGAAAAAAGGATAACATTGGTGTTTGACAGGTCTACAAAAATTTTGGAGAATTTGCAACCAAAATATTAAGACTGCTACGATCAGGATGCTGATTCTCTAAAAAATATGATAATGGGTGAACGCGTAAACTCGTAAAAAGCAAAGCTTTCTTTTATTAGTTTGCAATTTTTCGATTTTATTTGAAGTAGTAATCAAATCGAAAAATTACGAATTCATTAAAGTAGGCTTCGCTTTTTGCAAGTTTACAATTTTACCCATTATCTTATTTTTTAGAGAATCAGGGTGCTCAATACAAATATAATCTCCAGTCTTAAAAAAAAGTCTTAGCAAAACATGTCTTAGCTAAGACAGTCTTACTCTCTGATTCTGACGTTAAGACTCCTAAGACTGTCTTAGCTAAGACATTTTTTTCTGAATGGTGATAAAAAACACGAAACAATTATTTATAAATTTATTTTAAAATAAGAATCACATTAAGTAGCATTGTAAAAATAAAAGGAACTGATGAAGGAAGAAAATTTGAAACTGGTCTAAGACCAGAAAAATATTATCACTAAAAGAAAGCCTTATGAATTCGTTGTTTTTTATTATTTATTTATCAATAATTGTGATTACATTTTAAAAATAATAAATTATATTATGATTAATTTAGAAAAACCAACAAATATTTGTTTTTATTGAATTATTACGTAAAATGATTTTATTTCTGTTATATTCTGGTTAGCTTAGTTTGTTTCTGCAATTGGGGATAATTGGGGAGAGGGGGGAGGGGGGGCTATTTTTTTCAGTATAGAGAAAATAAATAAAAACAATGAAAAAGCGACATTGTTTATTTATTTTACTACAGTTTTCTGTTTGTACGATTATGACTTTTTTTATTTATTTATTTTTTTGTATACGATTAGATACTGTAATTATATCAAATATTATCATTCGTAATACAACTAGTGCTCAATTATTATCGATAATTTTTTACGAGTTAAAACGATAATCTTTTACGAGATTTAACGAGTAAAAAATTATCGATCATTAATTACGGCACATGTTGTATTTAGTAAGAGAATACAACTTTCCCGTCAGCGATTGAATCACAATTCATCCATTTATGTTATGTTGCATGCAAATTATTTGACAAGCTTTTGTTTGCATGGCTTTTCCTTTTATGTGTGTATAAAAAATCCAATCATAATAAAAAAAATTGAAATACAATTTCAAATTAGAAATAATTGTTTAGGATTTTCTTGTTGCTATGGTAAAATTTGTAAAATTATCGCGTTGCTATGGTGAAAATTGTAAAACTGTCGCGTTGCTATGGTGAAAATCGTAAAACTACCGCTATAATAACGTGTTTTGTTTGTATTTTGCATGGCAATCTAAATACTATTGCTGTAATAATCGCTTTTTCGTAAAATTTCCCATGGCATATTTTGTGAAAGTTGTATTCTCACTTACATTTTTGTAAAGAAAACTTGTAACGGTGTCAACGAGTTGAAGAAAAAAATAATACCGAAAAAATTTAGTTATTTCTGCGACACTGTGGCCTAATTCCATGACATAAGTTTTTTTAAAACCTGAATTAAATTCGCGCGAAATAAAATTTTTTTTTGTGTGAATTAATTAATTTATACTTATGAATTAAAGTTATGTTATTAAGTTTTTCATACAGGAGTTTCGTACAGAATTTTTTAATTGCCAAAAAATAAAACCAACACTAACAAATTTTTTTTTTGATTGGAACTACACACCTTTGCCATTTTCCTTTATACTACTGTGCCCAAAAAGTAAAACCAGTTTTCAATTTAAATCGCGCGAGTAAACCGAACATCATAAATATTTTTTTTTTCTAAGTTGGCAGCATTGTGATAGACATCTGTGACAAATTTTATGACAAAATATTCATTGAGCAAAGAAGCTGCATTAAATTTTGTTTGTGGAATGAAATTTCGGGTGCAGAAACATTAAGAATGGTGCAGAAAGGCTTCGGGGATCATGCTTTGTAAACGTATCGTAAGGTACTAATATAAATAAACCATCTCGCTCTTTCATTGTTTTGATTTTCTCTCTATACTGATATACAATTTCCGCAACGGCATATAACATCGTTCCACGACCTATCAGCAGCAACCTGAATAACCAAATTAAATAAATTCATTTTGATTTGCATGACAAACACACCCATTTTCCGATAATTATCCGATTATTGTTTGGGTACGCAATACGCATGTACCAATATGTACAAATATAAAATACCAACTGTAAGATGTATTGGTCATTACCAAAGTTTGCGAGAATACTCTCTTAAAAGCCTGCGCTGTTGTTGACAAGCAGATACACATTTAAAAATATCAACCATTTATCACTAGGAAAAATAATATACAAAAAATTTAATTTATTCGTTTCTCATTACCACCATTTGATGTTTATGAGCCTATTTAGCCGTGTATGCACTGCAAGGTAGCACCGTATTAACGTCTAAATAGGCTCGATGTTTAGCAATACAACGTCGATTGGTATATTTGAGCATTTTCACTTTCTGTTCTTCTGTTTGGAATACAGCAATACTATACAAATAGTTGGGCTTTCTACAGAGTGTATTTCCAAAAGTTTTCGTTAAAATTTGAAATTTGGAATTTGAAATTAAAAATTTATAATATGAAATTTGGGATTAATTTGGAATTTAATTTTTGGAGTTTGTAATTTGGAATTTGAGATTTGAAATTTGGAATTTGAAATTTGAAATTGGAAATTTGGAATTTGGAATTTAAAATTTGATATTTAAAATTTGAAATTTGGAATATGAAATTTTGTATTTTGGAATTTGGGACTTGGGTTTTGAAGTTTGAAATTTAAAATTTAAATTTTGGAATGTGGGTTTTGAAATTTGGCTTTGAAAATTAAAATTTGTAATTTTAAATTTTAATTTGGGATTTAGAATTTGGAATTTGAAATTTGAAATTTGGGATTTGGAATTTGAAATTTAAAATTTAAAATATGCCCAGGTAACAATGAAATTTCTTTTTAGATTATATAGCAAAATTTTGTTACTTTTTTGGTCAAAGTGACCAGTTTCTATGACTAAACAGTTAATAGCTATTTAGCATTATTCATATGTCAGGAAACTGTTTTTTTGACCAATAATATAGCTAATTTTCTAATATGACTAAAAGGCATTTGTACGGGCAATTTACCCACACAAAAAAATATCACAATAGTCACTACAACAGCAATTTGGCTTTATAGCAAATAAGTCATCATACAAATTATTATGCTATATTAATTGTTGTTAATTTGCGTTTATGAAATTTGAAATTTACAATTTGAAATTTAAATTTGAAATTGGAAATTTGGAATTTAAAATCTAGAATTTGAAATTTGGAATTCGGAATTTAAAATTTGAGATATAAAATAAGAAATTTTGGATTTTGGAATGTGGGACTTTAATTTTGAAGTTTGAAATTTAAAATTTGGAATGTGGGATTTGAAATTTATAGTGAAAATTAAAATTTAGAATTTGAAATTTTAATTTGGGATTTAGAATTTGGAATTTTAAATTTGGAATTTGGGATTTGGAATTTGAAATTTAAAATTTGGGATTTGAAATTTGGAATTTGGAATTGGGAATTTGGAATTTGAGACTTGGAGTTTAAAGTTTCAAATTTGAGATTTAGAATTTGAAATTTAATATTTCTAATATGAAATTTTAGATTTTCGAATTTAGGATTTGAAATTAAAATTTGTAATTTAAAATTTGAAATTTGGAATTTAAAATTTGAAATTTGGAAGTTGAAATTTGTAATTTGGAATTTGAAATGTAGAATTTGAAGTTTGGAAAGTTTTTGTTGTTGGAAATCAAAAGAATTTATTCTATTAAAGAAAATCTTTCTTTTTTGCGCTCTAGCAATTTTAAAAATTCGATGTTTTCTCGAATTTGATGACTTTTACAAATCCTTAATTTTATTCAATGTCAAAATGAGGTATAAACAAAAACAAGATGACATTTTCATAATAATTATTTAGAATTGTTCACCAATATATTTACAAAATCAAATATGTAGGTGGTTTCTGTGTTCTTTGGTGCACAAAATGATTGCTTATCTTTTGGAAAGTCGAAAGAACATGGCAATATAGTTTAGTATCAGGTTTTGTGGTGTACGATTCTTTATATTTTCTACACTATATTCAAAACGGCTTATAAACAAAATGTCATTTCAATAATACAAAACCGTTGATATATGACAGGCGCTGGTTCACATTATTTTACGATATAATCGAGTTTTACCCTGAAATCTCTGTTTGAAGATTGGGCTTCTGGGTAAAAGGTGATTTATCTCTCGTAGCATACGGGTCCTATGAGGTAAGCCGGGTGGGGCTTTCAGAAAATTGTATTAGTTTATAGCCTGGATCCGAACTGAGATCTATTATAATTGTTATTGATGTACGCCAAATTTAGACATATAATTGCTTTAAAATGTTTTTGCTATTATTTTCTTCGGCCAATTAGCGCAACAATATACATGTAATTCTTCGACATCAATCTGAACATAAAGATGTTACTAAGTGTAAGAAATCATTTCTTTTATTATTTATAAACAAATTTTATTCTTCATCAACGGCCTGTAATTTTAGAAGATATTGAGATTAGCCTTAAAGAACAGTCCTGTGAAGACAACAGTCCTGATTCGAAACGAAACGCCGTTTGATGGAATTGATGAATTAATTTAATGCTATTTCAAAAAAGAAATAACTCCCAAAAATATTTTTTGGGTCTAATTTAATTTGTTAATGACTTAAATCTTATTGAAGTATTCTGGAAGTTCAGAAAATGAATCCCGCCCCCCTCAAAATGAAACAACTCCATTTTTTTATTTAAATTAGCGGGTTGTTTAATTTTTTTCTTAGGAGTTATTTCGTGGAGCCTGCTTTTTTTTAAGGTTAGAGACGTCTGACGATAATGAATTAAGACCAAAATATTTAGTTGCACTTGAGGTACAATATTTGGGCCTATATTGTTTAGTTCAAAAGACATGCGATTGACTGAGGTATAACTATAAATGGGGCCCCTCCCCGCCCTCCCCTCCGCGAAACTTTTTCTCGACCCATCACTTCTTGTATCTATTTTTTTTTTTAATTTTATATTTAAAGGTAGTGCTTAGGAATTGCTTACTAAATGTGTCGTCACGTGCAAATGAAACAGGATCGGAATTTCAGTCTTCAAGAATTCTGCTTTTGATAATGTGTTTGAATTTCTGTAAATTGTATGCCACAGGGCAGGCTCCATCGTCCAGTCCATTCCACAAACGCGTGCTCTGAAGAAAGAAACAGTTTTAAAACTTGTTGGTCTTTGCAAATTTTATTTTTTTGGCCTGGACAGACCATGTATAGTGAGCGGCGTTGTTAGGAATATTTTGGATTGAATAAAGACCACAAAAAAAGAGGGAGTATTTTGAGACAGGAATTTCAAGCCTGAAAAAATTTAAATCATCGTAATTTGGCCTAAATAGCTGGTAGTAGAATAAGGGATATCGTCACGGATATAAATGGTCAGCACTGTGGGGAATTAATCGATTAATTAAGCCATACGATGGTTGCAGTATCACCAAATTCTAAATTTGGGTCCCGGTGAGAAGAGAATAGGCTGGTTTAGTGACAGCTATGTAGTGTAATGGCAGCAAAAATATTCCGAAGCCCACGAATGTGGCAGAACTAAGAAAAACAAGAACGGCCTAACACATTAAAAAAAAAATCACAACAACACAAAAACAAGAATCTATGAACATTTAAAGCTTCTATTTTAACAGAAAAATTTGCTTTACGTCGTTTTCTAATTAAACCCTTATTATTTTCTTTCTATTGTCCAGCCTCGTATTGTTTAAAATTACCCGATTTCGAAAGTTGAATTTAATATTTGCTGCTAATTCTGAAAGTGATAAGTGCCGGACAAAAATTTTGCTTCTTTAACCCTCTTTTGCTGTGCATATAAATTATAAATAAGCCCTAACAACCTAATTCTCTCATGTCACTACCATTTTCTGTTTGATATTTTCATGTGTGGTTATTGTGTTTAGAATTTGGTAAAATTGTTGACAAAAATGTTGTTTAAGACGTTCAACATGTTTATTGTATATTTACAAATACCACACGCTGCATTTTCTTAAGGTGGTCTAAGTTAAGCTCAGGTTACTATTTACTTAATTTTAACTTTGAACGCTTGATGAATCATCGTCATCACTGGTAACAGGTTCTTATTTCATTTACACGCTTTGGTGATAAAAATTATATTTCTTAAATCTCCTGCGATATCTCGGCTAATTCGAACTAGTTAACTTTGAAATCTTTTCGAGGGTTTCTCTATATTCGGTTAAGTAGCGTTATTAAAATGTTCTCAACTCGTCCTTATTCAACTTGACCTCTTTGGTGTGTTTGCCAAAACCGACATTAACTTCTTATTTTTATCTTTTGGGGAAGATAATGAAGCAAATATTTTCGGGTAAGGCTGAGATTGCCTTTCCTCCTTAACAATGTTTAATTTAAGAAATTCGATTTTTCGTAGAATATAATAAAAAACAGAAAGAGAAGTTTGTCTGTGTATTAAAATCAATAAGTTTCTTTAGGATTGTTATAGACAAAATATATTAACAATAATGGCATTCACAACATTTTTCGACTTTTCAATCAGAAAAGCTGAATGAGCCAGTCAGTTATAATATATCTACCAAAAAAATAGAAATATCAAAATCTCTCCCGTACGTTAACCCAAGAGTCATACAAAGTGTATCGACCCTGGAGAAAAATGAGAACCCTCCTTGAGTTCTCTATGTGGTAGTTTGGTTTCGTAACGGAAAAGTTCGCACATGTTCGATGTGCTTTTCGGGTAGCTACGACCAAACTTCAAAATACAATTCTAACTTCTTACATTAAATAAGAGGCAAGAATGTACTGACCTAGCGAATTATATTCACTAAATCAAAAATTCAAGGAAACCCTCATTTCTGTGTGTTACCTGTGTTCTGTGTGATCTACCTGAAGAGTACATCGCACTTTTCAGTACGAAACCAAACTACCATATAGAGAACTCAAGTTAAAAATTGTCTATAAAAAGCCGAAAGAATCTTATTGATTAGAATAAAGACACATAGATAAAACTTCTATTCTCTACCTAAAAGAAATCAATTAATGAGCAATAAAATACAAAAATAGAATTACCTAATTGTCAACATTACAATTAGATTTGTTTAAATGAATTCAATTATAAAAAAATAGTTTGTTATCTTTTTTTTGATAATTGAGTCCAGATTGTCACGTAGGTGATAATTTACAATTGAACCTAGCAATCACGTCAACAATTAAATAAATACTATTCATAGGCTCTTATAAAAATTATTAAAAGGGGCCACTTTTGAAATACTCCAATAATATTTATTGTGTGCTATAAAATAATTAATTTATATCTGATCCAATAATTTTCCACGTAAAAAAAATTATTTAATGAGATTTTTTTATAATTTCGTTTTATTTTTTAATTGGTAGAAATAAAATTATAAAAAAGTCCTATACAAATGAAATGTTTGGTCGTATTCTACGTTTTACTATATAGTTTATAATTTTTATTTTTTATGGCGTTTACGGCAATAATTTTTTATAAAAATTAAATAACGAATAATTAAAGAAGTAGATATACAAAAAATTAAATACACACCTACCTAAAACTAATAAAATTTCCTTGGTTAGTTAGCTACCTCGAAATTTTTTATCTGTCACCAAAGTATTTTTCTTCCAGCTTATAATATTTGCTTTGCTGTATACACGAGTATGTAGCTTCCCTGCTCTACTAGGTTAGTGTTTTTAAGAATACAACGTGATGTACAAGAGCAACAGGAATGGTGGAAAATAACAGAAAGAAATTATTCGGAGGAATAAAAATAACAGCAAAAAATTGAATAATGGTTATGGATAAATAAAATGGATACTGTGGTCCACATATCGGATAATTTAATAGTTTTAATGTAATTTTATCTAATTAAAAACATCGTAGAAGAACGTTTATACGTAGAAGAAAATAATTATTATTCTATGGTTACCTTCTTGTGTACAACGACTAGGTAGCCACATTCAATAAATTAACGAACATGATAAATATAAATGTGTAATAAATTTCCAAAAGCACACAAAACTAATAAAAAATTATCGAGAATATAGTTTGGAATAAATAAATCGGATAAGCAAGCACAAACACAAATATAGTCTTAGTCTAGCAGCTATTGTATAGTAAAATATCGTTTTATATTCCCAGACTAATATTTTTATTATTATATTTTAGTTTTTTTTTGGAGGAAGGGGGATTGCTGGTTTGATATTTAGTGTTTCCGACAGTAGAATTTCGTAAATGTAGAGAGGAATTATGTTGTTTCACCTTTTTATTTTGACAGTATTATTATCTACAGGAAATTAAGATTGTAAAAATTCGTAAATATACAAGAGGTAAAAACAAATTTATATCGTCGTTATTTGACAATAACCTTGAATGTCTTTGACTCAAAATAAAATAAAAATAAAATCCTGTAAAATAAATAGGATTTCATATTTTTGCTTGTAGCTTTTTACTTAAAAAATTAGTCAAAGTGTACCCTTTATTCGAGGAGATTGATCGACTTATCCTCACGGTCATTTATATGTTTTGTATTCAGAAATTGATTTAGCCGAAACTGATGAGAAAATTGCAAAACAGTCTTACGTGCTATAAAGCAAATTTTACAATCTTGTGATAGCTTTTTGTAGATTCCAAAAAGAAAATGAATACTCATGTCGATGTATAAACAAAACGTTGTATCCAAAAACGAAGTTTTTTTTACATTAAATTGTTAACTAATAACTTTCTGAAATACTAAAATAATCGATATACGAGTAAGATCCAATTAAGATAAAACAAACTTTTATTTGATGGCCATAAATACGATTTTATCTTCTTATTTCGCATAAAATATTGAAAATGTTATTTTTTCAAATACTCATGGAAAAGCGGTGTGAAATGTTACGTTAAAAATTATATATGTGTAAGCAAACACATAAAATAGGAAAACCTTAAACGTAACATATTTTATAGCTTCAACACTTCTCAAAGATTTTTAAATATCACAATAAAAAGCTTTTCGTGTAGAGAACTCAAATCAACTCCATCCGTTTGCTTTACTAAATTTACGATCGTTGTATGCTGTCAGTTATAAAATCTATAAATACTTATTTTGGAAGATTTATCCTCCTGTTCACAAAAAGGAAAATTCTTTACAGAAAATGGTTATAGAAAAAAAGTTATAAAGTACTAAAAGTTGGAATTCACAAATTAATGGGTGTTTCAGTTTGAGGTTAAGATTAAAACACATTAATTATTTGTTAAGTATCTAAATTTTTATTTCAAATGATAGGACAAAGGTTCCGGTTTAGTAATGGAAAATAATGTCTTTCAAGTGACCTCCTGCACATAACAGTATGTGCATACAGAACATACATACATAATTTGCTTTTATAGAGTTACATTTTGTAAATAGCCAATCCAATATTTTACGGTTATAGAGCCAATTTACGTATAATGATTAGCGATCTGCATTAGTGAATCCGCGAATCATTGTTTCGTTGTATTTCAGTCAAAAGAAACATTGCGAATTGTAATGGGTGTATTTGACTTATTGAAAACTGCTATATTCCAGTTAAAGCGCTTTACCCGCTGAAAAAGGAAAAGAAAAATCGGATTTAGCTTTTCCGATATAATTCTTATATGTTTGCTTTGTTTTCTTTAAAATATTCTGGCTTCTGGTTGTTGACCGAACGTACCAGACAATACTATTATCTACATAGAAAATTCAAAAAAACTTTTAATTGGCTCCGAAAAAATGATTTAGAACCGAAAAAATTTAATTTTCATTTTCTCAGACAATTACATTTTTTTTTGAATTTTCTAAGTTGAAAATAGTATTGTCTGGTATATTCGGTCAAGAACCAGACGATTTTAACGAAAACAAACAAATCATTTTAGAATTACATAGTATATCGAAAAAATTAAATTCGATTTTATTTTCGTTTTTAAGTGGGTAAAGCACTTTAGTTAGATTTTCATTCTGCAAAAATCCCAAGAAATTTTTTCTTCAGAAACTTGCAAAATATACGATAAACATTTCGTCAAATAAATAATAACGAAAGTCTCTAAAACGTCTGACAGATTGGAACAACCCCAAAACTTTCGCGTTCTTCTGTAAAACGTGGTTCTATAAAGCAGTAGTCGAAGTATAGATATTCTGTATAGTATAAATACGTAGTGCTTCCATGTGAAGTTCATTGGTGAAGTGTCAAATGATACTGTTTTAAATTTTTAAATATTTAAAATCGCTTAAATGTCTCATATATTTCTACACTGAGAAAACACTTCAGTTGCGGCAAATGAATTGTATGCCAATCGATTTTGATAGTTGTAGCAACTACTTAGTTTTAGACATGTAGTTATCATAACTTAAATTTTCGGTTGTAGGAACTAATTTGAAGTTATACAAAACAGATAAAAATCTGTTGCACCAAATGCTATTCTGTTACAATAAGCTCGTTTTAATATCTTCAACTGTGTTATTGATCGAGAGAACTGACAAAAAATTAGCTATTAATAAATGTTAATCAGAATAACCCCATAGTTTATTTGCAGCTATTATCGTTCAGTTGTTAAAACCGAAAGATTTTATGGTAAATGACTGGCAATAAACGAATTTCTGTTCGAACAACTGATAATTATATCCCTCAACTATGCTTGGTGATAGCATAGATATTCATACCAATGAAGTACCCTCAAGTACCCTTGTTGTATCTACCAAAAAGTAAAAATATCAAAATCCTCGTCCCCCCGTACTTTTACAAAGTGTATCGACTCCAAAAAGTGAAAACTTTTCCTAGTGTTAAATCATAAAAACAATAATTATTGTTAATGTATTTTGTCTATGGAAGGCCGAAAGAATCTTATTGATTTTAATGCATACAAACTTCTCTTTCTAAAAAATGTACCCCTATTGGACACTTTTTATCTGGTAATTTTAACTAACTTAGAGCGCTATACAAAACCTTTCACGCAGAAAAATTTATATTTATGAACTTATGCCACTTTTCCTGTCCTTTTTTTTAAAAAAAAAATTCCATTTAGAATATTGTTTCTAAAAAAGAGTCACATCACTTAGTGCGTTTTGGTTTTTTGATTTTGTAACAGTTTATCGTAAAAATATGTTTTTCTCAAATCGGATAAAATACGTCAGTTTTCTGGTTTGTTATCTGTCAGAAAAATGAAGTATTCCCCGACACTACATCGTTGCTAGGCAACTTACTAAAAACAGTACTGGAAAGTATTCCTTGCCTAGGCAGAGAATACTTTCTAGTACTGATTATCATCTGTTTTTAAGAAATACATGATATAATTTTAATTTATTCAGTTTTTATTATTATAATTGTAAAATTACATATTTAACAACTATTTATTATTGGTTATATTTACATGAATTGTACAATTTGTACAGGTGTTGAAAATTGGCGCAGATGCATTACAATTAAGGTTAGTTGTAGCCACTGATGCACTATTATCGTTTATTTCGGTCATGTTAGGGTCCACATCTGGATTTTGTTCGGTAGTATTGAAAATTTTTATCTCGGTCATGTTACGGTCCACACCTGGATTTTGTTCGGTGGTATTGAAAATTCTGTTTGCAACTTCAATTTTATTATTTAGAGAATCATCAATGTACCCTTCAGCAACCGTTGCCGATTTCCAACCACCATGTCTCTTAAGGCAAGTCAAATCTGCACCTGTATCTACCAATATTGTAGCAGATGATCTGCGAAAACAGTGCCCTGTATATTCTATCGCATTTGGCAACTTCAAATAAGTAGCTACAGTTTGAGGCAATTTGCCAAACTGATGTATGCCCACTACTTGTCTGTTACCTCTACCGTTTGTTAATTTGAAAAAGAATCGAGGGTTATCGAAATCAGTGGGACGTAATGCTATGTATCTACGATATATTTCGATATACGCTTCATTTACAATAAATGATCTTGGCTTGTTCGTCTTGTTAACAGGAATGGTAATCAATATCCTATTTCCTAAATCTTGAATGTCATTCAAATTTATTCGGCATAGTTCATCTTGACGACATGCGCCAGAAATTCCAAAAATTAAGGCAACCTAGAAAACAAATTTTTTGTAAATAAATTATGAGCGCGTACATCTTAACATACTTTTGCCATTAAATATGTATCATCTGGAGCAAGTTCCATAAATGTTTCTATTTGTTGTTTCGTTAAGATTTTGGATTTTTTAGGCTTATATCCATCTGACTGACATTTCAGTAATGCGCGTAGTTTTCCATATTTGGATATATCAACATTATTGTTAATGCTAAGCGTCGACCTCACCATGGAATAGTTGGACCATAAGGTTGACGGTTTCATCTTTTGACATAAATCCGAAAAATATGCAATTAAAACGTTTTCGGAGAATGAATTGGCCTTGTTATTTATGCGATAATCCATAAAACGCTTGTATGCATTTTCGTACTTCTCCCTCGACTTCTGCGGCAACAAATTTAGTGTAGTCAATCTTGCTGTCTCCAAGATGCCAGGCGGAGTACCTGGGATTGAATTATCAAAATTGCTGTCCATTATATTTAAACTAAACCACAAATTAACGACGGGTATCGTTTGCTCTGACAGACCTTTAAATAAATTGACAGCGCACGCGATTGTTATAATTCTAAGGTAACTTTGATAGTGAAATCTATTGAAAATATAAATTGGAAAATTTTGCGTATTTTAAAGAATATAATGAATAAAATGGATAATCTGATATACTGCCGATTAGAGAAAAAATCGTATGTTCAACTCGTGGAAAAACTATAATTCCCGGACTCTTATGGTTGCTGGAACTCGGCTGACGCCTCGTCCCAGCAACTTCCATACTCGTCCGGGAATATATCGTTTTTCCTACACGTTACACAATATACTATTTTCTCCGATCGTAGGAAAAAAAATAGCTTTCCGTTGTTTTTTCGAAACGAAAAGCTCATGATTCCAGTATGTTGTATTTGTTGCTAAGCAACAAGTAATAATAGTAAGAGAATATTTTTTCTGGCCTAGGCCGGGAATATATTCCCGTATGGATTTTTAATTGTTTAGAAGAACTAAAAGTACACTTATAAGGTCAAACGCATTTATTTATTTTTCCGAAAATGATTTGATGTGTTTAGATTGACGATAATCCATAACGCGTTTATAAGCATTTTCGTATTTTTCCTTCGATTTTTGCGGGAGTAAATCACATGTAACGGAATTAGCTGCTTCCACTATATCCGGCGGGGTACAAGATAAGGATAATTCGCTTTCACTGTCCATATCCCTCAAATTTCGTTCACACGTTTTTTATAAATCGAATATGTACACAAACTTGACTACTTTTGAAAAAAAAAAAACAAAATGTATTTATGTCTTATGATGTCGCGTGGCTAACTAAACAATAATTTTATGTTATTTTCGATTTTTTACTTTGTTTTGATTTCTTAATATGATAATTTTTTTTTTTTTTTTTTTAATTAATGAATAATACTAAAAATTATTCTGGGTTTATATTCGTTTTAAAGTCCGATCGGAGAAAAAATAGTATGTACAATTCGGAGGAAAAGTGCATTCCCGGACTCCCGTTGTTGCCGGACTCGGCTATCGCCTCGTCCGCCAATTTCCACTATCGTCCGGGAATGCAGTACTTTTCCGCCTACTTATACAATATACTATTTTATTTTACGACGAAAATTTAACGAAAGAATGTCACAAACTAATTTGTAACACTTTTATAGAAATAAATTTATAAATTCAATTAAAATTCTTTTCTAATATAGAACTTCATTTATTATGTGACTGTCTTACGGAAAATATTGGGCAGAAATAATAGTAAGAAATTTTGTCATAAATGAGTTGTGACAGTTAAATATATAATATTACAACTAAATTTTGCATTAATTTGTCTAAAATATAATTACATTTTATTTATAACAGTCTTGTAGATAAAAATTTAGGTAATCTAAAATGGTCATAGTACATTTTTATTAATTAATTATAAAAATGATAAAGAATTTACTAATTTTATTTATTTAAACAATACCTCTATGCCAAAAGAACCATATTCTAAAATAAAATAAAAAACAATTTTTTTGGACTTGTGACAGTCTTTGGGACGCGTAGCGATCTATGCTATTTATATTGACATAATGTCCACACGATATGTAGCAAGCTTTTCTTTCAATTTGACCAGAATGTCGCTGTTATGAATTTTTTCAGAAATCATAATTAAGAACTTTTAACGCTTTCATTTAAAAATTTGTCTTAGGAAAAAAAGCGATTTCCCATATGTTCAAATTCCAAATTTTAAATTTTAAATTTTAAATTTTAAATTTTAAATTTTAAATTTTAAATTTTAAATTTTAAATTTTAAATTTTAAATTTTAAATTTTAAATTTTAAATTTTAAATTTTAAATTTTAAATTTTAAATTTTAAATTTTAAATTTTAAATTTTAAATTTTAAATTTTAAATTTTAAATTTTAAATTTTAAATTTTAAATTTTAAATTTTAAATTTTAAATTTTAAATTTTAAATTTTAAATTTTAAATTTTAAATTTTAAATTTTAAATTTTAAATTTTAAATTTTAAATTTTAAATTTTAAATTTTAAATTTTAAATTTTAAATTTTAAATTTTAAATTTTAAATTTTAAATTTTAAATTTTAAATTTTAAATTTTAAATTTTAAATTTTAAATTTTAAATTTTAAATTTTAAATTTTAAATTTTAAATTTTAAATTTTAAATTTTAAATTTTAAATTTTAAATTTTAAATTTTAAATTTTAAATTTTAAATTTTAAATTTTAAATTTTAAATTTTAAATTTTAAATTTTAAATTTTAAATTTTAAATTTTAAATTTTAAATTTTAAATTTTAAATTTTAAATTTTAAATTTTAAATTTTAAATTTTAAATTTTAAATTTTAAATTTTAAATTTTAAATTTTAGTTTTTAAATTTTAAATTTTAGTTTTTAAATATTAAATTTTAAATCATCTAACTGCTAATTTATTACACTGATTTTTTGCTATATATACGAATCAACCGTGCACTTATAGTATTAGCGAATTTTTACATTCCATTTAAATACACTAACATTGATATTGTTAAAAGTTTAGAAAGGGGAATGTAAAAATTCGTTAATACTACAAGTGCACGGTTGATTCGTATATATAGGAAAAAATCAGTGTAATAAATTAGCAGTTCAGTCGCTATAGCCTGATGAATGCACTGAAAAATGATTTATTTTTCACATGCTCGCAGATCGAAACTGAATTGCAAACTTCTGCTCTTCTTAAATATTTATCAATCTGGAATACACCAGAATAATTTAGAAAGTTTGGATATTTATTAACCATTAATCAAAAAAAAATTTAATATTTACTAAAAATGGCAAAAATATTGCGTTTTTTATTTAGCGGAGGAGAATCAAATTATACCCTCGACCGACATTGCTAAAGCTCCAAACTTGACTGTCTAAACCAGAGAAAATTTTATTTTCTCGTTCAATATTTGATAATCAAAAAAAATCCGATACACGTAAATTCAAATCATCATTTGATTATTTTTATCACCGCTCTCACGTAATTGTAATCACGCATCGCCACCCACCAATACATCATCAGAATGAAAAAAAAATAAAGAATTACTATCACCGCCGAACCGCCGATGTCCCGCATAATCAACACACCCAATATATGAGACACAATGGGCGCGTCTTATTCTCATTAGTAGACAATCAAAACCCATCACTCTTAATCGTACAGTAGGGAACCAAATCAACCGCAAACTGTGAACGGAGATAGTTAAACCCACTTACACGCACCAGACAAATGTAATTCCAGTACTTTCCCTAAATTAGAGGTTAGACTAATCGGTCTAAAGTCCTCGATGTCTTCTGCCCTTTTATTTTTGGGAATAGGAAGAATAATCGCATCCTTCCATACTTTTGGGAAGTATTCAATGTTTATGTAACTATTAATCAGGATCGTCAAGTTCTCGAGCATTGCCCTTGGTAGTTTTATTAAAAAGTAATTGGAGATTCCATCCGTACCATTTACTGCCTTAACCAAACTCGTAGTATCGTCTTTGTTTAGGAATATGTCATCTCTTGACTTTGACGCTGTGTTTGTATTGTCGAAATTAACCAGTGGCATCCCTGTTTCCTTTGCTATATCGTCCGATATTTTTCTAGCCTTTTCCATTTTTTCAGTCCCTAATTTTGGTGTTCTATAGTATACAGTACTCTGCATAGTATTCACCGAATACTTTTCACTGCCACTCTCTTGTGTCCACTTATCTGCTCGTGTCCCACTTTGATAGCTTGTAGTTTTAACGTTATGTCCGGGAATAATTTTCACAATCATGTACAATTAATTTTTGAATTAAATAATAAGCTGCTGTTTAATAATTGAGGTTAAGCAGTTAATTTGACTGCTCACCATGTAATTGTTGATCGGGCTGTTTGACAGGATTGTATAAACTGGTTAGATTTTTCTTCAATTGTTTCCTGATTTTGTACAATTTTTGTAGCTCTTCTGGAATGTCATTACATTTGTGATGTTTTCTCTCCGTAATAGGCGCTACTATTTCTGTGAATTCATTGACAAATCTGTCTATATGTCCAACTCGAGATCAACTATGTGATTTTCTCCCCTATTCTTCCACATGCTTCCCCAGCCCCGTTGTGCATTGATACTCTGCGAATGATTTGGCCTATATGTTTCTATTGATTGATCATCAGCTTGTTGTTTTTATTTTTATTTTCTATTGCTGTATATCCCGAGCACTCTTTATAATTGGCTGAATGCCCCGTTTTCCTACATTTCACACAGTAAATTGTATCCGTGTTGCTAGTCCTTTTTTCTGTGCATTCCTCTGGTGTGCTGGCCTTGCATTCCTCCTTCCCATGATCCACCTTGCATATATCGTAAATAAATTTTCTGCAGTTTTCTCTTTTGTGGCCCTCATCGCAGGGCATCTAAACTTAATAAGGTAGTTCTTTGCTATTTGTTCATATCGTAAGCAGTTCATGCATTGTAAAGGGTGTTTTTTTAAGCCCGATAGAACTTGAAATTGTAAAAAATAAAACAAAAAATTAAATTTTTATGAAAAATATACTCTGATAGATCTCAGTATACTCTGACAAATCATTATGAATAGACTCTTCTTCAAAAATGACGCCGGGGATCGCGTTACGGTCAATGGAGATCGTTACCGCACCATGATCAATGATTTTTTGGTTGAAAATATGATATTGATCCGGGCGAGATATGGTTTCAACAGGATGGCGCTACGTGCCATACGGCGACCGCAACCATCGGCTTATTAAAATCAAAATTTGGCGATAAGTTGATTTGGAGAAATGGACCTGTCTAAGTGAAGTAACTGGTTTATGCTGATAAACAAGCAACAATTGGCGCCTTGGAGGTCGGCATTGTCCGTGTTATTCGTGACATACGGCCAGCAGTGCTCGAAAAAGTGACTCATAATTGGATGTCCAGAATTCATTTCGTCAAGAACAGCTGCGGTGCCCATATGCCCGAAATCATTTTCAAATATTAAAGCCATGTATTGATATTTCGAATAAAAAAAAATTTTTGACTACAATTTAATTTTTTGTGTTATTTTTTTACAATTTCAAGTTCTATCGGGCTTAAAAAAACACCCTTTAATCTCTTACCATTCAATTACATGGCTAAATGAACTTTTTATATATAATATTTCGTTTTTTAGCGGTTTGCTCTCAACAGGTTCTCTTTCCTCCCTTGTCGTCCTAGGTGTGCTGAATTTGCCGACTTTGCCCATCAGACCATATTCTTTCTATAATTCTTCTTTATTTCTTCTGCGGCACCTAGTGCTCAAAAGTTCTTGTTTTGATGTTCGTTTATTTCCGGTGCAAGATACTTTTTTCGTTCTTTCTCCTTCTTTTGCCTTTTTTGGTTGAGTCGATTAACGACTCTTTATTTCTCTTCATATACGTTTTTGCTCGGACTTTCATTGTTTTCGTTCGTTCTCGTCAATTTGCCGTTTTCAGCTTGTGGCTCATTTGTGTTTTTGGTGTTCCCATCCTCCACCTGCACATGGGCTTTATTTGAGTCCGCTATCAGATTTTTTAAGTTTGAAAGTTCAGCCTATATTTTGATAATTGGCTTTGTTTATCAAGCCATTTATAAAGCTAATGGCATTTTGATCCAGCGGCTGTGTTTTACTCGCCTTGCTTGGTTTGGGCATTTTTGTGCTGCGCATGCCACCGTGCGCTCGCACACGCTATTACCCTGTTTTGCGTATTTCTTTCTTTTCTTTTTATTTTTAGACGCTTCTATTTCATTACTTTTTACTTTTCCCACTATAACGAAGTTATATTGGGTAAGTAATGTAATCGCGAAAAAAAATTTGTTCCGGATTTTCACATTTCTCGACGAATTAGATTACCCCTATTATCAACTTGATGCGAAGCGGATCGCATTTCGCATTTTTTGCGATTCAACAATGCGATCCGCTTCGTAAGAGCTTATTATGAATTATCATTATCGCATATCGCATTTCCCTTTCGGATATATTTTTGGGAAATTTATTTTCTGTCAAATTAATGTTAATTGTTTACTGTTTGTATGAGAATTTCAATAAAAATTATTTTTAAGTTTTGAAAATAAAAGACTTCAGCGAGAATATGAAATTTAAAAGATAAATTAGAATTTTCACTTTTGCTCAAGGAGAAACAATATTTTTGACGTCTTGTTTTAATTTTTTTTAAGTTAGGACGCAAAATTTCGCATTCATAAGTTTTTTTAAGTGGCAGATAAAATTTGACGAAGCTTCGTTGAAATTTTTAAGTTAATTTGAGTTTTCCATGGGCGAATACACATAAATGCCATTTACCGGATTGTTAATGTTTCTTAATTTAAGTTTATAAGTTTTTATAAGTTATCTATGGTTACCACTTTACACAATCGTAAATTTGATAAAAAATAAAGGAAAAAATGAACACTGTGGCTTTATATTATTGCTGTGATGAGGATGAAGAAAAGAATACTGTAAATTAAAATAATTATTGTATTTTGTTGAGAAACTTACAACAACAATTGCATTGGATATAAAGCGCCGCAGGATTTAAATAAAGCCGAAAAAATGTTTTTTTATTTAAATCGTAGTAGGTTTATAGGAAAGAATAGGACAAAAATTAAATCAAAACTGATTTTGTTTAAATTTTTCTCAACAAAATACAGCTAATGTTTCACTATTCAAATTCAAATACGATATTCGCCTTCTAGTGGGTTGTCGAATTTGTCAATTTTATTTTTGAAAAATCCGCCTTCTTTTGCCATAATTTTCCGCATCATTCGACACTGCGTGGTTTAAATGCGGAAAGGGCGTTTCATAATACAAAGATGCGAAATCGCATGAAAATGCGAAATGCGATCCGCATCGCATCAAATTCATAATATGCCCGACCCCGAAACACCGATCAGAAAAATGTCGTGTCTGTCCTTCCGTCCGTCAGTTTTACTATTTTTGTTTTGCCTCCCATATCCTCAATTATTAAAAGTTTTGGTCGAAATTTTGTACAAAGATAGATTTCAGTAATAAACAGTTTGTGTTAACTTTTAGGTCCATTCGAGTATAGAATAGAGGGGGTTGCAGTGGAAGAGAAAACTCCCAATCAAATTTTCTTAAAAACGAGACCGACGATTTTTTTGTTATGTTGATGACAAATTTGACAATTTATCATCTACTTGTTCTTAAAATTTGATGTCTATTGAAGCATTGCGTGGGGGTCACGCCATTAGGATAGCACAGATTTAGGAGAGTTCGGAGATATATAAAATGAAATGCTATATGACAAGCGATGCCCCGTCCAGACTGAAGCACTGAGTAAAGAATTATATCGGCTAATTCTCACGTTGCTCACATAATATTGTGATCTGAACAAACGGCACAAATTTTCAGAAAATAAATTTTTGAAATTATGGATGCTCTCTGAATGGAGTAAATTAAATTCTTAAGGATTTTCAATAGTATACTAGAGATGTATAACTGATTTAATTATTAAAGGTCGAAGATTGAAAATTGCGAATGCGACTTTGTCAGTTCTAATTAATCTAACATTATTTATGAGTCCGTGATTTGGCTGTATGAGAGTAAAAGATTTATATTGTCGTGAGGAATTGTGATATTGGGGAAGAAGTCTCCAAATTTAAGAAAAACCGTGACAAATTGTGCCTGCTCAAAATATCGAAAAATGTTTTTAAAATATAAATGGTTGGTTAGTGGTCTTTAACGGATGCTTTCTGGGAAAAGTGTCCGAGAGTCGGATAGACCCAATTTTTATTGTATAGGATCTTTTTATCCTTTCTAAAAAAATGGGCTCCTCGAGCCTCAGGTATTTAATTTTCTCGCATTTTTGACTTTTAGGCAACTCCTAATGAAGGATCTAAGAAAATTAAAAAAAATAGGTTTGTGATTTTAGGCACAAACAATACAAATAACACGTCATTGCTTAATTTTAGTTTATTTTTTGCGTAATTTCTACTTTGAAAAAAAAACATTGAATCAAACGTTCTGGATTTTTTGTAATCATTGCACTAAAAAAGCCATAATATACCAAAAATCTACTTACATCTTCCAATTTTTGCAGTATAATAATATGTAATGTATTACACGGAAAAAAATAAACTGGTACTCAGCTAAGAAACCGGACTTTTAATTCAATAAAATGTACTTTTTCTTGATTTAAAAGCTAATTTTCTTATTTCTTTCGAGTTTTTCTTCATGTAAGAATTGTATTTCTTGAAATGAAGAAAAACTCGAAAGAAATAAGAAAATTAGCTTTTAAATCAAGAAAAAGTACATTTTCTTGAATTAAAAGTCCGGTTTCTTAGCTGAGGATCAGTTTATTTTTTCCCGTGTATAGATGAGTAGGCTAGGGGATGTTTAACGATCACCAAAATGTCCTACTATGAATTTGATGCGACATCTGAAACTTCAGCGATTAAATATTTTTTCGTATGATGCTACTACTCTACATTTATTTATACAATGTATTCATTGTGCAAACAATAAATAAGTACAATTAATACGCATAACAATAACCAATAATTACCGCGGGCAATCTTCTTTCAATATAACAAACACTTTACATGAAATCATCACACCATCTCTTGCAGATTGGAAAAATTGAATTAAATTGAATTTTTATTAAAACTGAATACCGTTGAAAGGAGATATGAACAAAAAAGCTCAGTTTAGATAAAATAAAAGTTATTGTTTAAAAAAAAAAAAAAACCAAACAATTAGGATACTAGACAATTTGGTTTTGTTTTTCAAACAAAATCTCCCAAATAATTGATTTAAATTTTTATATTCCGCAAATGTGGTTTACCCCAAAACAATCCAAAATTTTTTGTATTCAAATCGCTTTGAACATTTTAATTTCCTTTGTTTACATATACAAAATAATGTTGCTGCGCTTTTCTATTGCTGTAATTTTTCATGCATTTTGTTATTGTTTAACAAAAGAATTGTTAACTTCATAGTTTTTTGTTGTTGATAATTTCATTCAAAAGCTTTCCATGAATAATATTTTGTTGAGCGTTTTTTTTTTTGTAATTTCCATCGGGAAACAAACAAAAATACTGTTTCAGTTTTGATCATATTTTTTTTGTTCTCTCCATTATTTACTTAAAAATAATTTTTATTGAATTTGGGAAATAAAACAATTTCGTTTTTTTTTTTGTTCGATGTTTTATTTAAATTTTTATTTTAAATACATATTGTACATATTTAGATAAGCTTCAGAGCACAATTTTTTTTTTTATATTTTTTGAGATTACCAAAAAGAATGAATGAGAGAACAAAAAAATGTATGTAGGTGAAAATGAAAGATGTATTATTTAAAAAGCTCTGCTTATACAAAGAAAAGGAATGAAGCGTATAAAGGAAATTTTTTTTTTGTTTTTAGTCAATTTTCACTCCTATTTGTTGTATTAACATAACAAAGTATGAAACTTAAACTAAAACATAAAAACAGTACAAATAAAATAGGAAGGGAAATCTTTCAAAAAATGGAAAATCAATATACATATTACAGTAGATTTCATGTATGAGATATTTGTTTAAGTATGTATGAATTTACTAGAGGGATGTTTAAGGACGAAATACTGCCAACCAAATGATGATCCTAATCAATGAATAATATTTTAAGTATATTATTACCGTTATCTTTATTAAGAACATAGAGATGAAGGAATTGATGATTGAAAATTGAGATATTCGTTTATCATAAATTATGGGGTGGTTTAATAAATCCTCCTCCACATTACAAATTTATTTGTATGTATTTTATAGCTTCAAGGTTCAAATCAGCATCTATTTAGCCACTAAATAAAGCATTCTTCCACTGAAGTACATAATGTACGAATTTTTCTTTTTATTGCTACAAATTCAATTTTAAAATTGAAAATTATTGATTTTCCATTTAGCAAAACAAAAAATAAAATGAAATATAGGTATAAATAATGAGGTTGAATATAAAGAAGATGAGAGTAAATTTTTCACATAAATCTTTTATTTTGCAAAGTTAAAACTGTTTTATTTTTTATTATTCATCGATCAATCATAACCAGAATTTATTTATATTCTTATTTTGTTTTCGAATAAAACGAAATCTTAAATGCCTTAACCTTATGAATAAAAGAAGAAGGCATTCGTACACACATATTTTAGAATTTTATTTTATTTATTTATATTTTTGTTCTTTTTTCTTTGCAGAATTTGTTATAAGTTGTTTTATGTGGAAGAGATGAGTTGGATATCTAAAGGTTTTACGTTTTTAAATGCAAAGTTATTGAGACAAGATTGCGTATGTATATAAATTTATGTATATTTATGTTGGTTATATGTTTACTTAATATAGAAAAGAAGGAGTACTAAAGTAGAAATTGTTTAGGCGTATACTTAAGCTTTTTGGAATTTTTTATTTTGTTTCCGTTTTTTAATTCAATCAGAATATGCTATAGAAGATGTTAATTCTGGAAAGCTTTTAATTTTATTTTTTATTGTATATCATTTTGTTTTTAGCAAGAATTTTTTAAAGACTTGGAAAATTTATGAATACAAAATATTGGTTTTGTTTATAGTAGAAAATAAGGTGTGCTCAAAATAAAGATGGCATGAATTGATTTTTAATTTTAAGAATTCCAAGATATATTATTGTGATTTAATTTTTGTGGAATATATTAAATATTTTTGAAAATATACAAACACGTTTTAAAATCATCCATTCTTAATGTACCCGTAAATTTTATATTTCAATAGACAGTTGGCATAAATGCTGTGACTAATTAAATTCAAGGAATAGAACCAAATAACACTGGATATCTAGAAAAATATCTTGGGACGGTGCTTGATGGTCTCTATCTGGATGGGTCAATATAATTAAAAAACGTTCGTGAAGGTATCTAGAAACATAATCTAATATTGCCTTTGCCTTTCTGCCAAAATAAATTTTCTCATTTTAACATTTTTTTAGTCATAACTATTTTGCTCAAAATATGATACATTTTTTCATAACACTTTCGCTAAAACACTGAACATTTACAACTGTACTCGTATTTTTGAGACCAAAAATATTATGACATCATGAAATTTTTCAGAACACAAATCAAGTTCCTCCCATTTTAACTTGAATGGGTACCGGTAAATGGACTCTAGTGACAAATTAACAGCCGACAATACTATGCTCTGGTTATCCTCTATCAAATTTTGGAGAAATTAGGAACGATATAACGGAAAACTTAGTGTCCTTAATTGGGAAAATTATACATTTGGTGAATCATTGCGTTCTATGGTACAAATAAATAATTTCAAATTCTTAGACCGTTTTTTGAGAGTACTCAAATTAAATAACATAAACCAAATGAAGCGGCCAAATCCCTCCATGGGATGTAGCGCCAGCGAAAAAAAAAAAAAATTAAAGGCACTCCGTCGTATAAAATAAATAAAAATTAAATTTTTGACGTAATATATTCTTTGGTTTAAAAGCACGTTATTAACGGTCAAATGATCTTTATAAATTTATAAAAATCTCAATTTAAGGCTCCTTAGAATCGAACCAGCACAAGTAGCTTATCGCTTAGCGGTGATAGCAAAATTTTAGAACATTTATTGAATAGCTTACATTTTCTTGCATAAACGTGTTTAGTTTCAGCTACCTGTGTATGACGACCTTGTGTACGATAACTAATTTGGTAAAGTATTGTAAAACCTACTACTACGCGAAAAGGTTTAAATAAGTAAAATTACGCATACCAACTTAAACATTTTTTTACCTCATTTGACCCATTTCTGGACTTTAACAGAAGCTCTTTGCTTGTTCGATGAAATCGCTTAATTTTAAGCATAATATTCCTAATTTTTCAAGTTTTTTGAGATTATTCAAGATTTTCCAGCTTATTCAAGCTTCTTGGGATTTTTGAAGTTACAGCGCTTTGCTCAAAATTCCTACGGTTTACTTCAAGAAATTTTAATAATGAAAGAGTTTAAGAGATTATTTTACAGTTTTCAAAATATTTTTAAAATTTGTCGAATTAATTTGAAATTTTCGAAATTATTCAATTTGTTCGGTATAACTCGAACTTTTCAGATAATTCTACTTACTTACAGATAATTTGAAAATTTGTATGATTCTCGAAATTCAAGATTAATTGCG
Source organism: Tipula helvola (assembly GCA_963556165.1). Taxonomy (NCBI): domain Eukaryota; kingdom Metazoa; phylum Arthropoda; class Insecta; order Diptera; family Tipulidae; genus Tipula; species Tipula helvola. The sequence continues at coordinate 121,238,250 of OY744483.1, forward strand.
ATTTTTTCGAGATTTTTCAAGATTTTCAAGATTATTGAGATTAATCATAAAACGTTGAGCTGCTTAGCGTTGATCCCATTTGTTTGTAGATTACTCGTAATCCCAGGTTGGCTACATAATTTAAGATTATTCTGTATTTGCAAAGACAGAGACAGTTCAAGATTTTTAAAGATTTTTAAAATTATTCGAGATTACTCGAAAATTTAGCATTGAGTTGAGCATAATTTATGCTAACAGAATTTTGTTTACATATTATTCAAAATGTTTTAAGGCGCAAAATTCTTGATTTTTTGAGATTAGTGGATATCGAACATTTTTTTTTCACGGCGTACCTATACATCTGCTCCAGGTGCAAAATACCCTCACGGCCCCGGCTACAGCAATTAGTTGAAATTTATTGGTAAACTTGAATAGGAGAAAAATTAAAAATTTCTAGAAATTTAATTTTTTTTTTTAAACGTTTTAAGAATTTTACGTATTTACATCTATTAAAGATTTCCAGGGAAATCAGAATAGAAAAAAATTTACAAATATATATTTTTAATGATTTTGAAATTCCAAGAATTTTTTCAATTAATTACACAATTACATATGTAACGTAAATTTTAATAACACATGTAAAATTGTCTACAGCTTCGATTTAGAATGAGCAGGTGCGAGGAAATACAAGTATACTTGGGAGTGGTCTGCTCATATATCCTTGAAAGACAGCTAATATACTGTGCGCATGTTTATTTGCCATGGATTAAAGGCCTTTATGGATTAAAGCTCATAATTATCATTTATTCTTCTTAATAAGGTCTCCAATATTCTAAAAGTTTTAAAGGAATGAAACACTTAGTGCTAAATTACGTACATTTACAATATGTACGGCATTTTGAATTTCGAGATGCACCTGATGATTACATTTTGTGTTCCAATACTTCTTTCAATTTCAATAACTTTATAGAGTTCAGTGGTGCCAATTAGGATTGTTTTAGGATGTGGGGGAGTTTCAGACTTTTTCGACGTTTGTTGATCGCAATGGGGCCTTATGTTGTCACATGATGCAAGAGAATTCTTCTTTGATTCCTTATTGTGTGAGGGCGCGTTTCTTAAGGTTTCACAATACCTTAACGAATTAATGATCAGTCCCTTAGCAAATGTTCTGTTAGTAGGTATTCCCAGGAAACTAAAAACGTTTAAGCAAGAAAATGTAAGCTGTTTAATGAATGTTCAAACTTATTTTTATCTCCGCTAAGCGATAAGCTACTTTTGCTTATCAGCCTAATGCATTATAGTTAAAGATGTGGATTGACCCTTACTTAAAATTCGATCGTAAATATCTTAAAAGCATTTTGGAAATTGGCGGACCTGATTCTCTCTAGCTATAGTTTTGTTAGTCACCACACGTTAAGGTGCTCCCCTTGTAAAGCACAACACGCAGTATAAGTGCACGGTCATTCTGACGATTCCAACAAACACAAGGAAATGTAAGCCAAAAATCAGTTTTCGATGAGGTTGTGAGAAATATTTCAATATAGATTCTATAATGTTGTAAGTTGGAGTTTCTGTGAATCATGCAGCTGTTGAGTCAAAACTTCTCGGCGATCCCTCACTTTAAACTTTCAGTTGTGTTTTCTGCGTAATTGCTGTCAGAGCGGTAAATTTGGCTATTTTGAAAAAAAAATAGTGTGTGCACACGCGCCGCATAATTGAAATCGGTTATCGGTACTGTTGATTCTTGAAATCAGGAAATCATTTTGTAATCTCATTTCCATCGCAAATCTCGAATTTCATCATAATCGGTTAAGGGGGGAACCTCCTCCAGATATTAATTTTTTTGCATTTTTTTTTTACTTCAAAAATTCATTTAGTATCTGAAGAATATATTTCCAAAGTTTCAAGCCCAACAGAAAGTCCTAAAGATCCCTAGGAAGTCATCGAAGTGATGCGAAGTAATGCGTTCTCTTCAAGAACGAAAACTATAATCGTGCTTTTCTTGAAACGTGTTTTTTGGCGCGCCGTGGAATGTATCTCAAAAAGTAATGGACCAATCAACTTGAAATTTTGTACACATATTCTTTAGCTTATCGTCCTTTGCACAAACCTGAAATTTCGTATAAATTGTTTAAACAGATATTGGTTTTAACGAATTGTTTATAAAGAAACACGTGTTTTTTTTTCTTTTTGCAACTTTTAGGTTCATGCAAAGATTTTAGTTAACTACAAGGGCCTGGGCGTTCCACGGCGAAAACTTTAATAGTCTAGTTCGAGCACTTCTAGAGCCGCCATTTTATTTTTTTCACTCGTAAAACAATTTTTTTGTATTCATCGTCAATATTATTATGCAATTTGTTTCGTTGGAATAAATGCTCTCAATTTTTTGTAAAAAATGATTGAAAAACCAGTTGTCTGGAGGAGGTTCTCCCCTTAAGGAATAACCATGTCCCTTGGCGGTATTCCAGAAATGTATCCAACAATTATTTTAGAATCCCATTTCCATCGCACACGTCAAATTTCACAAAATCCGTTAAAAATAGATAAGTTACATCCTAATGACTGACCTAGGTCGGCAAAGCACTGGTTGAGCTTTACTATTTATTTTTGTTTGAGTTACTATTTATTTCAGATGTGTGTACCCATATGTTTCAGTTAATTCATCGTTATAGCCCTTCAATTTGATAGAGAGTGGCAACAAATCGTTCAAATTTTTCACATAGAATTTAAACGGCACCGATCAGATTGCTCTTCCCGTATCAATCCCGAATAGAACTTCATGAGGCTTACTTTAAACATGCTATAAACCAACTCGACTTGAGCATGTTAAGAAAATTAACATCAGAATCATTCATAAAAATCATGATACTTAAATTCTATTTCTTCTTCAGCTGCCGATCTCGTTCGCGAGATTGTTCAAAATTCAATTTATCTGCTGACTTGATTGAATAACCATACCTTTTCCTGATTCTGCCCGGTTTTGCCCAGGTAGCTTCATCCATACTTTTGCCAAATGACTCTTTCGTTTACATTGCATAACCTACCATTCTTCATTAACAGTTATTGAAGCCTCTTCCGCCTTAACTATCTTGACATACTCTTCAGTTTTCTGTGCGGTTTTTCCGCACTGGCTCGAACAAAGCACCGGTATGCACACCGTAAATAAATGTGTCACTCAAAATGATATCTAAATAATAGATAAATTTTATTAAAATATTGTAGCACACTTTGCGTTGCGTCGCTATTTTTTAAAGACCACCGTTCTTTGTTTTGTCACCATCTCGAAGATCAATTCTTTATAGGTTTTGCCCTTCGGTAATTTCCGTGAACACATATTCCGTAACAATTTATACATCGCAGTTGGCAAATACGTGAGCAAGTGTATTTTCGTTTTCTCAGCATCTTTTATTTCTTTAACGGCAAACAGCCATTATTTGTAATTTCTCATTCATCATACTTTACTTATCACAGGAATTGATAAGTGTAATGGAACTGTATTTAATAGTAATGAACGCCATAAGCTCATTGAAATGAAAGTCGTGTTTTCTTTGCAAGTTGTGGCTGAGACTGTAATATAATATCAATTGTTCCATTTATAATATTTGATTTTGCACGTCCCATTTGGGAAATTCCAGATCAGGTTTCGGGTGTCTTAATTCGAACATCAATAAATACAAATAAATGTTAACAATAAAAAGGAAGCAAAGAAATAGGAACAAAAAAATTAAAAAAATTGTCTTTTTAAATTTTTACACAATATCCATCTCATGTTTACTTATTCTAATTTGACCAATAACTCATTCACAATAGAATGTACAGCCAGAGACGAAATAACATCTCAATAGAACGATCCAATACCAAAATCCTTCATTAATATACTATACATGCAAATTCTTTTACTCTAGCAGCCTAAATTGGCAATCTACTAACCTACCACTATTTTCCAACCAAAATTGACTTTTTGACTATTCTTCCTAGAATACCGTAGAGTATCGTACAGAAACCACAGATATAAATTCCCTGATGGGAGATAACAATTTCAATAAAATAAAATTTTAACCAATATTTCAAATAAATGAAAAGGGGAATATAATTTATACATATTTCATAATTTTTTAATTAGCTCATTAAAAATATTAAAAATGATAAATATTTAAATTTCTGCGATTTGAATAAATTTTTAATTAAATTTAAAAGGATTATAAAAATTCGAATTGGGATTATAATTTATCGTAATTATTGATTGCATTGTCAAAATTTTAAATTACACCTATATGTATGTATGTAGATATGAGACCAGATATAAAACTCAAAGCTTATCGTGGTTGGATATATAATTTTTGGTGTTATAGAATTTTAAAAATCATTTCTATTGAAAGTTTCGACTTTAATAAAACTTTAAAACCATAGTTTTCAAACCGGCGACAAATTTGTTAAATTTTGAGAATAAGATTTTGACATAAAACACCGACAAAACTATTTTAATTTGGATTTAATAAAATTTTGGTATTGTTAACTTTGAAATCGCAATTTTTACTCTCGCGAGCATCGTTGGATAAATAAGATCAACCTCTAAAAGTTGTGCTGGTTTTATCTGGCAGTGTCTTGGCCTAAACTTCAACAATTAAAAAAAATGCGCTATAGTAAAAAGTAAATGACCAATTCTCATAATGGACACCCTAATGGTCAAGAAAAACCTAAGTTTAACCGTTTCCTTAAAACGTATAATTTCAACGAGAGGGAAATTGGTGATATTTATTAAAAATACAAGCAGGCTTTCTAGAGAAAATTTTAGCAGGTTTTGACAAAAAATCACCCCACTCTTCAATTTGAATTTAAACTTCCACGCCGGTCGCACTGAGACGTTTTCGTCCGGTCGACCATTTTATGCCGCTGTTACTCAGGAACTAACTGGCGGAAGGCGGGCAAACGACGCTTGCGGGATCATACCTGTAGTAAAATTTTTTAGATTGGCAAGTAAATTCCCAAGTAAAATTTCTCTTGGGACGAAATCGTGCTAGTGCGACCGTGGACTGTTAAATATTTAAAATTTTATGCTAGCCAAACTTGGGTCTTTTATAATCCATCGTATTTAGCATCATTTTCAAAAAATATCTTTCCAGACATATTTTCGTAAAATTAAAAGAAAAAGTTACTAGCCAAAATCTTATTTAATCTCCCTAAATGGAGGTGGAGGGAGTTTAGCATAGAGGTGCGGATCAAGATATTTGTGATTTTAAATGAAAACGTCATATTACATCTGTCCCTATGAAGAAAAATTTACTCCGGAATTTTTTTGCGAAATTCGTTTTTTTTTGTTTAATTTCATTGAGTTTCTTATTTTGTAGTGAGACTAGCAAAAGCTAAACATTAAATATTGAAAGTTGCTTTCAACGATAAGCTAGTAATATATTTTGTAGAGGGAAATATGTTGGCTTAGTTTTAGCGTCATAACGTTGACAGCCATCACTTAAGTTACAAATTTGGTGACGATATTAGCAAAACCGATCATTTTGTTTAATTTAAAATATTTCTTATATTTTATAAATTTTAAAATTAACAAATTTCAAAGAAACCTAATTTTTAAAACCATTGAAATCCTCCCTTTTATTAAGCAATGAAATTCTAAACAAAACATAAGATTTTATCAAATTCTGAATTTTTACCTTTGTATTTTAAACCGATATTTTGTATTTTTATGGAAGTCACTTTTAAATTTTTATGAAAAATCAATCCTCTCGTCAGGCTGGTATAGATAGTCACAAGCCAAATCTGTAGACTTTTCGCTAATAAATATCTTGATTAACATGGGGCTCTCAAATCACTAGCTTCCTAACAGCACTCATTCTAAATATCTATGAATTTGAGCAAACATTAAAATTGCAAACAATTAACAGCAATGGTGAATTTTATAACTGATGTGCCTTAATTAAAATTGTTGCGTTTCTCAAAACATTTACAAGGACTGAAAATTCTGATTTTCACCTCATCGCGAGGTAAGATATAGGTTAAAGATTTTCTTGCGTGATGTGTTCTAACAAGCAATTAAATCGGTGTATCTGCCACCATAACTACCATAAAAATGGGACATAACAAAAATTGTTGCATTCTTCATATTCTTTAAAACTTTATACAGCACGATAATATTTGAGTGGATGAATGGCTTTCATCATACCGTGGTGAATATTTCTTAACCCACTAGACACCTCCTGTAAGTTTTTACCTCATCTGCAAGGAAACTTGTATATCTGTATTAGTGTTGCTCCATTGAAACAAAACTGGTGGATCATTACCAGGGCTATAATGGTGAATTTTATAAGTAAAGTGCCAGAAATAAAATTGTTATAGCATTCTTCAAGACATTTACAATGATTTATAGCACGGTTATATTCGGCTGGAAAAATTACTTTTCACGTCACCGTATTGAATATTAAGTGTTGTGATATTATGTTTATGACTTTTTTGCTTCTCTCGATCAAAACCTTTCCGATAGTATACCACTGCCAAGTGTGTACATCTGCAAGTGGCAAATACTTATACTACCAACAGCGCCATAACGGTGAATTTCATAACTACAGTGTAAGAACTACAATTTTTGCATTCCTCAAGACCTTTACAAATGAGATATTAACAGGGTATACATTTGAGTGAAAATTTTGAATTTCATCTCAACATTGTTAACTTTTATAGGAGTGGTAAAGAAAGTTTAGAATTTTCTAGCATCCCTATACATAAGACCGTTTCAACCGTACCATTTTCAAGCCTAAACGTGTAGGGTTGTAATAGCAAATTTGATAACCAACGAACAAAACTGCAATTGTTAACATTTTGATTTTTAACCGCATCGCGATGTACTATATGTTTATAGGAGTTTTGAAAATGTTTAGAATTTGTTGTATCTCTCGATCAAGGTGTTCACAATGTCACACCAATTCCAAGTCTATTTGACGTTTGTCAGTAGCTTAACCGATGCATCCACCATAAACGCCTTAACGGTGTATTTAACAATTAGATTTTTAGAAATAAAATTGTTGCATTCTTTAAGATCTTTATAACGATATACATCACAGTCATATTTATATGGATGGTAATAAACTATAAATTTAGTTACCACACTAGATTGAAAAAAATGCTTTTTATCTAACAGTGGTGAATATTTGTAGGAGCGATGAAAAGTTTATCGCTCTGTTTGCGTTTCTCGAACAAATTTTTTGCTGTCGCTTCGGACATTCCTAAAACTTGTTTTACCAACGCAATACGCCATTAACAGAAAGTAATTAACTCCCCGATTCAGACGTTACAACTCCTAAGACTGTCTTAGTTAAGACGTTTATTCCGAAAACTTGAAGTAATTAATCAATTGTCCACTCGTGTAGATAATGTAGACAGTGTGTCGACAGTTTCCAGCAGCAGAAAATTTTACGAATAGCAAAAGTACATAGGTAGTTGATTTTCTGGGACAAAATGCAAGGAATCATCCTTAATATTATTCCAAATTCAGAGAGATTTCTGGAAACTCTACACGAGATTTTCCTCGGGGAAAAAAAATTGTAGACTAGCATTTGAGGCCTTGTATAAAAGTTTAGTTGCGAAAACAATTTGTAAACAAAGGGGACGAAAGTATTGTCAAATTCAACTGTTTGATAGTTCTGATCCCCCTTATTGTATGGTTAAATTTTGTTCATATTGTTTTCACCAGATGTCAGCTGTTATGTTGGAAATCGTGAATAGAGTGCCAATTTACATTGAACAGGAAAAAACTTAAAGAATTCATCGCGACAATGATGTGGATTTGTACGGTGAATACTACAGAGATATTTGGTTTGCTAGACAATTTGGTTTCTGGGACAGGAAGAAGGCGCAGCGACATGTAAGGCGAATAGGTAGCTACGAACAAGCAGATAAGTGTGAGCATGCGCATTATCGTCGTACAATAGCATATAACTTCCTGGTGACAAGAACTCTTACAGTATACTGAGCCATTGAAATCGAAGATAACAGTATGACAGTGAGCAGAACCTTCACATTCGATCGAACTTGACGAAGCTTCCATTGAGCCGATTGAAGCTTAGTTTAGACGTACCATCTGTACTCTCCTGCTTTATCACCAGTTATATGACCCGTTTGACCAAATTTGATTCGTCATTGATTTAATTAAGCAATTTCTGAGCAATGGACATTCGGTATACTGCTTATATGGTCGAAATTCTACAAGTTTGGAGCCACTGGAAAACTTTGAAAAAAAAGCGTTTGGTATGAGCCAATAGTGATTTGTCAATTGTCCATAACCGATGCCATCGGTTGTTGGTGTGCTCGGTCATCCAAAGAGCACGTCATATATTCAACGTCTTGATGGTGATCTTTGAAATGCTTTTACCACTTGTAAACGCTTGATTCGTTCATATAAGACTCGCCAAATCATTCAACATTTTCAATACAGCTGTGACCTTCATTCCATTCTTAAAGCACAATTTAATACAAATTGTTTGATCCATTTTGTTTAACAAGTAAAAATCACCAAGCACATAACCTCCTATTTTCATTTTTTGAAACTATTTTGTTCAGGATTTGTTAACAACATCTTAAGAGGCACGTTTGTGTTTTTTTTAGTTAAAAAAAGGGCGAGCCAGTGGAAGTTGTCACTTGGGTGGCCAGGTTGTAAACGTCTCTAAACCTAAACGAAGTCTGAAAAAATTTGAGAAAATAGTACATTTTGACTTTTAAAAAATCAGGAAAGTTTTTAAGTCTTAAATTCTTGATGTATAAAAAAACAAGAAATAGCTTTATAAAGTCGGTTTGGTAGCGGCGGCCATCCAATTGTTAAAGAACAGATTTGTAGTGAAATTTCTTCTAGAAAAGTTTCAAAATCTGCCACATTGATTCATCATTTGGACGTGTTGCACTTAATTAATTTCTCATCAAATATGTTCGTTAAGTCAGATACCAAATTTCAATGGAATTGGTGCATAATCGCAGAAGTTCCGCTTGGAGCAGGGATGGATATTATAGTATATAAATACAAACCATAAATTAAAAAATTAGGTTTACCAATAAGAAATTTGATTTTTAAATACATAACCAGTCCAGCCAGACCTTTTAAATAATTCCAGCACCAAATGGAAAACGCACGTTTGTCAATCGATTTTAGTGAAATTAAATATCTAAGTTATTGGGCCTATTATTGAGTTGTTGCGCTCTCTAGTTCGTCGTATAAAATAAAATTATTCACACTCTGATGAGTTCCTTTGGTCATATCATTCGCGGTCGGATTTCTTACCACAAAAAGGAAGTGGGTAGAATGTTTGTGAATATATCCACAAGCATACAATTTTACATCTAAGGTCTGAGATCCTAAAATAAAATGAATTCCGGCTCTGAAAAATTCCTTCGGCTATATCATCTGGATCGGATTTTTTAATTAAACCATTGGTTGAAAGTCAAGAAATATTGCGGGACACTGCCAATGATGCTTGTTGCTGATTCTAATATCACTTAAGATAGCGCTAGGAAAATATTTTTCAGACGTTGTATACCCAAGAAAATACAAACTTAGTTGTGTTGCAGCTCAGGTTCACGGATTTATGAGTTGTGTTGCAGCTCAGGTTCACGGATTTATTATTTTGTGACACGGAAGTGGCCGTATCATCGGAAAATATTGATATTATTACTTTGTTGGTTACAGGTAAAGTGGCTGTGTACAACAAGTATAATATTGGTTCAAGAAAGCTGACTTATGGGGCATCTATCATATATTAATATCATTTAATCAAGTAGTTGCGCTATTTTGTTTGCCCATACATACCGGGTGTTTCTTTTAAACTGAGACGATCAAATATTTCGAGAAATAGCCACTCTACGGAAAAAATGTCCATAATCAAAATTTAATCATACCGCGGGGGAAATACATTAGTGCAAAAAAATAGTCCCCCACCCCCCGCTTTGTAGGTGGGGCGGGGGTAACTTTTAAACTAAGATAGGAAGCCATATTTTTTATTGCAGATACGGATTCTACGACTAAAAGTACGTATGATTTGAATGAAATATTTTGTTCGGTTCATGATAGATGGCGTTGTAATCGACGAAATTCAATTTTTTCAATTTCTTCTGCTTAGAACACACGCATTCGATTCTGCAATACGTTTGAAATAAAAAACATCACGTTTTCATTGGAAATACTCGAAATTCGTCATCAAAACAATTTATTAATGTAAATGGCAAGTGAATAAAATAATTTTAGCTTAAAATAAGTGTTCAAAATGATGGCCTGCGACTTCAATGCACTTATTAATACGCATTTCCAATGATTGTACACAACTGAGAAGTGTGTTTGGTTGAATTTCAGCACACGCATTTCTGATTCGCTCAATCATGTTCTCACGTGTTGTTGGTTCTTGTTTGTAAACTTTGACTTTGAGATAGCCCCACAAAAAGAAATCTGGCGAAGTAAGATCTGGTGATCTGGCGGGCCAATTTATCGGACCAGCTCTACCGATCCAGCGACCATTGAAATCACGATCAAGTACCTCACGTGCTAACAACGAATAGTGTGCAGGACAACCATCATGTTGAAACCACATGTTCCGTCTCAATTCTAAGTTCAAATTTTCAAGTAATATTGGCAGTTCATTTTCCAAAAAGTTTCGGTACATTTGACCATTCAAGTTGCCTTCAATAATGTGGGGGCCGATGAGTTGGTTGCCAATTATTCCACACCACACGTTAACAGTCCAAAGGCGCTGATGTTCAACTTGGCGAAGCCAGTGTGGATTTTCAACACTCCAATAATGCATGTTGTGTCGATTAACCGTTCCATGGTTTGTAAAAGACGATTCGTCAGAGAACATTACGCAACGAAAAAAATTGGGGTTTTGTTGTATTTGTTCACGTGCCCATTGACAAAAAGTTACCCGATTTTGGAAATCAGCGCCATGAAGATCTTGGTGTAAAGACACATGATATGGATGATACTTGTGCCGTTTTAAAATTCTCCAAATACTGGTGAGGGACAATCCGGAATCGGGAACTATTTCTCGTGTACTAACATGAGGATTATGAGTCGCTGCAGCCAATACAGCAATTTCATTATTTTCTCCAGTGACTGTTGCTCTACGGGTCCTCTTTTTCGGTTGAACATTTCCATCAGCAATAAATTGTTTGATAGTACGGCCAAATGAAGCACGTGAACGAATCCTATCCGGAAAACGTTGAGCGTAAATAGCAACATCATTTTCAAGATTTCTGCCAGCTTCTCCATAAACCAGAACCATTTCAATTTTCTCTGGCACAGTTAAACGGTCCATTCTAAAGTATTTTATCGTTTATGTTGCAATTACGAAAAACATGAAGATAAGAAATAACACAAACGTTAAATGTGATTTACAAAACTGAATAAATTGTTTTGATGACGAATTTCGAGTATTTCCAATGAAAACGTGATGTTTTTTATGTCAAGCGTATTGCAGAATCGAATGCGTGTGTTCTAAGAAGAAGAAATTGAAAAAATTGAATTTCGTCGATTACAACGCCATCTATCATGAACCGAACAAAATATTTCATTCAAATCATACGTAATTTTAGTCGTAGAATCCGTATCTGCAATAAAAAATATGGCTTCCTATCTTAGTTTAAAAGTTACCCCCGCCCCACCTACAAAGCGGGGGGTGGGGGACTATTTTTTTGCACTAATGTATTTCCCCCGCGGTATGATTAAAGTTTGATTATGGACATTTTTTCCGTAGAGTGGCTATTTTTCGAGATATTTGATCGTCTCAGTTTAAAAGAAACACCCGGTATATTGCAATTGAAGAAGATAATTTCCCAGAACTGAGTGCAATTTTTTCGGTAGAAGCTCTTTAATTTTGAATATTAGTCCATCGTGCCAAACTTTATCAAAGGCTTGTGCATTGGATTGCATTTACAATTCTGTGTACTTGCTCTGTGTGGTACAATGTTGTTTCGGAACCCAAATGGTCCAAACAAACTGTGTTCATTTTTTTAAAGTTTCTTGAAATGACACGTGATGTCATAATATATTTATTTTATTAACTGCTAACCTAAGATAGCTTTAATTTCGGGCTTTCATGATTTATATGGTTTATTCCAGATTTAAGGTTGATAAATATTGTCTACACTGTCTAAGCCGAAAACTATTGCCTACGCTATTGTCGACATTTGCTTGAGGATACCCTGAAAATAGGCATAGACACACAATACTGACAATTTGTAGACTGCGTGGTTTAAAAAACAGACGTTTTCGTAATATCAACTGTGTATATTCAAACCATATTACAAAAGACCAAGGTGAGATGTAACATCACTTTCGATTTGAATCCGATAGAGTTTAAGTCCATTGTTTAAAGAATAAAATTGAACTCTATTTCGCTTTTTCTACTGCGATCTCTTTTTGTTGCGTAATTTTCTTTTCTTTCACATCGATAAAGTATCACTAACCAAAAGCGGGTGAGAAAGAATCATGGATATTTATAAGTAGAAAGAAATAGAAAGTTGTTTTATTCGAGTAAGCTGAGATAGCAGCAAAAAAAGCATAATTCTGTGGTTTTTTGGAAACTACTTAACGGCATTTTCGTCAATTTTGAGTTAAAGTTTCAAAAATAAATTTTAATTTTCCCAAATTTTCCTCCATTTCTAAAAGCTACTGCGATTTTTTTATTTCAAATGCGTTTTCTGAAAAATTTACGTTTTGCAGTTAACTAGTTTCTAAAAAAAAATACAGAATTGAAAAACGAAATAGAGTCAATTTTATTCTTGAAACAACAGGCATAAACTCTATCGAATTCTCTTTTTAAATTTATTTTTGAATATTCTCAATCTTTTTAAACCATGGTTGTGCCGCGTAGTCTACATGAAGTAATTAATCAATTGTCTACTCGTGTATATAATGTATGTACGTAAACAATCCAACAAATGGCATCGACAATGTGGACAACGTAGACAATGCGTCGACAATTCCTAGCAGCAAAATTAGTCAAAGTATTGAGTTATTACGTATACGATTTTCATTACGCATTGAGAACCCACAACAAAAGTGATTTTTAGCTGGTAAAAGTTGTATTAGTTATTTTTGGTAAGGCCTTCCTACGCTTAAAATTTTGTGTAAACATTATAAATTATAATTGGTCAACATAGAATTACAACTTAAAAATATTCTTTACAACAGCTAAGAATTGGCGCTATACCAAAAACCACAAATAAAAATAATTTTTCATAAGGTGTAGAGAATGGCACTATGGGTATATAAAAAACGTGTTCACAATTATTAAAAAATTCATCTTTTTGATTATATTATCAATCGAGAAATTACAGAAACTTTTAAAAATATTGTTTGGCTTAAGAAGAAAATCGCCGACGATCTGACAATACCTGCTAAGTTCATTTGTTCTTTTTTTAGGAGAATAAAAAACTGAATAAATTAAGTTTGTGTGGCTATAGAAAATATTGTAATGGATTTTATTAAGTGAAATATGGATGACAACTACTTTTCTACATTTAGAAGGCTCTCACAATATGTGCGTAAGCGTATTATTAAGCCCAGGTATTGTCAGATCGTCAGTGAAATATCAAAATTAAAAATGTTTAACAATGGCCAACTAACTACTAAGGAGGTTTTTTTCTAAAATTATAAAATTGCATACTATTAAATTTTTGAAGCATAAAATTTAAAATTTTCAAAATGGTTCTGCTCATTCCTAATATATTTCTTCACTAACGACAAACATCGCTGCTGCAGAAGAAACATCCATGTACAGGTCTATCGAATACGAATGCAGAATCTTTCTACTCCGTATCCTAGAAGTGTAGCTGATTTAGAGAATGGCATTTCTAAATTTGACAAGATAATATAGATTTATAGATAGGAGCAGATTTATAAAAATATTGAAAATTTTTAAATTTAACGATAACTTACAAATAAATGTTTGACTAAGGACGTAATACTACAAATTCGATAAACTCACAAAGTTAAACGATTTTTATGTGACAATCTCGATGTTTACGTATAGAAATTTGGTAAGGTTAATGTTACGGTAGTCATAAACAAACCGAGTACCTGTATTGAGAAATGTACTTGGTCTTATCAAACAACAACACGAACGGACACAAGAAAAGTTAGTATTTCGTCAGTATAAACAAATTTCGAATTATTTCATGTTGGGAAAGATTAGACAAAATAAATAAATCTATTGCTAAGAACTTGTTACAAGTTGTAGGAAATACAATTGGCCGACACCAAGGATATGTATGGTCTTCTTAAAGTACACAAAGACGGCAATCCTTTGAGGCCAATTGTTAACTATGATGGTTAAATTGTTATTTGTGTTATAATTGTTCGGTAAAACAATTGCGAAAAATTTCAAAGTTAAAATCAAAAATATTAGTTTTCCATCAAATTATGTTTCGTTAGATGTGGATTCCAATTTAGCTTTAAAGTTGATTAACACATTATGGAAATACAATTAAAATGTATTACCAATTTAAATTTAAGTTTTTTCGTAGAGGTGTTAAAATTTGTCGTTGATCATACACAGTATAGTTTTAACAGAGAATGATTCAAGCAAGAGTTTGGTTAGCCCTACAGTATCGAATTTACTCATGAAATAAATTTAGACTAAAGTTTTGGACGCATCTTCGCTTAAATATATATTTTAGATTTTTGTAACTATACCAAACTCTTAAGTTAGTATTTTTTAATTGATAATTTACACCGCAAATAAAATTTACATGCGAAATTGAAAAAGAAAATCGGTTTTGGTTTTTGGATGTGATGGTTATACGAAATTAAGCTGGTTTGACCACTGAATGATATCATAAAATAGCAACTGACCTTGTTAACTTAATTCTGATTCTTGGCAAGCTTCTATCGCTATTTATAAAAATAATTTGGTATTTTTATTAGCTAACAGAAGTTTTAAATTATCAGATGAATGTTTTCATTCATGCTATTTTTAAATTAACAAGGTGTACTGATAAAAACAGTTATCCAAAAGTGCAATATCTTAAAACTGAATAATATACAGTTCAATTTCATATATAAAAATCCTTTTTGAAAAAATTAAATGTATGGTTCAAAATTATGACATACAAATTGGCACACAAGTTTTTGTTTGCAATCATGTTGAAATCTTCTTGCGAAAAAGGATAGTGTAGGGCAGACAAAATAGTTTCATTTTTAACTTTTCATAATTCGCATAGTGCCATTACAAATCATTGATCTTTAGAGGATGCTACAGTTTTAAGACAAAGAAGATATCTTGACAAACGTTTAATTTAAGAACATATTTATATAAAAAAATCGGATTTAAAACATCAACTTATTAAATGTTCAAGAAGTTTCCAAATTTTTGTTACACTACTGCAACGATAATATTCTTCTAAATTAAAGTAAGCCTCGTTCTCATTAGTCAAGTTACTTGATATCATGTACTTGAATTCAAGTTTAAGCTCATATATTGATACCAGAGCACACAAGTGCTATATCCATATTTTGAATGTCCACAAGAATGTCTCTAAATTCGAAAATATTTGGAATCTTAAATAAATGATAAAGAATGCCTTTCTGAAAGCCTAAATTTGTATTTACCACAAATTGTAAAAATGGGCATAGCACTTGTGTGCTCTAAAGCAGTGCTTCTCAAACTGTGGGCCACGGCGCCCTAAGTAGCCGTGGAGCTTTTGCCAGGGAGCCTTAAAACCTCGCCCTTATATCTCTAATAAAACGCACAATTTCCTCGCACGCAAGAGTCTGCCTATGATCAATGACCACTACGGTTTTCTGCGTTAATGGTTTTTATATGATATCTAATGTGTACATGAATTCCACAATCACGAGAATTTTGGTGGGCAGGTTCTTGTTCTATAATAAACATGAACAGGAATTTCAGATCGCAACCCTTGGTCTGCGGGACAAAAAAAATCATGGTTAAAAGTCAGGCCTTTTATGAAGCAACAACATTTTTAAATCAGAGGTCGATATCCAAAGTAATTTCTTGGAAATTTAGAAGCTAAATTTAAAGTAAAAACTATAGGAACTTAGGTCTACGAAAATTTTCGAAATTGGATATTGAAAATGTACTTATTTAGTATGTAGTATTAAAAAATTACTCGTACTTTAATTTAATTTGAAATTTCAAATGGCAGCTTATCAAATTTGGCTTCAACATTTTCAATTTAATTAAATTGTGTATCAGGTTAGTGTTAAGAACTATAAATCGAAAATTCCAGAATTGCAATGCCGGATTTTGTTGTAGAGAACCCAATACCAAATTTCGATAAAACGGTTGATTACAGAATTGTTGGTAAATTTTTCGAATACTTACCGAAAATATATGTAACTATCTTCAGACTAAATGCCTATGCAACACAAATTTTGGTTTTACACATAAAAATGTCATATTCGTCATTGGTGTTTTACTAATTTTTAGATTAAAAATCTTTTGATTGATTTGTAAATGTACCCAAACCTTCCAAATTTAAAGCAAATTCAATTAATTCAACAATTTATCATGAAAGTTGGCAATTCAGGAAAAAGCAGACACTTGGTTCGAGGAATAAAACCCTTTACTATTCAACGCAACAACCTTGCATTTGCATATGTCAACACTTTTTAACTAGAAAACTAACTTCCGTGGAATCGAAAGTGTTTTTACGGCCATGGGGCTGTTTTGCATAAAACTCCACTAACTTATTGATAAGTTTTGTTTGAGATTTAAAACGACCATATAAAAAAATTTAATTAAATGTTTATTTTTATTTCAAGCATATGAACATTAATAAAATAATGAGGTCCGTCAATTTTTGTAAAAATTAAGAACCAAAGTTTGTGCAGCAAAGTACCAATACAAATAATGAAAAAATTCTGACAAATTGACTAGAAATTATTATGGAATATTCTTTACTTTTTTACTAAGTTTTTATTAACTCACTTTCTTGTCTGTTTGTTTGTGTGTTTGTCTATTCCGTACAAATTTTGCTCTCGACTTTAAAGTAACTTCCCGATGAGCTAGAGACTGGAAACGTATAGCCAAATATATAGTAGTTGACTATGTTTATGGTTTTAATAAAAACCAATCTCAGTAGTTCTATGTACAATGTTTATTTGACAAGACAAGAACAAATAAAATCAAAAAATATTAATAGATTAGTGCATTAGATAAGGAGAAGTAAAAACGACAAGAGAAGCTTCAACAGGAATTGCGGTTCTTGATACATCTAAAGATAGGTCTCGGGATCTGTACTTTCTGTGCCAACGCGCATTTAGATTGCTTGATTGTTTGAAAATTCGATTTTTTTGAATATTATCAGCAAATTCTGAGCTACAAAATTCTAAAATTTCAAATTGTGCTTCGATTGCGGTTCTTGATACCTCTAAAGATACGTCGGGAGTTTTGCTGTTAAAATTCGAGTCAAAGATCTGTATGGTTTTTATTATTATCGAACAGCATAGCCTCAACTAGGGGCTCAAACTGTTCTTCACTTATGACAAATAATGTCGGTTTTTTACGGGAGATGAAAGGGTAGGAGCAGAATATTTCAGGTGTCAGGAGAGGTGAATCATTGGGGTCATTAGGAATGGGGACCGTTGAAAAATTTAGTGTTAAACGATGTTTTGTATGCTCCTATTTAACCAAAAATTTACTTTCTGTCAACGCTATATCGGAAAAACGAAAGAGAAGTGCGATTCTCGAAAAATGTTGTTCTATATAAAAGACGACGATCTTGTTCTTTAGGGGATGAAACAAAACAACAGATTATGTAAAGGATCAAATCAGCAAACAATATTGATATCAGAAAAGAAGTCGAAAGCGGTGAAATGGCATCGTAAACTATGCCATCTTAGCACCAAAAATATGAAACATCTCTCAAAGCTAACTGAAGGATTCCACATCGAGAGCAAACATTTAGATGCCTTTGATTCCATGTGTGAAACCTGTATGGACGCAAAGCTAACCAGATATCCGGTTAGATTGAGGGCGGAAAGAAAACTGCAAATAATTCATACCGTCAGATCACTAATTTTTGATTCAAAATTAAATAAGAATTTATGGGTAGAAGCACTTCGTACTTCAAAGTATGTTTTAAATCGAAGTCCAACTGAATTAATGGATACATCTCCTGTAGAAAAGTGAACTAAGAACACCGAATCTGTCGACATTTTTGAAAAATAGGCATACACTAAAATTCTAGGAAATCTGAAAAAACTGGCCAGCCGGAGTAGTAAATTCATAGTTGTAGGATATGGATTGAACGGTTACCGATCCAGTGAAGCAATACATTTTGTAAAACACACACATTTTGTACCGATTTTGCAAACAAAATAAATTTTAACAGAAATACGATCAGTACCATATCAGTTTCCGGTTTAAGCGAGACTAAGACAAATGTAACCGAATCTATAACGACCATAATTAAAAGTTACCACGTGGATAATTTCTCCAAGTTTTTCGTTTTAAATCTTACAAGTATGTATTTTCATATAGCTAATAAAAATGCACGATCACAAAGTTTCAGAATAATATGTATGGGGTTATAAATCTGTATGTGGCTACTTAATAGTAAAATAATTGTTTAATCCTACAAATCGGATAAAGCTGAAGGAATATTTTGTGTTGGTAGAATATTTTTTTAAATTGCGGAATACGGATATGTATTACAATTGATAAGCTGCGCAGGACATCTGAGATCTTTGAACAAGAATGCCCAAAATGCTTAGCAGTAAATTCATTATTATTGAATAAAACTTTTTTGGGCCTTGGATTTTAATTTTTAGATTTCGGGCACCGCAGTATCAAAACGTTTGAGAAGCGCTGCTCTAAAGTATCGATATATTCAAGTTAATTTAATCAAGTAGTTGTTTAAAATGTCGTCGAATAAGTTGGAAAAGTCAAATTTAAATTGAAAAGTTAAGTCGATGTTCCACATAATTTCACAAGACTGGTAAATTTAAAAAAATTATGATTTCTGGGCTACTCCACTTCATTTTTGAAGATGTCAAAAATTTTAACTTTACTATTTTGATTAAAGTGCTTTCCATACTACTGAATTTTGTAATGTGGCTCATCTCAAACGACTCAACTTGAATACAAATCTTGAAAGCTTTCTACTTTACTTGAAACTTGAAGTCAAGTAAAATTAACTTGAATTCAAGCAAAATAACACATTCATATTAGTCAAGTAGGTTCAACACTCAATTTTTTTACACTCAATTTTCGGTAGTTCAAGTGTAAAATATTTTGTTTCGAATCCATTGTACATTTAAAAAAGCACAAGTGGTACAGTTTTGAAACTTGGCACATATCTTTTCCAACCCTCAATAGTTAAAAAAAAATAGTTTGCATCCAATTTTTGGCCAGACGCTTTGGGGAGAGTGTTAAATGTTGTAAAATATTGTATTACATAAATATCTAAAAAAGCTACCAATAAAGCCCTTAAACGGCTATGGAATTTACAAATATGGTGGTGCTATTTTTTATACGCTAAAACGTAGTATGCACTTGAAGTGAAATGAAGTGTTTTATATAAAACATCCTGATGATGATGGAATAAAACCATCGAAACGTCGGTTTATAATTAAAATATCGTAAGGGAAAACCAACAAATAAATTATATTTAGTGTTTCTTTGTATTCCTGAGAAATGACGTCATATACTGTGTTTAATTTATTTCGTTTGTTAACTGAAAAAATAATGTATGTCTGATTGCGGGCCTTCGTGCTTTATGTTATCGATTCTGGCTCTATTCAAAGAAAAAAACAACAACCATAACACAATTTTATTGTCTACGTATTGCCTACATTGTCTACGTCGAAAACTATTGTTTACGCTATTGTCGACATTTGGGTGTAGACAATTTCAAAATAGGTATAAGCAGAACAGTGTTTTAAACTGAAAATTAAAGCAAAGCGAGGTTTCAGATAAAATTCACTTCTGCTATAAAATAAATAAAATCAGTTACACCAGTATAGACTGTTACTCAAAAGCAAAGCTGTGCAGTCTGAGACAAAATGTTCGGCTCTGACTCCTAAAACGTAGAGCCTCGACTTTGACACCAAATAAAAAAATATTATCGGGGGAAATTCTTTTTCAAATTAACTTGAACTATTAATCTGAAAATGCATTTTCGCCAATTTTTGGTCATGTTAAACTATAAATCACAGCTTATGTTTAGGAGAATAGGAAAATAGGGATAGAAACAAAAACTAAAACGAAGCCGGAGCCGGTCGATTCTTAAGGGATCCGGCTTCGTTAAAAATATGGAAATAATCGTAGACTCCGCGACTCCGATTGCACCTTTTCAGCCTGCGCTACCTATAAAGGGGAGCTCATTTGATTAAAACATTTCGATTTCGGAATCAATTGGTTAAAATCTCGCAAATGTATAAATCATTATACTCTAAGGCAAAGATATATGTACATTTTAAAAAAATTTCCGTTAGTCAATCTCGATTTCTTAGCGCCAATAACTCTTTTGACATTTCAATTAATTCTTTCATTGTTTTTATTCCATTAATTATAATGTTTTGAAATTTAAGATCTTATCAATTTACAATTGTTTTATAATAACATATTTTACCGTTGAGCTTCGCTACTAATTATAATAATTAATTAATCGACATCACCTCATTTTTGCAATCCATAAAATTAATATTGCATACTATAAAATATTTACACATCCAGAATATTGTATGGATCGATTAAAAACAATGTACCTTCTATAAATATAAGCATTGTTGCGCTTTTTATTTTTATTCAATGTACATTATGCTACCATTTAAAAATATCACTACAATTTCCATCCCACACAGGTATTTGAATAGTTACCCTCTTATCGTGCTGTGTTATTTTAATATAAAATTATAGTTTTGAAAATGTTTTTTTTTTCAACATTTAATTATATTTTCTACCCTCTCAAAACACGTAAAAAAAAGCTAAATTTTGTTACAATATTATAGCACCATTCTATGTGAGCCCTGTGCTATATAACGAATCTAATGATATAATGATGATAAATGGTAATGGAAGGAAATAAGCAAACAAATTTTTATTATCATGAGTTTTATTTCCCGAAAATAAAAAAATGTTCATACATATAATAAAAAGCTCAAGTAAGATTTTTTTTTTCATCCTCCAACTGTTAGATTATCTGTTTTTATTGTTGTCGATTTTATTTCTGCTTCAAGTGGATTTAAAAGGATTTTCGTTGTTAAATTTTGTTCAAGTTCTTCTTTCGTATAAGTATTATTATATTCAAATTGTGCAGTAAAGATTTTGCAGATTTATAATTATATTATAGTCGAAAGTTTGTTTGATTTATAGTAGTTTTCAACTGAAACGAATAGCTTAATAAAAAAAAAAACTTGCGGGATAAAAGCTGTACATACAAAATCGTTAACTTTATATTTACTTGCATGCATCAATTTGTTTAGTATTTTCATTTCTTATTAGTATTTGACTAAAAAATAACCCGTAATAGCTAAATAATCGATTGACCTAAAAATATAATAAAAATTCTTTAAAAATAACATTTTTTACATTTAAATTAAAAATTAATTTCAACTAATTATTTTAATTACATAATTATAAAAAAAAGAAATAAATTTATTTTTAAATGTAAATTCATGACTGGAACGCGATTTTATAATTTATACACGAAACATATTATTATAAGAACCACTTGTTAGACAAATCGTTTAATCATAGTTTTTTATGTACATATTTTGTGTAGAGCTTTTTCGGTTTATATAATAATCGAAAACAATTTATCTGATTTAAAAAGTTTTGTTATTTCGAAAAGATGAAATTTTTTTAATATACACAAAAACTCAGAAACACATGTTGTTTTTATTCGGAATAAAATGTCACGGATGAAAATTTATTAAAACTAAAAAAACGATTTTTGAGAAGGAAATGGAATAGACAAAATGTTAAAAATCGTGAAAGTATTTATTATTACTATATTCGATATGGTATATACTTAAGTACATACGATAAGATCTCGAAGTTTGCGAAGTGTTTCAAAAATGTATACTGCACCAAAGCTATATAAATAAATAGATAATATTTACATAAAATGGCGTACCTCTATAAAATAAAGTAACTAACTGATTTCCTCTCGTTAAAAATCCATGATAACAAGACATACATAAGTGCACCAAACAGTTACATACTTGAGGCAATTTAAAACTCGTAGTTTGTTCACTGTTATTTTAAGTAACTCAAAACGTTGTTATTTTTATTTATTCGCGTTTATCTTTAAAGCTTAAAGCTTTATGTACTTTATACGAAAACATATTATAATTTTATTTCATATTTAATATTTGAATAAATTAGATAACAAAAATACAAACGAACAAGAGCGAATATAGAAAAACAAAACTCACACTATCAATAGATGGAGAAAAATGAAAAAGTTTAGCGTCTGTTTGAAAAGATTTTTTTTTTTTTTTTTTTCGTCACAAATTATCGTATAACGTACTTTTATGAATTCTTATAAAATGTTAGCGAGCTTTTATGATTATTACATTTTCATCACTTAGCGAAAGTTTTTCATTTGAAATTTTACTTTAATTATGTACAGTTAAAAAGCTTTCTGTTTCCATTCAGCGTAAGTTTATACTTTATAGACGTGACAAAAGGAAGAGATTTGGCTGGAAAATATGTTTTTGTTAATTAAGCATTTATAAGTAAATAGATTTAAAGTTTTTTTTATTTACTGTAAGGGTTTTAATGTAAAGTTTTAAATTGTCGCCAATGAAACAGTTTGCTGCTTGCGGGTACAAATAATCGAAATCGATGGAAATTAGTTTAGATCCATAACTTTGAGTGTAGGCTGACTCCTCCAATATCCGTGTTCTGGATACTTCATGTAATAAATTTTTGTCTATATGCTATACTAGCAGAACCCGGCCCGCGTTGCTCACATTAAGTATTTATTTTGAGATCTTTGATTCTTTTTGGTATCCGTGCACAATTAAATAATGAATACATTATTGTTTTTATGTTTACTTGATTATTGTAATGCTTTCTAACAAAAAATATTTTTTATTTTGCCGTCTTTTGCGAAAACGAATAATAATGTTGGTTTTCCAACATGTAAGCATCCGGCGTAGAGACCGACATAGCAAATTCCAGGCGTACAGGAAATTGGATACGTTTAAATTCAAATGGCATATCTGATGGTATAATTGGTATACGTGGAATTAATATGTTCTTTATATTTGCCAATTAATACGGTGGTCTCAATGATATTGTTAAGTAATTTTTTTACAACCAATCTTGTTCCATTACAAAGGCGTGGTTGGTTTAAACTGCATAATAGAATTATTGGCGCGTCCATAACGCTCTCAATCGATTTGTATGTTTTTATTTGGCCTGTAATTGTGTTTTGAATGTCATTGTTAATTTCAGTGACATCTTTATTTTTGGCGGTTAATATTGCGCGATCGCTTAACCATTCATGAGTTGTATAATTGTTTGCAGTATCGGGATGTACGCTGGAAATTAAATTGTCTTTGAATTGGCATTCCTAATTGACTCAACACTTTATTTGCAATCACTAAACAAATATCCTCTATGTGAATTAATGTTTGGTTATACATGTCCGCAGTGTAATGCAAATCAGGATTTGTATTTGTGTTGCGAGCTTGACGTAATATGTCTTCTGTCATTGCATCTTAATACTTTGTCCACAATGCTAAGGGATTTGAAGGAAAGCATGTTGAAAGTATTATTGAGAATAATGTTCGAATTTGATTGGCGGAAGCAGTAAGTATTCCATCTGCCAATGAATTATCCCAATGTTCATCGTTCTTAAGTAAATCTAAACGTTGGCATGCTTCGCGATATGATTCGAACAATACATTATTTACAATTCTCAAATGCTGAAATGATGTTGGACCACGAACATTTATCAAAAGCAAACGCAAATAGTAGCATTCCGCATTATTTTGATGCACTGTGTAACTATATTCTGCCTAATGCATCGCTTGAAAAAATATTTAGATGTACACGTACTACTTGTCCTATTTTGCGACCTTCAAATTGTTTTCGGAGTTGTTCCAAGTCTAGTAACGTAGAACTTCAGAATACAGTAATGTTTTAGCAAATTCATCTTTCCGACACAAAGAAAAAAAAGCAGCTAATGTTGTCTCTGGTGGATGTGCTGCACACACATTTTCTGTTGTAAAATATTACTCGTTGTCCCTTTTCCAAACGAACGGCCAAATGTACTACTGTGGGATATCTATCATGATTTAGAAAACTGAATATGCGCCATACTGTTTCATTGCTGCTGACTTATCTTCCCGTTTGATATTTCTTAATTTCATCTAAATTAGTTGCTGGTGCTATTCCTAAAATGGCCATATCGCTTCCTTGGTTTACATATTTTATTGATTTAACCTTTATATTTTTGATAATAAAGGTGAATATGGTACTATCCAACGGTTATCAACTTCAACGTTAGTATTTAGTACTTGCATCGTTATTGATTTTCCATTATCTTCAAAGAAATATCTTTTGGAGCATTTGCCATCGATCATAGATGGCGAATTTATCTTATATGCTCCACATGAGCCATGCACCATATTTTGAGTAACAATTTGGAATAGTTCAGGATCATTTGTTGAGTCGGGTATTTCTGCAGATATAATGTTGTCAATTTCATTTGACTGGATTTTATCCATATGCACCATATAAGAATATGATCATGTGGCAGCGCCCTTGCTTTTGCCAGTCAATTGAGTACATACAACATCGAACAGAGTCGAAAACGTTGTGTTTTACAATAATATCAATCAAAGATTTTAATTTCTGTTTAACCACTCGTGCAGTGATGTCATGTCGTTCAGCAGGGGATTTTCCTGTGGCAATAAACAATTTTTAATTTCCGTCCAATTCGGATTGCATGTAAATGTGATGAATAAATCGGACCGTTCATAATTACGGACGTAAGACATCGCATCCTGCGCATGTGTCTCGGACTTCCGGTGTAAGTTGTTGATAAAATTATAATTTGGCCAAGGCCATTTACATTGTCGTTGTTATTAATTGCATCTCGGAGATGAATGTATTCTTCTGATCGCAATTTTGATGAAATAATGTATACAAAATAGTTTGTTCATGTGTTCAAAAATTTCGGAAACCTCTTTTAGAAGCTGCTACTTCCGGTGGACCAATTTTGACCAAACTTTACAAAAACACTCCTCACGACCCATAGAACATATATCTAAATTTTTATTAAAATCGATGAAGTAGTTCTTGAGTTTATCGCTTACGAATTGACTAATGGGGCATGCTTATAGTAACAATATTCGCCGCTGTTTTTAAATGCAGCACCCTCGGTAAAGGTTAGAATGTCAAATGGTATTAGTATTTTGTATCGAAACTGTATTGTGAATTTAATAACACAAAAGAATTTTTATATTTTAAAATGTTTATAAGTCGTTTAGCGACGCGTTCGAACTTCGTAGCCATAAAATTAAACGTTAAACATTATTGTAAACTTTATCACGACGGTAATGACATCTGATGTGCGGAAACAAAAACAAACTCTTTTTGCATGCCCCATTTCTAGGGCGTCTTTTTCTGGTTAATTGTCATCAATTGTAGAATAAATCGAAGGTTGCAAATTCAATTGACGATTGGAGGATCGTGGGTACCACGTAGCGGAGAAATTTGAAACTGAACGAGCTATCCCAATTTGACGTTTAAAATATTATGAAATGTCATTTAAGGATAGCTTCCTTTAATTTAAAAAAATATAAACACCTCAGTGCTGATGTACATAATACGCGCGTGATTTTTTGTTATTATGGAATGTCATTTAAGGATACCCAGCAAACGTGTCTTAAGTAACACATGCAAGACAAACTCAAGACTTGTTATGGTAACAAACCCAAGTCATTCAAAAGACAACTCCATGTATTTGGGACGAAGAGTCTTCAAAGACATGTCTTGTGGTCGTTATTGGTAACATGTATACAAGATGTCTTGGGTAACATGTCTGGTGGTCGTTATTGGTAACATGTCTGGTGGTCGTTATTGGTAACATGTCTGGTGGTTGTTATTGGTAACATGTCTGGTGGTCGTTATTGGTAACATGTCTGGTGGTCGTTATTGGTAACATGTCTTGAGTTTGTCTTCCATATGTTACTTAATACCGTAGACAGACACAGAGTTAATCGCGATTTTCAGTTGTTATTTTTGTCAAAAACCGTGTTGTGGAAACTAAATAATCCGGTTTAAGTGAAAATCGTGTAATGACAGTTGACTTTCATTACACAATCTTCACAAAAAACTGGATTATTTCGTTTTCACAACGCGATTTTTGACAATCGGGATAAACGAAAATCGCGAATAATTTTGTGCCTGTCTACCGTGTAAGATACATTTCCTGGTTTGTTAACACTTTTTGTTTTATTTTAATCACAAATAAATATTGTATTGAATTTAAAATATTTAAAGAAAAATATTTTTTATATTTAAATTCAATAATATTTATTTCTTTTATACCCACAAAAAAAATTGAACACATCACCATCTGCACAAAAATAATAATAAAAACTATAAAAAATGGCGAAGTATAATGCTTTTTGTGCATTGGTGTCGATAACGAAGCGGTTTTTGAAGACATTTTCAACCAAAAGACATGTTACTATTCCTTCTATTTCCCACCGATAGGAGCGCTTTGAATTACATTACGTTTGTGTCTCTAGTAACATACTGAAGACAACCGCAAGACATGTTGCCTAAGAAATTTGTCTCTTTTTAACCAGTGTAATTTCATATTATTTTCTCTATCCCAGACAAGCACAAGACTTGTTACCAAAGACAAAAAATTTGCTGGGTAGCTTGCTTAATTTTTAAATTTTCTGGTAGGTCGGCATTTTTGAACATTTACAATCGTCAATACGAGGTATTTTTCTAAAATAAAGTTTAATCCGCTTACCTATAGAGATAACTCTTCTCCTTTAAATCTTTTGTGTTTTGTAAGGAAATCGTTGTTTATTAACTTTTCTTCATAGTTGTTGTACCGTGCACATTCCTTTACACCCAAAAAAATATCTGTTTGAATAAAATTTTTTTGAATTATTCTGGTGTATTCCAGATTGATAAATATTTATGAAGAGGAGAAATTGTTAAGAGTTTGCAATTCAGTTTCGATCTGCGAGCATGTGAAAAATAAATCATTTTTCAGTACATCTCATCAGGCTATAGCGACTGAACTGCTAATTTATTACACTGATTTTTTCCTATATATAGGAATCAACAACGTTGATGAATCAGTGTAATAAATTAGCAGTTCAGTCGCTATAGCCTGATGAGATGTACTGAAAAATGATTTATTTTTGTTATCGCAGATCGAAACTGAATTGCAAACTCTTAACTGTCTTGTCTGTTAAATTCACGTTGTCTTTTAAAATGGTAATTAAATTTTTCTTCTCTAACGACCAATCCAAATTTCGTGCATTGTCATCTAAACCTTTTCTGGAAAAAGAAAATTATTTTTTTTCAAAATTCTGGAAAAGGAAAATTTGATTTTTAAATATTCTGAGAAATGTAGATTAATTTTAAAATTAGGATGAAATTTTTAGTAAATTAACAGTAAAAAATTGTTTATATCGAATTTTATTACTATATAGCCTTATTGCTTTTCCAATTGGCTTTCCACCATGAATTAGAAGGAAGCTTGATTTAAATTCTTTTTTAACTCATATAAAATTAAATTCGAATTGAATTAAGCAAAAAAACTTTCCTAAAATTTAAATAAATACATATACAGATAAATCCTTTACGATAATCTTTGTATACTTACATTTGTAATTCTGTTTAATTTTCATTTCGGAGGGAAGGGTAATTAGCTTAATAAAACCGCACCAGCTGTTTCAGTTTGATCATGGTCATGAATGAGTAAATTCCGTTCAACATAGGTCTCCTTAAAAGAAATTAATTTTAGTAATACTGATTATTGTATACAATTTATAAGACCTGTGCTTTTGCCATTCCATTTTTGAAACCTGACGAAAGGAGTCACAACAAAGTCACTGTTCAGTTTTTCGATTGAATTCAAAACTATGGACCCAGCATCCATATTTTTTTCACACCGGCCTCTAGTGTATAATTTTACCTTGTCTCTCCAATAGAAATAATCAAAGTAGGCTAGGAAAAATAATGAAGAGCAATGCATTGTCTGACTATACTAGTTCCCCACAATATTCTGCGGACAATTTTTCAGCAAGCAACCTATCAAAGTAGTTTATTTCGTAAACAAATTTCCCCTTCCAAATAAAATATTTTAAAATCGCATGCAATCCTGCTGAAAAATTTTCCGCAGAATATTGTCGCGAACTCGCACTGAACAAAAAATAAAGCCCGAGTAACGCTATTTTTTTGTCATAGACATTTGTTTCTAGGGACGAATTTACAGTTTATGAAATCTTGATTAAATTTAAAACAAATTTACAAAGTTGAACACACAGAGAAAAATTTAAAATTTTTCGCTTTATAACATAAAAAATCGATATGATTTTGACCCCTAACGATGCCTTTCTTAAAAGTAGTCTATTAGTCTTCATTTAAGTATTTCATCGATTAAATTATAGAATGTAATCGTTTTCCTTTCAGAGGAAGCAAATCGCCTTAAAATTAGTATTTATTTCTAAATTAAGGCGCTGTGTTTTGTTAGACATTGAAACTTCCTTCGCTTTATATTAACTAAACGAGGATTTTACTAGGAAACATAATCATCTAAAATAATTAATTTCTAAATAAAGCTGAAGATTTTAAAATCTTGTGAAACAAATCCTTTTGGAATAAAACGATTATTCTTTTTACTAGAAGATAATATTTTATTGTTTTATTTTTTTATTATTTCAATACTTATAACTAAAACTAATATAATAAAGTAATGCATATTATAACCCACATTAGAAATAATTTTGATGTTAATTAATTGATTTTTAACTGTTTCGTTATATTAAAATAGATTTACGTAATAAATTTACATATACGTATAATAAAATAATTTAAAAAATTAATAAATTCAAATTTATAAATATTAAATAATATAATAATAATAATATCATTAAAATTCTGCATTAAAATAATTTTTAAGTCTAAAATATTTCTTATTATCTAGTATCTGAGAATGAATTGGTGGGCTTTAAAATATTCAGATTTATAAATATAAACTTCATTTATTTTTGCTATTATTTCATGACTTCTTAAGTGAGCTTTATACAATATTTTGTTTATTGTATACTGCAAAAAATAATTGCTCTTTTTCTAAAATAATGTCAATAATCTCATAAAGTTTTACGCCAGATTGGCGGGTAAATTTTATTTAAAAAAATTCAATCTCGTATTTTTTGCCCATATAAGTGCAACAAGGTGCATTTGATAAATCTAGATCTTCATTTAATTGGTTTAATTTAATATATGAAAAATAGTGAGAATTTTTTAAAATAAAAACGTTGCTACGCTTGATGTCATTCAACTCATCTGAACATAAAAATGAATTGTTAAATACAGGTTTCATAAATGTTAAAGACATTTTCATCGCTAAGCTCAATGAAATATTTTTTCTCGATTTCATTTCATTTGCAAACATTTTTGATTGTTGATGCTTCGCTTCAAACCTCAGGCAAGATAGAGGTTTTAATGGACCAAATTTTTTGATTGCACTAACATAATGAACCATGAAATGAAACTTGGGCTTTAAATGGTCACCAAATAATTTTTGGTATTGGTAGTTATGATTAACGATTAAATTTTCAAATTGAATCAACAAAATGTTGTTAAAGTAAGGTAAAAGAGTAGTGTCAATTAAATCTAATAGTATACAAAGAAAAGCCCAAACAGGATCATTCACAGGAATTTTGTCCCCAATCATCAATGGCAAATAAAATACAAAAGTTTGGATTTCTCGAGCTGTTAATTTCAGTCGTTTCTTTTATTGGCATTTTCTGAGTTTCCGTAATAAAAATGTTGCTTTCGATAATTCAACAACTCTATAGTGAAAAATTTCTGATTAATAAAATGCAATTATATTTGGCTTAAGTCGTAAAGGCACACACCTTCGAATATATCATGCATAATATCAAAGGTGTAATTTGAAGTAACGTGAAAATCTTTGATTTGATTAAGAATGGAAACTTCTTTTATACCGGCAGTTTTAACTAAATCTTTTTTACTTAAAAGAGAAATTTTTCTGTTATAATCTTCTAAATTTCTAATATATGAAGGATATTCTATCAGATCCGTTTTCATTTGATCACTAGATCTCAAACAACTTCTGCAATAAAATCCACTATTGAAAGACTTAATCAACCCTAAAATGCCATTCAAACCTAGGTTATCGCCCAAAATGACAGGAATCCTAAATTTTTTGTTTAAATCACTATTTTCATAATTAACAATAATCCTATCATCACACAATGAGTTAAGTTCCTTTACTAACGGGTACACACATTTATCAGCACCTAACGAATTAAGGTCATTTGATTTGAAAATTGCTGCAAGAAATATGTGATCAAGTTTGGATAAACAATGCATTGGAATTAAGGGAATTGAATAATATAATGCACACATGGACTGAGTAGTCCAAGTATATGTAAAAGAATTGGCATTATCAGCTCATTCGAAATATTATATCAAATTATTTGGTTCTGTTTTAAGATAGTTCATATGCGCTATTGTTTGTTTTTAGCATACCAGGACTTCTCGAAATATTTTCGAAGTTGGAATTTAAGCGGCATTATAATACCAGACATTTTTGCTTCATGTAATACTGAAATTCTGTGGATCGTTATTTCACTAATTTGGCTATTAATTGTAAATATTTTTAGAAAATTAAATAAATCTTTACTTATCACATGTTTGAAAAATCTATGTTCCGTTTTGAAGAAATTTTGAACATCTTTATATTCTTTCTCAAGGTTTACCCATTTTTCTGTGAATCCCTATTATTGATGTTTGTACTGTTCTTGAAATTAAAATTTGAATAAATAGAATATCTTTACGGTTAAAATTATCTTTATAATGGAGGTCAATATTTGCAGATAACATTGTATTAAACATTTCCGTTCTGAAATTAGTATTAGTATAAATTGATTGACTGCTACCGGATTCTAATTTTCGAAAACAAATACTGATATTCTCAGTACTTGTTGAAAATTAATTGGAATTATTGGAGAGCAGTGTACAGATATTTAACCTTGTACACTATTTACATTATTATTATTTTCTTTATGCAAATTATTTAAGTGACGTTTAAATTTGGTTAATTTTGAAAATAATTGTAAACACTGACCTTGCTTGCAGGTATAGGAATTATTCAGAAGATATATGTGTTGGCATTTCAAATGTTCAGATAAACAATTTACAGTAGAAAAACTACCGTGACAAAAGCAACAATTATAGATTATTCAAAGAAAGCTTTAAAATCCGAAGACTGTGGATATTGATCAAAAATAGATTCAATGCCATAAAAATATTTCTGAATGAATTCCCATATTTGTTCACAATCTCTACTGTATTTTAAATTTAATATATTATACACCTCAAAGCACAGATCTACTGCGTTATTTTTACATTTATAAGATGTGCAATTATCGACGTAAACATAAAATGTTGTGGAGTTTAAACATTTTATACCATAAACATATGGTTGCATTTGCAAACCATGTGAAACGTATTTATCTATTAAAATAGTATTTGAAATTATCTGTTTTAATTATTTTTTATTGTAATTTATTTTTTCAGCTTTTTATAGACAATTTTTTATTAAAAATTTATAACATACATAGTTATATTTTTTGTTGTTCCTGATATTTCGACTTGTTAGTCATAATCATAGGAATAAACAATTTACAAACTAGAACAGAATAAGCTTAATTAAACATAACTTTAAACATCTTTAAACAAGTTAAAATTAAAATTTAATTAAACGACTAAATACCTGTCTAAAACTTTTTCATATAAAATCTCTTCATTTGATTAATTTAGGTTTAAGTCTTTCTCCGACTTTTTTTAAAAAAAAAAATTTTTTATATAAAAACTATTAGACCAATTTCGTGATCTTGTTCGAATATTTTAATATTTTTAAAAACACAATAAATTGTTTTTTGAAGAGAAATGTGTACACTAATATGGTGGTTATGATTTAAATGCCAAAATTTTTTTTCTGATTGTATATGATAGATTATGTACATTGATATCTTTTAGCAAGAGTTAGCAGAAGTTAACAGAATTTATTTAAAACAATTTATAGAACTTATAGAATCTATAAAATTTAAAGAATTTAAAAAATTCATAAAATGTATTGAATTTACAATATTATTTTATAAACTTGCTGAATTTTTCACCTGCTGCAACCGTCAAGAGCAAGTCTGGAGAGTATTGTGACAGTGCATAAACTGGTAAGGTTGGACTGACGGCCTCACTTGAAATCATACAAGACAAGTTTGGCCAAAACTAGACTTAAGGCGCACCAGGGCATTAGGCTCTCGTGAAGGCAGGCTTTAGAGCAAATGACTTCTGTATAAGGTGTTTGGACGAGGTGGAGGAAGGGACTATGGTTCACTTAATTTGCTCATGTCTGGCATTAGCACGCAGAGAGATAAATACTTAGGTAAGCTCAAGATGGACAACCTATCAGATCTCGAAAACAGTAAAGGGGCGATGTTCTACGCTACCTAAATACTTCTAAATGGTTCCAGTAAGGGTAAAGGGGATATATTCTGTACCACTCCAACGCACCTACCTTAACCTATTGAATTTTTAGGCTTTATAGAAATCTTAGAAATATTTGTAGGATTTACCGAATTTATTCGATTTATAGAATTTAAAGAATTTTGTATCCATAGAATTTATAGAAGTATTCCTAGAATTTATTAAATTTAAAAAATTTATAGAAATTATGGGATTTGATTAAGTTTTTTTAGAGAGTGGCGCCAGGCCCTGCCCCTTTTCTGTTTTTCGGGAATTCCCAAGTGAAATTTCAGCGGAGGGTAAAAATTGTGTAAGTAGTAACTGCGATTTAGTATCGTTCATAAATATGAAAACTAATTACAAAACGAAATAATTTTAAACGAAATTAAAAAAAAAATTTTGTTTTTTGTAAAATTTTGATTTTTAATTTTTAATCAGAGATTATTTAATAAAAAGTCAATTCCGGAATTCCCAAATCGAGAACATTGAAATTTGAAAATTCCTTTAGATGCTTCAACGTTGATAGGACAAGCAAAGTCAACCCCCGTTGAACTGAACACAAAGGTGGGTTGAACTCGGAAGAACTCCCATTTGCTATTTGGCTCGCATTCGATAGCATCTCAAGCATTTTTGCAATAAGAAAGAACGGTTTTTCTTGCATTGATAATACAAAATTTTTTTCGAATGCAAGTTAACACCAATTGAGTTCCACCATGTAACGTTCGATTGTGTAATTCGAGAATCAGCATATTAGTGAACTCATTTTTTGACGGCAGTATTATTGGGCATTTTGCATTGTAACTCATTATAGAATGCTCTAGCCGACCTCTTACTCTCAGAATTTGTTGGTCGTCTAAAAACGGGTTTAAGTTCAGCAGGTTGCTTTTCGTGGATATTAATTTTCCATGTAGTAATGCGTATCTTTCAGCGTAAAATTCATGTTGTTGAATCATTCGTATCCAGTGATCACAGGTATAAATTCGATTCTTCTCGACGCAGTTTTCGAATATACATTTACAGAAGAGCAGTCATGCGAATCAATTTATTGTATGGTACATTGTATGATATACAGTGACTCTCATAATTGATCACGATTTCATAAGACGCTAATATTTTATTAGACCAAAGTAAAATAAAATTTTTTAGTTTTTCTTTTTAAATTCAACAGTTTATTAAATATGTATTTAACAAATTAAAAAAACAATTCATTTTCTACGTCACAAACATTAAAAATAAATTAACATAAAAATGATTAGGTGTGATCAATTATGAGAGTCACTGTATATTTATATCAATTTATTGTATTCCGTCGCCAAAATCTTCCAGCTGAAGCTTTGAATTTGACCATTTTCCCTTTGGATGTTGCCAAAATTCTGACCCTTTCCACCACAAGGAGAGGTTATTAATTACAATTGAAGTTTTGCCTCGTGTTGCACTGTCGTCTGGATTTAGTTCAGAGCTGATATGGAACCAGTATCAGGATTACCTCTTGTATTTGACTTAAGCGATTAGTTATAAATCTTTTCCAACGTGTGTTGTCTCCGAATCAGTCCAAAAATAAACCGTTGGCTTTTGTGAAAGTCGTATAGATTTCGAATGACATGATCTACTAAGTCGGCTAATAATACTGCACCCATTAATTCAAGTCAAGGTATCGATGGAGGATTTATGGGAGCGATTTTCAATTTTTATGTTAGCAGGTGGCAATTGACATTTTTGTTGTCGGATGACACTCGCAGATAAATATATGTTGCGTAGGCTCTGTTAGTTGCATCGGCGAACGCATGCAACTCGAGTGTCCGTTGGTTTGATGTACCTGTAACTGCTACCCAACTTGAAATTTTAATTTACAATACATATTTAAGATTATGAACGTATTGATACCATTTTTCCTGTACTTTATCCGAAATCACATCGTCTCAACCCAAGTCCTCAATCCACAAATCTTGTATGATCGCCGGCAGTATTACAGGATTTATCACTCCAAGCGGGTCGTATAATCGTGCTATTGTTGATAGAATATTACGTTTTG
The DNA here is from genome assembly GCA_963556165.1 of Tipula helvola. Taxonomy (NCBI): domain Eukaryota; kingdom Metazoa; phylum Arthropoda; class Insecta; order Diptera; family Tipulidae; genus Tipula; species Tipula helvola. The sequence goes on from OY744483.1 coordinate 121,272,981, forward strand.
ATGCTGGTTTATTTATCTCGACTTGCGCATCAAAGTTGAATTTTTGAATGCAAACGTATCTTCAGATGGTCTCCAATAATTCCAAGAGTTTTAATTGACTTTTCTGAATTTAATGCTAGAGGTATATGTATCTCACGATCTTCTTCAGGAATAGGCTGTAGCAATTACTCATCATTGCTAGCTCATTTACGGAGTTGCAATTTCGCTTCCTGGAAAATACCGATTAATTGATTTTGTAGTTATTGTGTATGTTCGATACTATTTGCTCCAGCGAAAACGTTAACTACGTAAATAGAATTCATTTGAACAGGGTATGCTTAAGGATATTTAATTTGAATATCATGAGCCAACTGTTTAATAGTACGGATTGCTAAGTATGGAGCACTAGTCGTTCCAAAGGTAACTGTTTTAAGAAAATATTTCCGAAGTGGCTCTTTAAAATTATTTATTCAAACCACACGATGAAACTGAGCATCATCGATTGAACAATATTCTCATTTTGGTTGTGGTGCTTGACCCCTTGGTTCAATCAAGTCGTTTTCTGTAAAGGCTTCACTGACTTTTTTAAATGCTAGTTCATAGCATGACAAAAATTTGGACAGTTTCTTCGGGCAACCATCATATCCCGGAATAAGTTTAAATACTAAATTTAAATACGGGTGTTCAAAAACGTTGTAATTCTTCGAATTGTGGTATTTCAGTTTCTTAAATTTGGAGACCTCTTCCCCAATATGACAATTGGTTACGACAATATAAATCTTCTACCCTCATACCACCAAATCACAGACTCACAAATAATGTTAGGTAATTTAGAACTGAAACGTGTTGAGTAGTAAAGTCGCATTTGCCATTTTGCATTTCGACTTTTAATAATTAGATCAGTTATACATCTCTACCACTCTAGTATACTATTGAAAATCCTTAAGAATTTAATTTACTCCATTCAATGAACATCCACAATGTTCAAAAATTTTATTTATCAATCTTGGATAAAGCAAAGCTTTTCTATCCCACACACATACGGATGTGAAGTTTTCAACAAAAATACAAAATCAACAAAACATATATGTATACAAAATTTGTTGATTCAAAAAAAAATTATATTAGTATGTATTAGTGAAACAGTCGGTAAAAGCAATTTAAAACCAAATGCTGACAAAAACCGGGAACAACTATAACATAATAATATATTAACTAATGTTTTTGACTTAAATAATTGATTTTTGACGTCAGCACGATCAAAATTTTCTCTGAAAATTGAAAATATTTTTTTGAGTAATGGGTATCAGTGGTTAAGGGTAAGTACTTGGTAAGCCAAGGCCAATTCATCAAAATTTCCGCTGGTTCGGCATAAAAGAATATTTAAGGATATATCTATACTTTCTTTGTACATTGTACTACATGCAGCTATCAAGATGAAAAAGGACCATTTGTTGTTGACTTCCAAAGTCAATAAAGGTCATACGATATACCGAAATATTTGGGGTTCACTATATTGAAGATTGGCCAATTCACAGAGATATTCTGCGGGTTCGACGTATAAGAAAAATTAGATACAGGCTTCCTTTATAGACTCCTAATAACCATATTCGAATACGATGAAATATGATCATTTGTTGTTGACTTCGAATGTTGGTAATTTTCATACGATATATTGATATTTTGAGGTTCACTGTATTGAAGATTGGCCAATTCTTACAGGGTCCAACTTTTACAGGTATCCTATTCATTCGTTCATTGAAGGTTCGTTATCGTTTGGAACGCTTACTTGCTCTGGTTGTGGATTAAATTTAATAGTTGATACAATTATATCCAATTATGGCGTGGCCATAGCCGACGTCCAATCATTTCACATTTTTAATTATAATATTAAAATTAAAGAAATTCAACAAGAAGTTAGATTGAATAACGAAGATAAAAAAAGAACAAATACCAAAACCGGAATTCTCCTTAAATTTAGCCATCCCAGATAAATTCAAATGTAAATCCATAGCAGAAAACCCAAAACCTCAATAAATTTCTGTATATCATTAGAAAATTACCAACAACAAATAGTTATTAAGTAGTAGTCCTATTTCATCGTATTCCAATATGATTGTAGGTAGTCTATATAAGGCGCTTATATTTGTAGCGCCTCACGCAATCAATTATATAAATTATTTATTTATATATATTGATTTACGTTCGCCACCACATACACATTTGGGTTTACGCACAAGATTCTTCTTAGCGTAACTATTTTCATTTTCACCTAGCGTAAATGACACGGAACTCTAAATTCTCTTTAGTAATATTTGTTCCTTCTCGTTTTCGCTAGCGAGTTCAAACTCTTTTTATTTTTGCTATTGGTTTGTTATGCTCCATCTCGTTTTCGCTAGAACAACGAACCTTGGCATGCGATTCGTCTCGTATGCCAACACTAAAATGACCAAAAATACTTTCATCGAAACAAAAACAATTTGGTGTTGGGATTTTTTATTGTTGGTAACATTAATACACAGAAGTATTTTACGTGCAGCCGAGTAAACACGGCTCATTATTATATATATTATTTTATTTTTATTCGCGTTAATATTTTGCGCGTCCATTTTGTTGGATTTACACAAGTGGTAATTTATCTAGTGGAACAAAGATAAACATTTGTAAATTAGTTTTTAATAATAATAAATCGAGATATTTCTCGTTTCTTAAAAATAATAAAATAAAATTGTGAAATTTATCTCGAACAATTAGAGTGTTTTAATTATAATTGTGAAGGTGAATAATCATCGTGAATATACGTACCGTTCGCCCTTTTACAGCGGCGATTAATACAGCCACAACGGGCTATATATTTGGTGACCTCACGACGCCCTTTTTAGGGAATTATAACGCATTATATATTGGAAACCTGGCACACACAAAGTGTCAGGTACAAAGGTACGTAATTCATTACATTTTTTTTGTGCAAAAATTTGTAGGGTTATAAATGCCCATATAATCAAACAAAATCTAACAACGATTTTTCTCTTCTTCCTCTTCATAATTTTTCTGCTCGGATATATACACACATATGATGCCACGAGCGTATGAAGGAAAATAAGTGAATATTGAAACAAACGGGGAATTAAACAATTACGGTGCGCCTACACATAGGGTGCCACGAGTATACGAAGTATAGTATACATTTTTGCACAACGGTACTCACATTCAACGGGATACCATCAACATAGGATACAACAAAAATAAAATACAACGGAGTAACTACGGTATACATACAACAAGCGGAACGCACGGTTACACAGAATAAATAAAATTCTGTACATACAGCCATCAAACAACGGGAGTTTGGAGAAGATACAACAACATCTGCAGCAGCAACAACAAAAATTACATCAGATAAGTGTCCAATATTTTTATTATTCAACATTTTTGTTTTAGAAATCACATATTTTTGTTTATACAATATGTATTAGTAAATTTAAATTTTTTTGTGACATTCGAATTTAAGCAATTGCATTTTACACTCAAAGTTAAAAATATTGGAACACAGAATCAAAATTGTAGCTTATATTAATGTAAATTTTTTACCACTCTGCTCGGGTACACATAATTAATTTAAAAAAAAAATTTTTTAACGTTTCTTCGAATAACTTACAACGCAATTGTTTTCGTTTCGACATTAGTTACATTTACGACTATTATTTGATGAGATATTTTTCATTATAAATTACTTATTTATTTTATTTGGTACTCATATAATATACATTTCAACGAGCCCCCCCAATACGCCGTGACACGCGCGTCTCGTAATTCGGGGGTATCTCGTGGCCAAAGTGCCAAAATCGGTCATAGCCTTCTGCTTCAAGGTAACCATTCCTATTGTTTTTCATTATTGTTGTTAAATATTTTTTTTTTGTGTTGATTTATTTTACGAATTTGATAAATATCATATTGGTTAGTCGCGTTTTCAAATCTGTTGGGTGTTTGGTTACGTTGCACAATTCATACAAGTCACTGGTTTTATTTTTAAAACAATTACTTTTTGAATTTCAAAATGGTCAACGAAACAGACAACAAAACTGAGATCAATACACCACAACCCCAAGAGATGGATCTAGAGGAACAAGCACCCTTGGAGGTATCAGCCGCGAAAAATACAGTAAAATTACAACCATTTTGGCCGCGAAAGGCACACAATTGGTTTTTGCTGGCTGAAATTCAGTTTGACCTTCAAGGCGTTAAATCTGAGAAAGCAAAATATTTACATACTCTGTCGTCTTTAGCACCAGAGACTTGTGACTGTATCTCAGATTTCTTGTCGAATCCCCCACAAACAGAACAGTACTCCACTTTAAAGAAAACTTTGTTGGACCGATTAGCGCCGTCATCTGAAAGGCAGCTTGAAGCTCTCATCACGGGCCAAGAGATTGGTGACCGTAGGCCGTCTGACGCGCTGCGTCACATTCGTACGCTTGCAGGAAAACATTTCAACGAGCAAACGATTAAATCTCTCTGGATCAGACGTATGCCGGAGATCATTAAGATAGCTTTGGTTGCACAGCCAGATTCAATTTCCATTGACGCACTATCAAAAACCGCTGATCGCATGTACGAAGCGATTAATATCGGCCAACAACAAAACTCTAATATTTTTCAAATAGTTCATAGGCAATCCCGTCCCACTGTGCGCGGTGATCATAACCAATCAACTAGCCAAAATACTGGCTCGTTTGAAAATCGACTTGCTCGGCTTGAAGCCAAACTAGATGGCTTGCTTAGAGACAAATCACGGGGACCAAGCGCATCGGCTCGCTCACGGTCTAGATCCCGCAGCTCCGCCAATTACTCGCGAAGACACGGCAGATGCTGGTACCATACAAAATTTGGTCCAGCCGCAAAAAAATGTGTGCCACCTTGCGATTTTAAAACGTCGCGACCATCGACGTCGCAACACATCAATAAAATTGATGACAATGGAGGTAGCTCAAAAAACTACCAGGACACAGGGGCGGGATCCCTATAAATAATAACCCAAATACTTCTCGTTTATTCGCATTCGACCGAATAAATCGTTATAACTTTTTAGTCGACACTGGCGCTGACCTTTCGGTTATTCCAGCTTTCAATTTCAAAAATGAATTTAATATACTCAAACGCAATTCAAATCTAGTTCTCTCGGCCGCCAATGGCACTAACATCCATACTTACGGCACAAAGTTGCTTCAGTTGGATTTAGGACTAAAACGAACATTCACGCATGCTTTCATTCTAGCTGCTGTGAATCGTCCTATCATTGGCGCCGACTTTTTGTGTAAATTTGGACTTTTGGTTGATTTAAAAAATAAACGGCTGGTTGATTCAGCGACAAAGCTGTCAATCAATGCCGCAATGGTTCACGTCGACACACCGACTCCGATCCATTATTCAATCACCAACGGCTACGGTACTCTGCTTAAAAAGTTTCCTCAACTTACAGCAGAACCAAACTATAAATTGCCAGTCCGACACAATGTGGTCCATCACATTGTCACAGAAGGACATCTCCCTGTATCACGACCAAGAAGATTAGATCAAGTCCGCCATAAAGCCGCATTTGTTGAATTTCAACATATGGTGGAATTAGGAATTTGCAGACCATCTGCATCTCCTGTCTCTTGTCCATTGCACATGGTTAAGAAAAAAGATCATGATTGGAGACCATGTGGGGATTATCGGCGTTTAAACACGGTAACAACACCGGATCGCTACCCGATACCCCACATTCAAAATTTCTCCATGCACTTGCATGGATGCAATATTTTCTCCAAGATTGATTTGGTCAGAGCTTATCATTTGATTCCCGTCTCACCTGATGAGGTTTTTAAAACAGCAATTACAACTCCTTTTGGCCTGTTCGAATTTACTCGAATGCCGTTTGGATTACGTAATGCCGCTCAAACATTTCAGCGTTTTATGAACGAAGTCGTTCGTAACTTAGACTTTGTTTTCGTCTACATTGACGATATTCTTGTGGCATCACAATCTGAGGAACAGCACAAACTCCACCTGGAACAGCTCTTCCACAGGTTAACTGAGTTTGATGTTCATATCAACAGTTCCAAATGCGTATTTGGCGTAACAACTCTTGATTTCCTTAGCCACAAAATAACCCCTAATGGTATTCTGCCGTCTGAAGAACGAATTAATGCCATTAGGGAATTTCCAGCTCCAAGCTCAATCAAGCATATCCAGCGATTCATCGGTATGGTAAATTATTATCACCGATTTATACCAAAGCTTGCTGAAATACTCGCACCTGTTCACAGCCATCTGGTCGTACTTCTACGTAAACCAAAAACGCCTAAGAATTTCTCTTGGACTGACGAATGTCAAACGGCATTTACGTCACTTAAGGCTGAACTTGCGAAAACAACACTGCTTGCACATCCACTGAGCGATTCAAAGCTTAGTTTAACTACTGACGCATCTAATACTGCCGTTGGGGCAGTACTGCAACAGTATAATAATGAGTGTTGGGAGCCATTGGGATTTTTCTCAAGAAAATTATCGGATGCTGAAAAGAAATATTCCGCATTCGATCGGGAATTACTCGCGATTTATCTGGCAGTGAAACACTTCAGATATTTTGTCGAAGGTCGGGAATTTACGATTTTTACCGATCACAAACCTCTGACTAGAGCAATTCAGTCTAAAACTGAACGTAATCCGAGGCAAGCTCGCCACTTGGATTATATAAGTCAATTTACCACGGACATTCAGCATGTTCACGGACATGACAATGTTGTTGCAGATACACTCTCTCGCACAACAGACAATGAAACGGCCGCAGTCGAGACACAATTCGACTTAAACAAAATTGCAATATTACAAAAAGCTGACCTAGAACTTCAGGATTTATTTTCTGGTTCCGAATGTCACTCTGGTTCATCTATGAAACTGGAGCTTTTTCAATTGCCTGGCCTCGAAATCATCTGCGAAACATCAACTGGGTACAACCGCCCATTTATCGTAGAATCACTGCGTCGAACTATCTTCGATACTTTACATAACATTTCGCATCCTGGTGTTCGTGCTACTCGTAAATTGATTACTGCTCGATATTTTTGGCCTAGTATGAACAGAGACGTAAGCCAATGGGCTCAGTCTTGTTTATCCTGCCAACGTGCCAAAGTTCAACGGCATACTAAATCTATCCATGGACAATTCCAAATACCATCAGGTCGTTTTGAACATATCCATATAGACATTGTAGGACCTCTTCCTCCTTCTAATGGATATTCATACTTATTAACTTGTGTCGATCGTTTTACTCGATGGCCCGAAGCATACTGCATGACTAATATGTCAGCTCCAACCATTGCCTTGACTTTTGTCAACAATTACGTTTCACGATTCGGCGTGCCCCTTAATATCACTACTGATCAAGGAACGCAGTTTGAGTCCAAGCTTTTCAGCGAGTTAACCAAACTCCTTGGCTCACATCGGATTCGTACAACGGCTTACCACCCTCAAGCCAACGGCATGGTTGAACGCTTCCACCGGCAACTCAAAGCCGCGTTAATGGCAAGAGGAAACACAATCAACTGGAGTTCGGAAATACCCATCGTTCTACTGGGAATCCGAGCAACAGTAAAAGAAGATCTGAAGTGCTCACCAGCTGAAATGGTTTATGGACAAACCATCAAGCTACCAGGTGAGTTCTTCGCCGAAAATCCTCTTTTACCTCTACCAACCAGCGACACAGTTACCGACCAACTTCGTGAGACAATGCAAAACCTTATTCCGAAATCAACGCGGCAAGCCAAACAAGATGACATTTTTGTACCAAAGGCACTTGCCGACTGTGATTTTGTGTTCGTAAGAACAGATAAGGTTCGCACAGGCTTATCCACTCCCTATGAAGGCCCGTTTAAAGTCATTCGACGCCTTCGGAAACAGTTCACCGTCTCAATTAATGGGAAGAATCAGACCATTTCAATTGATCGGCTCAAACCGGCTTACGGCATACTGTGTTCCACTGACGCTAAACCAGTTCAGTGCTCACATAAACATGTTCGTTTCGCAGCCGAATAAACTTTTCTGTAGGGAGGGGGACTCACTTGCGGGGGAGTCCTGTAGCGCCTCACGCAATCAATTATATAAATTATTTATTTATATATATTGATTTACGTTCGCCACCACATACACATTTGGGTTTACGCACAAGATTCTTCTTAGCGTAACTATTTTCATTTTCACCTAGCGTAAATGACACGGAACTCTAAATTCTCTTTAGTAATATTTGTTCCATCTCGTTTTCGCTAGCGAGTTCAAACTCTTTTTATTTTTGCTATTGGTTTGTTATGCTCCATCTCGTTTTCGCTAGAACAACGAACCTTGGCATGCGATTCGTCTCGTATGCCAACACTAAAATGACCAAAAATACTTTCATCGAAACAAAAACAATTTGGTGTTGGGATTTTTTATTGTTGGTAACATTAATACACAGAAGTATTTTACGTGCAGCCGAGTAAACACGGCTCATTATTATATATATTATTTTATTTTTATTCGCGTTAATATTTTGCGCGTCCATTTTGTTGGATTTACACAAGTGGTAATTTATCTAGTGGAACAAAGATAAACATTTGTAAATTAGTTTTTAATAATAATAAATTGAGATATTTCTCGTTTCTTAAAAATAATAAAATAAAATTGTGAAATTTATCTCGAACAATTAGAGTGTTTTAATTATAATTGTGAAGGTGAATAATCATCGTGAATATACGTACCGTTCGCCCTTTTACAGCGGCGATTAATACAGCCACAACGGGCTATATATATTTCATTTTTCTTATACGTCGAACGCGCGGATCATCTTTGTGGATTGGCTCATATTTGAGATATGATCATATTTTCTCAATCCGTTGACGTATCTGGCTATGTTGTTCAAAGTAACTTGTAAAATCTCCCTCGAGTTTCAATCACAGCTCAAGTAAAGAAATTCACAATAGAATACGTTGGGTATCACCAACGTTGTAGCTAGTAAAATTCTAAGGGTTTTAGGACAGATGGTTTTATCAAGTTTCAATCTATATAATGTAGTATTGATTTTACTACATACATTGATAATCTGCGAATTCTACGTGAATCTATTGTTAATACAAATGCCTAAATTATTAACGTGGTTTTGTGTATCATGTAAATATTTGGGATGACTGAAAAATCACGTTTTGAAATGAAGAAAGCTTGCGTCTTTGAAATATTCAATGAAATTTCATTAGATGAAACTAAAGAAGGGAATTTCAGATGAATTTCAATTGATGTCTCAACCAGCCTAATATGTTAGATAAGTTATTATTAATTTTATTAAAGGTTTCAGAGATATTATCCTTAACGCCCCCCCCCCCCCCCTCCCTGAACCCAATTTTAAATGAGATAAAGTTTAGCAAACTTCTATCAGCATTTTTTGACATGACATTTTTCTGATCAGTGTTTCGGGGTCCTGGTCGAGAAATGTGAAAATCTGGAACAACATTTTTTTAGTAGCAAAAGTAAAAACTAATGTAAAAGCACAGATAACTATACCAGATGTCTATCTTGTATGGCCAAAATTTTCATAAGTTAATTCAAGCTATGAAAATTAAACCAACTGAAATCTAACACGACGAGAAATAGACCGATGCATATTTTCATCCTTTTCTTTTTTATTTTACGCACGACTATATGATTTTAAAAAAATAAAAACTAAAAACCAAAACAAAGTTGTACTTTGCGTTTTTTCGAGTTCATGAATTTGCTTACACATTCATATTAGAGAAGCAAGTAATTATGAATGAAATTATAGGCGTTTGACCAAATTCATGGACTCGAAAAAACGCAAAGCATTTCCAACTTTGTTTTGCATTTCCAATTTTGGTTTGTAATTTTTATTTTTTTTAAATCATATAGTCGTGCGTCATGATAAACCAATTTAAGTAGGTATGATCAAGCGCATGTATTGCTATCTCTTTCACTAAAAAATTCTGTCATTTGGTGCTTTTTTCTTGATATACTTTTTTTTATAAACACTAGTTTATAGCAAACAAAAACAAATCGAATTGTTTTGCGGTGATAGTTTTTGTGAAAATTTTGTGAAAACAACGAAGCCTTGTTATTTTATCGCACCGAATGACGATATGCGCAAGAAAAGACGAATTTGAAATAACTGTCAATCATACCTATTCAATTGGTTTATCATGGTCGTGCGTAAAATAAAAAAGAAAAGGATGAAAATATGCATCGGTCTACATATTTCTCGTCGGGTTAGATTTCAGTTAGTTTAATTTTCGTAGCTTGAATTTACTTATGAAAATTTTGGCCATACAAGATAGACATCTGGTATAGTTATCTGTGGTAAAAGTATTAAAATTAACGTAACTCTAATACAGAAGTAATATGAAGTTATCAAGAATTGGAAATAATTTTAGTACTACTTTACTACTTTACCCAAGTATTTTTATATCCGACAATTTTTGTATTTTTCTGATATTTTCGTCACCGACTTTTTTCCGGAATAATGTCCGGCTTATTATAAGATTTACTATGAAAGTTGGCCACAAAAATCGGAAAATGATGACAAAAAAAGTTAGGTTATGTCGCATAAAAAATGGGCGGGGCTTATAATATAAATTTTGGCGGCAAAATCTCACTTTTCAATTTGATTTTATAGATACATACTTATTTAAATAAAAATATTTTTATTTTTTATTTTAAAATTTTATTTTTTTATTAACATACATAAATTTAAAATTTATTGGTGACTTCTTTCTGGAGAACTGGCCGAGCTGAGTTCGTCGGTGACCATCGGGAACTTCTTCAATGTGCAATCTGAAATTTAAAATTGCTGAAATTTAAAATTTTGCAATCTGAAATTTTGTAATTGTAATGATTGGAAAATTTATTTGATCGAGGATGAAATTTAAAAGGTGAATTTTGTATACTTCATTAATTTGGAACAGTTTTAAAATTTTAAATGTCAGAAATTTATGCTTAAAAATATATGGCCACTAAACATTTTTGGAGCAAACTAATCTACTGTTACCACGTTTTAACTTATAAATATAAAATTTAATATTTTTAAAACATTTATATTTATCGTAACACAACATAGTTTAATAAAAATTATTTAATGGTTTAGGGCTCTCTATATTGTTTTTATTTCTTAAAAATTAACTTGAGCTTTCGGACTCACTTCGATCGTTTTTGGAAATGTTACACATAAAATCCAGTGATAACTCAATAAACATTGTTGGAGATTATGCTTATATTGGTAATTCTTATGATTTATTTATCTAAATTTGGTTGTTTGTCTTATAGTTATAATTGATTCATTATATTTTTGTAAAATGTTTCAAATTTTATTCATATTTTGTAAAAGTTTTTTTCGTAAAATTTACCACAAGTTTTTTTGTCACGGTTGGAAAATATTTTTCTAGTCTAGACACACGAATTTTGGTTTCTACGGAAAAACCTTCAATTTTTTGGTTTTATTTTTGATTTATTTATAAAACAAAAATTGTATTGAAAACATTTTTATAAACGCTTTTGAAAATGGACTCGAAGTGAGTCCGAAAGCTCAAGTTAATTTTTAAAAAATAAAATCAATATAGAGAGCCCTAAACCATTAAATAATTTTTATTATATAAAATTGTGGCTCAATAATATTTAAATATTAACAACATAGTTTATTATCAAATTACTGTAATTTTGAAAGGCAAATTTCTGCCGTTTAAAATTATAAAACTGTTCCAAATGAATCAAGTGTACAAAAACTACTCTTTAAACTACATAATGGGTTAATTAAATTTGCAAATCATTACAATTTGGACAAATGAAAGTGTAAATTAAATAGTCACTTTTTCCATATAAACTTCATATGGAAAATTTATTTTATTATCCTATCACATATTTCACTTTTAGAAAAACAATGTTCAATCAATATTTAAATTATCACCTTATGGATGATTTTAACAATAAATTATTTTATTACAATTTATACAAAACTTAAAATATACCCGCACAAATTAAAGAAATTTTAAGATACAAAATTTAGCGTATAGCAATTAATATTTGGCTACGCATTTGCGTTAGTTAACTAACAACAACAATAAATCACAACAATAATGGCGTCTATAGAAATAAAAAAAAAAAATTGCACTCCAACGCCATGTCCCATATGTCGAAAGTTGGAAACCAAATTTCATCATTTTCCGATTTTTTGTACCAATATGCGGAAAAAAATTCATGTTTTCAGCTTTGTTATACTTGGGTTCCCAAGTATTTTTATATCCGACAATTTTTGTATTTTTCGGACATTTAGCTGAAAACATGCATTTTTTTCCGAATGTTGGCCAAAAAAATCGGGAAATGATGAAATTTGGTTTGCAACTTTTTTTTTTTCATCATTTTCCGAATTTTTTGGCCAACTTTCATACACTCAGAGAAAAAATATGATTGAGCTGATCATAAAAGTGACCATCATATTTATGATTAGATGCTATAATTAAGAAAATCATACCTTGATGTATACAATTAATAATAATGATTGTATCTATTTAATAAATTATGCACGTTATTATGCAAATATTATTGAATTAACCATATCCATGATTACATATATCGCTATTGTGATAGATCGTATCAATAATATAATTGATTTTATCATTTGGAGATGATAAGACAATCAGATTTTATGATAGTTGTTATCAATAAATTAATTGAATTTAGTATGTTTGTATGATAAAGCCCATCAGATGCTGTGATAGCTGCTATCGTATCAATTAATGAAGTATACTGCGGGGTGTGATAGCAGCTATCATAGCATATATATTATATATTGTATCGCTGGCTTAATTAATAACGGCCCTAACCAACACTTTTTTCAAAAATGACATTTTAATGCTAAAATGCAGAAAAGAACATACCGCATCTTTCTGAGTTATTATATTAGCTTGAATCACAATATATCACGGTCCACATTTAATTTTATTTATTTAATTATAACTAAGTTAATGACTAAATAATATTTCTTTGCGAGTTTTCCAAAAATTTTACAAATGTGGGTTAGGGCTTTGATATAATTAAGCCATCGATATATTTTACTAAATAACAAACCATATTCTATAGTTCATGAAATTTACATTTATTTTGAATTAATTTATCGTACAGTACACATAGTATAATTATATCCAAATTAGAGGTTTAAACGAAATTATTTTTTATTTTTATGAAACATTATTTATATATAAGTTCTTAACATTTTTCATAAAACTTTTAGTCATATGATTGTTTAAAATTGCTCCACAAATTCAATTTCAAAACCGTAATAATGATAATCGACACCTAAATTTTGCAAATGTTGAACACAACTAAAATATACCGTTTTATATTTCTAATTTTTAATTTATTTGAAGTTAATATGTTCCGAAAATTGTAATAGAATTTAATCCAAGTTCGAACTGATCAGATTATGATTATGAAAAAATCAATCTTCTTATCAGGTCGCGACGCCTGGACTGATCATACCACAATTTTCATTCTATATTATACAGAATGAACTGCTCAGGTTGTATTAGCGAATTATACTACCACAAAAACACCAAATATATTTTACAGTTTTATATTTCAGTAACCATTTAACAGAAACAAATTTAGGAATACCATTTAAGTGGATTACTGGTCCTTTCTCTAGAATAATATTTCCGAATTCTATCAAATTAGTGCTAAACAATTTCTCTTGTCGGCCAACTTACATTTTTGTGAAATTTTCAGATTTCTTAGTTCCATTATGCTCGGTTTCACAAAAAAATAACCAATCTCTAGTTAAATAATATTTCCTCCCTTTCTTCTTTTATGAAATTGTGTTTTATTTCACAATACAAATTCAATGCAAGTTAATTATATTTTTATTTTACATAGAAATATTTAGCCTTCAGTTAAACAATTAGCTGCACGAAATTGGGCAGATAAATATTTACCTCTCCAGTCAAAATTTTCCAGTCTACCTCTCCAGTTTACCTCTCCAGTCAAAATAAAAACCAAATAAAATTTGCGTGCGTTTAAGAAATTGAAATAAATCGCAATTTCATAAAAGAAGAAAGATATGAAATATTCACTAATTGGAGTTTGCCTGTTTTTGTGAAACCAAGCATTAGACTGCCACATACAAAACCAGTATCTTGAGCCAAATTCATTTGTTAAAATAAACTTAAAATTAAGGAATTTAATAATTCATTAGAAAACTAGGAAGTATTATCTTCGAACACATCTGGAATCATTGAACTTGTCTGTGGTGACGTTTTATATAGCTTTCTTTATGAAAGTCATGTACATATGTTCGTAAAATATTGGATAGTTAAGTGGTGGCCAGAGAAAATTATAAACTTAAAAATTAAGAATTAACAAAACTTAAAAATGCGGTAAATAGAGAACTTATGTATTCTCTCCTAGCGAAAAAGTTACGTCACTTAACAAATTTAACGAATTAAATCTGTCACTTAAACAAATTTAAGAATGCGTGATTTTGCGTTCAAACTTAAGAAATAAATGTCAAATCCAAAAAAAGTGTTGATGCGAAAGATACATACTGGTCATAGTCAAAATTATTTGCACCTGCTAAATTTTTGATGCAGCGTAACTCAAACAACTTTAAAAATTATATACATATATAATAAACTTTTTGAAAACATTAATTTTAATTCAATAAACTTAATTACCCTGCTTTATATAATTTCAATCAAATTTTTTTTAAATTTTAGTTCTTAGGTATAGGAGAAATTACAAATAGTTTAGTTTTGCTCAAGATTATTTGTACCCACAACTTTGTTCTGGTAGAATCTCATCCCACTATAGATTTTCTTGCCACCCTGATACAAATTTTTGTTTAACTGACTGAAATTAATTTATTTGTTGATTTAACAACATTTTTCTAATGCATTTTTTCTAAAGGATAAATAATGTGATCATTTTGTGGTCGCAAATTATGTAGCCCCATTTTGTATTGCACATAAACCATAACAAACCGTTTTTTTTTTGTTTAGGCTCTTTATTAAATTTATAATTTTTCGCTGGTTCGAATGTCAAAAAATTAAGAAAAATTAGTGTCATTAAAATTCCTTAATAGCGGATTTACATTCAATCTTTTCGTTCTTTTTCAAAAGAATAGAATCACGAAGAAAAGCGCAAATACATTTTACCCATATATAAAAATGAGACGGGCATATTCAAAATTTCATTTTTTCCTTTCAAAATGTTACTTGGATTTTATATCTTTTGAGCAACTTTTACGAAAAAAGATAAACCAGTTCATCTTTTTCAGGTTTTTCCGTTCTTTTTCACCAAAAAAAGTTGAGTGTTGCAGTAAATAGTATTGAAAAATACTTTTTGAGTATTCCTTCTGATTTTAATACAAGGGAATCATACTAAACCGCATTTTTTATCGTACATCTTTTATCTTTTGGAAAAGAACGAACAGATTGAATGTAAATCCGCTATAATTCATAATTATTTGCTGGTTGAGCTTTTAGCATTTATACCCAAACAATAAAATGTATAGTATTTAATGGTTCTAAAGCATTCGTAAACATGTACGTTTTCCCGCAAAACTCACACATGAATTATTTCTAAAGCTTCACGTATAAAAATAATTTTAAGAAATTCAGTATTTCCTTCCGTTTCGGCCGCTCCAACTGGTTTCTGTAGAAAAAATAGGTTGTAGGTTTTGATGTAATTAAAATATAGCCTATAAAGGTATAGTTATAAATGAATTTGGATTTTCTTTTTTTGGAAAAGCGAGAATTTCCTTTGTGATTCCTCTTTCCGTGGAAGAATGCATGGCAGAAGTACTAAACTAAGCGCTATTCGTTCATCTGTAAATAGAAATATTATTGAATTAAGATAAATTAGTCAAAACATTTTTTGCTTGACTAATACTAGCTATATACAACATAAGACTTAAGTATGGCTATCTTAGAATCTTTTTTTTTTTAAAATTAGTTTGAATGAACTTTGTCTAATAGTATCGTGGGTAACAACCACCAAACAGTCATATCTAATTTGATTTGCCATATTTATTCTGCGGTACTAGTGTGAAGCTAAATCAAACAAAACAATTTTACGTTAAAAATGCACTAGACAATTTTTTAAATTTTTATGTAATAATTATATGAAAATTGTGCCAAATTTTCGTTTTTTCAAAACACCATCTTAGCAAAAAATTACGAGAAATTTAGGTTAATTTTGTTGTCTTAGTGTTTAAAAGAACGAATTTTTAAATTAAAATTAAAAATTATTCTTGGCCTTTAATTTATTAACCACTTATAAAAATTAGTTTGGCGTGGGCCAAAGATATACAAAGATGATCTGGTTTAATCAATAATTTTTTCGGAAATTCCACTGCTCAGAGGTGTCAATATTTGGATGTTTTAGGGTAGCACCAATGATCATCGGGAAATAGTGGAAAAATATTTATTAATATTGTTACAAGACGCAAGTAATTTATGCAACTAATCAATTTAGAAATTAATTCCGCTTTTAATGAATAAAACAGGTTCAAATCTTCAAATATTGCTATATGTGTTAATAAATTAATTCTATAACTATTGTTTTTTACCAGCAGTATTTTCGTAAAGCTCCCCGCAGTCATCTACATTTTAAATAGTCAATGTCACCATAGAAATGGGTATCTATCAGCTCAAGAGCTTATTATTAATTTTCCTAAATTCGATATTTCACATTATTTGAGATGGTTCAGGTAGCAGTTGACGACATGGATTATCTTTTTATTAATTCAGAGCAAGAAAGGTGAGCTGTAATTGGTGTAAATAATGAATAGTTTTCCTGAAAATAAAAATAACTTCACGGAGCATTCTTATAAGATACTTTAATGCAAATTATATTGTATTACCTTTGGCAATGCAAACTCCGGAAGATGGAATAAAGTACGTCTCCTGCTGCCTTACTAAGAAAAAAGTCACATTTGCTTTTTTGTAGTTTTGTGTAATTTCAATTTAACTATTTTTGTTTGCCTTGTCTTAATATGAAACCTGACTATTAAATAACGTGATTTTATGGCATTTGATGCTGGATATTTAGCTGTTTCAAAAAGCAGAAAGACAGGTATTTATTTGCAGAATCCAAATATGCCCCTAACGCATTTCTCGACTTTTGGCATTTGTGACTTTTTTCCTTAATACGACAGTGTAGCTCTTTTAGAAATAATTTCTGCACAATTTCGCGAATTTTGTAAAATCGTCCTTAAAAAGCCTAAAGAAACCTCAATGACAAATATTTATATTTTGATTCTAATAAAACTACTTACAAATTATTTAGGTTGCGATTGATGATATATTCAATTATCACCGCAGATACGTTCTTCCGTTCCTCTGTTACAAGCATAATTGGTTTGCCGATTTCAGCCGAAATAGGTGGATAGTTTTTGAATAAATTTGTTTTTAAGGGCTAAAAATTTGTTTAGTGGAATAAAATTTTAAATGTGATTGCAAAATTATGTCTATTTTACTTCTTTTGAATCTATTTTAGAAAATTAAATTTGTATTCTCAAAAACTATTTATGTACAATTGTTTTCTTAGAATTGTATTCCAAACACACATTAAGTAATTGGAAACACCCTTTATTTTAATAATTAATAACACTGAACGAGCAAACATTCAGAAAGAAACATGGTGCAATAACCAACACGGTGTTTAACGCTCTGTAGTATAAAAAAAAATTACTTACTTGCCGTAGTTTTCTACTGCAAGACACAATTACCCCTTTATAAGGTTTAATAACAATTTGTCCTACTAAAAATTCACTTTTAGGTTTAAAAACTACTAACATCACTAAAACACTTTTTAACTATTAACGTTAATAATAAATTAATTAAATACAATAATTTATTTTTAAATTGTTATAATATTTTCTTTATTTAAGACTTCTCACGAGATTAGGTAACTATTGCACCTTGTTAGAGTACTAACTCAATTTGACATGACCGTAGCAAACACGAGGAGATACAAATAATTTCCAATAAACCTTATTTTGTTTTGATAAACCTAATTCTACTATGATAGACCCTGTTGTATTATGATTGTTCTAACCATACTTAAATATTACAGATCATATATAAAATCATACTATATGATTGTCTCGATTATATTAAATCATATCGCTTGATTGTTGTAATCATTAAAGTCGAAAATTATTGCATTTATCATATTTTAATAAAATGTATCATACATAGTTCTAGTAATTAGATAAATGATATTTATTATTATAATATATTAGGATATATCAAATATAGTTGAATATGATTTCCAGGATCATAACAAAATAATTCCAATCATCCATTTATCATATTTTTTCTCTGAGTGTAGTAAATCTTATAATAAGTCGGACATTATTGCTGAAAAAAGTCGGTGATGAATTCAGTTTTGTTATACTTGGGTAGTACTTTTTAGTACTAATAGTTTAGTAATAATTTGTTGATGAAGATCCAACACTTTGGCAAATTTCATATTGAACGAATTGTTAGAAACTATGTCTTTGCCGTTTTATTATGTTTAAATGTTTTTTTGGGAAGAATCGTAAAAATCAATGTTAAAGCTAATTTATAAACAACATTACGTCGTAAATATACTAAGAAATCCATAATTCATACGATACAGCTAAATACATAAGAATATATCAAATGTTTAATATTTTGAAAAACCAACTTGTAAAAATGTATATAGATGAGATAATAAAAGTTGTTATCACCTTTGGCATGAACAAGCTTTTTACATTATTTTATACTTGTTGAATAAATTGCCTTTCAGATAACAATCACACTCGTTACGGTATACACTTATACATAAAAAAGAGCGGTAACAACATGGTAATACAAAAATAATGAGCCAAATCTAAATTGGCTATGCAGTGAGAAGTTTATATGATAGAATATGTGGTTGCAGTATTTATTATTCTACATTTTATGTATTATTTTGTAAATTAAATAAAATCCTTATGTTATAAAATACGATCTAGCAATTTAACAATACCATAAACAAACATAATATTGTCGATGAAATTCAATTTCGTTGGTTACCTTTATATAATTGAGCACCCATCCTTCGTTCATGTATACGATTCATCCCCATCAAAACATCAAATAATAAGAGAAAAAAAGGACGAAAAACAATGCAAAACCTCAAGCATATCAAAAAACAAATTGTTGACGACGAATCACAATGACAACAACCATTTAACAATTTTAAAAGCTTTTTTATTATTTTCCAACCCTTTATTTTATCAAAAACGCGCATACATACAATGACGAAAGGTAATTAAAACAACAAACGTAATATTAATACGCAAATAGGGTACAAAAGTAACAATAATTTTTATGAGTTTTCCGAAACAATTCTATTGATTTTTCAAAAACAAAAATAAATTGATGAAAAACTCATAGAAGCAGGAAAAAATATGGTTGATGTAATTTCACAAAACAAAACAACAAAAAAAAAGTTTCCTGTCATGAATTTTTTTTTGTTTTTTCTTATTTTAAATGGCAAGTGATTATTGGTCGTTATGATACAAAGTACACGCAAAGTAGTTGCTTTTTATAGTTTCGTGTGGCAATAGAAAATATTATTTCTTATACAGCTACGTAGTTTTTTTGGTATAACAGAAATTTTGATGGGATACCTACGTATTATAGTTGTATGCATGCATTGGTATGGATACATTAAAGCTTTGCTAAATGTTCATACATATGTGGGTGATGATGAAATTTTTATGGTAGAATTAGTTTGATTTTAATGCAAACTGTCACGATATATCCTTGGTGTTGAGGTCTTTTGGGTTTTCTGCCGAAAAAAAAAATCAATTAATATATATTTGAGAAAGATTTGAGAAACGTTTTATAGATTGGTATAATATTGTATAATAGAGTGAACGTTAACTTGAAAATTTTACAGAAACTTATTATCTATGCAACACGATAGTGAATTTAATTGTATTTATAACCACCAAGTAGTTTCATGTAATAAAAAGACCCCCTATTTAATTTCATTTTTTATTTTCTCGCTTAAGATTGAATCTTCAATCTTTTGAATCAAACAGATCGTAACTGTCAATATCTCACGTCTCAACCCCCTTCTTGTGGGATGATAATCAGGTCCAAAGTTACCAAGGAAGAATTTCTAAGAATTTATCGATTGAGCTGATTTTTGGATTTTTAGTACAAAATCAAAATGATGATATTGTTGAAGATGTTGATGATGATGATGAAAACTATTAAATGGTAATAAGGATGGTAATGACGATGATGATTGTGCTTGTGATGATGATGATGTACGATGGATGGTATGATGATAGGGGGGTAAGATGGTATAATGGTATGGTGGTATGATGATCTAATGGTAAGATGGTATAATGCATAGTATAAACACATATAGTACTACCATCATGCGAAAAAAAATGTTCACCGGTGAAGTTCCAGACGTCACGTCGTAGTAAAAATATGGCCAATTAGGAAGGAACATGACCATTTTTTAACAGATTATGATGAAATTCAGCATACACGATGGAAACGGGAATCTAAAATGATTATTACATACAATTTTGGAAAATTGCCAATTAGGAAGGAACTTGGTGATGTCTTTAGCGATAATGATGAAATTCAGCATGCATGTTAAAAATTCTAAAATGATTTTTACAAACAGTTATGGAAAATGAACAATTAGCAAGCAACTTGGTTATTTATTAACCGATTATGATTAAATTTAGGATACATGATGGAAATGGGGTTCTAAAATAAGTTTTAGATAAAGTTCTGGAATATGGCCTATTAAGAAGGAACTTGACCGTTTCTTAACCGATTATGATGAAATTCAGCATGCACGACAGAAGTGGCATTCTAAAATGATTTTTACTCAAAGTTCTGGAAAATGGCTAATTATGAAGGAACTTCAAAGGGATTCTTAAATTGAAATAGGTTTCTAAAATGATTTTTAAAATGAATTTCTGAAATAAGGCCAATTAGGAGGGAACTTAGATGTTTCTTTACCGATTTTATCGTATTTATCTAATTTGATCATAATCGGTTTAGAAATACCCGTATTTTCATTGTACAAATCGGGTTTTATCAAAATTGGTTGAGAAAACATCAAGTTCCTTCCTAATTGGCCATTTCCCAGAACTGTATGCAAAATTATTTTGGAATCCCATTTCCAACGTGCAGACTGAATTTGATCATAACCGGTTAAGAAAAGGTGAAGTTTCTTATTAATTGGCCATATTCCAGAACTTCCTTTGAAACTCATTTTAGAATCGCATTACCATCATGCTTCCTGAATTTCATCATAATCGGTTAAGAAACGCCCAAGTTCCTTCCTAATTGGCCATATTCCAGAAATCATCTAAAACCCGTTTTAGAATCCTATTTCCATCTTGCATCCTATATTTCATCATAATTGGGTAAGTAATAACCAAGTTCATTCCTAATCGGCCTGAAATATTGATTAGATTTTGATTCGGAAGTATGTTTTGCTTTCCATTTTAATAACAATTCAAAATTCTTTAAAGTTAGCTGATACGTGATCAAATCTTCTGAGTCCAATAACGCGTATTTCACGATGTTGTTTAAAGTAATTTGCAGCAAACCACTTGAGGGAGAATCACAACTTAATAAAAGGAATTCGCAATAAAATACGTGGGGAATTACTAATGATCGTGCTAGCAAAATTCGAACATTTTTAGGGCAAATATTTTTATGGAGCTTCAAACCATACAAAGTGAAATTGATCTTGCCACATACATTAACAACTTGTGAATCCCATGTGAGCCTGTTATTTATACAAATTACTGGATTGTTAACATGATTCATAAAATTAATGTTCACACTATTGATAAAAATTTCAGGAATTTCTGGGAAGTTCGTTTTAGAAATGAAAATTGCTTGTGTTTTTGCGATATTTAGTGAGATTCCATTAGAATTGGAGCAATCTAACCAAAATATTTGCACTAGTACCACCAAGATAGATTTGACAATCATCAGCATACAAATGGTATTTGGAATATTTTATTACGTGAGGTAAGTCATTTATAAAAAGTGAAAATAGAGTTGAACCAAGTATCGTTCCTTGAAATACATCTCAAATTATACGCTCAGGTTCCGATACTTTTCCATTTATGATGACTTTTTGATATCTATCTGTTAAATAATTAAACATAAGTTTAAGTGATGTATTATCAAAATTAAAGAAAAGCATTAACTTCTGCAATACACGGAAAAAAATAATCTGGTCCTCAGCTAAGAAAACGGACTTTTAATTCAAGAAAATTTACTTTTTCTTGATTTAAAAGCTAATTTTCTTATTTCTATCGAGTTTTTCTTCATGTAAAAAATGTGTTTCTTGAAATGAAAAAAAACTCGATAGAAATAAGAAAATTAGCTTTTAAATCAAGAAAAAGTAAATTTTCTTGAATTAAAAGTCCGTTTTCTTAGCTGAGGACCAGTTTATTTTTTTCCGTGTAACAAGACATAGTTTAAAGAGTCAAATGCTTTTGAGTAATCCAAAAGTATAAGAACAACAAATGAGTTTAACTTGTCAAGGTGGCAAGCGAGATCATCGACAACATGAAGAAGGTTTGTTGTTGTACTATGGTTATTACGAAATCCGGATTTAATCGGTCTAAGATTATCCAAAGAATCAATGCCCTTCTTTTTTATAATCGGAATCACTATATTCATTTTCACGCATGATGGAAGGTCAGGAAGGTCAAAGGTGATATAACGTACGGTAAAATATTCTTAAGTGGCCTGATGAATCCGATTTAGTAAGATAAACAGCTTTGGAAATATCAAATTCACTTATGCAGCTGAATGGGAGAGACGTGTGGTTACTCAAACTCAGGTAAGGGAATAACAACAGACAAAATGTGTACGTTGCAAAAATAAGTATTGATGATTGAAGGGCCTAAATCGGTCAAAGTACTAGCTTTACCAGCCCCTAATCCAACATGATTGCAGTTATTCCCAATTTGTTTCATGGTTAATTTACTATTTCCAATAAAGTATTACTTCGGTCTAAAAAGACCAAAGTATTGAAATCCTGTCAAAAATGACGAAAAATTTGGTTGGTCCAAAACCACTTTTCTCGACGTTTTAAAAGTCCCTGAGTCTGAAAATGCAAAAAAAAAAAAATGTCCGTCCGTCTGTCTGGATGTCTGGACCCATGTATCTCGAGAACGGCTTGTCCGATTTGGATTTTTTTTTCGCTAATCTGTTTCTATGGTCAAGGCGGAGATTTGAAAAGATTTTGGAGACTGTACGTCAAGAGAGTGGGGTATCTGCCATACGAATTGACCCAAAATACTTGCTTTTATTTACGATTTTTTATATGCTTATTTGATTATTGGATTGGGCATTGAATTGGGAATTGATTTGAAGGTTAAATTAGGGGTCAATTTGCGCGTTGAGTTGAAGTTGAGTTGGAGTTGAGTTGGGGTTGGATTTGGGTGTAGTGAATAGTTAACACATTTTTTATATGATGGAACTTCCCTATTTATCAACCGATTATTATGAAATTTGACATGTGTGTTGAAAATGGGATTCTAAAATGAGTCTTGGATGAAGTTCTAGAATATGGCCAAGACTGATGGAACTTGACTATTTCTCATTATATGTGCGTTGAAAATGGGATTGTAAAACTGTTTTGAATGAAGTTCTGCAATATGGCCCAGTATGATGGAACTTGTCTATTTCTCAACCGATTATTATGAAATTTGATATGTGTGTTAGAAATCGGATTCTAAAATGAGTTTTGGATGAAGTTCTGGAATATGGCCAAGCAGGATGGAACTTACCCATTTCTCAACCGATTACGATGAAATTCGACATTTGTATTGGAAATGGGATTCTAGAATATTTTTTGGATGAAGTTCTGGGATTTTAAAATGATCTCTGGATGAAGTTCTGGAATATGGCCAAGTATGATGGAACTTGTCTATTTCTCAACCGATTATTATGAAATTTAGTATGTGTGTTAGAAATGGGATTCTAAAATGAGTTTTGGATGAAGTTCTGGAATATGGCCAAGTAGGATGGAACTTGCCCATTTCGCAACCGATTACGTTGAAATTCGACATTTGTATTGGAAATGGGATTCTAAAATGTTTTTTGGATGAAGTTCTGGGATTTTGAAACGATTTCTGGATGAAGTTCTGGAATATGGCCAAGTATGATGGAACTTGTCTATTTCTCAACCGATTATTATGAAATTTGATTTGTGTGTTAGAAATGGGAATCTAAAATGAGTTTTGGATGAAGTTCTGGAATTTAATCAAGTATGATGAAACTTGCCCATTTCGCAACCGATTTCGATGAAATTCGACATTTGTATTGGAAATGGAATTCTAAAATGTTTTTTGGATGAAGTTCTGGGATTTTAAAACGATTTCTGGATGAAGTTCTGGAATATGGCCAAGTATGATGGAACTTGTCTATTTCTCAACCGATTATTATGAAATTTAGTATGTGTGTTAGAAATGGGATTCTAAAATGAGTTTTGGATGAAGTTCTGGAATATGGCCAAGTAGGATGGAACTTGTCCATTTCGCAACCGATTACGTTGAAATTCGACATTTGTATTGGAAATGGGATTCTAAAATGTTTTTTGGATGAAGTTCTGGGATTTTGAAACGATTTCTGGATGAAGTTCTGGAATATGGCCAAGTATGATGGAACTTGTCTATTTCTCAACCGATTATTATGAAATTTGATTTGTGTGTTAGAAATGGGAATCTAAAATGAGTTTTGGATGAAGTTCTGGAATATGGCCAAGTAGGATGGAACTTGCCCATTTCGCAACCGATTACCTTGAAATTCGACATTTGTTTTGGAAAAGGGATTCTAAAATGTTTTTTGGATGAAGTTTTAGAATTTTAAAACGATTTCTGGTTGAAGTTCTGAAATATGGCCAAGCATGATGGAACTTGCCTATTTCTCAACCGATTACGTTGAAATTCGACAAGAGTGTTGGAAATGGGATTCTAACATGTTTTTTGGATGAAGTTCTGGAATATAGCCAAGTAAGATGGAACTTGGCTATTTCTCAACCGATTATGTTGAAATTCGACGTGTGTAATGGAAATGGGATTCTAAAATGAGTTTTGTATTATGTTCTAGAATATGGCCAAGTATGATGGAACTTGCTCATTTCTCAACCGATTATAATTAAATTCGACATGTGTATTATAAATAGGGTTCTAAAATGATTTTTGGACGAAGTTCAGGAATATGGCCAATTATGATGGAACTTGGCAATTTCTTAACCGATTATAATGAAATTTGATATGTGTATGGAAATGGGAATATTTGATATGTGTGGAATATTGCCAAGTAGGATGGAACTTAACTGCGGGTATCATTAAATTAGCCATGTGTGTTGGGAATGGAATTCTAAAATAATTGTTTATAAAGCTCTGGAATACGGCCAAGTAGGATGGAACTTGGCTATTTCTTAACCGATTATGATGAAATTGGATATGTGTGTTGGAAGATTCTAAAATGAGTTTTTGGATAAATTTCTGGAATATGGTCAGTTAAACGGTTAGAAGTATCAGTATAATTTGTTATACTGCTTTCGGTATAAAGTTCTAGAATACGATTTTTCGTTTTAAATTGGATGCCTGTACCCATGTTACTGAAGCTTTTGACCTGTTTGGCTGTTGTTGTATAAGTAAATATATGTTGGTTAAAATAGAAATCAATAATGTCAAAACTGTCACACCAACTTTATGACATTATTGAAGATGCCAAAGACCGAAGTTCTGATCCCCTCGTGAGGTTTCAGCCCTTTATATTTTCTGTTTTGAGATCCTTATCAAGCTAGTTACCCTATCGCGTTCATTACGATATATTACTAAGTCCTTGACATCGGTCTCTTATACTTAATATAAGCATGATCCCTCACTAGCATAATTTTGGCAATACCACTATTAATCCATGGAGCAACAGATTGGCTATTAACTATTTTTTTTGTTGGTACACAATTATTATGAAAATTATATAGGCAATCATAACAACACTGGAATGTAAAATTGACATTATTGGACGAGTGAGAAAAACTACAGTTAACGTAAAATAACGTTTAAATATTGTCGGGTTTAGATACCTTACGTCCAAATGAATTTCGATGGTCATACTCACAAGGAATAATCGCTTAAGTCGGCTTAAGACAAAAATTATTTTAAATATTTAAAGTTTTCTGTCTCCGATCCATAACTTCGTATAATGGACTTTATTTACCTCTCAAGAAAATGTATCTAAAAGTGCGTTTTTTTATTCGCTATCCAGAGCCGCTATCGAGAGCCGTCATATAAAAATAGCTCCCGATAGCGGCTCCATATAAATAGGTAGATCTAAATATTTTTTATATCACGTTTTCACTGTAGAATTGCATCAAAAATTATAGTTTGACGTCAAAGAAATTTAATTTACTAATAAATAACACTTCAAATTTAAATTTGGGTGTAGAAAACTGACTGCTCCGCAAAGCAGGTATCGGGAGCGAATAAAAAAACGCAGCTTAATTTGACTTAAGCGGTTATTCCATGAGACCATCGAATATATTATATACAATGTGTTTCGTCAGCAAGTGACCGGCCGGAAAATTCTGAATATTTATGTGAAATTATCGCAAAATTCTTTAAATTGGGTGTCTAATTGTAAAATTTTGCAAGCTACATATTACGTTTTCAATTTTTTGAGTAATGTTGATGATCCCTTTTCACATTTTTCATTATACTCGTATCTCCCAAGTTATGGGCTCAAAAAAAAAAAGAGCGTCGAGGGTCGCTTTCTGAAAAAAGGGTAGCTCTCAGGTATAGTGATGTTATCTAACCAAAGCTTTTTAACCTGATGTTTTAAATAATCGAGAAAATGTGTAGCACTAGTTAAATAAAATATTTATGGTAAATAATTTTATTGTTGTTGTTGTTCTTTACGATACAGGGTGTCGAATATTTAAAAAAATGCACGCACTTGGTATCGTATTTATTGCTACAGAAAAAAAACTAGATATCCGTAAATTATAAAATTGGGCTCATTTCAAATATAAACGAATGGGGATTATAAAATAACTATAAAAATTGTATAATGTTTCATTTCTTCTTTTTCAAAATGGCCGCCGAAACATTCTTTTTAAATTTTCTCAAATTTAACATTTATATTACTTATAAAGCTTAATTAGTAACTATTTGTAAGATTCTGCGTGTCATACACATATGAATGACGTGGCCCCACACGTTTTTCTTATCAATATTTAGCCTGTGCGGCCACGTTATTTATAAGTGTATGATGGTTATTTAGGGTTATATATGGTAACCATTTTTATGGTTATAGAGCTACAACAAAACCAATTAGAGTGTTGGCTTATAATAAAGGAAAAGCTGGCATTGATCTATCCGATCAAATGGCTTCATATGACACAACACTACAGAAAATTTGGTATCGAACTACTATTAGGTGTAGCAGTAGTAAATACATGGATTCTATACAAGCATTCAACAAAAAATAAAATTCAAATTCGTACCTTTCGTGAGCAGTTGGTGGGAGGCCTGGTAAATCTAGATGGTGATTCTCCTGTAACCTATTCAAATAAGCATCGGTTAACAACTAGCACCAATTAAAATGGCCAAAAAATACGTAGAAAATGTTACTCAAGTATGCAAAAGGAGAAAGGACGTAAAGTAGCAAAAAGCGAGCTCCAATGGTTTGGCATACTGTGGTCAGTGCTCAGGTTTACCTCAACTTTGCCTAAAATGCTTTAATTTAAAACATAAATCGAAAAACAACTAGTTGTGAAGTATGTAATGGAATTATCTAATGTAATATAACGAATTAATAAAAGTGGATCATCAAAATTTTTATTTTCACGTCTTTCAGTACTTTTACAGCTATTTCCAAAAACCAACTATAAACATACATTTGCGAGAGGCTACTGGCTAATAATATGCCACTTACATTTCCACGCAACGTTATCCATAAGTGAAATAGGAATGTTTTTATTCATCTGTTGCCGTCTTACACATATGTATGACGTGGCCAACTACGATAATCTATGTCATACACATATGAATGACGTGGCACTCAATGTATTAACTCCCCTGTGGCATGTGCAGACATTAGCAGAACATTTTTTTTGGAATCAGTAGTATAGCTGACCAGCGACACCTCATTCGAAAAGCAAAAAACGGAACTAAACTATCCTCTTTTCTTAGCTTCTTCTAACGACCAGAAAAGTCATGGTATTTCTCGTTTATTTGACCTGATTGTGCCAACTAGAGTTGTGTTGCAGGCTCATAAAGTTTTTGCCAGAGCATAACTTGTAAAATAGTTGGGTTCCCAAATATATTTTGGCTGATACAGGATAATTTGTTTTGGCGTCTATTATCAGAGCCTTCTAGAGTATAGAGCCATAATCATTATGACGTATTTTTTCGAAGCTTTTTTAGTGGTATAACTTTACACTGATTTCCATAGGAATTCATAGTAAAAATGGTGTTTTTTAGCTTCAAATTTTTCAATGAAATAAGCAAAAATGTAAAAAAATGTTTATACAAAAGTGACATATATATATATGTAGACATATATTTAGCAGCAATATACAAGAAGGGTATATTGGTATTAAGTAAATATTAATTGCAAAAATATTAAAATTAAATTATTTCTAAAATATATTTTCGAACTTTCATTTTGAAAAATACATCAAAGTTGGCTCTGACGAATTAAAATAATACTTGCTAAATTTATCTTTAGTTTTACTAGTGTACGTTAGATGTCTCAGATTTATACAGATAAATACGAAAAAGATTGTTTAATCACAAAATTATGACACGTTCTTAAATATTTTGTGAATTTGTTTTGCTTTTCCTACAACTTTTGAACTCAAATTTCCCCAAGTGGCAATTTTTGGTACGATTTTTCAAAATGTTTACTGCCCACTGCCATCTATGTATATTGACTTAATGCACACGATTTGTAGTAAGCTTTTCTTTTTATTTTGACCAGAACGCTGTTGTTATGAACTTTTTTTTATATTTTGGTTTAAATAAATCAATTACATATTACAAGAAAATGAAAACGATTTACTTAAACGATATTCATATACATATGTTGAAATTCAAACATTTATGAAAATATTTCAGAAATCATAATTAAGAATTTCAACGTTTTCATTTACAAATTTGTCTTAGGAAAAAAAGTGATTTCCCATATGTTTTATGTGTTTTACTATGGAAATTTTGGTTTTTTCCTCGTTTCTAATTCCCTTATAAAAGCTTCGTTTTTTAGATTATGGCTTGTATAATCAAGGTTGCTTTGCTATTATCCAAAATATTTTTATGCCGTACTTTCCTGCGGCTTCGATGGTATATATTGACGAAATCTGCATCTGTTTTGCGATGTCACCAACTGCTCGTCGATTGTAAGTTCTTTCCATGAAATGAAAGGCAAATTCAAATTCATTTTGAATAGAGCTCATATATGACGAATTGGGGCCAACTTGTCTTCTCGTAATCTATCTATACGAGTTCTTGAATCATCAAAACGCAAAAATCGATTGATTTGCTCGAATCTCTCCAACGACATCACTCCTCTATAAAATGGCATATGAGATTTGTGGAATAAATCTCGAGCTGCTATTAAACTTGATTTTTCAGCACCAGCGTAAAGCACTATGCCGATAAACGCGTAAATTTCATCCACATTGGTTAATATTTTCAACAATTGCAGTTGAAAAAAGTCGCTTGAATGCGTCTTGCATTTTAATAAAAGTTTCAGTGCAGCAGGCTACAGAATCCGGTAACTTCTTTTTTCTCGACTTCTCTGAAGCAGAAGGCATCGACCACCAAATAGTTTTATCGTTTTTGCCTTGTCCCGAATATTTCTGACCACGATTTGCCTCGATTGCTGCTTGGGGTACTTCCTATGAACGTCCTTCGTTATCAACGACATCAGCATTTTCCATATCTTGATAAGATATAAGAATAAATCCAAACGAGAAACTTACCTTTGACAATGCAGGTATTTTGATCGTTTCACAATCAAAAATCGTTTAGGAATGTACGAAATAACTAAATAAGTATAATACTTCTTGTCACTCACTGCACAACTGAATTATAAATGAAAATTTACGTTACTTTCGACACAACAGGTAACGGCACTTTTATCTATAACACTCTATATTTACTCGTCTGCATCTGTGTATGTGTAAAATCGAAGAAAACAATTTACTAGATACAAAATGTACTGAAGAAAATACGGGGTATGTAGCTCCCCATACACGAATTTAAGCTGTTTGTGTTTCGGCACACTCATACCGAAACTAACACAGAATAAATTTGAATTTACTTTGTTTTGTATAGCTAAACGTACAATACATTAAAAAATACAACGAAAAGATAGTCGTGTGGAATAAATAGTGTCTTCTATTCAATGTGGAAATACGCTTGGGAGCCCCGCACCCCAAACACGATTACCTGTAAAAATTAAAAGAGTTTCCATGAAGAAACCAAAACCCCTTGTTAGTGATACTCAACAAAAAAAAATGTATCACGACCCAAGTACCCCCCTCCTTTTTAGTGATACCCCAAAAAAAATTATCATGACCCAAGTACATTACCCCCTCCCTTGTTAGAGATACCTACGAAAAAAAATTATCACGACCCAAGTATCGTACTCCCTTGTTTCTGATAACCAAAAAAAAAAACTTTATCACGTCCCAAGTACCGTACCCCCCCTCCCCCTCCTTGCTAGAGATACCCCAAAAAAAAATGTACCACGATCCAAGTACCGTAGGTACCCCCCTCCCCTTGCTAGAGATATTCAAATAAAAAATGTATCACGCCCCAAGTACCGTCCCTCCGCTTGTTAGAGATACCCAAAAAAAGTATCACGTCCCAAGTACCGTACCACCCCCACATCGCTTGTTAGCGATACTCCAAACAAAATTTATCACGATTAAGTACCGTACCCCTCCCCCCCCCTGTCAGATATACCAAAAAAAAATTATTATAACTTAAGTACCGTACGACCCCCTCTTGTTAGAGATACCCAGAAAACAAAATTTATCACGACCCAAGTACCGTAGCTCCCCTTGTTAAAGATACCCGAAAAAAAATGTATCACGTCCGAAGTACCGTACCCCCGCCCGCTTGTTAGAGATACCCAAAAAAAATATATCACGTCCCAAGTATTGACCCAGCCTTCCCCCCTTGTTAGAGACACTCAACAAAAAATTATCACGTCCCAAATACCTTAACCCCCCCATCCTTTGTAAGAGGTACCCCAAAAAAAAATGTATGTCCCAAGTGTTGTGCCTCCTTGTTAGGGAGAAATACCCCAAAAAAAAAAATTATAACGACCTATTAGTACCGTACCCCCTTGTTAAAGATATCCAAATTTATCACGTCCCAAGTACCGTACCCCCTTTGTTAGAGATACCCCAAAAAAAGTTATCACGACCCAAGTACAGTAACCTCTCATTGCTACCGTACAGTAAGCCCTCATTACAAGTGCCGTTGTTGAAATAGTAATTTCAAGTCACATCATCATAGGCAAACATTTTCCATAAATAAATCGGTCACTCTTCTTGAATGTTACGTTTGGCCTAATAGGGATATGGTAAACAAGGTACAGTTTTAAACTGATACATACAAATCTGTGAAAAGTTGTAGCATACATATATTTATAAACAATAAAATAAATCGTTTAATCGCACGTAAAATTTTGTTGCAGACCATTCTGGCTTCAGATGCGATTGAATCGTACTGTAAAAAGCACGTAACATCACACACATTCAGATTAACTATTACGGCCAAATCGTTATTTTATCGTCCAATAGATGTAGGATCTACTCTTTTCAGTTTTCATTATCATCACAACAGAAGCTTGCATAATTTGGTTTTATGAAAAGAAAAAAGTTGAAACTAATGATTATATGGGAATGAAAAGCTTTTTCAATCATTTGAAGTCATCACCGATTGTCTAAATGTCTTTTTTGTCTGAATGCACCTTATCGATTTACAAAGTTGTCAAGTTTACAATTATGGTTTTAGTTCTTAGAAGAAAACTAGCCGAATGCTAGCTTTAATTAATTTCTTTATTTCTTGTATTTAGAAAGGTTTTCTAAGCGATAAATCATCTTGGTGATACCGACCTAAAAATAAATATTTCTATATAATATTACAACCAGTTTACTACACTTTTGACCTAGGACTATAGTATGGCTTCGTACCAATCGTTCAGACACTGAAGATATCGAAAAAACCACCACTAGTCCATCACCACGCTTAAGAATAATTAATTGGATTGATTCAGAATCACAACCGTTCACTTCTAAAACGTTAGAATTCGTATCATTGTACTTGTTTACAATCTTACAAATCAATAGTTTTATGAATCTCGCCTGCGTCCGGCATAATTAATGAACCATTGTTTTTTAAGTTCGTTTTGAAAAGTTTTAAAATTGAATATAGGTCTAGGTCTAAAATAGCGAAATCAATAGAATTTTATATTCTGGCAAAATATTAGGATTAAAATAAATTAAGTTGACGCATTAAAAATTTAATGTTGAAATTATTTTAAAATATTGAAAATTCTGTGTAGCCCAAACCAATTATATTTTTTGTTAGCATTATAGGATTAAGTACCTGTTTATTACTAATGAAAAATTACAAAAAAAAAATTTTTATTACCAAATAGGATGATTCAACTCAATAACATTTTGTCATTGCTTAGTAAAATATCAAAAATTCATCGGCTTTTGTTAATTCGATCAAGTTTTTGCAGGACATATCTATACGTATTCTATATGGGTACAAATAATCCAAAAATACCCTGAAGAATTGAGTCGCAATACTAAATACCTTTAAATATTTATAAAATTCTTAAAAATTGTTGTTTCACATGTACACAAAAATAACTAAATATTAAACAGGAAATAAAATCCGTCAATACTCGTATTATTTCAATCGTTACATGCTATATGTAGGTAGGTAATAGGTATACATATCCAATAATCCATATAAAAATTAAAAACTAAACGAAAATAAATGGGGAAAAATATTCCCCCAACGGCCTCTCAATCATGTTTAATCGAATAGTTTAGCCTTAATAGGTTTACCCCAACGCTTTATATGATTAAGAGTGGAAATTGGGAAAATCGATTAGAAAACAAAACGATACTAAATTGAGTTTTATTTGTGTTTGTATTTATTGGTGTGTGTGTGCGTTAACGATAAAATTGTTAAACAAATAAACAATTTTTTTGTATTCTTTGGTATCAGAGGAGATAATTATTTTTCAATCAATGTGGCTGGGATTCTGTAAAGATTTTTAGTATAAAAGTAAAAGCTCCAGCCGTTTGCTATTTAATCCATAAATAATAAAAATAAAGAATTAGAAATCTTTGTTCACCTGTTCGCAAATACATAATCTGTTCCCGAATTCTTTGGAATTTACTTTTTGTGTTGTAATTTTTTATCGTTCAACACGGCATTTGAAAAAGAAAACTGCATTCTACCGGTCTGTACGAGTGCTTTCCTTCTTCCCTAATTTATAATATACTAACTAATTGAATTATTCAAATGTAATCGATACCTAATGAATTTTTGATTAAACTAACTATGTTTAGCTAACTGTTTTTTTTTTACTTTTCCGACTATAACAAAGTTCTGGTGGGTAAGTATTTTAATCTTGAAAAATATGTTATTCCAGATTTTCATATTTCTCGCCGAATTATGTTACCAGGACTCGAAAACATAGATTTAAAAAATGTCTTGTCCGTCATTCCACCCATACGTTTTTTTTTTCTTCTTCAGTTCTATAGTTTTGGGCGGAATTTTGAATAAAGATAGGTTTTAGTAATAAGCAGTTATTGCTAACTTTTGGGTCCATTCGAGCCGAAAACAGAAGGAGTTGCAGTGAAAGAGAAAAGCACCTAATAGATTTATTGCGTTATTTATTTATTTTGCTTTAGACAAAAAATTATAGTAAAAGAAAGAGATAATTCAGGCGAATTGGACAAAAAAAATTCTTAATCGGCGTCTTTTGAGACTAAGATTTTAATGATTCCCGAGTTTGAGCGAATGAGGAAAGGGTATCAAACAGGTATTTTTATTACCCGATTTAGGGGTTGCACTCACACCTTCGCGAACGACTCGAGGAAATTCAAGTAACAAAGGCCCATAGTTGTACTTTGTGTGAGCAGTCGAGAAACTTTGTTTGAGATGGCACGTTAAAAACATGAAATAGAAGTAAAAAGTATAAAAACGAAATTTTCGGCTTTTCAAATTTATTTTTCTTAGGATATACGAGTAACTTACAATGTTCGCATTATTTTCGGGCTGATGATCTTCCTTTGCTCCAGAAAATATCACTTTTGGGGGTGGTGGTCTATGGTTTACAGCATGATGAAGTGTACCCTACCAACTGCGCCAATATTGTGTTACGCAGAACAGTTTGTAATTATTAAACGGGTTACATAAAATTTATAGGGTATAACCAAATATAATGATCATTTTATGCAAGTATATTTCAGATATCTTTGCTCGCACTTACATAACATTGCCTCGAACACAAAATGAATAGGTTATCGTATAATTTGAAATTTAAGTTTCTAAATTTACCTACAATTTGATCACAGTAGAGAAATTAGAAGTACTAACGGTGGCGCTAAAAACATAGTTAAAGAATTTGTTCCTTTCTTGCATAAATAAACATTTTTCTTAAATAAATGAAGTAATGAACAGGTTGAAGCTACAAGATATCAGTACATATGATAGTGGAACCGATATGATAGTTATTATATATGATGATAATTTTTAGATTAAGTTCTGGAATATGACCAAGTAGGATGAAACTTGCCTATTTCTCAATCGATTGCCGTGAAATTCGACATGTGTGCTGAAAATTGAATTCTAAAATCTTTTTTTGGATGAAGTTCTGGAATATGGCCAAGTATGATGGAACTTACCTATTTCTCAACCGGTTATGATGAAATTTGGCACGTGCTTTGAACTTCCCTATTTCTTAACCGATTTGGAGGAAATTCGACAAATATGTTGGAAACTGCATTCTTAAATGGTTTTAACATTAAATTCTGGTATACAAACAATTAGAAATACCTTAGCTATTTTTAATGGATTCTGATGAATTTGTGAGAAATATGTCAACGTGGCTTTTAAGGTTGTGCGGTTGTGAAAAATATGTCAACATGGCTTTTAAATTGTTGTCTGGTGAAGTTGTTGTAAATCAGCAGCTATTGAAGATTCTTTGAGGCAGCGTAAATGCCTATTCAATTGCTTAACGATCGAGATTATCTTCCAGTGCGCCTACAATTTTTTCTCACCAATCCTTCGCTTTAAACGTTGGGGTATGTTTTCTGAGTATTTACGGTCAGAGCTGTAAGTTTGGCCATGCTTAAAACAATAAAGTGTGGGGCGGATACGCGCTGAAGAATTAAAACTACTAACGGTAGTGTAGAGTTTCGGAATTAGCAGTATTATTTTAGAATCACCCTTCCATCGCAAATTTTTAATTTCATCATAATTGATTAAATAACAGCCAAGTTCTATTCTAACTGGTCATATTCCAAAATTTCATCCAAAAATCATGTTAGAATCCTATTTCCAACACACTTGTCGAATTTCATCATAATCGGATGAGAAATGAGTAAGTTCAAACATACTTGGCCATATTCCAGAAATTCATCCAGAAACCTTATATCCTCATTATCACATTCCAAGAGATCAAAAATATCTACGATATTTACGGGCATTGTCAACGATTCACAGAGCCCTGTTTGAAATATTTTGATCAGTGTTGGATTTTATAACTGAATTTGCAAAATCATTATTTAACCATTCCTCAAAAATTCGTGTAGTCATCCAGCATTTTTTATTTGAGTAATTAATTAATAATTCCAAGAAAGAATTCTAAAGAAAATAATTCCAAGTTATGACATTAATAATTTTGAAGGCCTGGAGTTGTGAATGAAATGATAGATTAGAAGCGATTTAATTTGTGAAGACGAGCAACATTTCCTCCAATCAAAATTTTAATTTGATCTTCATCAGCTGCCTTGAATCCTGTACCTGTTTTTTCGTTTTAAGCGTTACCGGTCTCATCCACATTATATAGCTGCTGTTATGTGCATCCACCGGCTTGTACAATTTTTGAAAACTCTTGATAGTTTTAACATTTTCAGAATCTGCACTAACTGCTTCTCAGTTGCACAGTTTTTATATTATGGAATGAATGTTTAAATCGATCAAATCACCCTTTGCTAGCGAAAAACGATTCCGCGCGAGTTGATTCACCATGTCTAGCCACCAAATCTATGTTAAGGTGCTTTGCTTTTTTTTTTTTAATTATCATGGTGCTTAATGGCACGTTTCTAGCAGTTTGATGGTCTACCCACGCAATAAGCAATTCCATAACCTTAGTTCTTTACTTTGAAATATTTTTTGCGGTTAAAGGTGTCAATCTTTCTACACTTGATAAAATTGTATCTCTATCGTCCGCATCAAACCGCTTTAAAATATCAAGTTTTAATTCTAAAGTCAATAACTTTAGTACTTTCAATCACAACTCGCTGTTCGCTTTTCAGGCATTGTTATAGGTATAAGTTCAGTATAGGATCCCTTGAATAACAAAAACAAATAAAAGAGAACTAAAAACTCTAAATAATCTATTTTTGGGAGTCCCTTTGGGAGATAGGTACGTCACCATTGCGGTATCACATTCACAAGTAAAAAGTCACTTGATTTTCTTATGTACGAGATAAACTGAATACAACATAGTTTTATTAAATAATGAACCGAGAAATATCTCGATTTTTATTCGATTACACAATTTTTATACAAATTGGCTTATTTTCAGTTAATTATCGCAAAAAACAAAATTGTAAGAATACGCCGTGTATTTTATCAGAGAGGTAAAATTACGAATGTCAAATTTTTTTCAAAAAAACTAAAACGAACACGAAATTGTTTTTGTTGCGGCTTATGTATTGGCTGCATTTATTTTTGGTGTTAACATACGAAAAATCGTAAGCCAATTTTTTCGTCGATCTATTGAACGTGAGATGTAGTATGTAGACACTAAAAGCAAGATGGAGCAACAGAAAGAAATATAAATTCGATGTTGAATTTTATTTTCTGTTGACCAGTTATTTTTTGCTAGATGTCAGTATGTAATACAAAAGATTTTAATGCATTAACCCTGCATTGTAGTGGTAAGTGAATGTTAATTTATATAAATTAATGTTTAATTTATGTAAATGAATGAATGAGCCGCTACAAAGTCATGCACAAACAAAATGAGACAAAAATATTTCATCCGTAAACCTAAACCTTAATCATACATTTGTCATAAACTTCAAATATTCGTAAATGAGCGTCCGTAAATCGGGGAAGTACTGTAACTAGTCGGTGAGATAATCATTGATGGAGAGAACAGAAGCAGAGAATCATTCATCGAAGGTTTCAACTTTCTCAATTTGAACTTGTTCGGTTTACCACTACTACTACTACTACTACTACGGATGTGGCCAGTAGAAGTATAGATAACATTGTATTGTAAGCAATATTAGGATCAAAAGTACTGCAAGTGTCAAGCCAATATTCATTATAAATCAAATCAATTAGGTGATTAATATCTTCACGAGATGGAGAACTGGCTGGACGATTAGTCGAGCCCTGC
Source organism: Tipula helvola (assembly GCA_963556165.1). Taxonomy (NCBI): domain Eukaryota; kingdom Metazoa; phylum Arthropoda; class Insecta; order Diptera; family Tipulidae; genus Tipula; species Tipula helvola. The sequence goes on from OY744483.1 coordinate 121,310,732, forward strand.
TAACTTTATGCTTAAAATGAATTCCCAAAGTTAGTAGATAAAAATTATTTGCACACTTATTTCTAGAAAAAATATGATCAATAAAAGTTTGGTGATTTGCGCAGTAATTCACGTAGGTGATTTTACTAATGATTAAAGTCCCACAGAAGAAATTGATTAAAAATATTATTTTAATATTTTGTGGTGTTATGTATTTATATTGAAATCACCAACGACGAACAAATTTTTGGATTTAATAGAAGTCAGTAAAATTTTAAATTGATCCAAAAACATTAATTTGTTTAATAAACTGAAATCTATACCCACATAAAAAGGAAATTAAGATTAACTGTTACCTCCACACAATCAGCTGTTTCTAGTCTATGACATTTTATATTTACAACGTCTAGACTCTGATGCACGTAAACACTAGTACCGGTAGAGCGGTTGTTATCATTACATAATATTGGTTGATAAGTCAAATTTTCGAGCATCACTGTTAATTCACCGAAGTTGAAGCGTAATGATCTGATATTCTGCAAGACTCTACAAATAAAGAATTATTAATAAATTAATTATTTAATGATCCAAGATTGGAAGATGTTTGAGAGTTTCGGTTGCCTTGTCAATCGAATGTCGTTTAAGCTTAATTTTGGCATTATACTAAATAGAGAATTTATTAAGATCAGTGACTTTATAAAAACAACCGAGCCCTCAGCATCTCTTTTCATTATAACGGTTCCTCTTCTGGTCCACGAAAATTTGTAATTGCGAACTTTTTTGATTTTCCTGGCTTCATTCAACAAACTACGATGAAATGCAGTTAAATCTTCATTGATATAGACGGTATGTCCTTTATTGACCTCCAGCATTTGTTTCTTCTTGTTCAATTTGTCTACTATTGTCCCATTATTAAATTTGATAAGTACTGGAGAAATTGAATCTTTCGGTTTAAAACACTTTAAAATTGCAATGTCATCAACTGGTGGCAATGTCATCAACAGTGGCTGCGAAAATTCTCGAAGACCATGAATAATAACAGAGTTGTTTCTTGTATTCTGCTCAAAATCAAAAAACTTGCGTTCTAGAGAAGTAACACGAGATATGACTTCGTTATAGTTTATTTCTAGCTTACCTATTTTATCACAGGCTCGATTTATTGTTTCAATTTGTTCCTTAATCTCACTCAAAATGTTGCTGGTATTATTCGAATTACTTTTAATGGTAACTTTTATGCAGGAAATTTCTTTAAGGATTAACTTCAGTGTGGATTTAATATCGAGGTCATCACCATCACCTTCACGCATGCCAATATCACCGATTCATCGAGGGTTTACAACATTTTTGCTACATAGCAATTATAATGTTATGGCCAATTGACAAATTTTGACATTTTTTGTAGCTTAACACAACTCGAACAAGTTTCTTTGATTTCCCCAGCTATTCAATATCATATATGTTTAGTCCAACACAATTAGAGTGACACACTATTGAGCATGCATTATAATCAATCTTGGGTTCGGGAAGATTAATTTTCTTATCGCATTCACAGCACTGAACCATATTGTATTTGAAATCACAAAAACCACTTTTCTTTCAGAGATAATAAAAATTTATTCACAAGAAACGTATACCAAAACAGTTTTGAATAATACTCGTAGATCGATAAAACATTAAAAGAGATACATGATTAATTAACAAAATTCAATTTAGACACACAAATTTTCATTACGTACTGACTTAGCGAATTATATTATAAGTTAATAAAAAAAAAAAACCAAGGAGTAACTTCATTTGTATGTATGCCCACACGAATGATTAAGAAGTTAACAAATTGTCTATTAATCAAATTAATTTTTCGGCTTTATTATACAATAAACAATATAAATTATTGTTGGCAATATGGAAATTATTATTATTTATATTGTCTCTAATAAAGCCGAAAAATCAATTTGATTAATAGGCAATTTTTTAGCTTATTAATCATTCGCGTGGGCATAAATACACACACACAAATGAAGTTTTCCCTTTGTTTATTTTATTTTTTTTTTATTTAAGTGCATATAATTCGCTAAGTCAGTGCGTTCTGTTTGACACTTAATGTATTAAGCGAGAATTGTATTTTTTGTAGTTTGGTCGTAGCTATCTGATTACATGAGTAAACCGAACTACCAACATAATTGAACTCAAGGAGGGTTCCAATTTTTGAGAGTCGATACATTTGTATTGCCTACAAAGGGAGGTAATGCTATTTCTACTTTTCTCCAGTAGATATATTATGATGAAGTGATTGGCATTTTTATGATTTGCCAAATCGAAAATAATGTGAATGTCATTACTGCTAATATATTGTCTATAACAAAGCTGAAAATCCCGCCCCGGTGGCACAGTTGTTAGCATGCTTGCTTTAAGCTCCGGAGGTCCCGGGTTCGATTCCCGGCGGGTGATGAAAAAATCACGGCTGGTTAATGTAAGGATCAATGAACTAATCACTCATTATCCGTTGTAAAAATGATTACGAAACTTCAGTATGAAGCGGCCAAATCCCTCCATGGGATGTAGCGCCAGCGAAAAAAAAAAAAAACTCAAAATCAATTTGATTTAATTCTATGTATATAAAACTTAAAAAAAAATGATTGTATAATTTGACTTTATCACAGATATTATCTTCAAAACTATTAATTATAATTTATTTAATCGATTTGGTTACAATAATTACACGCACATACAGACAATATCGATTGTTTCAAAAGTAATTATAATTAGGTTATGTATGTAATTTTGATTTAATTATTTCACTGTTTGATTTATTTTTACACTAACAATTTATGTTTCGTTTATACATAGATGATTTTTTTACAGTTTTCCTTTATTTCTTATTTTATTATTATGTAATACTATTATTATTATTTTTTTATTCTTAATTTCTACTTTTTTCTTTTTTTGCTCTACCTCGCGTACGTCTTCTTGACAACGCTATTTTTGAATAATGAAATAATTTTGTAAATTGTATTATATTTAAATTAAGCAACATAAGCCTAATTTTTGATTTATTAGAAACAATAAAATCGTTTTCTTGTTTACACTTTGCAGTAAAATATTTTTTTCCGTGTGATTATTTAAAAATATTTAGGGTTATAAATTCAGTAGTTGACTCTTATTTATATAATACAAGCAGATATAAACAAGTTTATATAAAATTACCTCTAAATGTTGACAAATGCGTCTCTGCAACATTTTCCAAGAAATTTAAACCAAATTGGGTTTTGCTATACATGTTGATATTACAATATATGCCGAAAGTCTTTTAAAACTTTAGGATTTCTATTCAGACGAGGTAAAGATTTAAAAAATCCGTTACCATTCTTACTATTATTCTTTAACCTGATTCAAACTAACTTAGAATATTTACCACAAGTATGGAATCCATTCTATTCAGAATATAGCAAGAGACCCGAAAATGTTCAGAGAAGATTAACTAGGTTTTTATGTTCGTAGTTTGTTCCATCGAATAACTTTGTGGTTTGTGAAACTCATGCAAGTGAAGTTAGATTTAAATTGGAATTAAAAGAAAAAAAATAAGATTAATTAAGCACAAACTTCACACGCTATAGTACACGTGTAAAGTTTATCCTAAATTAGAACTAAACCAACTTGTATGTGTTAGTGGATAAACAAATTTAATGACATTTAAGCGAAAATTTCTTAATTCAACGTGTATAAAACTTTTACTTGTAATAAAAATTAATTAAATGTTTTATGATTATCATTTTCTACTTTAACTTGAATTAATTATTTAATTCGTGTAATCCGATCGATCCTAAAGCACATTTTATATTAATGTGTTTTACAGATTGATACGTAGAACTATATTAATATTATTTACATGAGCATAATTATTCAATTAACCCATAGATAGCCGACATGTTTTGAATGGTTTTAATTTAATTGAAGTTAATATTTTCGAAAATTGTAAGAGAATTTAATCCAGTTTCGAACTGATGAGCTTATGATTATGAAAAAATCTAGATGGTTAATCTATTGATTGATTTTTTGGTACGTCCTATATAAGACTACACGCAGTTTAGGATTTTCTTAAGAAAGTCTGTATCTTAAGATTTTCCATTTTTATCTCCAACGCCACTATGATTTTTTGGTAGGTCTTATCTAAAACTAAAAGCATGCTAAACCATTTGAAAAGCTTATGAGTACGTAATATATCAGAGCTTTCTAGAGTATAGAGCCATAATCATTATGACGTATTTTTTAGAAGCTTTTTAGTGGTATAAGTTGCCACTGATTTCCATAAGAATCCATAGTAAAAATGGTGTTTTTTAGCTTCAAGTTTTTCAATGAAAAAAGCAAAAATGTTACAAAAAGTTTATACAAAAGTGTTCTACATATCTTTAGCAGCAATATATAAGAAGGGTAAATTGGTATTTAGTAAATATTAACTGCAGAAATATTAAAATTAAATTATTTCTAAAATATATTTTTCGAACTTTCATTTTGAAAAATACATCAAAGTTGGCTCTGACGAATTAAAATATTACTTTCCAAATTTATCTTTAGTTTTACTAGTGTACGTTAAATGTCTAAGATTTATACAGAAAAATACGAAACAAAATTATTTAATCACAAAATAATGACACGTTCTTAATATTTTGTGAATTTGTTTTGCTTTTCCTAGAATTTTTGAACTTAAAATTTCCCCAGGTGGTAATTTTTGGTACGATTTTACAAAATGTTTACTGCCATCTATGTAATGTATATTGACTTAATGCACACGATTTGTAGTAAGCTTTTCTTTTTAATTTGACAAGAATGCTGTTGTTATGAACTTTTTTTAATATTTTGGTTTAAATATATCAATTATTACAAGAATATAAAGACGATTTACTTAAACGAGATTTATTATGTTGAAATTCAAACATTTATGAAATTATTTCAGAAATTATAATTAAGAATTTGCCTTAGGAAAAAATGTGATTTCCCATATGTTTTATGTGTTTTAATATGAAAATTTTGTTTTTTCCTCGTTTCTAATTACCTTATAAACCCGAGTAACCAAAAATGGTGATCACAAAATTTTAGACCAATTTGTCACAAAATGTAAGTTTCTTTTTGTCACGAAAAAAGTTGACAATTTGGAACTTATTTATGCGGGTATTTTGTGACAAAATGAATGTTGATTTTTCCAACCAAAAAAAAAAAAATTTAGTCACCAATTTGTCACAAAATGTAAGTTCCTTTTTGTCACAAAATAAGTTGACAATTTGGAACTTATTTATGCGGGTATTTTGTGACAAAATGAATGTTGATTTTACCACCCAAACAAAAAAAATTTAATCACCAATTTGTCACAAAATGTAAGTTTCTTTTTGTCACGAAAAAAGTTGACAATTTGGAACTTATTTATGCGGGTATTTTGTGACAAAATGAATGTTGATTTTTCCAACCAAAAAAAAAAAAATTTAGTCACCAATTTGTCACAAAATGTAAGTTCCTTTTTGTCACAAAATAAGTTGACAATTTGGAACTTATTTATGCGGGTATTTTGTGACTAAATGAATGTTGATTTTACCACCCAAAAAAAACAAAAATTAGTCACCAATTTGTCACAAAAAGTAAGTTCCTTTTTGTCACAAAAAAAAGTTGACAATTTGGAACATATTTATGCGGGTATTTTGTGACAAAATGTATGTTGATTTTTCCAACCAAAAAAAAAAAAAATTTAGTCACCAATTTGTCACAAAATGTAAGTTCCTTTTTGTCACAAAATAAGTTGACAATTTGGAACTTATTTATGCGGGTATTTTGTGACAAAATGAATGTTGATTTTACCACCCAAACAAAAAAAATTTAATCACCAATTTGTCACAAAATGTAAGTTCCTTTTTGCCACAAAAAAAGTTGACAATTTGGAACTTATTTATGCGGGTATTTTGTGACAAAATATATGTTCATTTTACTCCCCAAAAAAAAAAAAAAGATTTTGATCATTTTTGATTTGGTGAATTTATATGTAATTCGCTAAGTCACTACGTTCTTGCCTCATACTTAATGTATGAAGTTGGAATTTTATTTTTATAGTTTGTGTTTGGTCGTAACTACCTGAGTACCTGATGAGTAGACCGAACTTTTTGTTTGTGCGAGTTTCTCTGCACGAAACCAAACTATCACATAGAAAACTCATGGAAAGTTTTCATTTTTTAAGAGTCGATACATTTTGTATTGACTCTCGGCTCGGGTTAAATTACGGGGGGATTTAGATATTTCTACATTTTTGGTAGATATTTTTTTAAAATAAATAACAATAAAAATATCAAATAAACCATACAATGGAGTATTTTTTACAAAATTATTTAAGTAGGGTCATAAAAACTTTTTTTACGCATAATTGCATCAATAAACCAACAAATATCCACAAAATTGTTGATAATTAGGTGACACTTTTATCATAAAAAAACTGGCGAATTTGTGACTAAATTTTCAACAAATATTTCAAAAATATTCCACCAAAAACCGGCAAATTTGATTTACCAAATGTTCGTTTACGCATGACAATCGGCGTCAACCCCATCCACCATTTTTCATCCATATTGTGACAATTTTTTGTCACATTTTTTTCCACCAATCACCATTTTATGTGAAATTTTTGTCGCTTTTTTGTGACATGTGGTTACTCGGGAAAGCTTCGATTTTTAGATTATGGCTTGTATAATCAAGGTTGCTTTGAATATATCCAGATGAATTATTGACGAAGGAAGCCGTGGTTTTCATCAAATTGACTGATAATTGCGCCAATTGTTTGTTTACTAAAAATGAATAGGATTTTTTTGTTAGCTTTAATTCCCTACGCTAAGGCTCTGCGATTAGTTAAAGGTAATCAAGCATCAAATATTTTGTTGTTAAAATACAATTTTCTATTAGTATAAATAAATAAAAACAATTTGGTTTACATTGTTATACATTATAAAGATGTAATTATACGGATTTGTTTCATTACGCTGAAATTTGTCGGTTATATACATATACATCCATTTTAATTATTTTGATATCTGACGTCTCGGCGAACATAAACAAATAACAAAATACCTACTTAGTGTTAAATATAAATTGCAATAGCAATTGATTTATCGTATCAAAAAAGGCAAGGAAAAATAAATTTCGAAACTGCTATAAATAGGAAGCATAAAATTCCTATTAAGGCTTGCCAGAATAAGCATTTAGGGAAAAAAAATAAAACCAGAATTCACCCGCAGAAATGTATCAACTTGATTATTCGTAATAAATGCACATCTAAATGGATTTTTTTCATATTTTATTTTCGAGTTGAGGCAATCAAAGAAATATTTGAAGACTGTGGTGTTTTTTTTTTTTTTTTTTTAAATTAGGGTGGGTGTTAGCAGCCCAGAGCACTGCGACCATTGAGGCCTATTGTGAGTCTCTAAAGGTTCTTAGTTGAAATGTAGCTCTATGTCCTTGATAAACGCCGCCACTTGATGCATATCCAGTGGGTCGGCATTAGGCCACTGGATTGTGTGTGCATTGAGAAATTTGAATCTTTTTAAGATGATAGCATCGCATGTGAAGAGTACATGTTCCGATGTCTCCTTACTGCAGTTACAAAATCAGCACTGGTCCGTAAGGGATTTTCCCATTTTATATAGATGGCCATTAAAAGGGCCGTGCCCTGTTAAAAACCAGGTAAGGGATCTTAGGGACTGGCGATCCATCCTCGGTGCCTCTCCCAGATGTGTAATATTGTAACTAGGGTATCCAATACCGATTAACGAGTACCCGGGTACTCGGCTATTTTGGCCTTTTTTCGAGTATTCGATTACCCGGGTAATTTGAGCGACTACCCGGGTAACTTGATATAAAGGAAATTTTGGAAGGGTGAATTTTTTGTTGTTCGATTGAAGAAAAAACGTTGTTCTGAGAGCAAAATATTTTAGCTCGAGGGCACTTTTTCGATTTAGATTTTTCGTATATTTATTCCCCTTTTACATAAGTACATGTTTAAAGGATTTTTAGCCCTTTGGCTAATTGGCTGACGTTTTCAGTTTGGCAACTTTACTGTGGTTATTGTGTTTGTTAGAAATGCCATTAAATTAATCTCAACATTGCTTGGCAAACGATTTTTTTAGATTTTATATGTGCAATTTGCAAGGTCTTATAATTTGACGGATAATGTACAAACATAAAAGATCAATAAGATTTTCTTGATTGATTGACGCCGAAATTGCGATTGATTTTTCATAGGGAGGAAACAAATCAATCTAAAACGACATTAGTTTGTGTCTCGAATAAATGTGAATTTGATGCGTACTATCAAATTTCCAGATTAATTAAAATTTCGATAACTTCTGTTTTTGACGGAATGTTTTTGGGCTTCTGGTTATCTTTTAGATTTTTAGTTTGTTTTATTATTTAATTTAGAAAATCACGAGTAGATGGTGACAAATATTTTAAATATACATATAAAAATATGAATTCTTCACGTATCCATGAAGGATCTTAAAATCATGTTTTAATAATACATGGTAAAATAAAAATGAATTGGATTTAACTAAATTTAATCAAGTATAATGATTAAATTTCATTGGCTTGTAGTCATGAGTACACTAGAAAATAATTACAAATTTATTATTGTAAGCCATTCCCGATTTTAGGTTATGACAAAAATGTAAGAAATAGTTGGTTTGAATTGATTTTTAAAAAACTGATCTAATCTACCTATTCTGATGCATGGCATTAACAAATAATGCATATGGGACCATTTTAAGAAGGAAGAGAAATAGGACTCAGAATATAGTATGCGCCACTTATTAACCCAAAGGGAGGGTGATAATAGCATGATCTATGATTTTTTTTAAAGATTTTATGTATATTTATGTTTTTTGTTTATTACCCGGGTAACCCGGGTATTGAAAAAACTAGTACTCGACTACCCGGGTACTTTGAAACTCGAGTAATTTGAATTCCCTAATTGTAACTGAGTAGTTTCTTGGCCTGTCTCATCCCAATGGAGGACTCCCAGAGTAAATTCCTATGGTTCTGCTCCCAGTCCCTTATACCCCTTTCCAAATGGGTTTTTGAAAAGGCGATACTAGGACTGGGACCCAGGAAAACGCGGCTTGGTCCCGTTTTTGCACAACGGTCTGCTGCCTCATTTCCCTTAATGGTGGAGTGGCCAGGAGATCACAAAAGGGTAACTTTGTTTGCTTCACCCAGTTCTAATAAATTGTAGTAGCAGCTCCAGATCAATTTCGAGTTGAACACTGAAGCTCCTAAAGCTAGCAAAGCTGCCTGGCTGTCCGAGATTATATAGATCTCGGTCTTCCTATATTTCTTTTTCAGACATTGAAGCACACATACCTCAATAGCAAGGTTTTCTGCCTGAAAAACAGTGGGGGAGCTGCCCAGCGGTATGCATAGTTCCCGGTCAGGCCCAACTATCCCTGCACCGGTACCCCCGTCTGACTTTGACCCATCCGTATACCATACAGAAGCATGGCGGGGGAGGGAGGAGATAATATTCTCTATCAGTTCCCTATCCGGCAACCTGATGTTAAAATTCCTCCGACAATCAATTGTCTTTACCATCAAATCTGATAGTTGGATCAATTCCTCCTTGAGATTGAATTTATGTAGGATATTGTTGTGTCCTGGCCTCATGGTTTTTATTTTTTCAGTGATTTTCAGGCTCAGACCTCTTGAACCGGCTACTTTTTTAATGTGTACGTGCAGTGGTGAGAGCCCCAGTATTCTCTCAAGAGCAGCTGTTGGACAAGTCCTCATTGCTCCAGTTGCCCCTATGCAAATTATCCTCTAGATCTTGTCCAGTATTCTTCGTGCACCAGTCTGCTCCGTCTTAGGCCACCACACCAACGCCGCATAAGAGACCATAGGTCTTATAACGGCCCGGTAGAGCCAAACCAACATTTGTCGGCTCAGTCCCCACGTTTTGCCAATCATTCTTTGGCAGGTAAAGTAGGCCTTATTGGCCTTGCTTGTTATATGCTTTAAGTAGGGATTCCATGTCAGTTTCTGATCAGGTACGACACCCATATATTTAACCTCCTTTGACAGTTGGAGGGTTACCCCCCAAAGCTATCGGGAGGGCAGTTTTTCTCAGGTTAGTAAAGAGAGTGCAGCTGACCTTATTAGGATTTACCGTAAGGCCCATCTCCGTGCACCAATCAGTTACTACCTCTAGGGCTTGTTTCATTCTTTCCCCTACTGTATCTGCGAATCTGCCCTTAACCATCAACACTAGGTCGTCCGGATAGGTAATGTTTGAGAAGTCTAGATCTCTCAGTCTTGTGAGTAATTGATCCATCACAATCAGCCACAACAGGGGAGAGAGGACGCCTCCCTGGGGACAGCCCCTGGTGGCCGCTATAGTGATGGTTTTGTCTCCAAAGGAGACCGTAATCTTACTGGTTTTTAGCATGTTCATTATCCACCTCACGGTGGAGGGGTGTATGCCCCTTGCTAGTGATTCTTCCTGTATCACCTCGAAACTAGTATTATCAAAAGCTCCCTGGATGTCAATGAAGGAGCATAGTAATAATTCCCTATTTCTGAGCGTGTCCTCGATTTCCGATGTCAGTTCGTGAAGAGCTGTTTCTGTAGATTTCCCTGCTTGGTAGGCGTGCTGCCTAGAGTCCAGAGGGTGACTTTGGAGGGTATTGGCTCTAATACAAAGTCCCAGAATTTTCTCCATGGTTTTCAGTAGAAAAGATGTGAGACTAATAGGTATGTACGACCTAATTTCCTCTGAAGATCTGTTTCCCACTTTTGGGATAAAAATCACCCGAACTCCTCTCCAGCGTTTTGGAACATATTCCTGAAGAGTAAAGTAAGATAAGGCAGCAAAATCTGCAGGCCTTGCTGTAGAAAGGCGGGATATATGCAGTCCCCTCCCGGTTATTTGTAAGGTCCAAAGGATTTGACTGCCCAGCTTATCCTTTTCGGCGTAAACAACTGTCTCGAGAAATTCTGAGCCCCCCTTGGAACCCGATACGTATGTACATTACTTGCGTAGGATTCCTCTTGATCCCTCAGAATAATACATTCTGGAAAGTGACCTTTCACTAGACATTCCAGAGTCTCTTCCCTGGTTATGGTTGTCCCTCCATCTGGTTTCCTTACAGACCCCAAGGGATTCCTGTGCTCCAAAGAGAGTGCCTTCTGTAGTCGTCATGCCGTGGGTAGCTTGTCTATTTTTTCACAGAAGTCTCTCCAGCTTAATCTTTTGCTCTGCCTGAGGGCTTTGTTATACTGGGTAAGGGAGAACTGATAGGTAGTCCAATCGTTCGTCCTCTTAGCCTTATTAAAAAGTTTACGGACATTTCGTCTCATGTTTTCCAAGTTTTGGTTCCACCAAGGAATATCCCTTGTGCCTCTGATATGCACAAGTGGTGAGCTTGAGTGGTACACATTGATTATTGCCTCTGTAACTGTGCTGTTACTGACCGCCGCATTTTTACTTGAACATTTTTAGGTCGGATGGTTTCAAAAACATCATCGTCAGACATAACTGCCGATATGACGGAGGAATTTTGATTAAATCCAGCTGAAACATTTTCATTAAATTGCTCATTGAATAAATCATCCGAAAATTCATTAAAAGTTGCTGTATTTGTTGTAGAACCAATTTTAGCAATTTTGTACCTTTAGGCTTTCAATGAAATGCTTCGATTTAAAAAGTTTTTGGAGTTCCCGTCGATATTGGTTCTTATATTTTAAACTTGATTGAACAAATTGTCTGGTTTATATTCTATTACTCTTTCGTAAATCGATAATATTAATAGATCATGTTTTCCGAAAGAGGCAGCACGATTGTTGAAAAAGTACTGAACGTTTTCCGAAAGAGGCAGCACGGTCAACAAAGAAGTACAGAGCGTTTGTAGATGTCACTCATGTTTGTAGATGAACACAATCAATAAAACATTACTGACGTTTTTCAAAAATCGACAGCCAAAATCAATTTATTTATCACGTACTAATAATAGTCACTTTTATGACACGAAAATATTTTTGTTTATATTTACAAAATGCATACATAAAAATGTCATACAATTTTTGACAGCAAATATTTAGTGACACCTAGTGGCATTATGTGAAATTTTCTTGTGTTTTCAGAGTTTTTCGAAAGATGGTAGCGTTTGCGGTTGTTGAAAATTTGACATTTAAACATGATCTATTCCCTTAAAATAATAATTAACAAAATATTTATTCATTTATAAACATGTTTATGAATTATTTTTTTAATTTTCCGTTGGTTTCTTGAGCCCCGTTTGATTTCAGTTTTGTGGCAGGCGTTATTACCAGAACTAAAATCAAATAACGGGCCTCAAAAATTCAACGGAAAATTAAATACAAATGTTTTGTCATTATTTTAGAACCGGGCTCAATAGGAGTTGTAATTGTAATTGTAAGCAGAGTTACTTTTTTTTATTAAAACATAAAAAACTGTCATAAGATGTTCTTAAAGTTCCTCTGGTAAATAACCAGATAATTTTTTACGAAGAGCGAAATTATTAAGAATTACAATTTCTGTTTCGATCTGAATGAGAAACACAAAAAATTTAATTATTTTCCAGTCATATCTCATCAGGCTATAGCGACTGAATTATTAATTAACACTGATTCCTTTATTTAGTAAAGAGGTATTTATCAGAGATGCTCCTTAATACTGCCTACTCAAAACATAAAGAATTATTTCTGGCCCGTTAAGTTCTTAAGAGATAGCCACCATAATGTTCAAAAAAATTATAATTTTATATGGAGCAATATGAAAGTTGGCCAATTGTGAAAATTGCACCATATGGCTGGTACTGGGGTATTTATCAGAGGTGATCCTTAGTATTGCCTACTCTAAATATAAATAATTATTTCCGGTTCAAATTTTTTAGAAGATACAGACGACGTACTTTAGAGAAAAATAAAATTTTTGTTTTAAGGTAAACCACCATAATGTGGATCGTTGTACCAATTGTGGATCGTCTAACTGAATTTTGGTTAAAATAAGAAAAATATTTAATTTATAAAGGTATTGAGGAACTAGAAATTTAAAATGATACGTTATGTTGCTTGTATTAGTTTTTTGGCGGGATAATTGAAGTGCAAATACTAATTGTATCATTCAATTGTTCACTGCATCGCAGTTTTAGAATATCAAGTGTGTAACTGACTTTTCGTTAAAATATTCTTAAGGGAAGTATACTACTAAAATAAGGTTTTAAACTGTTACAATTTATTTCCTAGTGGTTTTTTAATGTTTAACCTTCATCCGTCCCTCGCGTTATTTTTGACCAAAATCGAATTTTATTTTTCAAATATCTTATTAAATTACTGCGTTATCTTTCGTTTTAATAAATAAAAGTGAATTTTGTATTTGCTTAGCGTAAATTTACTGATGAATTTATTTTGGTAATTTTTGCACAAAGGAATTTTAGTTTTACTTTTTTAAGGGATGGATGAAGGTTAATAATAAGTAATTAAGTCTTAATTAACAAAAAAACTTTAATTTTTAACAAAAACTGACAGTTTATTATTATTTAAGGAGATCCACATTATGTACATTATATTTTCAAACTTGTCCAATTGATCCGCAAGTGCGATCCATTTTATGTTCACAAAGTCAAATTTTAAAATTCATATTAATTATTTCATTAAAAGGACCAAATTTAATTGCAAATTAAAAACGACATACGTTATTTTAAGATGAGCTAATTCGGATCTAGGTCTTTTTAAATAATTTGGTTGTTTTTTGAAAAAGCAACTTACTTCTGTGGGTATTTTTAATTAGAGTTACTTTGTAGATAAGCCATGGCCTATCCATGGCCAGATGGTCCATGGCCTATTTCTTGGCCCGCACGGTCCCTCGACCTGACCCCCTCGATTTCTACGTCTAGGGACGTGCAAAGGAATTAATTTATGCAGCAGAGGTGTCCACACGAGAAATTTTAATGGAACGAATACAGCTGCATTTGAAACAATGAAAACAGAAATGTGACTTCGGACAACAACAGATGAGATAAGGAAAAGGTATCGTGCATGCATACGGAGTAGAGGAGAACAGTTTAAACAAATATTATATGTAACTCATGTTTAATAAAAACATAATAAACATAAAAAAAATTTTCTTGACCCTGACAACTTGCTTCTCTTATTTTGTTCACATTATAAATGATTCCTCCAATATGTAGCACACCGTTGGAAAGGGTATAAACTAGACAACTTTTTAAAATAAACCTAAGTTCAAAATAATGTTTATTTTTTTTATATTAAATTTAGAAGTTGAAATTTTTGATACATTTACACATTTTTAAGACTTTCGAACATCATATATATCATTTTTCTTGAATTATACCAACTAACGATTTATTTAGACTAAAAATACATTGCAGAATACAATTAAAGTTATTTCGTGCTATTACAATCACAAACGAAAAAAATATGATCTTGCCTTTAGATTTCAGGTAATTTAAATAAAAAACGAAAAAAAATCATATCTCAATTACTGACACTTAGGACGTAGGATCTATGGATAAAAACTAGCTAATAACCCACTAAATCTCCCAAAAAACTGTGTCAGTCCATAAGCCAAACACCCTGTATATATGTGATGTGAAACACAAACAATGTGAAAACCATTTGCCAGTAATTTTCCTTTACTGAAATTTATACAAATTTGAAACGAATAAACATGGAAACCTCCTACATACAAACCAATATTTCAATTTATTTTATTTTGTAAATTGGTTATGTGTATGTACTCTATGTATTTCTGTTGATTTATGGAAGTTTTTGATGGTGTTTCTGCTTTATATAAATAGATGGCAGTAATGAAAATCTTTTTAAAATATATTGGGTTCCTCGATTAGATTACAAAAAATAAACTAATATGAAAAATGGAGCCACTGTATTCGACCAAACCTTCTCTCCCAATAATTCGTCTGGATATATTACGTCTGTGCTTATGCTTTTGACATGGTCAAATTGCCATATTTGTATATTTACAGTTTAGGATTTTCTTAAGAAAGTCTGTATCTTAAAATTTTCCATAATCCATATTACCATTATTTTTTATCACCAACGCTACTATATACTTAGACCTACCTATATACTAGGTGCAAGGAGCCGGATAAATCTATAGGCTTTTAGATTAATTACAATAATTGCATTATATTTATGCCTGGTTACCTAGTAAGTTTCTGCGAGCAACCATTGTGAAATCAAGTTTTGCTTGTTCTTTTGCGTGATGATGCCTTAGGAACCAAACTTGTATACGAAATAAACACATCTACAAAAAACCTAAAAAGTTGGAATATTGCAAAAAGCAATAAATTTTCATTTCTCTTACACAATGTAATATCGGTGTACGTGTATATGTTTTTACCTCATTTTCTTTTTAACGAAACAAATTTTCATTATACACATTTGATTTATGTACTTGAGGGCGACGCGCGAGTTTGTGTATATCGTACATTCTACATAAAGGAAGAAAACGAAACAGAAATGTATATTAGAGATAAAACATAGAAAATTAAAGAAAATGAAAATATAGGCTTGGCTCGACGAAAGCATTGAACTTTTGTTAGCAAATAATAAAACAAAGAACGTACAGAAAAACAAAATTTGCGATACATAAATTTTCACGTCGCATAATCAAAGCTTTTTCACTATAAACTTTATTATTCTTTTTCAATGCTTTCTAATCGGTTTCAAACTAGTTTTTAAAATGAAAAATCTACAACGAAACCATATACAGAAAATGTTCATTGTTATAATACCACTGAGAGCGTATATGCTAATTTAAGTTTAATGTCATAAATTTGCGACACAATTTTCTATCAAACATTTTTTTTTTCTGTGTTCAGTTAGTTTTTAAATTGAAAAACTTTTTCCAATTTTTTATTTTATTTCTTTTTGTGTATTTTCAGATTTCCTTACACACAAACACATTCACTTAAATATCAACAAAAGAAAAAAAATGCAAAACTGAGTATAAAAAGTTTTATGAACAAAAATTATAAAAATAAAAAAAAATTCGAACGAAAACAACACATTTTTACACACAAACACACACGAACAAACATAAGTGGTGTGAGGCCGGGAAAAGGAGTATAAGTTGTAGGTGGGATAAGGCGCTCAACAAGAAAAATATGTAAGTATGCAATACGACATTGATTTTACTGCATTGTTTAGAGGTATTGTAAATATTTGGCATCGGTGTGTGGTATAAATCGTATAAACGTCATATATTTCAAGAAACATAATATTGGAGTAATGAGTTTTGAATTTATTTGACGTCTCTCCAATTTAATGAAATCACAGTGGGATGTTGACTGTCTAAAAAAAAAATTTAACAACTTCTAATGACTTGACGCAGTAGTGCAGTACATAAAAAAAAGCTTGTTTTGTACTTTTATGAATTATAAAGTATAACCATAAAACATTAAATGTCGAGAGAGACCTTATACAGGTAAATTATAGTGGCTTTAATGTTAAATGGTTTGGTTTTTATTACATCATTTTTACTTAATGGATGGCGCACATTTAAACCATTCCATATCTTATTATGTAACATGTTGCTCAACCAAAGTATTTTATTATTTTGTAAATAAAAAGATAATATTTACTTAATTTTATTACAACAATATTCAATTGATAGCAGAATTTAAAATTTCACTCTCGCACAATAACAATATCACGTTTACCGATAACCAAATTAAATAAAAATAAAAAATATTCGAGTCGAATCGATTTGCTTTGAAAATAAAAATATGTAAATAAAAATTCTTGTTTCCTTCCTTTTATATCCCGCAGTCATTTGATTTTGTTTTTTGAAGCGGTATAAGCCCCAAACATATACATAAGCACACATAAAACACACCAGTCTTTAGCTAGGTGAAAAAGACTACCGTCAAAAATGTTGTCTCCAAGGGATGAAATTTGGATTGTTAACAAAATTTGTCTGTAGCCTAAAAAGATAAAGAATTTTTTATGTTTTTTTTTTTTGCTATAACCCGTATAGTCTTTCATACCGAATATATTTAGAAGGGAACTATTTCATGACCGAGTAGTTTTACGAAACCACAAAAATTCCACAACATTTATTTTCTATTATACCATTCAATATCTTTAGTATGTATATTGTCATAACTATAATAGTAATGGTAAATACAATACATAATATGTAGTAAAGAAACGAAAAATTATTATCGGACATAAAAGGAAATTATTTCGTTAAGTTTTAGGATCGATAATAATATGATACATTTTTTTGTTGGCATTTACCGTATTACAAAAGGGTAGATAATAGTGCAACTTTTGGCCTTTTTTATACTGAATGGGGGTTGGCACTTTTGATGTATATACGTGTTATACATTAAAAATACCAAAATGGGTAGGTTTTTTGAAATAAGAGTCTGATGATAACAAGTTGTTTGGTCCGGAATAACCTAAATGTGCGGTTAAAAAAAAGGTTGCGAACGTTTATATTTATCGCTTTTGAAAAATGTATTTTATTTGAAGGGATACCTTGTATGGATTTCCGACACTATTTATAATAAAAAAAAAAATTTGTTTTTAGACTTTTTGAGTATAATAAGCTCTGTTTTGTTTAGTGATTGTGACTTTGACTTGAAATAAAACAAATATAATATTTAATAAAAATGGTTGAGTAAATAAAACAAAGTGTAGCATTCAAAATTTACTTTACTGTACTTAGAATGTATCATGGTAATGGAAAGTTCAAAATGTTATTGATTGATTTGCGTGTACGATCAAGACTAAGCAAGGTTCCCGGTGAGACGCCAGACCGTACATCCTGTTTACGTATAAAAAAACCAAAGGAAAAGAAAGGCATGTTAGTAACAACGAATCGACCCGGTTGCAGACCCCGTGTTCGTTGGATGCTTGAAATATCTGAAAGCTGAGCGAGGTTATTCCGGTACTGCTGAAAATCCAAATCGTTATTAATTATTGCTATCTTCTACTTTAAAATTAGACTAAAGAATTATTTAAACTCTGAAATCCTCATTTAATTATCTGAAATAAATTACAAGCTAAACTTTATGTACCTACTACAATTAAATTAATAGTAATATTTTGAACCCGGCCATATCCAATAAATATAGATAAAAAATAAATAAAAAACAATTTTCAAATAAAATAAATGAATAAACCTAAATAAACTATTCTACTTTTCACAAAGGATTTTCCACAAAATAAAGCCCAAGGCAAGTTTCCCAGATACGCCGGGTTCATCGTACACTCTTTTATGAAAAACAAAATCGAGGGAAAAGAAAAGGTATATTATGGCGTGTTTTTTTATTACATCGGAGAGACCAGAGAGAAATAAAAAAAACCTTTTGCGTTTTTTTATTTTCTCGGATCGATCCGATAATTGTTTTTAGCGTTTTTTTATTAAATCCGAAAGATCACAGATTGCTGTTTTTCGATCTGAAATTTATCCAAATGGTGAACACTATAGACTGAGATAACAACAATGGAAAATTAATTTTTCAAAGTCTATTGTAAATAATTTTAACGTTTTCTTGTTCATTAATGTTTAATTTCCTTTTTATGTATTAATTATGCGCAGGAAAGCAATTTTCTTGGCCATATTGTGTTACAACACAGTGGTTAGCCAATTTAAATAGTTAAGCGTTTAAAATTCGAAAAAGGTCTTTTCAGATTAAACATTATCGGATATTTCAGATAATTTATCTGTCTGATCTCTCTGGTCTCTCCGATGTAATAAAAAACTCGCCATTAGTAACAAAGATCAAGCCGGTTCCAGACACCGAAATAGTTGATAGTTGGTAAAATTTGTTAGTAATTAATGTAATAAATAAGTTAGCACAAGACAACACAATTTATAAATACACGTTCAATTACTGCTTAAGCTCCCGTAAAGTTGATTCAGGTTTTTAAAATAATTCCTAAAATTTAAATCTGCATTAATTCTTAACTAACTAATCATACTCTTAATTATTTAAGTATATCAATTTAAGTTTATAATTTCCATAAACATGTTATGAGTTTTTTTACTTTATTAAAGGATTTTACAATATTTGCTATGAAATTACATTGTTTTTAGTTGCACTAATTCTATTTGAATTATTTCGCAACGTAATTTATTGAATTATATTTTTGCAAGCTGTAGGGTATGAAGTTTCTCACATAGATAACGGGTCTTTATTAAAAATAAAAAATTCTAAACTACCTATTTCATGTTTTGTACGGGTTTGGATTCTTTTTTGAAAACTCCAGAAGGCATTTTTTAAAGCTTATGACATAATTTGAATATTTAATCTCTCTTGGCAGTGAGTTAAACTGCGACAAACTACTACTTAAGATACATATTTAAATTTTTATCTGTATTTAGTGCTATCCACTAATGTGAAATACGTCTAGTCCGATGGTTATGACGGCTACGTATTTGTTGAGAATCCAAATCATGCATTATTAAATTATTGGTCAGTTTATATATCATATCAATATTAATTTTTTAATTTCAATTAGCAAATTCAAACTTCTAAAATTTTAAAATAGTAACAAACTAGGATATTTAAAAGGGTAAATTACACATGTACTTTAATGCTCATTTCTGTAAAATAAATATTTCATCAAGTTTATATTTAAAATTTATTCCAAATTAGTAGGACGTATAATATTCGTGACAAAATAAATGAGTTATATATGGCAAGTAAACATTTAAAAGGCACACAGTTGCGAACCCTTTTAATAACAAATATATAAGGAGATATGGATGACTTTACTTTATCAACATGTTTTTTCCAGCTTAGCAAATTATCGATGATCACACCAAGATAAGTATATTCAGTTACATGCTCAATTGGTTGATAATCGTAAGACAATGTGAAATGCGCCTTCTCCTCAGATTTATTTTTGTTTCCAAAAAGTAAAAGTTTAGTTTTTCGGGTATTTAATATTAAAAGGTTAAGGTCAAATCATTTTTTTAATTTTCGCAAGATCATTTTCCATTTCGACTAGATCTATTTGCGTGATGTCATTAATAAAAAATTGAACAAAGTTAGCCCTAGAATTGAGTCTTGCGGAACACCTTTAGTAATTTTCATAATTTCACTTACTGTGTGTCCTAATTGTACTACTTGTTCTCTATTTGTTAAATAATCTGCGAAAAAGTCTAATTGATCTCGAGAAAGAGCTGACCTTTTCCAATTTCATTAACAGTAGCTTGTGATCTACAATAAAGAATGCCTTTTCAATATCAATGAAAATACATCCAACGCTACATTTTCTAATAAAAGCACCATTCACAATATTCACAACTCCTAACCCCGCAGCAGTAGAATTTAAATTTTTCCTAAATCCAAACTGTGAATCTAAAACAACCTTATTTACCGATAAGAGTTTATATAATCTGTCCAGTACTATGCTTTCTAATAATTTAGATGACGCATTTAATATTGATATTGGCCTGTTATTGTATCAATAAATAATTTCCATAAATTTATTATTAATACATAATTGCATTACTTCCAAACTTTGTAATAAATTTCACCGAGATTCCATCCATTTCTGTAGAAGCACTTAGGTTTAAGTTCTGCATTTGTTGTTTTACCTCTTCTTCATGGACACGAGTATACCGTAAAGGAAAAGTAATGGCATACCTGATGTCGTCGAAATCAATAATATTTGGTTTGGGACAACATCAGTCCCAATAATCAGACTAGGCTTGACCGCATAACGGACATCTCTATTATAAAGAACTCGTTTCACATTTTTCCAAAGATTTCTGGAATCAGTGCAATTCCCAAATTCTTTACAATTGCATATTTTCTATAAAATGTTTTCGGCTTTTTTATAGACAACATACTATTTGTAATGACATACTCATTATTTTCGATTTGGCAAATCAGAAAAATAATGGAATCATACTCCTAATATAAATATCTACCAGCAAAAGTAGAAAATATTCATCCCCTCCCCTTTGAATATTTTCTACTTTTGCTGGTAGATATATTAGGAGTATGACTCCATTATTTTTCTGATTTGCCAAATCGAAAATAATGAGTATGTCATTACAAATAGTATGTTGTCTATAAAAAAGCCGAAAACATTTTATATTAAATCAGGCAATTTTTAACATCGTAAATTGCATATTTTCTTAAGCTTAATATTTTAAAGTTAGTTAATTATTTAATAATATTTATTTGGAGTTTTTTCATTATCCGCCGGTATCTTTCTGTTTTATCTAAAACACAAAGACAAATTTCTGATTACTTCATCAAAATTTGATTCATTCTTAAACAAATTCCATATTGGGGATTCAGAAATTGTTCTATAATCAGTTACCGTTTTCATAAGTAATGAACTAGTACGGAGAAGATTTATTGCTAATAGACATTGAAAGAACAATGCTCCTATATGGCGAGATAAATATTTTTCTACAAGATGAAAATCAAACCCATCGCTCAAATCCGAAATTACGTGATCTATTATGTATAGTGTTACTAGTGTTTGTCAATCGAGTCGAAAAGTCATTTCAATTTTATTTAAAAATGAAAAACCATTTGTATTCACAGTTCCGATATATTTTGAAACAACTTTGTTTGAATATTTATGCAGCAAATCTAAATTAAAGTCACCAATTACTATACTTTTAGGATAACTGTGAAATATTTCATCTAACCGAACATTAAACACACATAAGTTGGTGTCATGTCCTCTATAAATACCCATCACATTAATATTATAATTTAAAAGCTTAATTACCAAATAATTATAGAATCATCAAAATCCTCCTCGAATAATTGCACTGCATCGATTGGATTCTTCACAAAAATACTAACCCTATACCACTTCGTTTATGTATTCTGATTGAATGAAACGCATGATATCCCGGAATGGTAAAGTGTGGGCCAACATTTTCCCGTAGCCATGTTTCGCTTAATATTACTATATGAACCACCCATATTTTAACGAGTGAATAAGAATTTCAATATCATATAAAATATTTAGGAGAGATTGAATATTCATATAAATAAAATTTAACCGTTTACGACCTCCTTTATCATCAATATAAACATGGTCGTGTGTTCCATGAGTTACATGATTTGTTGTTATGTCAAATAAATTTTTATTATCATCATCTGGTACTTCAATCATATAGCTATGCCGTGTTTATGTTATATTTAATATTTAGGTAGTTAATCTAAAATATAAACAAGAAAAAAAGGAATTAGTAATATCAAAAGTATGAAAATTAAAAGTTAAAAATGTTTAAAAATGATAAATGATTGATAATAAAAAGTTTGATTAAAATGAAAGTTATTATACACTACTCCAAAAAATTAAAGGAACACTAATTTTTTTCAATTTTTTTAGTGTTTTTTGAAGAGCTGTATCTTAGTAAAATACGGTCGTACAGAGATGAAAAGAAAAGCATTTTAAAGCTTCAAATCTCTAGTTTTGAGACTTTTGAACGGAACATTTTTGTGAGATACCGTTATCACGCAATCATAAGAAAGAGCGCGAAGAAAAAAATTTCGAATTTTTTTTTTTTTTTGTAAGGTGCCATGGGCTCGGGAAATTTTTTTTAAGTTAAACCAATGCATAGGTCGGTTAGCCTGTTAATTAGGCGTAAATTTAATTTCATTCTGGTCTCTCTATGTCAACTTTTTGCTGAGATATCTGACTTTGAATCAAAAAAGATCCTTTTGCCTTTGATCATCGATATCTCAGCAACCAATGATTGCACAGTAAACTTTAGCGCAGCCTTAAAAACTTCAATAAATTTCCTACAAGACCCTTTAATGATTGGTGGAGAATAAATTTTTTTTTCACCCTCAATACTGATTTGAAAAAAGTACAAAAAAACGACTTTTTAGGTTGTCTTAATAAATCTACCGTTACTTTACCGTTATTGATGAAAAGACTAATGTTGCCAGGTCATTTTACAGTTTAATGTACTCCTAATAGCCCTGTATTATTTTCAAATTGATCCATCCAACCGTTTTTTCGGACAGATTGATCAAAGTTTTACAAAACAATTAAAGGAACAAGTATTCATCAAAATAAAAAAACGACTTTTTTCTCATTTTACGTTAGTTACTTGTTAACCCTTAACGATCGTACGGTTTTTTTTGTAATACTCGCCGATAAGAGATGATAGAAAATTAAATAAAGTTCTGCAATATGAGCAATAATTATGGAACTTGGCCATTTCTCATCCGATTTTAGTGAAATTTGGTATGCACGATGGAAATGGGATTCTAAAATGATTTTTGGATAAAGTTCTGGAATATGGCTAACTAGGATGGAACTTGGCCATTTCTTAACCGATTTTGATGAAATTTGGTATGCACGATGGAAATGGGATTCTAAAATGATTTTTGGATAAAGTTCTGGAATATGGACAACTAGGATGGAACTTGGCCGTTTCTTAACCGATTTTGATGAAATTTGGTACGCACGATGGAAATGGGATTCTAAAGTGATTTTTGGATAAAGTTCTGGAATATGGCCAACTGGGATGGAAATGGGATTCTATAGTGAATTTTAGCTAAAGTTCTGGAATATGTCCATTTAGGTAGGAACTTGGCCATTTCTTATAAGATTTTGATGAAATTCAACATGTGTAATGAAAATTGGGTTTTAAAATTATGTTTAGATGAAATTCTGGAATAAGCCGTATTAGGATGGAACTTGGCCATTTTTTATCCGATTTTAAACAAATTCAGCGTGTACTATAGAAATAAAACTCTAAAATTATTTTTGGTTAAAGTTATATGTTATAGTTGGAAGGCGCTTGCCTATTCCTTAAACGAATAAAAGAAATTCGACATGTGCTTTAAAAGTGAAGAACTAAAATCGTTATTCCATGTATTTAATGATTTATTTTATCAATAATTTCAGAATCTCATTTTTATCGAGAATGCTGAAATTCATAAAAATAGGATACAAAACTTCCAAGTTACATGACAATTGGCCAAATTCTGGAACTTTATTCAAAAATCAGTTTAGAATCCCATTTCTAAGGCACGTGCTGAATTTCATCAATATCGGATAAGAAATGGTCAAGTTCCTTCCAAGTTGGCCATTTTCCAGAATTTCATCCAAAAATCAGTTTAGGATCCCATTTCCACCGCGCATACCAAATTTCATCAAAATCGGATAAGAAATTGCCAAGTTCCTTCTTAGTTGGCCATATTCCAGAACTTTATCCAAAAATCAGTTTAGAATCCCATTTCCATCGTACATACCAAATTTCATCAAAATCGGATGAGCAATAGGCAAGTTCCATCCCAGTTGGCCATATTCCAGAACTTTATCCAAAAATCACTTTAGAATCCCATTTCCATCGTGCGTACCAAATTTCATCAAAATCGGTTAAGAAACGGCCAAGTTCCATCCTAGTTGTCCATATTCCAGAACTTTATCCAAAAATCATTTTAGAATCCCATTTCCATCGTGCATACCAAATTTCATCTAAATCGGTTAAGAAACGGCCAAGTTCCATCCTAGTTGGCCATATTCCAGAACTCTATCCAAAAATCATTTTAGAATCCCATTTCCATCGTGCATACCAAATTTCACTAAAATCGGATGAGAAATGGCCAAGTTCCATAATAATTGGTCATTTGCAGAACTTTTAATTTTCTATCGTCTCTTATCGGCGAGTATTACAAAAAAAATCGTACGATCGTTAAGGGTTAACAAGTAACTAACGTAAAATGAGAAAAAAGTCGTTTTTTTATTTTGATGAATACTTGTTCCTTTAATTGTTTTGTAAAACTTTGATCAATCTGTCCGAAAAAACGGTTGGATGGATCAATTTGAAAATAGTACAGGGCTATTAGGAGTACATTAAACTGTAAAATGACCTGGCAACATTAGTCTTTTCATCAATAACGGTAAAGTAACGGTAGATTTATTAAGACAACCTAAAAAGTCGTTTTTTTGTACTTTTTTCAAATCAGTATTGAGGGTGAAAAAAATTTTTTTTCTCCACTAATCATTAAAGGGTCTTGTAGGAAATTTACTGAAGTTTTTAAGGCTGCCCTAAAGCTTACTGTGCAATCATTGGTTGCTGAGATATCGATGATCAAAGGCAAAAGGATCTCTTTTGATTCAAAGTCAGATATCTCAGCAAAAAGTTGACATAGAGAGACCAGAATGAAATTAAATTTACGCCTAATTAACAGGCTAACCGACCTATGCATTGGATTAACTTAAAAAAAATTTCCCGAGCCCATGGCACCTTACAAAAAAAAAAAAATTCGAATTTTTTTTCTTCGCGCTCTTTCTTATGATTGCGTGATAACGGTATCTCACAAAAATTTTCCGCTCAAAAGACTCAAAACTAGAGATTTGAAGCTTTAAAATGCTTTTCTTTTCATCTCTGTACGACCGTATTTTACTAAGATACAGCTCTTCAAAAAACACTAAAAAAATTGAAAAAAATTAGTGTTCCTTTAATTTTTTGGAGTTTATGCAGATCAACTGGTGTGTGGGTATAAAATATTTTCGATTTATCTTGCTTTTTGATTTGAATTTGAGAGTCTTTAACCCAAAGATGTGCGAACGCGAACTCTTTTTTAACTCCAATATCGTCGATATAAATTTAATCTGTAACCAGTCAAATGATCTCGGAAATAAATAAAGCGGTCTTTGGTAATGTTTGTTAACCCCAGTTGAACAGTAATCTTCTTTTTTTCCGTGCTTGTAAGATTTTTGACTTGGTGCTACAATCTTTCAGATATTTATATTGATATTAATCGTTATTTTGGTTTGCTTGGACTTATTTTATTCCGCATTAGTGCCACTGATTAGATTTGCTCGTCCGGAATTTGTAATTCCAGAACAGAAAAAACTTTTCGTACTATCTCAGATAGTGGAATTTTAATTTCATTTGGAATTCTAGCCAAAATCAAATTATAGTTTAATTTTTCTTGACGTTATGCATCTAACTCATTGTTATTATTATTACTTGAGGGCCAAGTGGGGGCTCAAGCCACCCCGCACTGCGACCTAAAAGATCTTTTGTGCATAAGCCCTACTTAATTATCCGTCCAGTCAATATTCAGGCTCTTAATGAACCTGATAATACTGCCTAACGGTACGTGGTACATACTATCTGGGCTCATTGCTCTCCCTCCTAGATGTTTTAATTATCCGTCCAGCCAATATTCAGGCTCTTAATGAACCTGATAATACTGCCGACCGGTACGTGATACATACTATCTGGGCTGATTGCTCTCCCTCCTAGATGTCTACTGTAGGAAATACTTCTACACGCGTTACATACTATCTGGGCTCATTACTATCCCTCCTAGATGTAATAACATTTACTTCTGCTAGAAAAGCGGTAGCATTGGGACTCAAGGACTTTGAGAGGGCAGACCCACTCCCGTGTATTCCTTCCCGTGCCTCGTCTACCGTTTTGATTTAACTCTTGCGAGTTGCTGGGAATAAAAAAGTCGCCTGTAGGTCACCCAGGTTTACTACAGGAAGTCTAAATAAAACTGGAGGGTGCCTGGTATCCAGAGTCCGCATATATAGACTGATTAACGTATCAGCCATTCATCCATCGGCATATGCTATTCCACCTTAGATTAGGGATTTTTTGTCAAGGTTTTCTCCTTTAGCGCCGTACTTTAGCCTGTCACAAAAGTCTATATTCAGCCTAATGGTTACAGTTACCGGTGGTTGCCACGAGGAGGCAGTACGTACACTTGCGCCTACTGGAAGGTTACGGAGCCCCTTCCAATAGACGCCAAACCACCTGCATCTAACTCATATTCTAACTGATTAATTTTATATGTTTGTTCTGACTGTTGTTTTGTTATATCCGTGACACAGTTCTTTAGCATCCGATTTTCTTTGACCAAATGCTGATATCGCTTCTCAAACTTATCAAACTTTTCACGTAGTAAACGAATTTTTGCCACGATTGTCCTACATAGTTCGCCTTCTTTTGCGCTTGAATTCAACTGCTTTTCATCCACTGGACACTTATCTCGCAAAGTATTTTTTGATTGTGAGCTGGCTAAAGGTGGTTGTTTATTTAAATCTACCTTGACTCAATCAAAAATGTTCGTTCCGATTGATAATTCGCTATTTCGCTATTTAGTTAATCTTTAAGTACTACAAATAATTTTAATGTTAATATTAGCAAACAGATTACTACTTCAGAGATCAAAAGTTGTTCCTGGAAATTTGTTGTTATGATTGAGAACTATCTAAATCTAACTATTAACTATCTAAATCTAATTTTATAGTTTATTAGAAAAACAACTGCATTCTGAAAAAAAAACAGTTATTAATTTGCTGGGTCAGATTTCTGTACACTTCTTAACATCGTAATCATTATTAATTTAAATTTCACTTAAACCATATAAACTCAGAGACGACCTAATATCACAGAATATAATATAAACAGAACAATATCTTCTATAGCGCTTTAGTCCTAAGCTGGTGAACAAATATTTTCGTTATTGTTTTTTTCGACTGATTTTGATTTAGAAAAGATAGAAAAATCATTTTATATGCAATTAATGAAACAAAAAAAATTACAAAAATGTTTGTACCCACCTCTTTGTATTGATAAATAAAAATCAGTACAATTTTAAAACGAAAGAGAAATCTTTACACTTTATAATGTGCTTAAAAGAGATAGACATTCGTGAATAATTTTTGATTTTGGTCTTGTTAGCTTTGCGAAACTTTAAAATCATATCAAAGAAATAACAAAAAGAAAACATGCAACTCCCATAAGGTTGTGTATGAGTTTGTGTAGCATTTCTAATTTATTTGTATTGGTCCTTTGTTTATTTGTTGATTTTATTTTAAAGTTTCGCAAAGCTAACTAGACCAAAATTAAAAATTATTCACGAATGTCTATCTCTTTTATGCACATTATAAAGTGTAAAGATTTCTCTTTCGTTTTACAATTGTACTGATTTTTATTTATCAATAGAAAGAGGTGGGTACAAACATTTTTGTAATTTTTTTTGTTTCATTAATTGCATATAAAATGATTTTTCTATCTTTTCTAAATCAAAATCAGTCGAAAAAAACAATAACGAAAATATTTGTTCACCAGCTTAGGACTAAAGCGCTATAGAAGATATTGTTCTGTTTATATATATTCTGTGCTAATATAATAAATTCAATTAGTAGCTGCGACCTATTTAAATGATCTCATTCTCGAAATTAGTTAACCCTTTAATGCATACTGTAGCATATCTGCATCATGTTATTCTAATTTGAACTGCATCCACATTTGAACATATTTTTTCTGTTTTGTTTCGTATATCTGTTGTTCATTTGTTTTTCTATCTCGTTTCACACATTTTTTTGTTTTTTTCTGCGTTTTGAAAATAAAATCGCCATTTAGAATTAGTTAGTCGTTGTTTTGCATACAGTTAGTAGTAAACATACATTAACATAATTAATTTTTTATAAATGAGAATATTGTTTTTGAATATTTATTTTAATTTTGAACGAATTGTCTTTTTATAAAGAAGCGTTATAAATGGAAAAATATTTAAATTTTATACCACAACTGCATAATGATGCAAATAGGCATCATGTCATAAAATCAATTTTCCGGGAAAACTAGCTGCTTCCAACCATTTTTACTTTGAAATTCGTTTCAACCAAATACATCTTTATAAGAAAAAAACTATTACAATTAAAAAGAAAAAATCATGCATTAAAGGGTTAATTAGGACTAAGTATTAATTTATTTAAAAAATAAACTAAAAATTATTAAACTCCGAAATCGTCCTGGTTTAATTGGTAAAATTGCTATAGTAAAAGTAATTACTTAAATTCATCAGAATGGTCATTAATACCTCTAAAAATGTAAATCAAATTAATCCGTTATTCGTTATTTCTAAAAAAGTTTTTATCATTTATTTAATTACATTTAAAAATTATAGAACAGTGGCTCAGATACGACCTAGTCAATAAATTCAACTAGTATCCTTCACCTATTCAAGATCCCCTTAATACTAGTCATCATCTCAACTCAAAAAATAGAGTCGCCAACCTTCCTCTAAGACTACAGAATTACAGAAGTCCTCCCCAGTCCCCGTGACTAAACCAAAATTAAAACATAATTAAATAAGTATAAAGATAACACAACTTATATTTTTGCTATGTAGCCGTTTCATCATTTGACCACAACTATTTCCATGCCCGTCACCATTTAAACTGTAATTCTGAAAAAAACCAAAACCAATATATCTGAAGACTTACTTTGATAACTGGAATAGTAATTGTTATAAGAATAAAAATGCAATTTATGCTCAAACAAACACCGAAAGTAATTTCTTTTACTTTTAACATTTGACTTAAAAATTAAATAAAATAAAATTTAAATTTCAAAATAATTACTAGAATAATTTTATACAAAAAAAATGGAATGGGAAAAACTCCCAAAGTAAGACTACAATATAATATCAAATAACAGAATATCAGCTAACTGAAAACTTCTTTCATCACAACAAATTCATTCCAGTCATTTTCCATTTATACTCATATACACATCCCTTAAAAAATGTAAACAGTAAAATATGTAAAACTTAGAAAGGTGCCACTTAACAGTTAAAAAAATGTTATTTATTACAAATTATTAATAAATTAAATACGTCATCATGTTCATAATATACGCGTGTGAAGTACTTTCTATATCTTTCCTACTTACATAGGAAAATGTTTCAAAGTATTAGTAACCAATCAATATTGAAATGTTTTGCGCATATTAAATGGTGAATGTCTGAGAAAATGTTCTACTAAACCACTTTTCATATTTTGTCCAGAAATCGGGGTGTGTTAATAAAATAGACAATTTTTAAATTTGAGATTTATGAAATTGTAAGTTAGATTCTCTTTGAGATATCTTGGTTTAATATTTCAATTTGTTCATTTTATATTCCATATGGAACTGGACGAATTCTACTTCTTTGACGTACGGTAAATAAATTCGTACTTATTTTCTTCAGTTCGTTGTCTCGGAGGTTTAATCGTATATTTATGCACATTAGTTATACCCTCTCAGATAAAACAAATGGTGCCATTTTCTTGACGACAATTCTGCAGAACATTTACCATGTAAACATTTGTAAAACACGCAGAGTTCTGCGACGTCTCTACGATGCTGTCAGCTATCCAGTTCTTGTTTAAGTCTGGGGTTGCATTTTTTTCTGATGGCGCGGCGTTGAACCATGCCCAATAATTGGAGGATGGTACCGCACGCTTCTCCCCATACTTGACAGCAGTACTCAATACATGGTCGGACGCAGGTCTTATATATTTTGAGAACTTGATGTGATTTAAAGAACTTCCTACATCAATTAAGAAACCATATCTCTCTGGATTTGGATTTATCGCTAATGCGATATTGTGTTCATTCCATTTTAGTTTGTTACTTATTTGATTCCGTTTATATTTCGTCTGGGCAATATTAGTTTATTTAGCAGCTTTGGGCAATAAATTGCCGGGCAATAAAATTAGTATGTTTAGCGGCTATTTTTGAAAAGTCTTTATGATTTTGATCGGAATTTGAGAATGTGATGAAATAAATTTCATCATCATTCTCAGACGTCATCGTCTATACGTTATTGTTATAAAAAAAATTGGCGTCCCCAAGGGAAATGCTGGAAAATAGACCGCAAACCATCAAAATCAGCCTTGTTGAAATGCCAAAGGCGTCTTGGCTGCTGTCTAAATTCTTTACTAGATTATGGTCTGACTGTCCAATTCCAGCTTCGACATGTGGAACCAGATATTGACATCAGACGTAGATCCAGCATATGAACATTCCTTTAATTTTCACATTCAAATGTGGAATCACCAACAATTCGTCTAAGATCATGGAAAACAGCAAGCAATTACGCATTCCCAGCTGCTATATGCATCGCTGTGACTCAACCAATCTTTATGGTGGGAGTTAAATTCATCAACCATAATGAGTTCGCACTGTAGATGTTCACCGCAAATATCATCATTTTTGATTGACAGATCTTCGAAGAACACCATAGATTCTGAATTGGCCTGGTTGAGGGATGTGCATAAACTAATTAAAAATAGGATTCAACGAAATTTTGAGTACAACTTTTGATGTCGTGAGTGCGGTATATGGTTCTTAACGAAGATGCACACTCCACGGTGCAACCGGAAAGCTTGTTCAAACTGGTAGCGCTCAAAGTAAAATTCGTTCTCGTATCTGTTCGGAGATATGTACTTGAATTTCTAATATACTCGTATTATGCTCTCATATATTTCGTATCAACTGATAGATCGGCGTTGGTATTTTATTTATTACACATTACTAATTATCACATTAGACTATCACAGAGTTCTATAGTAATATATACATACTCGTACAATAGCACAATAGATAGTATATATTTTGCACTATTTAGTGTGGTAACTACTCTTAAGCCTTTCAGCCATGTCAAGGCTGTGATATTCGAGAGGGTTTGGTTCTTATAAAACTTTTTTTTATTAATTTTTTTTTTTTAGTTATTTATTTTATTTTTGATTTCTCAAATCTTGCAAAAAATGCAAATGTTTGATGCAATTATACCATGTATGTTGCATTTGTCATTGGCCCATATTACACTATTACATTTCTACGTCGTTGAAATAGTTCATCACTTTTATATGACATAAAGACTGTTTTATAAATACTATTATATATTTTGCTATATTACACTATGTCGTATTTTTCAATCACATTTTTATCATATTAATCGAAAAATGGAGAAAAAAATATTATGTACTCGCGCAGCTACAATATCTGCAATTTATGTTATGGCTATTTTAAAAAACATTTCATTATTTTCATATTCCATAATTAATTTTTTGGTAATCATCATACTCCAGTCATATTTTTCCGCCATTATGAGCAGCTGTCAAAATGTTTTTGGTAATCAGCATACTCCAGGCATACTTTTCCATCGATATTATAATATTTAGCTTCATGAAGCTAAATATCATTAGAAAAATACAACGTCTAAAAAATATTATTATATTTCCATATTACACTATCATATAAAAGTAATGAAGTATTTCAACGACGTAGAAATGTAATAGTGTAATATGGGCCATTAACGTTTCTTTTGCACATTCCACATCCAAAGAATATGTCTTCTTGTGCGAACTTATCAAAGCAAATCAAGCAGTGATCTATCATTGCTTCTGAGTTTTCTAAAATAGTGTTTTGAAGAAATTTTGTATATTGCATTAACTCTAATTCATATTTTTGGTCTATTGAAGAATGAATTTCAGCACGATAAGTATTTTTGGCTTCCATTTCAATACCGTAAATTACAAGTGGCCCACAATATATAACCATCTCTTTGAATTGGGAACGTATATTTCGGTTTTCGACGAAAGTTTTTTCTGGTACATTAATTCCACGACGAAATTCGTTAACAAAATTTTATGGTTTTTTAACTATCTCCCAATCCATTTTCCGGAACATATTTCTCTTTTCACGGCAAATTGTTAGTTCGGAATTTTTTTTTTAAATAAAACAGCTCTATATTTTGTATTATCGTAAATTTTAAGCGATTGGTAGAGATCAAGGCATACATTTTTTGTACCCAACAATATAATTATGAGGACACCACGTGAATTGCATCATATGACACATAATTTTTACCACTAAGTGACAAGTAGCATATATTATTTAGTGTTACCACCCCGAAATCTGGAAAATCGAGGTCACTTGGATCTTTCTCGCCATCAAAAACTTTTTGGCTCTCTTCTTGCATTTCGTTTACATTTTTGTTTTTAGAGAATTTATTTTAAACCGACCAGCTATAAATGTGGTACCAGGTCGGCGGCAAAAATTGATAACATCTTTTCTCTCATAACTTCTATGAAACGTCCTAATTTCATATTAGACTCTTTCAATAAATTATTTTTCAGTAAATTGAACCAATTTTCCGCAATTGCATTTGACACTTGATTCGTGTTGCCAAAGTATTCCAAAAATATGGTCCTCCATAGTTGGTAATATGGGGACTCTAAGCAATTTTTTTCAGCAAAAAGCTCATTAGATTCGTCTTCATCAAATTTATTATCGCTTTCAAATGGCTCTAGGTTATTTTCTATCAAATTCAAAAATTCTCCAAAACTCCTCTGAAATAATTGAATTTTATGTCGAGGTAAACATATTACACCAAGAATTCTAAATAATTTGTCTATTTCCGCGATATATTTTGAATTTTGCCTTTTATTTGTCGTATAATAATAGCAGCAAAGTGGGAGCAACAAATGAAAACACCTACTGTATTGGCATTTATATAAACATAGCTACTAATATTCGTTGTATTAAACTCATGGACAATTGAATTTATAAAGACCCAGGACCAGTCAGTTACAAAATAACTAGGAAGAGGTATTTGTTGTTTAGCGTGATCTATTTCAAACATAAAAAATTTCAAGAAACTTCCTATTGCCGCAGAATCATGCCGGCAGGAGATTAATTCCGTAACTGGAATTATTTGATTGTTTATTTGTATTACACATCCATAATATAATATCCTGGTTTAGGATGATGATCACAGTATTTTGGTTTCCTTATTAGTCCGCCGGTTGCATCTATATGAATAGCAACTTGATTCTCGCCTAAAATTGCTAAATTAGATTTGCGCAATTCCATAGCTTCAAGCACATCGCTTTGAATTTAAAGTAATATCGAGAAACTCGTATAAACTCAACTCATTTTCTAGAATAATCTCGATATTCTCAAAAAAATTTGATTCATCCCGAAAATGTTGAAAGAATCTTAGAATAATCTTGAAAAATTTCAATGCAAAACAAATCAAAAACTACCAAAAAATCATTTTTCTTAAAAAAAAAACTGAAAGAGCTCACCTAACTCAATGCTCAATTTAAACCAACCTAATCTCGAATAATATCAAAATTCTTGAATAACCTCGAAAATCTCGCATAATATCTATGTTAACGCCGGAATACATTTACCAGCGTTCCTAAACATAAAAAGGAAATTTAACTTAATCTACAATTCGTGTTCGAGATAGTTATCCCTATTTTTCACGCGATGGCAACTAAATTATGTCTACAAACCAAAGTCCACAATGTATCTTAAAATCCATTTAAATTCTGCCAACATTAAGGGGCAAAATTGTAACCGATGAAGTTGGTAGCCGCTTTTGTTATATTACAAAATTATACGAGTATGTATTGTATTCCGACAATGCTGTTGTGTATTTTGACATGACATTTCTTTATTTGTATAAATTTATGAGTTTTAGTTAATTGGGTCATTCGTTGGTAATGAAATGGAGCGACAGTTCCGTGTAACATATTAAAATGTATAAAAGTAAAATTAAAATAAAATTATATAAGTTCTTTTAATAAGTGAAATAAAATCATCGTGTACTCTTCGTTACGTCGTATTCTTGTCTTTGTGTAATGACCATTTTTATTCTTTTACCGTCGGCATTTTGTGGTTATTCAAGACATTAAATCATATTGTGATTAAGTGAAACCTCGATTAAAAACATAAGCTGATTAAATGAAATTTCAATTATGTACATTGTTCTTCGGCTTGTTTTGAAAAATACAAAAATACAGTCCACAATCAAATTTACAAATTTTAAAATTTAAGTAGTGGCGAATTAAGATCCAGCGTCGCCAATCTACCTACGTACATAGGTACCTATTATAAGTAACACTCTTAGGGGCAAATACTCGATAATCTGGCAAATAATACTCGATCAACTTTAACAAGCACTTAATTTTTATTTTTTTTCTCAGATTTTATGGTTTTCCAAAAAAAACGGTTTTGCTAACAATTTTTGAGGAAATCAATATTAACGATAAAAGTTGCTTCGCAAATATTCTTATTAAAATTATTTGCTTGCTAACCTATTTGCCAAAAGGAACCAAAGAAAAAATCTCTATAATACGGTTGAAACCCTCGGAAAATCGAAAATCCCGATTTATCTGTAATTTGGCAACGTATGATGTAACTCAACATCAAAATCGTCGAGGACCTCGAATAATCTTCTATAATCTGTATTAATACAATGAGTTGGGTTTGTTTGCCCCAAAAAAAATTTTCCAATTACCTACTGTTTTCCCAAAATTTGTTTGCCAAAAGTGATCTTTTTGGCAAACATGGGTAAAAAATTGATGATGCACCAAATGATAATAGAATGGAATACATTGATTCCTTTGTGAATGTGTGACAATTAAAAAATTTTCTATTTACATTTTACAAAAAAATTAAAATAAAATGGCTTTAACTATTATGAAGTATAAAGGCAAATATTTGCTGTGCTATGTAGGATACAGTTACTATATTGATGTTAAAGCCGTGGATATAAATCGTTCAACACATGTGCATGGTACGACAGCGAGCGACTTGCCAGTATGCTACGCCAATAATAAAATTAAAGATACCGCCAGCACTACAAACAAACTTACAGCTGCGATCATAAAGGGTAGTATTGTCAATTGTTCGAAAACACCTAGGCTAGAATGTATTTACCTAATAAAGGATCACAGAAATCTAAGATAATGTGAGCTCGACAATCTTTAGTTAAAGAGGCAACAGTCCGTAATATACTTAAATATTCCTGAAAATCTAAGTTGGCAATGAGTTATACCTATGGGCACAGGTTAGTCACTGCGAATGCTCGAAAAAGCAGACTGTTGGCTGATGGATGGAATATTTGTCGTTGTTCCATGCATATTTCGTCAACTATTTACGATTTTTGCAAAAATTGACAGCGTTACGGTACCGGCGCTTTTTTGTTATGACGAAATGATTTACGAAGTATTAAAAGTTGCCTGAGATCATTTCACAGATTTGAAGCCAAATTTTGTATTGGCTGATTTTGGCTTGCACCTCTGCCCTTAAGGCTGTATTTCCGACTACGTGGTTCCATGGTTTTTAAAGAAAGAAGGAATCGCAACTACGTGCGGTATAAATGAGGCTGTCGCTTTTGATATCCGAATGATCTGGACCTTGGTGTTCATCCGTTCTAATGAAATTCAAGAATTTTTTAAAGAATTATTGAAGCAAGTCGATCCGCGGTCACGAAAGATTGCTATTTGGTTTTGCAGAAATTATGTTGTAAACGACAAACGAGCGAACAAACCTCCACGCTATGCATTGCATTTTTGGTCTATTTATGAGCAAAATTGTGAAAGTTTACCGCGAACCACAAACAGCGCCGATGCTTGACATAGACGGCTTCAAATAGTAAGGGAAAACACACGTCGGAACGTATTGCCTAATTAAGCATCTGCGTATAGAGTATATATACGCTGCATATCAGGTGGACAAGCATGCAGCTCTGGTCATACTTGGCCAACAAACAATATTCTGGTTAAACAGGAGAAAAAATAAAGTCAATCATTAATAAAAAAACGAATTATTCGAAGATTGAATACTTGCGCTCAATCGCGTATAATTTGACCATTTAATTTTGGTATATGTATTTTATTTTAGATTTGTTAATTAATGCTTGTTATGTTATGTCTGTTATGTTATTTTGAGAAAAACTTGTTTGAGTAAAACAATTTTGGGCAAACGGATCACTCCCAATACAACACCAATTGCATATTAAACTATATTTAAAAAAATTAAAAAAAAAACGCCGAATTCGAAAATAAGGACGCCTGGTGATCGGTTGTATAAGCATTATGTGAGTTTCAATATTTTTTTCGAAATTGCGTCTGTCGAAGCATTTGTGACTTCTGAAAACTCACAACTTGAAACACACTTGAATAAAAGTGTAGCTAGCATTTCACTTTCAATGCTATTGTAAAAATTACCTGAAATTCTTGAATAAGGTGAAGTATTTTTGCAGATTTTCAAAATATTGATCAGCTTGCATTACATGAATATGTCAATTAGATCATAATGTCAATTTGATCTAAAAGTTAAATAACGATTAGAAAAATCAGCTAATTAAAAATATTTTGTTGCTCTAAAAATTATCTGGAACATTTGGGCTGGTTATCCTTGCTGAAATTCTAGGGGCAGAATTCAGTGGAAGTACTTTTACGATTGGCTTTTTCTTATTATTTTTTGACTTCAACCCTTGAGTTTTTCTTAAACTATTTTGTTTTGTTTTCCAGTCTTTTCGTTTCTTTTTTAATTTGTTCTGCAGAAGCTACCTTAACTAGAGTTTTTCAGAAATTACTGCTTCAGTAATTTCCTCTGCAATATCATATTTTATATATTCTGTGATCATTATTTCACTGTTTACGCGAGAAATTCGTTGATTCACTCGATATCGACTATTTCATTATTTGAATTAAGTATTTAAATCTAGGGTGGTATTAACGAGGAAA
This sequence comes from Tipula helvola, assembly GCA_963556165.1. NCBI lineage: Eukaryota > Metazoa > Arthropoda > Insecta > Diptera > Tipulidae > Tipula > Tipula helvola. The sequence continues at coordinate 121,348,079 of OY744483.1, forward strand.
ATGCCCTGCAATATTGGTAAACCGTTGGGATTAAATTGGAGAAACATTTTATAAAATATATGACTTCCTCTGACCAGTTTGACATATTGGAGTCAACATTATGATCAAGCTTAAATTCATGCGGCATAGGATTGCGACAATCATATTCCTAAACATTTAGCAAAATCTGTTCCAATCCTGTCCCATGGAAATATTGCACATCCGCGAAACTAGAATCTGCCACTCAAGAATTGTTTTGTTCCAACCATTTTTAAGAGAATAATGCTATTAACTGAACTGTTAGTTTGCTAACTTGTGTTAGTTTAAGGGTAATACGGCCATCTAGAAAAAAATACTGGGAATTGGGTACCAATACAAATCAGGTACGGATGAAGAATTTTAGAAAAGTATTCATAAAATAATTCCTTCGTCATACACTTTTGTCACTAACTGCTAATCCTCAATCTGTAGGCGACGACTGTTTAATATCCTTAGGTACTCTTTTGTAAGAGTAAGTGGTCATAGGCGGAATTAAGATACCTGAAGCAGCAAATTAAAACATTATTGGGAGTTAAGCTGTAGCCATCCTCCTAACGACCTCCTAAATGTATCTGGCCGCCTTATCTGCTAAGTCCGGCTTAGTTTAGGACATAGCAAAAATTGGGTTTATCCGCATTAAATACCCTTGTTGAATTACTTAAAATATCAAAAAATTCGTTTCATTTTAAGTAAAATTCAATGGAGGAAAACCAAAGTTTAATATTATTTGCTGCCTCAGTAGCACTGCCGTTACGAGTTCTGACGTTCTTAGCGATATCGATGTTTACCCCGGTATGGAATAGTAAAATATTTTTTATAATCATCTTCTGGTTTGTAGGATAAATTCCAGAGTACGAAAATTGCGGTGTAGAAGCAATTTCCACTTTCAAACGGCAAAGATTTTCATTTTTTTAGGTTTTTCATAAATTTTACCATACTCCATTTTGAGCATAAAATCATTTATTGTTGCGCGTGTCAGTGCACAACATAATAATACCAGTAATTTATATCTCTCTAAATAAGAAGTCTGTCAATATTGAAAACATCATTAAATTTCAAAAAGGACAAAACCATTAAAAATGATTATATTTTCAATAAAATGTCTTCAATTTCTCAAACTGCTCGCTCTTTCCGCTGAAATGCCAAATATTACTGGATAAAATATTATTTAAGATAAGTAGGTTTATGGTTGAGTATAAAATCTCGTATTACATAAAATATTTCCCAAAAAATCATAAAAACCTCCTGCCACATTATCTCTTATTGCAAAAAATGGAATTTCAAAAAAAAAAAAAAATAATAAACTGGTTGGTATAGCCTTTAGGTTAATAGCTATATTTTAGATACATTTTGTACTTCACACTGACACAGTTAAATTGCACGTTGAAACGTCGTCTTATATACTTGTTTATTTTATTCTCCACTAATTAGTCAACAGGGAGATACAAATTAATGTTTATTATGAATGATTTTGTAGCGAGATATTTTTTAATTACCAGGTTTAAAAATTAATTTTTTTTTTTTTAAAGTGTTTGGTAAATTTTTTACTTGTCTAGAAACAAAAGATTTTGGATTTAAAAATTATGCTCGAAGGATGAGTTAAAATAACAAAAATTATGGATTAAGGTTACTGTACTATACCTAATCTGGTGTTTGTGACTACATACATGTTTTATAGCGTTTGGGGATTTTTTTATCATTTTTTCTTTCCAAGTTTAACTCACACATTGCACACAACTGCTCATGTGGTGACTACGATTTACTAATACAAGACGTATACAAATAGCATCTTTTTCGATCATATAGCAAGAAATTCACAAAAGGATTCAGTCTCTTGAGAATAAGAATTCATGTAAATCAGATGATATTTCCACCATACGTCCTACACCTTAAACAAATTTTATTCTTTGTCGTTGATGTACTAACCTACACAATCAATCTAAGTTGTATACTGGAATCCAATATGCGGTCGGCCAAATATTGTGTTTATATATCGATGGAATTTTGTGCCCTATAGGTTGTTTTGTACACTTACGCTCTATCTACAGGTTCGGCGGAAACAATGAACCCCTGCCGTTTTTTCGAAAATAAAAAATTCATCGCACCAATTGGTACTTCGCCACTTATTTAACAAAGCGCAGCCACGTTTATTGCAAATTCGATGTCTGTTCCATATCGGTTTTGCCAGCCAATCTTCTGGATATGTTTATAAAGATTTTGCATAAAATGAAAGTGACCCCCCTTTAACAGTGCGGATGCTGTTTATAGTGGCCTTTTCGAAACCCATTATCACCAATTTAATGTCCAAATTAATCCTATGTTCCAAAACGATATCATAAAGATTAGAAAATAATTTCCCGTACTGAGCCGCTGATTTGCCACTCATTAGTCCGTACATCAAAGGGTGTACAGTTTTATCGGGCCCAATACTGCCATGTACAGTATAAACCTGAAAAAGCAGCGTATGATCTACTTTAAAAGTACCATTCATCATTCAAAACTCAGCATCTCTCAGCCTGATTAAATTTTGGGCGGTCATCAAAATTATTATTCGGTACTCTCCTTCATTTATATCTCCGAATACCAATTTAACGCCGTCAATTTGCTGGTACCTCACTGGAATTTTAAAATCAATTGAAGTTGGTTCCTTATCCAGCATTATTGCTTCTTCTTTTGCCGTTTTATCATTTGCGTTAGGGCTGACTTTGACGGAAGACTACAAACGCAGTTACTGTCCCTCGTCGTACAACTACATTTATTTGTTGCACAATGGAAACTATACCCATATAACGACAACAACCTGGTATTTTTAAAGTAAAGAAGATACTTTTAATGACTGTGGGAAAAATACAAACACTTCAATAAATAAAGATTTCGTAAGAGATACGAGAGTGTATAAATGCAAAATATATTCTCAATATATTTACGCACGTAATAAGATAGTCTTCTTACAAGGCCTACCGAAGGAGCCATTTTACTACTTATTGTTTTTATATGTTCGTCCCAAGACATACGAGAATCAAATGTTACCCCTAAGTATTTGAAATATCGAACTCTCTCGTTACGATTGGGCTTTTGCGAGGTGAGTGAAAAATGATAAATTTTGTTTTGGCTCAATTTAACGAAATAACATTTGATTTAAAGTATTCCAGTAAAATATTCATGTCATGTTTCACACTCAAAATGTCCTTAATTTTGACATATTGTTGACCAACCATATGATTTATTAAGAAGCAACTTGTGATCAACAGTGTCAAATGCTTTTTTAAGATCAAGAAATATTGCTCCTACATATTTTTGAATATCAAATGCATTATATGTAGATCATGTTTGAAATTTACACAAGAGCTAGTTTAGTACCAGAGCCGTCTCTAAAACTCATGAAGCGGAGAATTCGAGTTATAGTATAATTCGAGTTATTATGTCATATTGTCACAAATATTTTGAAGTTCAATTTGTTTTCCTTAACACAAAAAAGAAATTTAGTATCGGAAAGTTTTAGAATTTTTTGGGGCAGAATTTTAATAGCGTTAATTTTATAATTGGTTCATGACATGAATCAGCAGAATGTCCAAAAATGATATTTTGTACTTCTTTTTCTAAGGTAAACTTTATTCTGTTGTTTTTCGAATTAAAATCAATTTTGTTTATTGGTATTGCCGTAATTTTATCGTCCACATATCTAAAGTAAAACAAAGGTTAAAAATCTATAAAAAATTTGAAACCGAATTTTCTAAATTTTCAATTAATAAATTTGCTATGATAGGATTTATTGGTGAGCCCATAGGTGAGCCAAAAATTTGTTTATAAAATTGTTGTCAAATGAAAATTCAGAATGGTTCAAAACGATATTTAAAACAGTGAAAAATTGAATTTTTGTTTATTTTGATTTAGCATTTTTTTTATATTTCTCCAAATCTTGACTTATAATATTTTTGGCAATTTGGCTGTCGACGTTGGTAAAAGAAGACGTAACTTCTAAAGAGATTAAAAGTAAATCTGGTGGGATCGTAACATTACTAATTTTATTTTTGAAATCTTCGGAATTGTATGTAAGAATTTGTCTTTCCTACACTAGGTTTTAGATTATTGCAAAAAAAAATGATGGTAACACAAATATGTGGGACAATCTATGGAACTTACAACTGGCCTATACGGCAAATTTGGTTTGTGGATTTTTGGTAAACCGTATAATTTTAGAATCACTGCGGTGTAACTTGTTAAATTTTTTCTTATTTTCAAATTAATAATCCCAGATTTCTCCCATTCTTTTACCATTTAATTTATTTTCGTTTGTATTGGTGTCGATATGTCAGTTTGTACGTAAGTTCGATCGTCATTTAGTAAGCTGTACATTTCTTTCAGGTAGTCCGTTCGTAAAGTTAAAACTGTTACATTGCTCTTATCTGCACATGTGATCATAATCCCTGGATTATATTTTAAAAAAGACTTGTTTGTTTTACATATTATGTTATAATTCTTTTTTCAACAGGCGTTAGATTTTGAAATTTTGTACTATTTTTATAATTTATCAAAATGTTTATAAAATTATTCCGAATATTTCCACGATCGTTGTCACTTAAACCAAAAATAGCACTTTCTATATCTGAAATAATTTTGAAATATGAAATTGAAGAACTGATGGTTGGAGGACAAAATTTATTACCTAAACTTAAAATAATTTTTACATGAAGCAGAAGTTCGATGTTTGAATAATTCACTACCCACTTTTCGCATGTACCAAATAAACCATTCGTTAAAGTATCTAAATTAGCATTTATAATTTGTTCAAATTTTGCTTTTTGCCACACCTTAATTTCATTAAAATGATAATTGAATGTTCTTTCCGCAAATCGACTGTTATTTTACTTACTTGAATTATGCAGCTTTTCCTTTCTCTACCACAATATACAAGTTGTGGTTGCAATATTTTACGTAGGCACAAAACACAATGGCTCTATTCGCTGACTTTTTATTTTATGCCTACCTGCCACAAGTCGCATCGTATCGTCCACGAAGAGTAATTAAATTCTAACAATAGGGTAAAAAGTATCGGCAGCAAATTATGTCCATGCTGTAAAATTACCGATAGCTTGTTCCCATCACACAACACAACATTTTAGCTCCATTACTAATCGACCTAAAAATTTGCTTAGCATTTATTCTTTAAATTTGGTAAGCACTTGTACAAATGGTAGGTAGATTATCACAAGAAGTCATGCGTCTGCTTAAAAAATTTAAAAGATTTGAAAACGCCAACAAAATGATCGGCAGAAATTACTAAAATTTGTTTAACGTGAACAATAGTTAATATTTTGCCGTAAATCTGAATAGTCACAATGCATTTTTAAACGGGTATTGATATCCGGTTCGCCGTTAAAGTGTTAAGATATAATTATCGGGAGAAACGATGGTAATCAGCTTGGAATATCAAAGACGACTATGACGTCCTATTTAAATTCGACTGTCTAAGTAGATGGTTGAAGTAGGTAGTTCACAAAATTATAATAGTTTTATATTGCTTTGTTAAATAAAAAAAAACAACGTCTGCATTGGATAAATCCAAAAAATCAAACATTTAGCTAAACCAATTTTGAATTCACCCTATGCAATTGTTGTTTTAATTGCTTCATTTTTTTTTTTAATTTACCAAATCAAGAAAGCTACTAAGAAATATTCTATATTTGATTCGATGTTTCCATGTTTAGAAGAATTATTCGACTTTAAATTTCTGACGGAATTTCGAAAATTTTATTATCCTTAACGAAGATCTTTATGCATAGTGTTTGCATTTATTTTTAAATCTACTTAACCCAGAAAATACCTCATAAATGATTATTGAAGTGGAACATCCAGATTAAAATATTTTCTAACATAGCCAAAATTGTGTCGATGACATCCATCTTATTTTCGCTCTTTTCAGGTGTTGATGAATTTATTTCGGTATTCCGATCTATATTCGGCACACTGTCCGTCGTTTCAAGCAATCGAATACCCGAATCGTATTCACAAGAAAATGAGAGAAGTTTGAAAATGGTGTCAATATTTTAATGGTGGTAAAACTGGCAATATTGTGATTGAACTCATGTACTTTGTTGTAAGGATATAATTAGTTTCGACACTTCCTGTACTTCTCGGATAGTTGTGTTAGTCATTTAAAGCAATACAAAATGTTGCCATGTTTTCAATAAAATTGTAAGTAGGTAGCTAGGTCTCGTTGAACATTTTGTTAAGTTGGACTGCGGTTTTATGGCAGAAGCAACACTTCTACTTAAATCGTGAGTGGCTTAATGTACTCTCATTAATTCAAAATTATTCGGATAAATACGCTTGTATGTAATTTTTGGGTAACATTTCATCATTCAATTTTGTTCTAATTTCTTTTGTCCTATTCAATCAATACTTTCCAGCGCACGAAGCCAACTTGGCATCGAATATTCGATTTCATTAGTGTATATCTAACTTATTTCAATAGATGTAGCGCGTCAAACATTACCATTACTGGCTGTTTATTATGTATCTAGGAATAGTGGTAAAACCACATAGAATTATAGTATAATTCACTGTGCCAAAATCAAAAAAAAAATATTGGTTTTTCGTGAAACAAGACCAATTTTGAATTTTGATTCACAATAAACAAACTTAAATTTAATAATAAATTTCTGCCTATATTTACGTACATCTAATATTTTTCTAAAACTGCTAAAACATATTTAGCTTTATACCGGGTGTTTCTTTTAAACTGAGACGATCAAATATCTCGAAAAATAGCCACTCTACGGAAAAAATGTCCATAATCAAAATTTAATCATACCGCGGGGGAAATACATTAGTGCAAAAAAATAGTCCCCCACCCCCCGCTTTGTAGGTGTGGCGGGGGTAACTTTTAAACTAAGATAGGAAGCCATATTTTTTATTGCAGATACGGATTCTACGACTAAAAGTACGTATGATTTGAATGAAATATTTTGTTCGGCTCATGATAGATGGCGTTGTAATCGACGAAATTCAATTTTTTCAATTTCTTCTTCTTAGAACACACGCATTCGATTCTGCAATACGTTTGAAATAAAAAACATCACGTTTTCATTAGAAATACTCGAAATTCGTCATCAAAACAATTTATTAATGTAAATGGCAGGTGAATAAAATAATTTTAGCTTAAAATAAGTGTTCAAAATGATGGCCTGCGACTTCAATGCACTTATTAATACGCATTTCCAATGATTGTACACAACTGAGAAGTGTGTTTGGTTGAATTTCAGCACACGCATTTCTGATTCGCTCAATCATGTTCTCACGTGTTGTTGGTTCTTGTTTGTAAACTTTGTCTTTGAGATAGCCCCACAAAAAGAAATCTGGCGAAGTAAGATCTGGTGATCTGGCGGGCCAATTTATCGGACCAGCTCTACCGATCCAGCGACCATTGAAATCACGATCAAGTACCTCACGTGCTACCAACGAATAGTGTGCAGGACAACCATCATGTTGAAACCACATGTTCCGTCTCAATTCTAAGTTCAAATTTTCAAGTAATATTGGCAGTTCATTTTCCAAAAAGTTTCGGTACATTTGACCATTCAAGTTGCCTTCAATAATGTGGGGGCCGATGAGTTGGTTGCCAATTATTCCAGTGTGGATTTTCAACACTCCAATAATGCATGTTGTGCCGATTAACCGTTCCATGGTTTGTAAAAGACGATTCGTCAGAGAACATTACGCAACGAAAAAAATTGGGGTTTTGTTGTATTTGTTCACGTGCCCATTGACAAAAAGTTACCCGATTTTGGAAATCAGCGCCATGAAGATCTTGGTGTAAAGACACATGATATGGATGATACTTGTGCCGTTTTAAAATTCTCCAAACACTGGTGAGGGACAATCCGGAATCGCGAACTATTTCTCGTGTACTAACATGAGGATTATGAGTCGCTGCAGCCAATACAGCAATTTCATTATTTTCTCCAGTGACTGTTGCTCTACGGGTCCTCTTTTTCGGTTGAACATTTCCATCAGCAATAAATTGTTTGATAGTACGGCCAAATGAAGCACGTGAACGAATCCTATCCGGAAAACGTTGAGCGTAAATAGCAACAGCATTTTCAAGATTTCTGCCAGCTTCTCCATAAACCAGAACCATTTCAATTTTCTCTGGCACAGTTAAACGGTCCATTCTAAAGTATTTTATCGTTTATTTTGCAATTACGAAAAACATGAAGATAAGAAATAACGCAAACGTTAAATGTGATTTACAAAACTGAATAAATTGTTTTGATGACGAATTTCGAGTATTTCCAATGAAAACGTGATGTTTTTTATTTCAAACGTATTGCAGAATCGAATGCGTGTGTTCTAAGAAGAAGAAATTGAAAAAATTGAATTTCGTCGATTACAACGCCATCTATCATGAACCGAACAAAATATTTCATTCAAATCATACGTACTTTTAGTCGTAGAATCCGTATCTGCAATAAAAAATATGGCTTCCTATCTTAGTTTAAAAGTTACCCCCGCCCCACCTACAAAGCGGGGGGTGGGGGACTATTTTTTTGCACTAATGTATTTCCCCCGCGGTATGATTAAATTTTGATTATGGACATTTTTTCCGTAGAGTGGCTATTTTTCGAGATATTTGATCGTCTCAGTTTAAAAGAAACACCCGGTATATATAATGTGACTGTTGTTGTAAACTAACCAAAGCAATACGAGAAAATTGCACTCAAAAAGTTGTCAGTTTATTTGGCATCAATACCACTTTGGTAAAAATAAAGTTGGTTAAATTTTATATAGAACTTTATTTTGGTAAATGACTGTGATCTTATTCAATATAATGAAAGATGGAAAATGGTTTCTCCTGAACACGCTCTTAACCTTCACTTTGTCATAATCTACCAAGGTCAAGGTGATAGAGAAAGAGTAGAAATTGTAAAAAGAAGCTGACAATTTTTTGTTTTTTTAATTTTCCGTTTTTCAAAAAAAAAAAAATCGAGACAATTTAGTAAATGAGTCTAAACGAAATTTAAATCCGTTAAAAAATCACAGAAATATTCAAAAGTGCAAATTCAGATCTATATACAATCCAATCGGGTATATACAATTAAAGTGAAGGTTAAAACACGTTCAAACAGGAAACTGCCAATTGTAAACGAGATATAAATTCTATTCGAAAATGATTTTCGAATCCCGTCTTCCACAAAACGAGTTCAACAGTAGCACACTCACGTACACAGAACCCATTATAAATTAATTTTTGGAATTGGACGATCACTAAATACACGTGTAGCTCGAAAAAACTAAAATCCTTAGACAAAAATGATTAACCAAATAATGATCATACCGGTTTTTACAACAGCAATACACGTGCGTTATGAAATATATACATTATTTCTCATTCATTATAAACCACAAAAAAAAAATTGAGCACATCACCAGCCACCCAAAATTAATAATAAAAACTATCAAAACATGATGAAATATTATTTTTGTGCGTTGGTATTTCCAAGACAACCAGAAGACTTGTTACCATTCCTTCTATTTCCCACCGATAGGAGCGCTTTAAATTACAATAACGTTAGTGTCTCTAGTAACATACTGAAGACAACCGCAAGACATGTATGTTGCCTAAGAAATTTGTCTCTTTTTAACCAGTGTAATTTCATATTATTTTCTCTATCCCAGACAAGCAAAAGACTTGTTAGCAAAGACAAAAAATTTGCTGGGTATACATAAAAAAAAAAAAAAATGAGGAACTCTTATTTGATTTGCTTTTTATCTATTTACAACAAGATGGCGCAGTTTTGGGTTACAGGAATAAGCTTTGATAATACACTCAGAAAAAAAAGTTATTTAAAACACTATTTTCATATACAAATTTAATAATTTTCAGGATTGAATTTTGGCCAATAAATTTCAGTTTTATTTTAATTATTAGAAAGTTATTGAAAATTTATAAAAAAAAAATCGAATAAAAATAATAACGTTCCTAGTAACATCAATAATTGCAATATAAAAATAATATCTCGGAAATTATTGATTGTACAACTTTTGTAAATTTTGAAATAATCAAAATAACTAGTAAACTTATTATTGCCATAACTTAAATTATTTTAGCAATAACTTATGTGATTATTAAACTAATAGCCAAATTTATGATTTTAATAGTTAATAACTTATTCGTTCAATGTGTGGTAGCATTTAATTTCAATAATTCGAAAATAATTTGTCTAATCACTAAAGTTATTATTAAAACTATTTCAAAATTAATGAAATAAAATGTGATTACACTTTAAACAAATAACCTATTAACTATTGAAATTAAAAATTGGGTATTAGTGCAATAATTACTTTATGTATTTAGTATTTCTCAGATAAGGAAAATTATTTCCGGAAATGAAACGCAATTATTTAGTTACTATTTTATATACACATATGTTTATTTATTGTTTATAATTTTTATATAATTTTTATTTACATATTTATTCCAAATTAGGCAAATTTCATAAAATAGGTTTTTCAAAGTCTTTTAACTCGAATAAATTTTTTACCATTATTTAAAAAGTATTGATGCATAGTTTCAGTATTAAACACATCGACAAAATCCAGCGAGTACTCGAATTCACCTATTTCTATTTCGTAAGCTTGGAAATGTTCAGAAAATTTGGTTCTTAATATTTTAGTAATCAAATAAAATAAACCACTTTCGGAAAAAATTAATTCAATAATTTCGTGAAATTCTACGATTGGTGGCTTAACAATCCCCAAAATATAACCTGTTTTATATACTACGTTTCTATAAATAACTTCTAATGCTTTAAATTTAATTTTATACTCATTGTCCACAACATTGTAATTTTGAATATTTGACCACCTTGAAATATCCAAAATTGTTTTATTTTTTATTTGAATTTCAGAGTCGCAAAATTTGTTTGTCAATAATAAATGAGCAAATTTTAAGGATGCTTTTATTGATAATGATAATGAAAGGTTAACTCTTGAGTTAGTATTCCGAGCATATTTTTTAAATTCTGTATGTTTTCCTTCAAACCGAAAGCACCACAGATAACGCAGTGGACCGACTTTTTCTATAGCCGTAGCATAGTGAACCATATTATGATGTTTAAACTTCAAAGTATCATTAAATAAATATTTGTATGAAATGTGATGTTCACCTTATTAAACCATTTAATAGGGAGAGTTCTTGGAAAGTAAGTTCCGGTAGTAAAATTAAATCAATAATTTTTAATAAATTTATAAAGAAAAGCCAGACCTTATCATCCGGAGGCACTAAGTCTGCAATAATCAGCGAGAAAAAATGAAAAAAACATTTCACTTCGCTAGCTGACATTTTTATTGTAGAATTCGTTAAATGATTTAACTGTAATGGTTTAGAAAAGTTACCTATCTCTAATTCTCCGTAAGGAAACAATTGCACTCTCTGGTTTAAAATTTCTAATGAAAAATAACCTGAATCAATTAAGCTTAATATAATTTTACTCATATCGTATTTTAAAACACCCTCGTATAAATCATGCATTATGTCGAACGAAAAATTTGATGTTACGTGGAAAGAGTTAATTTGATTAAATATGCATGGTGATATAATCCCCGTTAACTTGAAATCACCTACTTCTAAATCAGAATTATAATTTTGAACAGACCGTAAGTCATTTACCGATTCTACAAAATTAAATTGCATATCTTGCTTTGATATCTTGCAGTTTCGGCAACAGTATTTTGAATTAAAAGATTTTGTGAATCCTAAAACAGAATTAAGTGCCAAATTATCACCTACAACGAGCCCTAAAACAAAGTGAACATGTGTGGTTTTATTTTGTGTTTTAATTTCAATACCATTTTCTTCTAAATATTTAATTTCTTCTATTAGTCTGTAAAAACAATTTTCAGTACCTATTTTAGATATATCTTTCGCTTTGAAAAATCCTGCTAAAAAAATATGCTTTAACTTGGAAAGTTCATAATTAGGCAAAGTAGGAAAATTAACATATATTCCACAAACTGATTGTGTTCCATCGTGAGCACTTAATGGATTGTCCACTTCAAAATCATCCAGGTATAGGAAATAAGGGATAGCAATGTTTTTATTTAATTTTGAAAACTTATCTTTCCAAATTGAACCATTAATGAAATTTGAATAAGTCCCTTCTTTTTGTCGACGTAAACTTTGCATATTTTGTAATGTGCATTCTAAAACATGGTTAGATTCAAAAAACTTTTTAAATAGAAACCTTAAAGGCATTAAAATGTCTTTGCTGAAACATTCATCTAACACAGGGACACCCTGTTGAACTATCTCGCTTATTTCATTATTTATTGTAATACTTATTGGTGTTTTAAATAAGTCACTACAAGCTAAATGTTTAAAAAACTTGTATTCGGATTTTATTTTCTTGAAAGGATCTCTACAAACGTCTAAAAAATTATGCAACTGATTGTTCTCCTCTTTTGATTTATTTCTAAACAAAACTTGCTCAACAGAATCAACTATCCTTTCGCAAATAATTTTGCTGACATTCGCTTGTATTTGAAGAATATCTTGACGACTTAAATTATCTTTTGCATGTAAACTCAAAGAAAACTCAATTGGTGATTGCTCTATTTTCGATATTATAGAGTTTATGCTAATATTTAAAGAATTTTCATTACAATCCACTGAATTCCGCCTACTAATGCTACTATTTTCAAAATGTAATGCCGAATATGATGTGGTTTGAATATTTGGTTGCTTATTGTCTTTTGTCAGCTGTTTAACTACATTTTCAGAAATTTCCTTAGTATGAATTGCTGTATTTTCTATTCTATGGTTTTTAATTAGATGCTTTTTAAAAGCATAAATGCACGAAAAATTTCGAAAACAATTATTTTGTTTACAATAATATTTGTCAATTGAGCTTCCTGAATGTAATGTTTTAAAATGAAAAAATATGTCAGATATATTAAATAATTTACCACAAATAAAACAAATATACATTTCAAAAATATAATATTATAGTAAATAAAATGTCAAAATAATTACGAGAACAAACAATAAGTATGAATATAGAATAAGGATTATTGAATTCAATTTCAATTTGGAAATTTATAAATCTAATAAAATTAAAATTAAATAGAAGTATCCTGATGCTTTAATATTTGAATAATATTATTTACGTCAGAGTTAAATGTATCGAAACTAGAAATTATTTCATAAAAATATTTTTGTATAAAATAAAATGTGGGTTTTCCAGCAACTGGATACTCAAAGTTCAATACATGATATAATTTAAATGTTATATCTAACGCCGTTAAACATGACTGTATTTTATATTTAATATCGTCAAAGATAATGTAATAATCAGTAATTTTACTAATATCTTCACCAACGGCTATTATAAATGGTTGAATCTTTAATCCAAAGGAAAAATATTGATCCCTTCGATCCGTTATTGTTTTCTCCAGATTGTTGACTGACTTTATTGCTATAATAAGAGTCTCCTGCGCTTCACTGATACTCGGTTTCCAAAATTTGTTTGCTTTATTTTTAAGTGATATACGTGTTGTTTTTTAAATACTGTACAATAAAATTATCATTATACGAAGTTTTTGTGAAAAAAGACAAATTACCTTCGCTAGTTTCATCCTTCAAGCAAATTTCCAGTAGTTTGATGGAATTAAGGTCTTTAATATTGTTCTGATAGTATCTTAAAATGTTGCAAACATATTCAGACCAATTTTTATACAGGCCGTTTGCATTATTTCGATATAAATTGTAAAAATCGATTTTAACCTTAAAGAAGAAGAAAAATAGTTTATTTTATTTTAAATTATTTCGTACTAGCTTAGAACAATTGCGCCATAACATTACCAGCAAATATCCTGTGGCGTCCTTAAAACGTGGCCAAGTTTTTAAAATGTTCTCAGTTGATTGATCTTCTAGTACATTTTTCTTCTTAAATTAAAGGTATCTGGCCAGTATTCTTCTACTCTCCCCCAAGGTGTAAGATTATGTTTTAACCATATGCATTTTTCTGTTGCTTTTTCTTCAATGGGCAAATTAATTACTGTTGCATTGCTAGCAATTTTCTTTTTCTGCCTGCTTTGTTTCAATATATATCCCCGCTTCCGATAATTCTGCAATAAATTGACATTTTTGTCATATAATTTACCACGAGGATTTTTCTTGTGAGACCTGGGTATGTAATATGTTTCCTGTAGTTAGAAAGTAAATAAAATAATTACGATTACACAATTTATTGTTTTCTAAAGTTCAACTTTTGCACAAGTGTGTAATGTAGATAAGTATTTAATAGAGTTTTAATTTAACCGCACAAATCGTCGTCCTAACTGTGAACTGACATATCTGACATTTTTTGGAATTTTTTTTTTTGATACTAACCGTGCGATTCTGACGTTAAGACTGTTAAGAGAATCACAGCTAAGAGAAATTTTGATAAGAGGTTTTTTTTAAGAGAATCTCTTAATTGGTATTCTGTCGGTAGTACTCTTAAAATATCTCTTAAAAACTCTCCAAATATATTGGAAAATATTTGGAGACCTGTCAATTTGATTTTTTACATTTTTGCGATATACATTTTTGGCGATTGATAAAAAAATAAAAACAATTTTAGTAATTTTTATTTAAATACGTTTATTTTTATAATAATCTGGAATATCTGGAAAATGTACACTAAATATAGGGACTCTAGGACAAGCGTAGAACAACACGCCGTTTCTAATAATAAAAAAATAAAATCACTGGAAAATAAAAAAAAATTATTTAAAGTTTATAATTAAAGTTTTATAAAAATTAATAATTTATAAGAATAAAATATTTTATAATTTTTTGTTTATCTAATTTTAAGTTATGCTTATTTTTAAAACAAACAACACATCAATATAATATTTTTCGAGTACAATATTAAATGTTATTTTGAAATTTACTAGGTACGATTATTTATTCACTCAGATACAAGCACAATTTATTAAATTGTTTCTCTTTAATATGACTACAAGAAACGTCAAAGTTGTGATGCTTATGACCACCTATTTCATATGTCTTAGTTAAGAGATTTTTAAAGAGATTCTCATAACTAAAAGAACGGACAGAATCGCAAAATAGTCTTAGGTAAGAGAAATCTCTTAACTAATGAAAATTCCTTAGTTAAGACCTCTGTGACTGTACGTCAGAATCGCACGGTAAATGGTTCGTCAGAAATTTTGCACCTGCTTTGGTTCACCGTTTAAACAATGACGTCGTCCTAACTATGAACCAAAGCAGGTGCAAAAATTCGGACAGAGTTTCTCACGGCAAACCATTTACTAACAAAAAAAAATTTCCAAAAATGTCAGATACGTTAGTTCACCGTTAGGACGACGAAATACAACATTTATCTTTCATCTGTAAGATACAAATCTTATTAGTCTTAATGAAATCCATGATAAAATAATTCAATATTGTGTACGAGCACGTCAATAATTAAAATGCCTTTTTAAGTAATTTTGTATGTACATTCTGGTAAGTATTTGATTTGTTTATGTGAAATAATTTCTTTTTTTAATCAATTTTGTGTCGAATTTAAATAAAAAATTCTCACAAAAAAAAAATTAAATACTTTACAGAATGTGCATAATATGTAAGTTAAAATAACTTAAAATTGTTTAAACAAATGTTAATAATGGTCATATGTCTATTACACTAAAAATTTCGCAGATGATTGATTACTTCCAAAATTTTTTTTTTTTTTTTTTTTTTTTTTTTTTTTATTATTATTTATATTACGACTGAGTCTTACACCCATTTAGTAATTTACATTGCATTATAAAGTATTTGATTAGTCGGCACAATCACAAGATTATCCCCCATTTCGTGTAACTCATCCCCTGAATTTTCGCCACAGCAAGTCTACTGACCTCCTGGTCGCGATAAGTCCAATGGTTTTATTCTTTGCAGTCTTCTGGTTGGTGTGGTAGTCAGCATACAGCGTATGTCCAGATTTTCATGCTGGTGCAGACGTTGTAGGTGTTTTGTTGCATGATGCTTAATTTCATCCACGACAAGCTCGATCTTTAGATCTCGATAGAGGTTGTCGTTTCGAATGTACCACGGTGCATTAACAATACATCGCAGGATTTTATTTTGAACTGTTTGTATGATTTTAATATTTGTCCTCTTGGCACAACCCCAGAGTTGGCTACCGTACGTCCATACAGGTTTAAGGATTTGTTTGTATAACAGCAGTTTGTTATGGATCGCTAGTTCAGATTGTCTCCCTAAGAGCCAATGCATCTTTCTAAATTTTATGTTTAGTTCTTCTCGCTTCTTTTTTATGTGTTCTTTCCATCTAAGTTTAGCATCTAAAGTCATGCCAAGATACTTAGCAGTGTTCGCATGCGGTACTACTATAGAGTTTATCATTATTGGTATATGATTAACTTTTAGATTGGTAAAGTTCACTTGGACTGATTTTGCTTCATTTAATTTAATTCGCCATTTCTCTGTCCATTTACATATCAGGTTAGTAGCCTTCTGAAGTTTACTAGTGGATTCATTGATGTTTTTTGCTGTTGCAAGTATTGCCGTGTCATCTGCAAAAGTCGCCATTGTTGCTTCTATAATTGGTATATCTCTAGTATATAGGAGATAAAGGATTGGTCCAAGAACACTCCCTTGTGGAACTCCTGCTGTTATTCGTTTTAGCTGGGAGTATTCATTCTCATACTTTACTCGGAAGTGCCTCTCTGATATGTAGGATTTTAGAATTTGAAAAAATTGCTCTGGAAGATCTCGATGAAGTTTGAATTCTAACCCCTGGTGCCATACTTTGTCAAATGCTTGCGCTACATCAAGGAATATAGTTGAGCATATTTGTTTGCTTTCTAGTGATTTCTCGATTACATCAGTAATTCGATGTACTTGTTCTATAGTAGAATGTTTTTCCCTAAATCCAAACTGATGTGAGGGGATAAGATTCCTTTCTTCGATAATTGGTTTTAGTCTTTTAAGAAGAACCTTTTCGAATAGTTTCGATAATGTTGGTAGCAGAGAAATCGGCCTGTATGAAGCTTTATCGTTCGGAGGTTTGTTCGGCTTAAGTATCATAATTACTTCTGCAACTTTCCATTGTCTTGGTATATATCTTAGTCGAAATGCTGCATTAATTATATGCATTAGTTTCCTCAATGCTTTCTCCGGTAACACTTTTATTATCTGACCCGTTATAAGATCATATCCTGGGGCCTTATACGCATTCAGATTATTCTTGATTTCCCATTTTAGTTCTTTCAATGTTATTGGTGTAATTTTTATTTCATCCTGTTTATTTATCGGGGTAATATTTTCCTCTTCCGTTTGTTTTGGGTAAGGTTGAAATGTTTCTTCAAGATGATTTGCAAACAAATCAGCTTTTTGTTTAGCATTTCGAGCCCAATTGTCTTTATCTTTAATTGGAGGAACCTGAAGTTTGGGTCTTTTAAGATTCTTAGTTGCTTTCCATAATGAGTAATCAGTATCTTTTTGCCCAGTTAGAGTGCTGAAGTATTTATTAACTGATTGATTTTTAATATCTTTTATTAGATATTTTAATTTGTTACACAAGTGATTAAATACCCTCTTATTTTCCGGGTTTCGATGTTTTTGCCAATTCTTCCGTGCTTTTCTTTTGATTTTAAGTAGTTCCCTTACTTCCTCCGGATAGCTAGCATTGCGCTTCAATTCATGAATGTTATTAGGAGTGCTTTCCCACGCAGCACTTTGGATATTATAGATGAGATTATCTAGTTCTTCTTCTAATTGGACTGATCCCTGAATTGGGTTCTGCAGATTAATTCTTTCTGTTAACCGTGTTTGGAAGAGATCCCAATTGGTTTTGAAGCTCGTTAATTTCGGGTTGCTCTGTTTCATAATAATTGTTTGGCTAAGTGTCATAATAACTGGTGAATGATCTGATGATAGACTTTCACTGTTCTCTATATGGGTATAATTATCTGAAATTCCTCTTGTAATAAAGAAGTCTATAAGATCTGGAGTCTTACTGATATCCGAGGGCCAATAGGTTGGTGTACCGCCTGAGTGAAATTCACATTTTAGTTGCTGCTGCGAAAAGTTCTTTTCCTTTAGTGGTCGTTAACCGTGATCCCCAATAGGTATTTTTTGCATTAAAGTCACCTCCAATTAAAAAGACACTTCCTAGTATTTTGAGAAGATTAGTATAATCTCCTTGTTTGAGATTGTTTCTTGGGGGGCAGTAGATTGCTGAGATACTACAAGTTTTATTAATGTTCAATTGTATTTTGATTGTTGTGACTTGCATGGAAAGCTTCTCAATTTTAAGTTCTTCGTTATGCTGTATATGATCTTTTATCAGAATAGCTGATCCACCTCTAGCTTTGTTCTCTGGATGTAATGCATGATAGCAATAATATCCTTTTATTTTACAGAATGAAGTTTTGGTGAAATGTGTTTCTGATATAAGACATATATCTATATTATACATGTTTAAAAATATATCTAGTTCTTGAATGTGATGCAATAGCCCATTTGCATTCCAGGTTACAATTCGTAATGTTTTATTCATTTCTTTATTTTATAATTCGATTTTATATAATTTATATTTTGATACACTCGATCAAAGTTTCCTTCAATTTTTTTATTGAAACTAGTTTGTGATTTTATTTCTTCTAGCGCGTTCTGCAGGCTCATTTCCTGTGAAGAAAGTCTTTTGTTGAGGTTCTCTAGATTTCTCAGTATGTCCTGTAAAACAAGATCCACTTTGAGCTGTTTCTGCTCTGTTTGCTGAACTACTTGTGCATAAGTAACATTTTCATTTACTGGCTCTCTTTGTGCGTTAGGATTAGGAGTCAACCATTTTGGCTCCGTGGTTTTTTTTATAGATTGTACATTTCTTGATGCAACTGGTTTGCGTGATTTATCTCTCATTTTTTGTAGTTCTACTGCAACTTCACATCCTCTGTAATTTGCCGGATGCTGGCCATTACAGTTTATACACTTCGGTGTTGTATTTCGGGGAACTATGCAATCATTTCCTGCGTGTTTTCCTGCACATTTAACACATCTTGCTTCTCGATGGCAGTACTTCTGTGTATGATTATAATCTTGACAGTTTTTGCATTGTGGTATTAGTCGAGTGACCTTTCTCGGTGTTTCTATTTTAACTCTGAGGTTAAGGATAGCCCTAATATTATAGATACTTTCTATTTTTTCTGTGTTGTCGAAGGTTAGCATAAAAAGTGGGAGACCTCTTCTATTGATTTCAACATTTCCCTCCCTGTTATCTCTTCTCTCTTTTCTAATGATGTTGACTGCATTAACTATTTTCAGGTCTTTGCTTTGCAGGTCCTTAATGATTTCATCTTTTGAGCAAGTTGGGTGTAGACCTCGTGCCATTACTTTAATTGATCGATCATTTTTATCCTCGTAGGTGTACCACTGGAGACCATCAGCATTTAATTTGTTAGCTAGAGCTTTATAGTCGTCAGGCTCTGTTGTATTAATTTTCCATATATTATTATTGAGCGATATTACTTTGTAGTCATTTCGTACTACTTCTTTCATCAATTTCTGAATACTACCGTAATTTGATATTCCTAGAATATTGATCGGGGGTGGAACATGTTTCTTCTTTTCTGGCTCATGCACTTTAGGTGCAGTAATTGCATTGGTAGTTTTAAAGTGAGTTTGAATTGGTTCAACTTCTGGTGATGATTCAGCTTTCCTCTTAATTGGATTGGATTCTTTTCTTGGTTTCTTATTTGCTCTCCTGGCTCTCTGTAGTATCCAGCTTGTTTCTCTTTCAAGCTCATCTTCATCAGTGTGGTATTCTTCTTGTTCTCCGAGAACTTGAAATTGGTTGTTCATTAATACTGAGTTTCCTGCGTTGTTACTTCTATTTACTGTTTCCTTTAGCATAATGTTTTCTTTCTTTAGCACGACAACTTCATTGTTTAGCTGCGCGATTAACTTCTCCATTTGCTCAAATTTACTTATTAAATCCGCGTTGTTTATTGTATCAGTTTGTGCACTTTGCACGACTTCAGAAGTTTGATTGACTACTGATTGCTTCATAGGAGAGGTATTTTCCTTCTCATTGTTAGATTCACTGAACAGTGTGGTGCTCCCTGATGGTGGAGTTGACGGCGGTGTTCTATGAAGTGCCGTACTTCTTCCACCAAAGGGCCATACATTTATTTTTTGTTCCGTGCTTCCAGTAGTACTAGGAAAAGGGTCAGCCTGGTTGCCTACCGACAATTTCCCTTGCAATGTCGTGTTGCTCCCTCCAGAATCCGTGGAGCAGCCCGGTAAACCGGGGCGGGATTTAGAATCTAAGTTCTGACCCACCTGGAGTACATTATTGTTTACACCCGACATTTCATCTTTTTGTTGACTATCTGCTATACTGTTTCTCTACTACGTAGGGATTGGATACCACAACCGTTCGATCTACAGCACATTGCCCAGGATGCGCCACGAGGAGGCTGTCAACAAGCACCCCACTTCCAAAAAATGTGGAATTATTTTACTCTAATTCCAATTTTTATTTATGATCCCGACCCTATATGTAATTTTAAAATTTACGAGTACTTACAATTTGTTCTGAAGGAAATATGCTTACAATTTTATTTGCAAAATGTTCGATTTCTTCAATTTTTAAACCTCGATTATGAACATTTAAAAATGACGTTACTATGCAGGATGCTAAATCAGATTGTTGTGTTTTATTTAATGGAATTTTTTTTTTGCACAAATTTAAAATTGAACGTCCTTTAATACTACCTTTTAATAGTTCTTCCAAATTCTAAAAATAAACAATAAAAATTAAAAACATTATAATTGTAAAAAATTATATCAAACTCTTACATCGGCACAAGGTCAAGGTGACTACTGTTTGGAATAAAATCTTCGACACTTGAAGCATCCGACACGGTAGATTTTGTAAATTCCCCATCCAAGTCAATAATATAACCCTATAATACAGTATAACAAATATCAATTAATCATCATATTTGAAAGTTAATCTTAGCAGCATTTCTTGACGTTTTATATTTTATTTGATCAGTATCAATGTTGTTGAAATAACATCAAATTAATGAATTTTTGAATGAAAATTTGACAAACTTTGATTAAAGTTTTGTTTGAAACGACCTATGAAACAAACCAATAATTAGAACAACTGTTCAAAACTGTGAGTCAGAAGGATTACATTTTATTATTTCACTTGATTTGATTCAAATCAATGCATGTCATGGAATGCGACTATTAATATTAATATTATGAACTTACATACAGTTCCATTCATACAGTTTCTCCCGGAATTTAATTTTGGACCCAAATTGTGATCGGGTAAAGGTTTCCTCTAAATCCTGTTTTCTCAAGAATTGTAAAGATTCTACGTTCAAACCGAACTCTGCAAATAACGGTATAATTGTAACTTTAATAAGCACTATAATATAAACCGCACAATATTGCGCTAAATTCATTAACGTACCTTCAAGTTGTTTACAAATCTCAAGCGACAATCCCCACGATAAAATTAACTTGCAAAATTCGCTATCTTCTTCTTCTGGAACGACATTCGGTAAAGTTAAAAGATGGCTTTGTTCCTCTAAATTGGTTTCAGAATTGATTTCGCTAAGAAAATTAATGTATTCCATTTTGATAAAGTTATTACACTACCTAATATTTATTAGATATTTTTTCGCAAACTTTCACAAAAATTTAATAATTTAAATATAATTTCACCAAATTTTCATACACAACCACGATTCACATTTTTTTTAACAAACCAAACTCACGCTACAAATTCGAGAAAAGAACTAAATAAAATATACAACTTCCGTTACTTTATATTTTACACGTTGTAAAACAAATTATCAATAACTTAAGTTATTCATTTCTATACGGTCACTATTGTTTTAATAAATAGATTTGTAATTAAGTATTATTATTAATAACCTAAATTATTAATTCCTGTAACATTCACTATTTATTCAATAAATATGTTTGTAATTATATTATTATTAATAAATCAAGTTATTCATTTCTATAACGGCCGCTATTTATTTAACAATTCTATAGCATTTTAGTAGTTTTGAGAAAATGAGGTTAAAGTTTTAAAATCAAATGGGGCAACATTTAGAGGATTATATTTTATATGTATTACCTCATAACTTTTTAATTTTTTAAGCGATTTTCATCAAAATTTTATATAACAGGACAAATTTAATTATTTATGAGAAATTCATAAAAACCGCTTAAAGTCACTTAGGCGACTTTTGCTTTTAAGTAGAATTTACAATTTATATATTAATGTTATTAAAATACTACCTTGTGGTTCAAGGGAACTCATATGACTTGCAAAATCCCATGGAATGATTATGATACCCTTAGAGTTCCACCACGGTGACTATTGTTTATTGTAGAAAGCGACTAAATAGTTGGATCGGTGCGGTAGAAGTATGAGTTTCGGCTATGGGAATCGGAATGCTCTCCTAAACACATGATTAGACCACCCCAAGACTATATGTTGCTGTACAATGGTTATAATCTCGGCAATCTGGATGTTGGTTTTCTTCTGCGACCGGAGGGAAAAAAGGCTGTCTTGGGTTTCCATGCAGTCGATAATCGAAGTCAATAGTCTGTGTATAAGCAACTACTGAAGTTAGCCAACTCAACGATAAAGACTCATTTTACAATAATTTGAATAATCTGATGGAATCTACACCTAAGCACGACATCAGGCAGGTGAATGATGTCTTTACCGACCGATGATGGTAAGATAATGACTGAAATTTAAAGACGGCTCAGTCACGTTCATGCGTGTTCTGCGAGCCACCTTTTGGGGGTATTGGTCGCAACGATGTCTCCTCGGCATAGGGAAGGTTTTGTTAACTTTTGGTTGTCTAAAGAGCTATCTCGGAATCGAAACCGATGGGATCAAACTGTTGAGCCAGTAAAGGCCAGCAATGTCCTGTAAATCAATTTATTAATATTTTTAAAACACTAGATTTCAAAGATTTTATTGATGATGTAATAAATTTAATTTATTGAGTACAACACTTTTAGGAATTTAGATTAATATTTTTTTGCGAATATTACTAATAACTCGGGTTTTTCGATTAATAAGTTATAATTAATTGTTAGAACAATTTCATTATAAAATCAATAACTTTGTAGTAGATTAAACTACTTTTTGAGAATTTTTCTTTTAATAACGATTTATTATTGAAACAATACCAATTTTTTCTCTGGGTGTATAAACTGAAAATAAAAGTGGAATCAAATATTTGCTCTGGATAATCTATCTCTTTATTCTTATTTCTGATGAAACAGATGATTATTGTATTATTTATAAACGAGTTATGTTTATGACGTATATTACAAAAACAACAATATTGAGTGTTTTGTTTTATTCATTCCACAGAAAGAACACAATAAATAGATTATTGATCACTTGACTTCGGAATATTCCGTACTTTATGTAATAAAAGAACGGATTGGAATAAATGGGATACATTTTGTATAGCATGAACTTTTTATATTTTTAAAATTAGGAAACAATTTAAATTTATTAAATAAATAATTTGAAGCTCTATCTCTACACTTATCGTGCAATGAAACTAAAAATATTTTCGAAAATATTATTACTTAATTAATTAAATAATTACTTGTATTTAATTAATAATTTCATTTTACATAATATGTACGATTTAATTCAATTTAATTATTTAAATTGTAAGTAACAAATATAATTGCAAAACGTCAAATCAAATACAGTCAAACCTGTCTTTGTGCGGTACATACAAAATGCCATACAAAAAAAAATCGCACAAAAAAAAATATTCACAAACTTCATAAATCGCTATAATAAATAATTTTGTACAAAAATTTAAAAACATTTGTTTTTGTCCGGTGGAGGGGGACCGCATTAAAAAAGTCTCCCTTAGAAAATATGTCAAAGTTTTACGAAATTAAATTATACATGGAAACATTCTAAAAAATTTTAATTTCTCATTTTAAAATAAAACGGTAAATTTCCTTTTTCCTTACATCATTATGTATATTTTTACTTTTCCCACTATAACGAAGTAATCGCGAAAAAAATTTTGTTCCAGTTTTTCACATTTCCCGACGAATTAGGTTACCAGGACCCCGAAACACCGATCAGAAAAATGTCGTGTCCGCCCTTCCGTCCTTCCGCCCTTCCGTCCGTCGGTCCGTCCTTCCAGTTACACATTTTTATTATTTTTGTTTTGCCTCCCAATTGATAGTTTTGGTTGAAATTGTATACCAAGATAGATATTAGTAATAAGCAGTTCGTGTTAAATTTTAGGTCAATTCGAGTACAGAATAGAGGGGGATGCTGTAGAAGAGAAAACTGCCAAACAGATTTTCTCAAAAATGGGACCGACGAATTTTTTGTTATGTTGATAATAAATTTGGTAATTCATCATCTACCTGTTCACAAAATTTGAAGTCGATTGAAGCATTGTGTGGGGGTCATTTTAACAAAAAGGAGTAATATAAATTTGTTTATCTGTTACCGAGGTAATGTCGAACTTTCGGAAGAAATATTTTTCTACAGTTAATACACCTTGCAAATTCCAACAATTGTTCCCTAGATGCCTTTAAGATAAAATAAATAGATTACCGTGTAATATGGAATTTAGATTTCTAAGGCCCGAATTTATAGTCGTAACTATTGCTATTGTTATAGCAACGATTTTCGAAATCATTTCAAAACCATGTGTAAAATACGATACGAATTTCGAATTTACTTTCTTGTCTCGGATATGTTGTAGCAACGTTTATAGTTATGGTTTTTGATCACTATAACCATTGTTACATTAAAAATAAATCTTATAGTGAGGTTTATAAATACGAAAACTGTTACTATAACAGTAGTTATAGTTGTAGCAACGACTATAAATTCGGGCCTAAATTTACCTAAAATACTTTGCTGGTGGCAAATAATATCGTCAACATTTAAAAATAATTATATCTAGTGAGCTTTTAAATATAGCAAGATATTCCCGTTTCTATGGGATTAACATTTCTGACATTTATATTTCGGTGACGTTTAATTGACTTTTTATGACATTTTAATGATTGAAATTGCAACGATATGTTGATCGATGCATTATGTGTGAATTGCTTTAATTAAATCGCCTTTAAAGGTATTATTTCTGAGTAATAAATTCCCTTGATATTCAAAGTCGTATAAAACTCTTAACAGCAAATTAATATGGAAGGCTTTAAATAATATCATACCATTAGGATGTAATAGGTTTAGGAGAGCTGGGAGTTATATAAAATGTAATGCTATATAACTGCTATATTCGTGATCTGAACAAGCGGCACAAATTTTCAGAAATAAATTTTTGAACATTGTGGATGGATTGGAACATGTGGATTCTTTTTTTGTTTAATTTAATTTTTATTCTACCATGTTCAGTATGTTATAAATTCAAGTGATATTTGTAGACTTTTCTCAGTATAAATAAATAAAAATAAATAAATAGATGCTCTCTGAATGGAGTAAATTAAATTATTAAGGATTTTCCATGGGATACTAGAGATGTATACCTGATCTAATTTATAAAGGTCGAAGATGAAAAATGGTGAATGCGTCTTTGTTACTGCTCAACACGTGTCAGTTCTAAATAATCTAACATTATTTGTGGATCTGTGATTTGGCGGTATGAGAGTAGAAGGTTTATAGCCTTATTAAGAAAAGCCGTGACATATTGTGCCAACCCAAAATAACGCCTGCCCAAAATAACGGAAATTGCAAAATATAAATGGTTGGTTTGGTGATCTTTAACGGATGCTTTCTGGGAAAAGTGTCATCCGAGATTCGTATAGACCCAATTTTTTTAGTTTATGTTCAAGGTTAACAATCAGTGTGGCTATTACTATGCATTTCTTAGTCGTGAAATAAACATTTCTTTTAACTAATTTATCAAAATTTTTTTCTTTGTGTGCAAGATATTAGGAAATTAATTACATATTGAAATTTGCTGGAATATAAGAATATTTAGCTTGTCTAATGATTAATGAAATTGGCTCATGCAATAGGTATGAAAATGGCTGAGGTTTGAAAAAAGTGATGCCAACACCGTCGAGATTGACTTAACCTCGCGGCGAACTTACATACTTATGGTGAACAGAATCTCGGTATTGATATACCGCATAAAAAAAGACCGCACAAAAATTGGTTTGACTGTATACTTTTTATTCCACCTTTCGATGTAGTATAAAAAGAATACATCTGAATATTCCGAATAAATAAAAGAATAGACTAAAAATGGAACTGAAGGAATAGAATGAATAAAAAAACGATTTACGTCACTTTCGGAATGTCCAGAATATCCAGAATGAATAAAGTTAAATATCCATTGTAAATTTCAAAAATACCTTATTTTTCATGACGATTTTCACTAAGAAATAAACATTTTCAAGACTCGATTTTTCAATCAAATAACATTACATGTTTTATGAACATTTTCGTATAAAAACAAACAAAAGCTCACATTTTTAATAAACTAAAACTGTAAATGAAAATAATCGTTTTCCCATATACATAGTTTCATAGTAAAGAAAAAATTGTATGTACCTTATTTTAAGCTTAGTGAAAAATACAGTCGATACTGGAGGCTCTCATTTATACAGTAGGCTCTGATTTTAGTCAAGAACTCTATTAAAAATTAAATATTAAAGCTTCTACTTTACGTACACGAAAAATTATTCTCAATTAATTTTAAAAAATTTGTGCAATGTACTAACAAGACTAATTAATAAAATATTTTGTTTTTTATGTAATTTTCTTAACTAAACTAAAGGCACACGGGTACTCGGGTACTCGGGTACTCGGGTTTTACTCTGTGGAACTATTCGAGAACCGGGTAATGAATAATGAAGGGTATTTGCGAAGCCTAGTTACATCTAGAAACAGATTAATTTTATAAACAAATTTCAGATGCCGCCAACAAAATTATGCCTCTTTTTTTAATTTCAGGATTTTGGAGGCATGGCATTTTCTGAAGATATCTATTTTTAAAGTTTTGTTAATTTGCTCTTGTGCTCAGGCTTTTCTACAATTTTTCTTGACCGTAATGCATTGATCGAACGCATACTAAATCGTCGGTTGGTTGAATTTTTTCTCTTTGGATGATGTGCTTCAAGTATTAATGGATTAAAGGAATCTAAGAGAGCTATCTAAAGTCGGTTGTAGCCGCCAAAGAAGCAAAAACCCAAAAACACATTGTAATTTGCTTTTTTGTTTGTTGGGTATTATGGGGTCACTTTAAATTATGAATTGTTTTTCCTCTTTAAGACGAATTGATTTATGGGTGGTTTGGATTTCTTGGTTTCATTATTTATTGCAGGATAAGTAGGGATAACAGAGGTTATGTGATAAATTTATTACATTATAACTATTCCAAATTTAATAAAAATATATAAGTGATAGGCATACAAAAGATAAATTTCATCATTATTATTACACGTTACAGATTTAATGTAACTAAGTTAATATAATAAAATATTTTTTTCAATAATTTGTTAGTTTCGTTTGCACTTGTAATTAATTCTTCTGAATTTTTTTAAATTTTGTTTGTTTTACTGAATAGTCCTCTGCTGTATTGAGATCTTTTTGAAGTCGAAGAGACGTCTAGATTGAATCCATAGAGTTGGATTCTAAATAAATAACTCCCCAATTTGCCCTCCAGTTTCATGTAAGGGCAGGGAAGCCACCTGATATAAAAAAATTTAAATATTAGG
This sequence comes from Tipula helvola, assembly GCA_963556165.1. Classification (NCBI taxonomy): domain Eukaryota; kingdom Metazoa; phylum Arthropoda; class Insecta; order Diptera; family Tipulidae; genus Tipula; species Tipula helvola. Next base: position 121,375,887 of record OY744483.1, read on the forward strand.
TTCTCTTAATAAGGGTTACTTAATTTTCCACAAAATCAACATTATTATATGTATACTTACTTCAATGGATGACGGTTTGTGGATTCTCGAACATGGGCGGCTCCCTGCCAAATCTGCTATTATTCATAATGAAACAATAGGAAAAGTGTCGTTCGAGGAGTCGGATAGTTCCAATTTTTTATTATCACTTCTTTTATTTTGATATACCATAAACATGACACAAATACTATATTCAAAAAAGGATAACAATATTCAAAACCTGATCGATGATTATTTCATTTGATGATTTATGAATTACGTTAACAGGGTGATGGTCCCACATATAATCAGACTGCATTTCCTACAATAAAATTAGACCCAATATACACAAAAAATGATTGTCAAATCTCAGCCGAACTTCAAAATTATTTGTCGGGATGATACCATTTTGTTTCCTTTTTTTCGAAAATTAACGACACCGACACGAACTTTTATTACGTTGTTTACTTCACAAGTTGTCATAAATTTATCTCCTGATTCACAAAAAGTAAAAACTGTGTATCTGTGACTGTAAATAAAATGCTTACAGCCTATAGCCAAACAAACAGTTGCAGATTACCTAAAAATTGTTATTAAATAATAGTAAAGATCTTGCCACTGATAATTAACTAAGAACCAATTTGATACTGTAGTAAAACTGTTAAGTTCTACTTAAGTACTAAATATTGAGTTTCAACATGGCTTATAACAAACTGGCTTGAAAGACGGTTGCAACATTCGGATGTGAGTCTCATTAAAAATTCAGATTGCCTGATAATGATTATAATGATTGAAAATGTGCTGTTGAAATTGGAAATAACGTAACCAAAAAAGCTCCATTAACGCCTCGCTTCATCTATTACCAAAATCCCTAACAGGATATGTAAATCCATTATATGTATACACTTACAAAAAAAAAACACAAACACTTTTTCTCTTACTAAAGCAATGATGATAATCATAAATGAGCTTTATATACATAACCAAAAAATTCTACTTTGAAAGTCCATCCTTTTTTTTTTTTTTTTTTTGGTGTGACATTTAATGTACAATTTAATACGTTTTTTGTGTTGTCTGCTCTGTTTTTAAGTAAAAACAAGCAAAAAATGAATAAACATTTTATGTAAATTTCTAACCAACAAAAAAAGAAGCGGAAAATAAATACATTAATTAAAGCAGTTTTATGTACGGCGACTATGTAAGCTTTTTGTAGAAGAGCAGAAAAATTCAAAAAAAAAATTTAACATCTGGATATGAATCAAATCCAGTTTAAAAGGTTTTATTTTCAAAAATATTATGATTTTACATATAGTATAGTTTCAACAGATGGTCTTTAATTACATGACATTTACAAAAACAAAATATTTAATATTTATCAAATTTACTGAATTTACAACCGAATAAACCACATTTCTTTAGTTTGACGGGCACTGCCACAACATCGAGTTGATGATGATGAAAATGACCACCATCATCATAAAATGGTTGAATTGGAGGAGGAGGAGGTGGACTATCGTAACTGTCGAATTTATTCCATTTATGGAATTTATCAAACAAATTAAATTTTGGAAATTTATCGAAAAGACCAGCTTCTTTGTCCGGCAAATAAATTGGTTCAGATTCTAGTTTGTAATATCCTAAGCCATGCGAATTTGCGGCACTCAATTCGAAGTCATATTCTTGCGCATTATCGATATCATCATCGTAGCTTTTGTACATTCCTTCTAGATTTTCCATTACACCGGGTTCAATATCTTTGAAATTTTGTTCGAGTTTGATTGGGTTACAGTACACAATGGTAAATATTGCGGATAAAACGATTATGTTGCTCAGATTGTTAAAATTCTGGAAATAAAAATATTGTTATTATGGTTTTAATCAACCATGTATTTTGGAAAAACAGAAGCTCACCATTTTGACGTTTTATATTATTTTTGGATGTTTACTTTTTATTGATGCTTCGAGCTCCTATAGATATACTCGAATGATGTATTTCCATTGAAATGTAATCAATTTATATATGATTTGACAATATTAAATCATCCCAATATATCCCCTTCCCATTCAACCTGTTGTTTTGTTATTTACCCTATCTCTTTACGTTTGTGTATGTAACTATGTATGTATGTTTACATACGATAAACCAAAAATAAAAAAAAAAACAATCAACATTTTCATTTTAAAAACATTAATATTTTTAATTTCTAATTAATTTTTAATTAGCATTGAATGACGTAATTTTTAAATATTGATTTTAGGTTGTTAGTTGGTATTTTGCGTTTTCGTTTCTGTTGATGTAAAATTTGTGATGTTGTTGCTTCCTTTGTTTTTTGTATAGCGAAAAAGTAGAAAGTTGACAGTAATTTAGTAATTAAGGGTTGACTAATTAGATAATTATTTGGGATTAAAATTAAATTTGGTTCTTTAATAAGAAATTCGATTTTTAAATTGTTAAATAATTATGGGAATTTAAAATGTTATCGGCATATTGAAAGTTATATTGTATTAGCATTTGAATAATTAAAATGTGAATACATTGCTAAATAATATTTTAACGTGATTTTAATAACATTTTGATAATATTACGTTGATGGCATTAAAATCCCTCGGGTATTATTTTATTGCTTAACAAAGCATATTTTATTGAACTGCTTTTATTTAATAAATAACAATTTAGGTGTAACGAAGTTATAGGATAAATCTTTCTCCGGTTCTATGTCTAATGAGAATGAGAAATGACTTGATTTGTTTTTCTCATACTCATCAAAATTCCGATTCCCGTATTGCAAATGAGTTATTTGGTTTACTGGGTTATTTTTTGGCGCATTATTTTGTTGCAAAAACAAAATTGTCTATCAAAATATATTTATTTTTTTTAGATTGACATACATTGTTGCGCTTTTTGTATAAATATACAAAAAATTATAAATAAAAATAAGAGAAAATAAAAATAAAAATGTTTTTATTTATAAAATTTCAGCATGCACAATGTTATCCGTGAGTGTCTGGGCACCACATTTTCCTTGCTTTGGTCCGTCAACAAGTTGTAATCTCAAGAGCTTCTGCAGGAGCCATGGGAGCTTCATCTCAAATAATTACATCAGTTGTTGTGAGAATATTTTTGTTTTTTAATAATTAACGGCAAGATTTATTGTTTATCATAAATCTAAGGGAAAATTGAATGCAGAGTGACAGGTAATACCTCCAGGTAGCAGAGTAGGCGCAATACCTGTCCATGCAACACTTAACACATTCTGTTGTTTGCCACGAAGTTTATGTATAATAGCCTTATATAACAACGTTTTTCCTGCACCACCTGGGCCGTCAATAAAGAAACAACAATTTATTGGTGTGCCATCGGGTATAGCTGCTGTTAATATAGTTTTACCTGCATTAAACTGTTCCTCATTCAGCAAGCGTAACATTTTAATAGTTTCAGTTTTTTCAATAAGGCCAAGTTCTCTTGCAGCATCAAGATATGTAGAGAATTCTACATTATTAATTGTCCACAAATTCTCAAAAGACGTTGCCCCTTTAACGTTTAATATTAAGAGCCGTAGGTGATAAAGTTCTATGTATCGTGGTGAAATAGCAACAATTCTTCCAATAATTTTATTTCCTCCTCTTTTTCGCAGTTGCCATTTTTTGTTGGAAAAGGTGTACAAATTTGGAATGTTTTGATAAAGAATATCACGGGCTCCGAAATTTGTACGATTTAATTCAAATCAAGCTGTCAATGTAATATCTTGCGTGGCTACTCTTCTTACAGCTTCTTCTTCTTGTCCTTCATTAAAGAATATCATTTGGCCATCTGGTAAATTTACAGATAATGCATTAATGGTGTGTGATTGCCCTTGAACAGGATTTTCAAACAATATCCAAACAGCTTCTGGTGGGCCAAAATATCAACAATTTAAAAAGTTTTTGATTTCATCGTGCTGAACAAAAGTTCCATTTGTATCTACAGTTGTTGTTTCATTTTGAACTATTTCGATTCGCGCACAATCATGTCCTTTTGTTAAATACTTATGAATATATTTAACCGCAACAACTGACGTACATATTTCCACATTAATATGTGTTATTTAGAGGTAATTCTCGGACAAAATAGTTTTTTGAACTGTTATCAGATCGTTTATATATAGGGGATATCCATTGACTCCAGAGTCAGTTCCTTCTCTAAAAGGTTTGGGAAAGTTTTTAGAGCAACTCCCATTAACCATACAAATACTATTGGGATTAAGACTACCGCATGGCCCATGAATATTGTTTTTGCATATAATTTGGCGTAGTTCAGGATTAGTTTAAAGATCCGGAATTCCCGCACTAACTACAGAATTGTTTTCCTCAGCAGTGCGAAACTTATCACCTTCTTTAAGAGTAAAGAGCGAATGTAAATACGTTTCTGTTCTTCTACAGTATATACGTATGCAATGACTTTTCCGAAGATTTAAGAATCAATAACATCACGTAAAAATTCTTCAACCTTTAGTTGAAAGACTTTTGCTACTAAATCAAAAGTTATTTTCGTCCTGATTATTACACTTGGTTTATTTTTTCTGTTTTAATAATATCCATTTTGACGGTTTTTAAATACGATTTTTTTAACAAAACTATATAAATTTAAATAACATTTTGAAGTTATTATTTAAGATTATGACATTACAATTACGTTAACAAAAAGCTATCTAGATTAAAATTTTATTTCATAATACCCTTGACAGACTAGGGATTACCTAAGTGCGATTAGTGAAACGAGATTAGCTAATTCACCACAAATCCATATGCGTTGACAGACTAAGGATTAGTTTCTTGCAGAGAAGTAAAATATTATTATAGTGATTCGCTGAAACATAGCTAGTAAAGTAGCTTGACTCATTTTTTTAATTCAATATTTCTAAGATTTATACATTAAAATACACTAGATTTTCTTTTTCCTCAAAATTTATTCAGCACAAATTGTTTAAGATGTCATTGATTTTATAACTTCTATCGTAAACTCTTGCACTTTCAGCAATTTTGAACAAATTATTTCACATTGTAGCGCCACTTGTACCAACAGTAAACCCATTACAATGATAAAATTCAAAATTTTCAAAGATTAGTACACTAATGTCGATTAGTCACTAATCCTCAAATAAAACGAGATTAGCTAATTTTCAACTTGACACACTATAGCTATTCCCTAGTCTGTCAAGGGTATAAGATTCACTTTTGAAAAAGTAATATGTATTTGAAATTTTTGAATATGTATGTATATATGTATATAGAAGTTTTTAAAATACGATGCTGTTAGGCGCAAATTGTTATTTTTATGCGAATTGCTTTTCTGCAAATTCCTTTTCAGCGAATTGGTTTTCTGGAAATTGTCGTTATAACTTCTGTAAATATTTTTTCTGTGAATTATTTTACTGTGAATTGTTTTAATAAGCTTTTAATAACTATAATAATTTTTTAATAAGCTTTCCCACTCGATGATCTTTTGGAACGATGACAGGATATTTGGCTTGTTCAGGTAGGCTTGAGTGTTGAAGCCGGCCACCTACTCTGAGTAATCCATCAGTATCGAGAAATGGATGTAATTTTAAAATAGATGATAAACTTGGTAACGGTTTGTCCATGTTTAGCAGTCGAACTTCCTCACCAAATTCGGTAGACTGGATATATTTCATTACTGCAGCAGTTGCACGCTCAGACTCTCTTGCAGTCACAGCCAATTGTTTTACCGTGCTGGTTTGTTTTTTGACTCTGTCAACAAATCTAAAAATATAACATGTAGTGTGAATTAGTTTTGACCATGAGGAGATTGTTTCAAATAACTTTGAAAAAATATGTGGAATTTGGACAACTGGATAAGTTTGTACCGAAGATTTTTTTTGTTCACTTTGTACTTCTAAAATATTTGTTGTTAATGAAGTTGGATTCGGAAGAGTTATGGAATTTGCTCTAAGAAATGCTGGGCCATTCCACCACAAATCGGCTTTAGCGAACTGCGATGGTTTAATGCCCCTTGATGCTAGGTCAGCCGGATTGTGGCTTGATTTGACATAATTCCAACTATTTCTTGGAAAATGTTGTAATATTTCAGTCGTTCTATTAGCAATGAATGGCTTCCAGTCACGAGGCGGACGTGATAACCATGCTAACACAGTAGTGCTGTCGCACCAAGCAAATATTTTCATATTGGAATCAATCTCGAAATCATTTTGAACTGAACATAGTAATTTTGTAAGAAGTGCGGCACCACATAGTTCTAATCTGGGAATTGACACTATCTTAATTGGTGCCACCTTAGTTTTTGACATCAACAGCCTTATAGAACATTGTCCATCAGGGTTTATTGTTTTCAAGTATGCAACGGCAGCACACGCTACATTTGAAGAATCACAGAATCCATGAAGTTCGTAAACTGTAGCTGGTGTTTTTGCTGGTGTCACTGCGCGGGGTATCTTTAATTGTTCAAAGTAATTAAACTCCTTTCTGATTTGAAGCCACTGGTATGATATAGATGCTGGTAACGGGTCATCCCATTGAAGTTTAAGCACCCACATTAATTGAAATATAATTTTAATGGATATTATAGCCGGTGCAAGCCAACCCACGGGGTCAAAGATCCTTGAAGCATCAGATAACAAGGACCTTTTAGTATACGTTGATGGTTGTTGAGGCTGCACTTTAAAGCAGAAATTGTCAGTATGTGACTCCCAATGAATTCCAAGAACTTTAGTTGAATTTCTTGATTCTGGTTCTTCAATTGGCAGACTTCTAATTTCCATATGCTCTTCTGGAATGGCTCTTAGTACTGACGGTAAATTAGACTTCCATTTTCTCAATTGGAAACCTCCAGATTCTAACAAGTCAGTGATTTCCGTGACTAATTTAACTGCCTCGTTGACCGTATCTGCACCTGCCATTAAATCGTCTGCGTAAAAGTTATTAGTAATTATGGCCGCCACCTCTGGATGGGCATCCTTGTTGTCATTTGCTAACTGATTGAGTGTTCTCGTTGCTAAAAAAGGAGAACAAGACATACCATAAGTTATTGTGTTTAATTGGTAATGCTTGATAGGCTCTTTCTTATTCTTTCTCCAGACAATGCGCTGAAAATCTCTGTCGTTTTGATGTACTAATATTTGACGATACATCTGCTTAATATCTGCGGCAATAGCTATGATAGGAATCCGGAACTTTAATAAAATAGACGAAAGTTTAGGCTGCACAGTTGGACCTACCATTAGCTTGTCATTGATGGATACCTGTGTAGACGTCTTCGCAGACCCATCGAATACAACTCGTAATCGAGTACTACTGCTGTCTTCCTTTATTACCGCATGGTGGGGCAAGTAATAAGTTCCGCTAACTGGTTTATTGATTTCTTCCCCGTGAATTTCCGACATATGGTTTAGCTTCAAATATTCATCCATAAATTTGGAATATTCAGCATGTAGAATTGGGTTTTTCTCAAATTTGCGTTCCATCGCCGTTAATCTAGATAAAGCATTATTGATTGAATTGCCTAAAATAGCTGAGTCGTTTTGAAATGGCAAGCTAACTGTATAACGTCCCTCTGAATTGCGATGGTGGGTTGCATTAAAGTGTGTCTCACAAGCGGCTTCCTCGGCAGTACATGAAGTTTGAGCTGATACTTCCTTCAGTTCCCAGAACCTGCGCTTGCACTTCAGATTCACTAGTATTGAAAGAACCCGCCAACACCCATTCAAAAACCGTCTTTTGGGCGATTGGCATTCGTGTATGTTGAATTTGATCAGGGCAAATGACGTTGAAGAACAAATCAGCTCCAATTATTACATCTACGTTAGATGGCTGGTAAAAATGTGGATCAGCGAGTTGAAGATTTGAAAACGAACTCCGGGTTATCTCCAACTTAGATGGAGGAAGTAGATGAGTTAATTTCGGGAGAACCAATGCATCAACGGACAACAGGATATTTCGGTTTAGCTTTGACGAGATTACCAGACAGATCAAGCCCTTTGTCATGCCAGCTCCAGATGCGGCTATTCCAGATATGGCAATCTTAAAGGGCTGTCTAGGCAGCATGAGCTTCTGAGCACAGGCATTTGAAATAAATGTAGATTGAGAGCCGGAATCAAGTAAGGCCCGGAATTCGTGGAACAACCCGTACCTGTCACGTAGTAAAATGACAGCTGTAGGTAACAACGAGGTGTAATTCCTTGAATTGGTGCATGTAACTGCTTGCATAGCATGAGCATCATTACTTGAAGTCGTGATTGGTACTGGATAACCTTGCTGGGTTAACGTTGTTGATTGGAGATCTTGTGATTGAACAGTTGACGGTTGATTAGTTGCTTCTGGGTTAGCTTTGTTGATAGAAGAAATTGATGGTTGAAGTGTTGTAAGTTGATTTGATGGTTCTATGGTAGAACTGTTGATAGTAGAAATGCGCGAACTTGGATGATTCTCAAATGACTGATGCGCGTTGTGCAAAACTGGTACGGACTGGTCATGTAACATTGTGTGATGTTTATTACTACATGTAAAGCAAACACCTGTTGATCTGCAATTGTTGGCGTAGTGGCCTTGTTGAAGACAATTGTTACAAAGTTTGTTCTGATTGACTAATTGTTGTCTTTGATTAGGAGTCATATTGTGAAATTGAGTGCAGCGATAGAGCAAATGATTGTTGCTACACAAAGGACAGTTAATATTTCTTGACACATAACTCGTTTGGTATGAAGAATGCTTTCCCGTTTTTTAAACATTTTTCTTGATCCTAACATTTCCAATTGATTGGCCCGGTTGTTTAGAAATTTTATCAACTTATCGATGGTCGGTGTTTCATCATCGACAATTTCTCTTGCCCAAAGTTGCTTTGTTTCGTGATCCATTTTCCTGACGAGAATGTATACTAAGAAATGATCACGTTCTTCTTTCCCTAAAGCTCTTAGTGCTCTTAGGGCTTCATCAGAACGGTCAGCCAATTTCCGAATATTTGCCTCATTTGGAATGATAACGGCGGGCTGCTCTATAAACATTTCAACAAATGTAGTTATTAATGGACCAACTCGATTGTAGCGAGCTTGTAGTTTGCTCCATGCTTCTTCATAATGATTTTCATTTTGGCTCAATAGGTGACTGACTAAAGATGCAGCATCTCCAGTCAATAAGGTTTTAAGATGTTGAAGTTTCTGGCCTTTGGATAGCGTGGTCGAATTATGAACGGCGACTTGAAATAGATCAGAAAATGTTGGCCATTGCATTCTGTCCCCAGAGAATACAGGAATGTTTAACTTTGGTAGAATAACATCCCTTTCAGTTTGCTTATTAACGTTACGAAATTCATGCAAAAACGATTGCTGCTGTTCAACGAGTTTGTTGAAAGAACTGGACAGCTTTGTGTCAGGTTTAGGAACATCGGGTTCAAAGGCTTTTAATAGTGCCTTTGTGGCTATATACACATTTTCTATTTCACTGAACTTTGATTCCACATTTGGTAGCGTAGAAAGTTGATCTTCTATATTACACAATCGGGTAAAATTCTCAGCTAATAATTCTTTGTGAGTTTGTATTTCACCAGCCGTAACGGATTTGTCAACGGTTTTCGCGAAAGCGTGTGACTTTTCGATCGAACGAGCCAACCGACCTTGAGACGCCAGTAACAGCTTAGAGTCTGCCATGATTTAGCACTTGATCACTCAAAATAACTTTAATTATTTATTTAATTTTTAGGTCTAATTGTGTTTTCATCCACCTAAATTGACACACGTTATACACAAATACAAAATCTCACAAGTCACGAAATCAAAATATCAAAAGTTAACCAACGAAAAAATTTCACTTTATAATGTTACTGTTTTATTGCACAGACAATTGTGAGATGATTATTAAAAACAGTTATTTCAAATTGATTTTACAGTTAATTTATATGAATATCACTCTGGTAATTACCAAATATGGTTAAGTTAAATTAATTTAAATTAATACGAAATGTTGAATACTTAGCTGTAGATAATTCGCCACTGTGTCAACAATATTTGTCTATCCGCCATCCGGCTCGAAGGACCAACTTTGTATCGAATTGTTGTGGACTGTATAAATTATTATTTTTTTCTTCTATGTGTTAATAAGAACAGTTTTCTTGGTAGAACGTTATAAATTTATTGTTTTATTTTGTGTTTTTTTTTGTTTATATAAATGTGATGATTACCCTTGATGTTACTCGTATTGCCGACCAAAAAAAAAATAATTAATATTTTATTTATGTACAAAAGAAAAAAGTAAAAAATCTACAACTTTTAATGTTCGCCACTAGGTAGCAAATATACAACAATATTGGACGAACTAACAGAAACTTATTCAATTAAAACATAAGGGCAATATCGCCAATAAGTAACTTAACACAATGTTAACTAATTACTGTGAGATTCTTGAACAACATGCATTCTGCTTGTTTTGTGTGAAAAGTGCCAAAATTAAGGATAAAACTTAATTAATTTGTGACAAAATAAGACATCATTCATACAAAAAAATTGTATATAAAAATTAAATATGTATCAAATAAACGTCAAAAAATAAAGAACTGCATGCAGCACATGTGTTTTGAATGCATATCTGCGTACATCACTGCATGCAGAAATTCTGCACATCTGTTTCCAGCATTATACAGCATGAAATACATGAATTCTGCTTACCAAACAGAATTCTGCTTTGTGTCTCTATTTCTAATTTTGCTGCGAATCAGTAGGCTACATTACGTAAAAGATAAAAAAAAAGTACAATTTGTATACTTTTTATTTTTTTCAATGAATTTTTTTTAATTTGTTGACAGAAAATAAGGTTGAAATAATTGTAAAAAATTGAAAAATTGAAAAATTGAAAAAATTGTACATTAAAAAATTGTATCAAATAAATACCACAATTTAAAATTTTGCTTGTCAAAAAAGACGCTCATGTAATTCACCAAAATTTCTGCCGGCATGCAGTGCTGCTAGCAGAAATTCTGCTCATGTGTTTCCAGCATAAGGATTAATTTCAAATATTGATATGGATAGCTGTCTAGTGCAGACTGCAATACACCATTTGGTGCTACTGTCCGAACCATAACTTGTGGCGGTTTCTGCGGTTCCATCTTCCATTCTGAATGCTGTTCAATCAACACAGCTACTTATAATTTAATGGCAAAGAACTCAAACCTTATTTGGGTTTGCAATCCTGTAAAGACTTGATTGTAAACAAAGTATTTAATAAATTGGCAGGGGATCAATCAGTTATCGACCATATTGGTGCTTTATCTCACTTGGTCGATTTTATTGAATCTAATGTAGAGGACATATTAGATAAAGTTCAACAACGATCGGCTTCATTAACGGCTCTTAACCAGCAAAAATCAAGTTATTCATCATCTGAAAATTTAAACAATAACAGTAATTCGACAAATTTGATACCAGCAAATCATATTTTAAATATACAAAATCAAATCATACTGAATATGAGCGATCAGTTGTAATTGGCACCGGTCATGCAGTTCCTTCAGTTCAGATGGTTGAACCTCGTAAAACTATTTTTATTACAAGACTACATATGTAAAGACGTTTCTGAAGCTGAAGTGAAATCATATCTGAAGGATAATTTCAATATTGAAGATGTCAACTGTCGGCGTATTTTATCTCGACGGACCATCGACGGTGACCGAAATTTCTCTTCGTTTAAGATAAATGTAGCCTCTGCAAATTTTAATAATTTATTATAACCATGTTCGTGGCCTGCTGGTTGTTTAATTAAGGGATTTATAAACTGCAGCATGAGCAATCATAATAAAACAAATTTTCCTATGCTTCAACAAAATCGTTCAACAGGGTTGGCTTAATGACAAGACAAACTATTTGTTACAGTGCGACGTCTCCGAGATTATTTTACCGAAATGTTCGGCGAATGTCATGGAAATCTATCGAATTTCTCAAGTTCGCCTACTCAACAAACTTCCAGTTCTATGCCATCACCGAGACTGGGTTTCACAACGGCATATTTAATAACGAATATTTTCCTAATAACTATCCATCCAAAATAGTATAAAACAAACGGGCGGTGGTGTGCTTTTTTACAGCTCACTCTTCTTTTATAAGTGAGCAAATTACTGTATCTGGATGTGAATCTATTGAATTTGTATGTGTTAAGGTTTTAGTTTGTAAGAATAATTTTTTTTTCATAATATTATATATACCTCCTAGATCTTCTATTGATATTTATCTAAATCACATTGATTGTATAAACGAAGTTTGTAATTTGAGTGGGTGTTGATAATGTAATGGTATACTTGGCGATTTTAACTTAAGCGATGTTCATTGGTCATTCGATCATGAATCTCTTGATTTGTTTCCGTCAGATGCTCGATCTGCCAGTAATTCTCTTATGTTGGATGCGTTATTCAGTTTTAACCAAAAACAAATTAACCTCTACTCAAATAGCAAAGATTATTTCTAGATTTAGTATTTGTGAATAGCATGGAACGTCTATCTGTTCGTCACTCTTTAGGAAATTTTTTAAATAGTAAAAATGATATTCATCATGTTTCTATTGAAGTCGAAATTTGTACTATCGGTCTCAATGATAAATGCCAGATTTTTTCGACTGATGCCTATTATTACAATTTTAAGTCCTGTGACGTCTATGGTCTCTCCGGTTATCTAAAAGCAGGGCCATATATTAACGGGCCTGATTGTACAAAAATCGAAGCTTTTATTGTGTTTATGTGTGTAATGGCGTGTTCGGTAGCACAAAATTAATTAAAACGCCACCTTACAATATTCACAATTTATTTATTTAATTTAATAAATTAATTTATTTTGATTTATTTAGAAAAGATAAAAAGAATCAGAAGGATTTTTTTTTTATTATTAAGTATAATAATTTTACAATATTTAATTTTATTTTTCACCACTGAATCGAAATCTATATGCGTAAGTGAAAAAGTAAAAAGATGGAATGACAGACGGAAAATAAAACATGGTCGATTTTACGTACTGCGCATAGTAGTAGTAGAACGGGTGGCGCAGAATATGCTGCAGACAATTGAGTCGATACTGAATAGAAGATGGCGCGCGGTTTAGTACGGAAAATATAAATTCGAAAATGAATTGTATTTTCCGTTGAAATATATTTGTTTGATATTTTGTAACTACTTATCTCGTACGGAAAATATATTTAGTTGATATATTTTATTTGTAGTAGTGCAATGAATGAACGAGATAAATAGTGAATGAGTGAACCGCTACACTTTCGATATGGGTACTCATTTGTCTATTTTATATGGCAAATGCATATTTTGAGTGATAAAATCATGATATAAAATATGAGTAATTTTAATGTTTGTTGAATTTAAAAAATTACTTGTATTTTAAACCATTTGTCATTTTAATTTCGAAGAATGAATCAACCTCGAAATTAAAAAAATAATTAAATAAAAATAGTCCCTTTATCATATTTTATAGAAAAAGTTTCATTTTAATTGTGCTGCCAGATGCATAAATGTACAAAAAAAAAAATTAAAACAGCAATCGCTGAAAAAAATGCTGAATATTCCTCAGCAATAATGAAATGTCAAATTTTTGTTTTGGTTTTTTATTGTGTTTAGATTTTTAAATTAATTTTTTTTTATATCGAATACTCGTATCCACGTATTGCTCGTATGTACACAATTAAATTTGAAGAAAACACAAACTTTATTGGAAATAATATGGATATTAATATTTTATTGTACAATATAAAAGAAAAATTAATTTAAAAATCTAAACACAACAAAAAACCAAAACAAAAATTTGACATTTCATTATTGCTGAGGAATATTCAGCATTTTTTTCAGCGATTGCTGTTTTAATTTTTTTTTTTGTACATTTATGCATCTGGCAGCACAATTAAAATGAAACTTTTTCTATAAAATATGATAAAGGGACTATTTTTATTTAATTATTTTTTTAATTTCGAGGTTGATTCATTCTTCGAAATTAAAATGACAAATGGTTTAAAATACAAGTAATTTTTTAAATTCAACAAACATTAAAATTACTCATATTTTATATCATGATTTTATCACTCAAAATATGCATTTGCCATATAAAATAGACAAATGAGTACCCATATCGAAAGCTCATTGAATATTTTTTCGTGTACAATCAGGCCTGTATATATAAGGCCTTGCTAAAAGGTAATAATTGGGGGGTTTTATTTAATAACAATTTTTTAGACGTAAATGTAGGTAAATGTAACAACTTATTATTTGCAGCTTTTCAATTCGTACCTTTGAAAAAGAGTCGAAATTATAGTTACCCACCTTGGTTTGATAACAGCCTGATAAATTTGCGGAGCCGTAAGAATAAGGCTTACTATAGACTTAGGCGAATGATTGCGCACTTAACAATTCAATTTTTATAATTCTTCGTGACCAATTGAAATCTGAGTTTGAGGCTAAATACTGCCAGTACATTAAATCGGCTTCACCAAAATTAAAAGTGATCCTAAACAGTTTTGGAAATTTGTGAACGATAAGCGCAGCACAACTATGGATTTCCATCTACAATGAACTATAACAACATACAGTTGAACACAGTTTCTGATGTTTGCGTAGGGTTTTAAGACTTCTTTCAATCAGTGTATAAAACGTATGATATTCAAATTAATAATATGTAATACCTTCATCGGTGCACATAACATCCCTCATTTAATAATAACGAAGGATGAGATTACCAAGGTTCTTATAGATTTTAAGGCTGTATCTATTCTTAAATCGGTAGCATCTTAAAAATAATTGTCAATCTCCTGATCATAATTGTATAACACTCGATTATACAGTCATCTACCATCAAGTAGTTAACTGATTGATTTAAATCAACAGCAGCATTTTTTTTTAAATGATATTGCCACGAGTTTATTTGCATTTCGCAAATCTTAAATTTTACAATTTTGGTTTTTCTCACTTTTTTCCAGTCTTGAACAACAATTTTATTGAGTCGAACAAATTGTAGTTAATTTTAACAAATACAATTTATTGAAAAATTAATTAAATTGCTCAAAAGTGATGATGAATCTGTCTTGTAATACATAATTACCAAATTACAGTAACTGTGGGTGAATTCGTCATCAGCAATATTGATAACGAGTAAAGCCATATTGGGCGAATTCATTTGCCGTGTAACTATTAAGAGAATAATATGATTTATAGCATTTACATTTTTGGACTGTCCAAGAAATGTATTAGTGGGTTATAAATTTCGCCAGTTTCGTTCGATTAATTATCAAAATAAAAAAAATGTACAAAAATTAAAAAAATTCATATTTGGCAGAGCGTAATTTGATTTTTTTTTTTGCATTAAAAACACCACACAAAACATTTCTTGGGTCTGATTTGGTTTATTTTTATTATACCACAGTTTATTATTATTGTTAATTATACAATGTATGTAGTTCCTCTAGGTCGAAATAACCACTTTTGCTGTCGTTGATATAATTTATATATGTATGTATACCTCCGATTGTAATTTAAAATAATAAAAATATATCCGTACAGTACTGGTCCGTAAGTTTTAATATAGCCATCAAAAGATACTAAAAGCACAAAAAAAATCTCAAATAATTGGATAACATTTTATTATATTATTATTATCTTTACATTTCATTTATTGAACTGAAATGAAAGCATTCATGAAATACAAAACTTTATAATAATATTATTTTGTGTGTTATTTTTAAGCTTCTAAAGCAACATACATATAACAAAGAAAATTACAAAAATATAAAAAAATAATATCAACGTGCATAACCGTACATCCTAACAAAAAAGTTATTTTAATTTTAAACTTTTTTCTTATACAAAAAGCATATAATTTAAATTTAATTATATGTACATAAAATTTTATGATTTATTTATTGTTTTGAGAGTGTTTTCGAGAAGAAGGTGGATCAGTTATATACTAGTATATTTATCGACATGCTACCACCTAAACAAAAACGGATTTATTCTTTTAACTTGTCTAGACTTTAAATAAGGTGGAGACTATACAAATTCATAATACACATAAATATTTATAGTACAATACATATTCTCAAATAGAATAATTAAAATATACAAGCTTGTTGGCGTCATGTACACGGGTGGCAAGTTACATTTTCGCACCAGTTAAATATAAACAGTAGAACAACTTTTTGTTAATTTTCATATTGAAATTATTTTTATTTGTTCTAAAGAGTCGACTAATGATTCTATCTACATACTATGTTCATTGTGCTTTTAAAGCAAAAAAACAAAAAGCTAAGTTAAACTTAATGAAATTATTTTATTTGAAATTCAAAGTAGATAAAATACTTCACGTGCGCTTGCTTAGTATTTTTTTAAAGCGTATTTCAAAATCATTCAGCTTATTTTTGGTAAACAATAAAATTTGAATAAAATAAACATTAATGAGCCATTTTATTTATGTTGGTTGTTTTTCTTGTACGCGTAAAATTTTATATGAAAAATGTTTATTTTTGTTTTGTTTTTTTGTACAAAATGAAAACACGAAAAATTTGTTAAAGCTTTTTTTATGTCTCACAGTGAAAAAGCGCATATATCTCATATATAATTTACATACATATGACCTGTAAATTGATATAGACTTTTTTTAGAAGCAATAAAATTGAATTATTATTCTTTATGTGCTTACATGTTTATGATTATTGGATGGTGAAATGAGCTTTTTTATAGTTGAATCTTGAATGTTGTTTTAGGTTTGAAGAAACAGCAATTTTGTCGTTAAAACGATGTTGTTAGAACAAATTAATGATTTCAAAATATGGATGGTTACTCTACTACTGAGTTTCTTGAATATTTTATGTTTTTGGTGTAAAGAATTTTTGTTTTTCAGTTACCCAGGGAATCAAAGCTTTTCATATTTTGAAAGTGATGACGGATTGCGGTGTTTTTGTCTTTCTCCGCAAACTGAGTTTTAGCTCATTTTATTTTAATTTTATTTAATTTATTACCTATTAGGTATATTAAAATAGTACCGCGAAATTTTATTTTTATTAATTTAATTTGATTTAATTGGACGATTGTGAAGTTTTTCCTAAGTTTCCGAAAAATAACAAATCATTTGAATGTATGTGTAAAAACTTCGTACTAAAATACTACTTATTAACGAAAAATTCATATTACAAGTATATTTAAAAAATTCGAAAATTTAACCAAATTTTTTTTCCTTAAGACATAGACGTAAATACAATTTTATTTCAAGCGAATAAAACTAATTACATGTAATTATCTTAAAAAAATTATTAGGTAAAATTAATTATTTTAAAATTAAAACTGCTTCCGGATGTTCCTAATTCTACGAATATGCTAAAATAATTATTCTAAACATCTTACAAACGTTATCACGCAAAAGATCTAGGGCCGTGTAGACGAAAGAGTCCACCCCGAATTATTTGTACGGTCCAAACAACGCTCTTTAAGAGTTAATCCTTAAACAATATTGTAGCATTTCAATTTTCTAATTTATTGATTCCCCTAGAAAGCGATCAATTTACAGCTAAACTATTTTGAGTTACACTAAAAATGGAATCTTGCGGAATAGATATAGAATAGGATTACACATTTCTTAATTCGCTTCCACTATGGTTGATTATTTATTTTCCAAAATGTTCCTGCTATTCCTGAAAAGCAGCCATTCTAACGGAAACCTATTATGAGTTACTGTAGTCCTACCCTAAAGGAAAACCATACAAATTTTCAGAAATCTAGGGGAATAGGTAGTTAGGATTGAATATTTCTGAATTCAGTTATGTTCAGATATGTCAATCCTAACTACCTGTTCCCCTAGATTTCATTGAGATTAGAATTGCTCCGATTTGATAAGGCTCTCCCTATAGTGCGGGCAAGCCCTGCAAATTGCTATTTTGTAGATTTAATTAAAATAAAAATTAATGTTAAGATTAATTATTTTAATTTAAAATAAATTAACCACCACTGTTTCTTTATGCAAAAATTTACTTCAGAATCGGATGAGTCATTCCCTCGCTACAATTGTTAAATCATTTAAATCGCGCGAAATCAGAGTTTCGCGACGCGGCTTTCCTCGCCACTTGTTGACGTCATTGTGATGATATTATGTGTGAGGCATGCAGCCTAAGGGCCCACCTAAGAAATCATAGATTTAAATTTGCAGTTGATGAGTAATTAATTGCCCACGACCAAAGGCAAAATTTTGTTTCAATTTTTTGAACATGCGGTATAAGACGTTATCACTACAAAAATATATCCCCACTCCGTTTACTTTTTTTCTTGAAATTGTTAGTATCTTCCTAATCGAAATTTTCAGTAACATTCTAATTAAATAAAAAATAATTACGATAAAACTGCGGCCCGCTGGCACGCATCGTTTTTTCCATGTAACCTTTTCCACGACGGGAAAAATTTTTGTACGGGTTAATATACGTATTAAACGATAAAAATAAAACAGCCATTCAATTGCCTAATTAAAACGAATTTTGTATATTATTTACACTAATACACTCGTAAACATTTAGGAATAGGAAAAATTTCACGCTTCTGCTCAAATTCGTGAAGATTTTACTAAACTGGTCCAAACTTTTTTTTAGGCTGGCAATAAACCGGCACACAAAAAATTAATATTTGAGATACAAAAAAATAATTAAACGGCACAAATTAATGAGCAACAAACCAAAATTTCTTGGCATAATAAAACTAATTTTTTGGAACAAAATATAATAATTTGGCAACATTTATAATTTTTTGGTACTATTGGAAGGGTACACAAAAAAAAATTTTTTTTGGCATCGAAATAAACATTTTGGGCGACAAAAATAATTAACTGGCAACAAATTTATAAATAAATAAATTAAAAATTAAAAAAATTAAATTAGTTTTAAAATATTCTGGAAAATGGAGATCCCTAATTTAACTTAGAATTGTAGAGGCTAACGACTTCGGTAACTCTCACGGGCACGCGGGAGGTCGCTTCGCTCCGTCCCGCTTAGCCCTCCGAGGGGTTTTAGATTTGAACTTCGAGGGACGTAGGAGCTGGGATAAGCAAACATGTCGCACTGCGTGATGCACGTAGGAGCAGATTATATAGAATCTATTAATGAGACTGCAATATTTTATATCGAACTCCCATCAAATATTAAATAATTTGTATCGATTAAATTTAATTTTTTGTCACGAATTTTTTTTTTTTACTACTAAAAATTATATTTTCTGTTCCAAAATATTATATTTGTCGCCAATTTATTAATTTTGATGCCAATGTTTGTCGCCATAGTATTTAATAATGTCCTTCAAAAATATTTGTTTGTATTCTCATATGTGGTTCCAAAATATTATTTGTGATGCCAATTTATTATTTTTGATGCTATTGTTTGTCGCCAAATTTTTTTTCTTGTATGCCCGTTTAAATTGTCCCCTTTTTTTAGGAATAATTTAGTAAATATTTTACGTGAACTTAATTGGTGATATTTTTAATTTTGTGAATATAAATAAATAATTAAATATGTACATGTGTATGTACATTATTATATAAATGTAGGAAAATTATTTTAATGGCATTGTGAATGTGTTCCGGAATTCGTTTGAATAACAGTTAATTCATTTATTAGTGATTTAATTTAGTGTATTAATTATTACATTGTATTGTTATCTTAATTATTATTTCAATTGGGATCTTATCTGAAAACCTTCGATTGGTTTTATTAGGATTTCGTAGGTCGTTCCAGAATTAAACAAGATGCATTTTTAAAACGTAAACGATACAACCATACAACACAAAAATGTTTGTTGTATAACCACAGTAAGAAATGAGCAGGTATGGAAGTTCTAATCCAAGCATTTACATTTGATATTCAACCTAGACAATTTATTGAAGCGTAAATGTAGCCAATACACAATATAATACAATATTATATATTTCGCTTCTTTTTTTTAGAAATGCGTAAACATTTGATAAATAAAAAAAAATAAAAACAAAGTTTTATCACACAACATCACTAACCTAAAACAATTTTTAGGGATGAACAAAATAAAAATTTAAATCATGACTGAAACCAGAGATAAAAGTAGAGGGATAGATTATCCAGAGCAAATATTTGGTCCGCGACAGTGGTTCCACTTTTATTTTGAGTTTATATTATCAAAGCTTATTCCTGAACTCAAAACTGAGCCATCTACTTGTAAATAGATAAAAACTAAATCAGATTTCCTCATACTTATTTTTTTTTTTGTGTATAGCTATGTACATACACTACCGACAGAAAGTTTGAAAGCACCTGCAATTTTTGTAAAAACAAACAAAAAAACGTGAAGTAGCTAATTTTATGTTTGTTATAATTCAATATATTATCAGTTTAAATTATTTGACTGTAACTTAACTAATCGTGGTGGTCTATTCTGAAATATATAGTAAAAAGGCAGTTAGTAGTTATTGTCGACTGTCTGTTATTAAGAATATTTGTCGATTATTTATCTTGCGTTAAATTTCATTTTGGCTTGTTTTGTTTCACCTTTATAAATACATCAATAATTTAATATTTTGTGACCTAAATAGGAAAAAAAACAGTTACCGATTGAAACACCTTCAGCTATTATTATTTTAAGAAATGAAGGCTATTCCAAAAGAGATATTGCGAAAAAACTCCGTACATTTAATATTTGTGAAACACCGAGAGACTAACAGTTTATCGGACAGAAAACGAAGCGGAAGACCAAAGATTACTTCAACAGCAGAAGACACATTTATAACAACAACTTCGAAGCGTAATCGTCGACTTACAGAACCAGATATCACTAGCAGGTTGAATAAAATGGGAATCAATAAAGTTTGAATTTCTACAGTGAAGAATCGACTTTCATCTGCTCGTCTGCGTGATTGGGTGGCAGTAAAAAATCCACTATTATGGGCAATACATAAGAAAATACGTCTGCTATGGGCAAAACAACACGAACATTGGACAGAATAGTGGAAAACTGTGCTATGGACCGATGAATCAAAATTTGAAATTTTTGGTTCCAATAGAAGAGTATTTGTTCGCCTTAGATCCTGTGAGAGAGCATCTGAAGGCTGCCTAATATCACCAGTGAAACATAGTGGTGCCAATATATTAGTCTGGGGCTGTTTTGCTGGAACAACGGTCGGGGATCTTGTTAAAATCGATGGAATCATGAGGAATCATGAGGAAGGAATAGTATTTGCAAATTTTAAAAAAATCATGGTTTGCTTTCAGGAACATATATTATGAGTGAACCATTTGAGTTTCAGCAAAACAATGATCAAAAACACTCGGCAAGAATATGCAAAGCTTTTTAGATGAACAGGAATCGAATCGTGTTCTTGAATTGATGGTGTGGCCTCCGCAAACACCCGATTGGTCGCCTATTGAAAATTTATGATATGAATTGGATCGAAAAGTCAAAGAAAGTCTGCCACAGAGTACCAGGAAGCTGTGGCAACATCTACAAGAAGCTTGGAAAGAAATTGGCGCCGAATATTTGAATAAATTACTTGAGAGAATGCCTAGAATCTGCCAAGCTTTTATTAAAGTGAAAGGTAGTCACATTGGTGAAAATCAATTATAAATTAATATTGTGTCTAATAAACAAGGATTTGTGTTTAATTT
Source organism: Tipula helvola (assembly GCA_963556165.1). NCBI lineage: Eukaryota > Metazoa > Arthropoda > Insecta > Diptera > Tipulidae > Tipula > Tipula helvola. The sequence continues at coordinate 121,397,541 of OY744483.1, forward strand.
GTTTAAATACCTAAGCACTATTAATAAATTTATACTAAATTTATTATTATATTTAAACTAAATCAAAGTATTACAGGTGCATCCAAATTTTGTCGGTAGTGTATATTGTATACGAGTAGCTACTATACCATAAATATAAAATAGCATTTCGCAATTTCGCATTACCTAAAAAAAAATAAATAAAAAACACAAAAAACAAAACTCAATTGACGATTGGAGCATCACGGATTCCACCTAGTGGAAAATGTTTAAACTAATCTAGCTGATAATTTGACGTTCGAAATTGTTGTAAACAATTTCAATTTTGAACTGTAAACACAATTTTTACTTACCAGATTGCTAATAATTGTAAATAATTCCAATTTTGGATTATAAAAACCATTTTTAATTACCAGATTGCTAAATTTTCTTTCATCACATTTGTGATAAATGTCATTTTGTTAGTAGCATTATTTTAACTTTTTTCCTCGTGAGGTGCTTCTCTACTTTTGCAATCGCCAATTGACGAATGGAACGGTGTGCTTCAGCGGACAATAGTGAAGCATGTGATAGGCTGTAACAAAAATTTGCTATATGAAGTTATATGGAAATATTGTCTATTTAAATTATATTTTTATTTGTGAAAATTGTAATGATTGGAAAATTGAATTAATCCCATATGTAGTTTAAAGTGTGATTTTAGTATATCTGATTCATTTGGGATATTTTTCTAAAACTAAAACTAAAACTAATCTATACTTACAATTTTATTGAAAATTTTGATAAATTATTCGATTGTATCAACTGTAGATCCAAATACATTATAAATGTTATAAAGTTTATAGTAAGTTAAAACTTATTTGTAGAACGGGAATCGGTAATTTTGTGATAATGGGAATCGAGTGTTCGAAAAAAAAAATCAACTCATTTATCATTTTCATTTGTCATCGAACCGGAATTCGGGTGCATAACTTTACAACATTGACGATTTAACAGAGAGAAATTACATTTATTCATTAGCACGAAACTTGTCCGTTAAAAATAAGTTCAAGAAAAAAAAATTATTAATTTCAAAATTTTTTCGGTGATTTTTAGCGATGAATGTCGTCTAGATGTCTAGAATCAGTAAAGGAATCAATCCCATTCGTTAGGGAAAGACGTGGAAAAAGATTCAGACGGAATGTAAAACCTCGATTTGTGCAACATTCGATAAATGCGGTTTAATAAAATCTTTATGGTTTGATAATTGCAATTTTTTTTAAATTTTTGGTATACGTTCAATAATTGCAAGAATAATTATTCTCGTGAATTCAACAATTCGAATAGTTATATTGTACAAAAAAAAAAAAAATAAAAAATGGAATTATCAAAAGTTAAGAATTTTGACGTGATAACGTTTTACACCGCATGTTCAGAAAACTGAACCGAAATTTAGCCCTTGGTCGGGGCCAATTACTTATCGACTATAAGTTTTACCTTTAATCTAAAGATATGATTGCTTAGATTGGTCCTTCGGCTTTGTGTGTCATGCTCACGCATAATATTATCGCAATGACGTCATCAGGCCGCAAAGGAACTCGCGCCGCGGACTTCTGAATTTAAAACCTTGACTACCCCAACTACCTTGAATTTAAAGATATGATTGCTTAGGTTGGTCCTTCGGCTTTATGCCTCACGTGTAATATTATCGCAATGACGTCACCAGGCGGTAAAGGAACCCGCGCCGCGAACCTCTGAGTTGAACCACTTTACTCTCATTTCATGATGCTAATAATAAAGAAATTTATTTTAACACACTCATAAATCGTGCCATTTCTCACACCGCTTATAAACGTTATCACGGAAAACACCTACGGTCGTGTAGAAGATACAGTCTGGAAGTAGAAACTATTTTAACCGAATTGTCAAATTTTCATATTAATCAAATTGCCGGATTCGATTCCATCCCACCCATTTTTCTGAAATTAACGAGTAATGCAATTTCTCGCCATATTTTTTTTCTATTTAATCGAAGTCTCGCTGAAGATTGCTTTCCTATCCTATGGAAACGCTGTCTTATTAAGCCGATTTCAAATCTGGGTCTCGTAGCGATGTGGAGAACTCTTAGGGGTATTTGCTTTATTTCAGTTTTACCAAAACTATTTGAGAAACTAGTTAAAGAATATTTGTGGTTTCATGTTAGGACTTTTATTTCTCCCAGACAGCATGGATTTTTCCCTGGTAGGTCAACCGTTACTAACTTAGTTTTATTTATAAACGGTATTTCAAATGCACTATTAAATGGTAACATTCTACAGGTCGTTTACACTGATTTCTGCAAGGCTTTTGACAAGATCGATCATGAATTGTTGCTGCGGAAACTTATTGGCTCTTTGGATTGTAATTTTTTGCCAATTAATCGGATTAGGTCTTATCTGGAGTTAAGAACTCAAATTGTTAAAATTGGTAGTTTCACGTGTGCTGCGCGATAAAGATTTCCAAATTAAGCTTCCACTTTACAGGCAAAACTACGTTAAATGTGAGCTGATTTATCATTCATCAGCCTCTTTTAATAAAGTACGGTCGGCTTTTGACTTTAATCTGTCTAGAGATGCATTTAATAAATTGATGTCGAAGCATCTTTTAGATCATTGGTAAATTTTAATTTTTTATTTGATTTATATTTATATTTGATTATTGTATGCATATAATTTGATTAAATTTTTATAAATATAACCAGTGTATGTATAATAAATTGGTGATCTGATAATAAATAATAATAAATAAATATTGTTCATAACTTTTGTATGAAGTAGTATGAGTATGGGAATAAAACAGTGCGGGGTCGGTAATTGGTGAGAAACGGATTTCTCTCTGTTCGTTGAGCATATTTTGGTTAAGAAATATAGCTTTTCGGATTTCCTAAGATTCTAAGTTGTCTAAACGTCTGCTTGTTGATTGTACAGGTAATATTTCTAAATTGTTTAAACTGGATGTGTGATTTTCTAACGTTAAATGATTATAAAGGGATGATTCATGGCTACCAGATAAATGTTCTTTAACTCTAACTTCAAAATTGCACCCAGTCTGTCCGATATAAGAGGAACTACAATCATTGCAATTGATCTTATACACGCCAGACTTGGAAAGACGATCAATTCTTGGTTTGTTGTTAAAAATCATTTTCTTAATTGTATTATTGTTATAAAAAGCAAAGCTAATATCTGTATATTCTGTCACGATGTTACTAATCCGTTGGCTAATTTTTCTTATATACCTGCCAGGTGGATAAATGCTAACTAAAGCTTTATGTTTCAGTTTTCTTTTAATAGCTTTAATATAGTCTTAGCTGCATAACCGTTATTCGCTACTATTTCTAAAATTATATTTAGCTCTTCGTTATAATTGTATTTGGTCAAAGAAATGTTTATTAATCTATCTAAGAATGAATGGAAAGCTGACATTTTAATATTATTGGGATGGTTTGAAGAGTTATGTAGGTATAATGACGTCTGTATACGTGGGTTTTCGATAAATTTTGAACTCTAATGAAGAATTAATTCTGATTATTGTTATGCCGATTGTATTTGGCACATGAACAAAATTTACTCCATTGCTCAGCATTTGAACCTCTACGCCACTGAAGCCATTGATATTTGAAACTTGTATTAAACAAAATTATTTTTGCTTTGATAATAAGTAATTCAGATTCACTGATGGTCTACCGATGGGCTCCCCTCTGTCACCTTTGTTAGCAGAAATTTTCATGAATTTCTTCGAATAAACGATTGTATTAAGCAATAATCGTTATTTCCGTCATGTGATCTTTTGGTACAGATATGTTGATGACATACTATGTCTATGGAATGGAACTGATAGGCTATTAACCTCTTTTCTCATTTGGTTAAATTCTCAATATACCACCATTAATTTTACGGTAGAAAAAGAAGAAAACAAATCTATTAACTTTCTAGGTATAACATATAGGAAAAACTAGCCAAAGGATTAGTTACATCGTGACAGAATATACAGATATTAACTTTGCTTTTTATAACAATAATACAATTAAGAAAATGTTTTAAACAACAAACCAAGAATTGATCGCCCTTCCAAGTCTGGCGTGTATAAGATCAATTGCAATGATTGTAGTTCCTCTTATATCGGACAGACTGGGTGCAATTTTGAAGTTAGAGTTAAAGAACATTTATCTGGTAGCCATGAATCATCGCTTTATAATCATTTAACGTTAGAAAATCACACATCCAGTTTAAACAATTTAGAAATATTACATGTACAATCAACAAGCAGACGTTTAGACAACTTAGAATCTTACGAAATACGAAAAGCTATATTTCTTAACCAAAATATGCTCAACGAACAGAGAGAAATCCGTTTCTCGCCAATTAACGACTCCGCACTGTTTTATTCCATACTCATACCATCCCATAAAATGACTAATACGTCGGGTTATAAAAAAATAAAGAAGAAAACAAAAAAACAACATCTGGAATTTTGTTATTCAGCCGTTTACTAATCAATAATCATATACCTGTGTTTAACTCTGGTTTAACTCCCCTTTTAATTTTTAATGTTTATTGCTCTCACCAATTTTATTGTTTACCACTCCCACATTTTTTTATTTGTATATTTTGGTTTTACTTTTTGCTTTTTCCAACTATATGTGGGGCATTTGCATTTAAATCTCACATGATTTTGCCCCAAGCATTTTCTTTGTCCACTTAGCATTTTCCAAATAATTTTTAACGGGTATAAGTTAAGTATTTGATCACAATACAGAAATTTATGAAAATGTATTTTTTTAAATAATGTTGGACTTTTAGTTTTAAAAAAACGGGTTTTTTTGTCATGAACGTTACTTTATTTATTTTAGATAAATTGTGAAATTTAAAAACATAAATTTAATCTATTGATGTATATTCTCATTGGTGACATGTCTATTTGCAAATGGTATATTAATCTTTTGTATTTTGAAATTAATTATTTTAAAAATAACGTAAAACGTATTTTTAGGTAACGTTCATGACAGAAAAATTAAAAATAGCACAAAAGTATATTAAAAAAAATGCAAAACACAAATCTGCTCACGCTCAGATTTAAAAGAAACAGAAATATGATTTAAAAATTATATTTTAAATTTTTTTTTAATTCAAAAATTAATTAAATTATGATTCAAAAATTATATTTTAAATTTTTTTATGTGAGATTTAAATGCAAATGCCCCATATATATATATATATATATATATATATATATAAATATAACTACATTTTTATTTTTACAGTTTAGTAGATACTCCTGATGATGGCCTAACAAGCCGAAATCAATCTAGTGATTTTTTAAACCTTTTGTAATTTTGCGAAATATTTAACAAGTGTTTTTAAAAAATTTAAAAAAATTTGTGTAACAAGTTCAAAAGTTGAAAGTTATTTTATTGCAACACTGCGTTTTGTACCCACTTGGGCTTTCTCTGACATCTCTTATAATCCTTAGCGATGTATGTGGGCTGATTTAGCATTCTTTCAATTTTGGATTGATGAAGTAAACTACCTCAAAGTCCTAGCTAACGTCTAAATCTAGAAATCTGACAACATGGTGTCCACGCCAAAATAGATGTGGCTGGTCGGCGAAATGGTTGTCGGCCATGTGACCCTTACCCCATATATAGAATAATAATACTTTCATTTAGTCTAAAAATAAGAAATATTTTAAATTTCAACCTCAGACAAGTGTAGTTTTAATAAAAAGTTTTTTTTTTTTTAAAATGTGCTTAGTGTCCTTTAATCTTAATCATTATTGTGATTAAGATTGTTTTCGAATTAACAATATTATGTATTGAAAATTTGAAAATGGCCGATAGGTCGAAATACCTACTACACCTGAATTAAAATAACAACAAAAACATAAATAAATTATTGTTTTTAATCAAAATTCTACATAATTTATGTAGGTTTAAGTGTGTTATACATAAAGTTTGTGTATAAAAAGCAAAAAAAAGAAATTCAAATAAATTGAAAAACAAACTACTGAAACCATTTGAATAAATAACATTTCAATATTCTTCCCTGCTAATTGGTGCCTTTCTGGCTGTAAATTTTACAGTATCATTGCAGTTTATAGTTCGTAAACGCACTCTTGGTCCAAATTGTTATAAAATGTTTATCTAGTTTAATAGGTACCGGGTTACGGAGTTTGTATGTTGTTGCTGTTTACTGAACGGGTAATTCAGATTTACAATCTGTTCCAGAGCGCTATACTACTAACTATTGACCACCAAGGTGCCTGATACTGGGTCGACCTCCGTCAGTTTTTAACCATCTTGCTCAATCCTTCCATGTTTATGTAAAAATGGGCGTCAATAATGCTTAATGGTTGGTGTTACACTTAAAATAAAAAAAAATCAAGCAATCAATTCTGAAGGTAGCGGATTGTAAAAAAAATTATAATCAATTCAAATCACAAAACTTTACATCCAGACAAGTATGAGGAAATTTAATTGGATTCTTCTATGTATGAAATTTCCTAAATTTTCAAAACCCGATAATAAAATTTTTATATGTATATCAATTCCTGAGATACACAAATTACTTATATAGGTTAATCAAAGCTTTATAAATCTTCCTAATGCTATTAATGCAGACATACACCATCAAATCTATTCCCTGAAACCTAAAGCTTGTTTATTCAAGAACACAATACGTGTACGTAGTCCATCAATTAAAAAGTTTCACACAAAAACAATATGTTTCCATAAATACTTAGACATTTTTCAGCCAGAAAACCCCCATGCCATGAGTGTAACATAGTTCCAGGCTATTTTCTTTTTCATCCTCATTAAAAGTAAAAGCAAAAAGTTTTTATTTTTTTAAGGTTTTAAAAGTTAAATTTTGTATTTTTATTTTTTTTGGTATATTATCTTACGTTGGGGAGATCCATAACTATAATTCAAAATTAATATTATATATGTGTATGTATCTGTATTACGAAAAACTTAAGTCTTATAAATAAATTTTTATTTTTCTGGTAAAACTTTATTTTCTTCTGCTAAACTTTAAAACACACAATAGTTAAAACACACAAAACTTTTATTAGCCTTAATTAAATAAGACAAGAACGATAAATGTAACAAAAAACTTTTAGGTGTCTATGTACATATGTAGGTATATATGTACAATATATACATAAATATAAAATATATGAAATTGCAAGCTTTTAAGCTTTCTCATTCAATAATAATAAATTATCGTCAAATTTGATCAAATTATGTACAAGCAAACCCAAACAAACACATACACGCTTGTTATATTGATTCAATGATCTGAATTTTTCAAGTAAAAAAAGAAATCGTACATGGCAAGAGAGTTAAAAAGATTCAATCTGAGTATAGTTGTTTGTTCGTACGTTTTATCACAATCCACATACTCGTAGCTTCCAAAACTTATGATGTGTTTAAGCTCATTTAAAATTCAATTTTTAGATAATTTTATGCATATAAGAAATCAACATGGAGAATATTAATACATAAATGAGTTATTGTTGTAGTAGTTATCACATATATGCAGACATACAGTATGTTACAACTTTTTATGTATGCAAATTACAATATGTGAAGCGTTTTTTGCTGTAGTTGGATACTAGGGTTGAGTTGTTTCCATCGAGTGACTTACTTTTCAACATCATGCATACTATATAAAGCAAATACACACACATGATGGTGGATAAAAAAAAAATGGAATATATAATCTATAGTCTCATCATCTACCATGTATACTGTAATATTCATAGTTGAAAACATGGTATCAAGCTTTTTAGATACTGTTGCTGAATTATATGGTGTTTGTTGTATCTGTTGGTTCTTATTTTGTATCGTTTGATATTGAAAAATGTATGCCATTATTTATTAAAGTTTTGTATTGTGACAACGGTTCTGAAAAATTTAAAATCTTGATACAGTTATTTTTGGATTAATATGACATAATCGCATAATACATTTATATGTAAATGGAATTAGACTGTAATAACGGTGGCAATTTATGAGATGAGCTTTTTGATTTATGTGCCATTGTTTTGAATTACTGAGGTTATATAATCTTGGGATTTATTTGTATTCTCATACATGTTTCTCTTACATTTTTCAATGTAATTGAGACTATGCTCCAATTAGTTTGTGCAAATTAGCACTATTAAAAGAAAATTAACGGTTTTTGAATTGAAAAGAAAAGTGTTACAATTTTTCAATGTGAAAATTGAAAATGTTAAATCTGTTTGCGTTGATTCTTCCAACCAAACAAACTATCAACAAAATAGAAAAAGCACTATCCGATGGATGTAGTTTACACAAACTTGAGTAAAGAATTTGATTCTATTTGTCATCGTAAGGTCCTTGATAGTCTTCAAGCATTTGGAGTTTCTTTCAAATTTGTAAAATGGTTTAGTTCATACTTATATTTTCAAACCGCACTCGTTTATTGGAAGTAAAAAATCCAAAGTTCCTCAAGGATCACACCGTTGGATTTTGAATATTTTTTGTTTTCATTGACCGAGTTACACAGGTTAAAAAAAATTCCAGGAAGGGGCGATACGGACCTATTACAAGAAAATATTAATAGCCTTAGTGAGTGGTATGAACGCAATTCATTAAACTGAAGTATTAAAATATGGATGTAAGATTATGTCGTTTCATAGGAGGAAAAAAATCATATAATCAATACAAACAAAATCAATAGTGCTGAATTGCAGTGTGCTTATGAAATTATCGATCTGGACGTCTCATTCAACGAAAATATAACGTTTAATAGGCATATAGACAACAACAGACCCAAAGCGAACTCAATGTTTTTGTTTATGAAACGATAGACAAGTGAATTCTAAGATAAATCTACATTATTGACGCCATATTTCGCCTGTGTAAGATCTCAAGTAGAGCATGCGGTAACTCTTTGGAGATACTTCCTTACTATTCAATTCATATCACTAGAGTTGAAAGTATTAAAAAAAAATTCCTCTTGTTTCTATTAAACAAAACCCAATGGAATACGACTATACTATACCCTATCATGAAAATCTGACACACTTACCTCTATACAAGATGCCAAGGTTACAAAATGAATAAAACACTTTTGTAATCAAAACATGATTTTGAGTAGTTGCTAAAGTTTTTAAAATTCGTCAATTGCATCTGGATTATCACTACTGGTTATGTTCGATTATTGACAGAAGTCTTATTAGTCCCACGGTAAAAAATATTTATTAATAGGCAAATGCTTCTCAATGTGACTGTGCAGGCAGAGAGTATTTCATGTGGTAAAACGGTGCAAATCTGGATGCGGTTTTTAAAAAATGTTGCATTGCTAGAGTCAAAACAGAGTTTTTATAGGCACTCCACTTTTCATATACATATTAAAGTTTGAGTGGTAAAATAAGCAAGGGCAAGACGAAACATTCTCCAAATCGAAAATAAGAATTAAAATTCTTGATTCTTTATTCATCATCTTTTGTTGTCTCATCATTTTCTTCAGCTATCAATGTCCTACATTTCCTTGATGTATTTCGTCTGCCGACACCCCATTAGGTTGGGATTAATTAAAAGTTTTATTTGCAAGTATCCGCAAAAAAATGAAATAAATGTAATCGGTTCGCTTCAGTTCTTGTGGTGATCCTTACAATATAATCAGCCCTTTCCCGCCGCGCCGGCTTAGTGTATAGAACATTTGAAGTAGCTCGCTGGTACTATTTTGCGCTGGGGACTAGTGTAGCTCTCACCATTTTGGCGTTTTCTTACGTTTGCGAGTTTCATTGAGCTGATTTGTCACTTTCTCACTTATTAAATCACTTTCGCCATTATATTCTGGGTTGCTTGTTTGCTGAGAAGACGGATTGCAGAAGAAGGGTTGCAGTTAAATAGTAGTACTATTGGAACGTTGAATATGAGAGTGTGTTGTGAGTGGACAGTCCGAGAGAGTAAGTGAAGTTGTGAGGTAGAGGTGTATGTGCCTTCTGTGTTATTGTAGTTTGAATTTACAAAATATATTTTTTTCGAAGTTATAATCACAAAAATAGTGTCACCACATATTATTACGATTATGTATATATTAATGTAATAAGTGGTTTTGACTTACAAACGACTTTTAAAACATATAAAAATTAAGAAAGCAACTAATTTAATTTTTTTGGTTGTATATGGGTCATTATTTTATATTTCAAATGGGGCCCAACCTTGACCTCTCCGATTTCAATTTTTTTGTTGTAATCGTGTTCCATATTGAAAATGATTGAGTACCTATTTTTTTGTTAAGTTATATGACCTTCGGTTGACCCGTTATACGGTTTTGAAATTGTGACGTTTTTACATTTTCGGGATTTTTTTTTTTTAGTGGTCACGTAAAATTGTTTTATTTTGAGTTCTGTATTACTCATTAATAAGAACAACACCATTATAGAAAGGCATTAAACCATTCTAAATTAATCAATAATTTGTTTTGTAAAAATACCGTTAGTGACGCAGTTATAATACAACAAATATTGCCAATTATTTTCACCTGTAGAGGGCGCAGCTAGCACTCCATAAAAAAGTTTGATATACCATCGGAAAGGGAAAGGTTCAGCCTTTTCAACAAGTGTAAATTTGTGAATGGACAGTGCCTAATTTGGTCGCTACAAGGCTTTAAAGTTGGAAAATGAGTTTTTTTTACAATTTTTCTTATATAAAAGTTGTGTACAATAAGTGAAATTGTCAAAATATGTGATGGTTGGTGGTAAAAGTTGTTAGATAGTAAACTAGCCTTTAATAAAAGCGCCACTTTGTAAATAGATAAGGCTTACGATCATCCGGTTCATAGTTACAAACTTTAAATTAACGTTTCGATTAGTTTTTCACACTAAAACTAAACTAAAATGAGACAATATAATGAAATAAGTAATTGTTTGTGACTTTTAAGATGACTAATACACTAATTACCAATAAATTTCAATTCTCAAATGAAAAAAAATGAGTAATACTAGATTATTTGCTGACCGAAAGGAGTTGACCGTCAAATACCATCAGAAATTATTTTTTACCTGTTATGTATTTGTTTGGGGTTTACTCTCATTTTTTTTTAGTTTTAAACAAGATTTCGCACAGATTTTATTAACGACAGGTAAAGATGTGATTTGTCATTTATCTGTTCAAAATACAATAGAATTACTATACAGGCTTCATCGTAAATGGTGGGGTATGCTTGAAAACCATCATATAGGCGTAAAAAAACAATTAATTGTTTCAGGTTTATATAAATACTCATCCAAATTTTTACATAAATTAATTAGTTTTTGGAAGTGTACTTGAAACGTATCTTAGAGATTTATTGAGTATTACTAGTGTTTTAAAAAAATATTTAAAAAATGGTTAACCCTAAGTGCTGTAATCCTTTTAATGTGGAAAAACATAAAAATATGACATCTAGATGTAGAAGTGTTAGTGCAAAAATAGCGGAAAATGCTAAAAAATTCTTAAACCATGATATATCAAATCAACGAATTTGTGATAGATGTTATATCAAGGTATATAGATTAAGCGAATGCCAGTTTACCGTTTCGCCTGACAGTACTCCAGATCAATCACAAAGACTATCGCTCCCAACTGAAATAAGTGGAGCAGTTTACCAAACTGAATTTTCGGAAATCTGTGTACGATTAGGCGGATCACCTGTTAAACAACAACGGCTCTCCGAATAGTTGTTCTCAAATAGTGATATCATACACCTAAGTTCAGTTTAAAAATAAAACGTTTATATTGAATATAATTTTTATATATTTACTTAAACCAATTTTTTATTTTCGTTGTCCATCTTCAAATGTATATTCCCTGAAAAGATTGAACATTCTCCTATTGGTTTTGAAAATGTCAAAATAATTGAATTTTATTGGTAATATTAGTGTATTAGTCATCTTAAAAGTCACAAACAATTACTTATTTCATTATATTGTCTCATTTTAGTTTAGTTTTAGTGTGAAAAACTAGTCGAAACGTTAATTTAAAGTTTGTAACTATGAACCGGATGATCGTAAGCCTTATCTATTTACAAAGTGGCGCTTTTATTAAAGGCTAGTTTACTATCTAACAACTTTTACCACCAACCATCACATATTTTAACAATTTCACTTATTGTACACAACTTTTATATAAGAAAAATTGTAAAAAAAACTCATTTTCCAACTTTAAAGCCTTGTAGCGACCAAATTAGGCACTGTCCATTCACAAATTTACACTTGTTGAAAAGGCTGAACCTTTCCCTTTCCGATGGTATATCAAACTTTTTTATGGAGTGCTAGCTGCGCCCTCTACAGGTGAAAATAATTGGCAATATTTGTTGTATTATAACTGCGTCACTAACGGTATTTTTACAAAACAAATTATTGATTAATTTAGAATGGTTTAATGCCTTTCTATAATGGTGTTGTTCTTATTAATGAGTAATACAGAACTCAAAATAAAACAATTTTACGTGACCACTAAAAAAAAAAAATCCCGAAAATGTAAAAACGTCACAATTTCAAAACCGTATAACGGGTCAACCGAAGGTCAAATAACTTAACAAAAAAATAGGTACTCAATCATTTTTAATAAGGAACACGAAAAAAATAAAAAAAAAGAAATCGCTGAGGTCGATTTCGAAAAGTGCAAAAAAAATGCTGAAATATAATGGAAACCGTCATATACTATTGAAGAAATAAGCCAGCTGTTTAATTGAATTAATCACATTAAACTAATTAATTCAACTTAAAGAGAATTGTCATAATAATAGAATCAATCTGATGCCATCTGGTTATTTTGGACAATTTTGATGATGAGTAATTTAGCCTGGCCTAATGTAAACCATTATAATTAAGGATAATTAGTTTTTACAAATCTGTCATGAAAAATTAATACAATTAATAATCAGCTTTGTATGAACTCGTATTTACGAGCTACGTAAAAGGTTAAACTACAAAACTAAATTTTGTGATTTCATTTAAGTAGTTTTAATATAGGGGTATTGTGGTTATGTTCCCATCTAACAATATTGCACACCCTAGCTCTATGTAATGTGTGTATAATAATAGAGAGCGACACACAGTATCTCCATCTGTAACATAAAATATTTATGTATTTATGACTATACTAACATCTTCAAATTATCTGACCTATCTTGACAATGTTTATTTCCAGGCATAACCTAAGCTCATTCGAGTCGGAAAAATGCGAAAACCCTAAATTTATTTTATAATTTTGTTTTTGAAAATTCGATAAAACCCCATATTACCAAACAGAATCTGGTTATAAACCAAATTTTTTTTTTTAACACTAGATTTACGGACAAATTCGCATACCTATTTTTACTGAGATCTGTCATATTGGCGGGTACATTGAAATTCGGCTTATTTTGTTTAAAAAATTCAAAAAATATTTATTATACCAATAAATACTTCTTTAAGTATTTTGAAATTGTATAATAAATGTTTTTGATAGTTATTTTAAAATGTTTTTTTAATTGTTATTTTTTAAAAATAAAATTTAAAAATGTGAAATAAGTTTGGCACTAAAGTGAAAAATCATGTTTTCAAATTACTTTTTCTCTATTTCCTCCGACTTAGTCGCATGTTTTCCTTTAATTGTTTGTTGCATTAGCCCATTTTAGAACCAAGAGGAGAATTAACTCTTACTTAAACTGAATTAACAACAAAACTCGTAAAATCAATATTATTGAGGGATCCAAACACAACCATGATTGTAAGATGCCTAAAGTGCACTTAATAAATTATTCAATCAAAGTGAATTATTTTTTCTATTATTAGGTTTTATTAAATTTTATTTTTGTTTTATTTATGATTGACAAAATGAAATGTTTAAAACAATTCAAATTTTTACAAAACCAAAATTACATCAAGTATTTGGCTCCTATTTAGTACTCGGGTGATAGAAAAAGAGAGTTCAAATATTAAAACAAACAAATCTCAATTTAAACAAACCTATAGTGTCCGGCACCTATTTAAAAATCGGCAAAAAATAATAGGTTTCAGGATGCTCACGCGTTAGAACCTATTAATCCAAAAAAAAATATTTTACGAGCATAAAATCAAATGGTTACCCATTCGCTAATACATACAGGGTTGAAGAAACGCGTCTTTTGAATATTCGCAGTATAAAAGGAGTCCTTTAGAAGGTTATAATACCATCAGTTATTATTGTATGATAATTTAACCCAATCGCCTTATGCATAAAACAATTTAAATTTTAGGTTTTGGCTGTTAAATTATAATGCTAATATTACGGTTAGAGATTTCAATTTCTCTAGAAATATTATTCCCTAAGAAACCGAGAATTTCGTTTCCCGACGAATTTCATTTCACGAGAATTCAAAGTTTTGAAATTGTTTCGGTTCTCGGTTTGTCTGAAATTTTCTGGAATTTTATTTTTGAAATTAGTAAAAATTTAAATTTTTCACAATACTTTCATTAGCATTGATTTATTTCACGTTTCCTGACGAAGAAACATTTCTTTCATTTTTTTGTTTTCGTATGGTTCGTGTTAGTAAAAGGAGCATTTTTATTGCATTGCTGTTCGTGAAAAATTTGCAATACATATTTTGTTATACCCAATAGTTACAAAATTACGATTTTATACTGTTTAGTTGTCAAAAATGTAACTATGCTCTCCGGACCGGCACACATTAACTTCATTATTTCGACTTTGATTTGATTAATTTAAGTTTTTTGCCAAATTTAGTGACGACTAAATATGAATTTAAAAGAAAAGTGATTTCTTAATTCAATGAAGTCAGGCCATAATTTAATCAATTTTTATTTGTTTAGATAATGATAAAAACTAAAATGAGAATTTGTTATTGTAACGATGCCGAATTTCTACATAGAAACCGCATTATTATTTCTAACTTAAACCCTTGACAGACTATAGGGATTAGCTAAGCGCGATTAGTGATTTTTTCTAGATTAGCTGTAGTGTGTCAAGTTGAAGATTAGCTAATCTCGTTTTATTTGAGGATTAGTCACTAATCGAGATTAGTGCAATAATCCTTGAAAATTTTCGAGCTTATCTCGTTGTATTGGGTTTAGTGTTGGAACAAGTGGCACTACAATGTGAAATAATTATTTAAACATTGCTGAAAATGCAAGTGGCGTGAATTTACGATAGAAGTTATAAAATCAATGACATCTTAAAAAATTTGTGCTGAATAAATTTTGAGGAAAAAGAAAATCTAGTGTGTTTTAATGTATAAATCTTAGAAATATTGAATTCTATATTTTAGCGAATCACCATAATAATATTTTATTTCTCTGCAAGAAACTAATCCCTAGTCTGTCAACGCATATGGATTTGTGGTGGATTAGCTAATCTCGTTTCACTAATCGCGCTTAGCTAATCCCTAGTCTGTCAGTGGTATAAGAATGTTGTCATATACATATAATCCCTTTTCCTTCCTCCTTCAGTGCGGAATGTTATACGGGGTGTAAAGTTTAAATATTTTAATGGAATTTAAAATAAAATTAATGTTTTTAAAATTTCCAAGATAAAAACATTTCTTCGAGAAACAAAAATTCTCGAAAGTAAAGAATTAATCAAATAATATTTCTCGGGAAACAAGGTTTAAAAACTATTTTAAATTTTCGAGAATCCTTGAGACAGAAAGTCCCGATCGCTCATTACAGTCAATAAAACAAGTTTCTGTGAGAAATAAATATTTAACCCCTACGGCTTGTAAAGCACGGAGATGGGAATATTATGGCTTGGGACCTTTTTTTCTGGCGCGGCATTAGGTCAATGTTTAATCGAAATAAAGGAATAATAAAGAAAAGTTTCAGGAATTCAGAAAAGCAGTTCCGTCATTTGAAAAAATCAAGAAAAACACCCTACTTAGGCCCGCATACTTGAAATTCACTGTATTTTAAAGTTACCGGCCGAGTGTTGCATTACCGAACATTCAAACATTGGTAGCCAGTCTACTGAGACGCTGTATGGCCGTTCTCAATCATCAGCCCCAAAATTCAAAGGCCATAGGCACGTGCCTAGTGATCCTAGGTGATTTAAGGTTACTGTCTCGACTAATCGATGGTTCTACCATCGATCTTTATGTTTTCGTTGCGGCGGTTAGACATATATGAACAGGTCGGATGTGCAAAATTAAATAGTATTTAGTGGTGCAACGTTAGGGATGTTATGTATATTGTAAAAACACTGTGTAAAGGAATAATTCTTTTTTTGATTGAATTTGTAATTTTTTCCAAAAGAAATATGAATGAATGTTTGTACATAATAAAAAGTGTGTTTTTCAATGCATCTCCTTCCGTTAAATATTTCTTTTTTTTTTTCAAACTTTGAATTCAACTTGTAGCTGTTGAACAAATGTGCATATTACAACAACAAAAACCAAACCGTTATGATGAGAATACTTTAAAAGAGGATAACTCATGTAAAATCTAAAGAAAAAAATTATTCAAGATATAACGTAAAGTTCGCCTTTAGGCGGTTATACGCAAACAGGGTTAATTTATTAAAAGTTCGAAAAAGTAAGAGCTGGTATAACTTTTAGGACTTCCAAAAATAAAACGGCTACGCTCCTTATGGTTGCAGTTACCAATCACAATTTTCAATTTGGGAAATAAAATTGGAACGATAATATCAATAAAAAAAATATTAAATGCATCCGATAACTGTTGAGGACTGGTAATCAATAAAGTTGATTAATGAACTTGAGATACTTGATTTTTATGAACTTTTCCACCAAGAATATCATCAATTTCCATCCATATTATAAGCTTAGAGTTATTACCTATTTCATCAAATTTATCATAGTATTGTAAAAAAAAGCTTTGACCTGTTTAACAGTTCGGTTAACGTTTTTCGATAGTTTTTTAACGAATTTTTTTAACTTGAAATTAGAAGGATGTCTCTTTAATTTAATGGAGAATTTCTTTAAATTGTATGCGAATGGTCCTGAAGTAATATTAGATATTACAACAACAACAAAAACGCTTTTATGTGTTTAAAAAGGCATACATTCAATTCGTACATTATGAAAAATTCATTCAAATCAAATATATTCATAATATATTAAGATTTAAACTATTTGAGCTTTTACAAAGCCAATCCCCTTAAACTTAATAACGGATCAAAGTAATCGAATCATTGCGTAGGGATCATTTTAACAAAAAGGAGTAATATCGCTGTTTACCGAGGTGATGACAAACTTTTCGAAGAAATATTATTCTATAGTTAATACATCTTGCAAATTCTAACAAGTGTTCTCTAGGTGGCTTTAAGATAAAATGAACAGATTACCGTGTAATATGAAATTTAAATTTCTAAATTTATCTGAAATACCTACTTTGCTGGTGGCAAGTCAACATATAAAAATCATTATATCTAGTCAGCTTTTAAATATAGCAAGATATTCCCGTTTCTGTGACATTAATATTTCTGACATAAACATTTCTGTGATGTTTTATTGACATTTTGACATTTTAATGATTGAAATTTCAACGACATATTGATCGATACATTATTTGTGGATTGCTTTAATAAAATCGCCTTTAAAGGTATTATTTCTGAGCAATAAATTCTCTTGATATTCAAAGTCGTATATAAATCCTAATAGCAAATTATTATGGAAGTGACTATAGGACAAGGAGGTGGGATTGGGTAACAAATTATAGTTAACGTTAATTCTGATTTTGTATTGTTTGTGTATTATTTTGTATTTTCGAATGGTCCATAGCGATGCCCCGTCCAGACTGAAGCACTGAGTAAAGAATTATATCGGCCAATTTCACGTTGCTCACATAATATTGTGATCTGAACAAACGGCACAAATTTTCAGAAAATAAATGTTTGAACATTGTGGATACCCTCTGAATGGAGTAAATTAAATTCTTTAGGACTTTCAACGGTATACTAGATATGTATGTATATATGGCTATAATTGTTAAAGCTCGAAGATGAAAAATGGCAAATACGACTTTGATTGCTGCTCAACACGTGTCAGTTCCAAATAATTTAACATTATTTGTGGATATGTGATTTGGCGGTATGAGAGTAGAAGATTTAAATTGTCGTGATCAATTGTGATTTGGGGAAGAGGTCTCCAAATTTAAGAAAAGCCGTGCCATATTGTGTCAGCCCAAAATAACGCTTGCCAAAAATAACGGAGAATGTTTGTAAAATATAAATGGTTAGTTTGGTGGTCTTTATGGGAAAAGTGTCGACCGAAAGTAGGATAGATCCAATTTTTTTTTTATATTACTTTCGGTGTAAAG
This sequence comes from Tipula helvola, assembly GCA_963556165.1. Taxonomy (NCBI): domain Eukaryota; kingdom Metazoa; phylum Arthropoda; class Insecta; order Diptera; family Tipulidae; genus Tipula; species Tipula helvola. The sequence continues at coordinate 121,415,808 of OY744483.1, forward strand.
TTCTAGAATATGATTTTTTGTGTTAAATTGGATACCCATACCCATGTTACTGAATCTTTTGACCTGTTTGGCTGTTGCTGTATAAGTAAATAAATGTTGGTTAAAATAAAAATCAATACTGTCAAAACTGTCACACCAACTTTATGACACAGGTGAATGCTATCCCCATTGAAGACCCCAAAGATCGAAGTTCTGATCACCTCGTGAGGTTTCAGCCCTTTATATTTTATCTATTGAAATAAAGATTATTCGAAAAGATGAAAAATTGGATCTTATGCATGTTTAAGGAAATCGATATGTCAAAACTTTCTTCTTTCAGCTTTCTTTGTATGGCTTTTATAAATAATCAAAAAGCGTACATTAGGGCGAAAAAATGTGGAGTTTATGCTAGATTTAGAAAATTTAGACTTAAAATAGTTATTCGAAAATTTGGAGATTGTAATCTTATTCATATCTAAAAAATCGATATCTCAAAACTCACTGACATGTTTGCTGATAGAAGAAAGTTTTGAGATATCGATTTTCTGACATGCATAAGCATCCATATTTCATTTTTTCGAATAATCATTATTTTAATAGGTAGACCCAATATGAAATTTTAGCGGTTGAGCATGATTAATGTACACCATAGAATATTAAGGTTCTCAGACATGGATAATATTAAATTTTTAAATTCTCAAACATTGTCAATTAATATGTTAACGTTTTGACCCGTTATTAAGTTTAAGGGACCTGGCTTTGTGAAAGCTCAAATAGTTTAAATCTTAATAAATTTTGTCTATTTGGATTTTTTTTTTAATTTAGCATTAAATTCAAATATTCATTTTCATGATAAATTTGATTCGCATTAATTTGTTGATTTTGTTTTAGAGTTAAGAGTTCATCCACGGTTTCAATTTCTTGTTAATATGACTGCTAACTATAACCATCGATGACTCGATGTGAGAATTCAAGATGTCAAAGAAATTGTAAAACGCTTTATTACAATCATTTTCACCATAAACTGAGTCCCAATTTTCAGTTTGTAGATAATTTTTAAGATTGTCTGGTCGTAATTAACTTGCGAAATACATGAACGTTTATCGGGTGCAGTTGATCGACTATAGATAAAGGCCAGATCGTTATTTCAATTAAATTATGATCTGGGAAATGAATTAATACGTTGTCAACAGTGAAGCAAGATTTAACGAACAGATGATCAATGCACGTAAACATTCTAGTGGTATTTTGCAAACGATTTATAGTTTATAGAAATTACTAGTATCGTACGCGACTTCGCCCTCCTTTAATACCTCCGCTTTTCCTGGCGTCTCGTTGTGTATGTGGTCAATTAAAAGCGATAGTGTAGCATGAGCTGTCCGATCGCCAGCCATCAGGGTAGAAGCGATGCCTGAAGAGGCCATTGCGAGTGCAATTTTCTTTTCTCCTCTGATTCTAGCAAGTACTAAGTTAATAAGGAAAATTTTGCCAGTTCCGCCAGGTGCATCTATGAAAATTATACCAACTTTTTTATCAACTAAACGCTGAAAGATTTCATTATAAATTTCTCGTTGCTCTGCATTCATAAGTGGTTCATTTATTTCGATGTGTCTGTTCATTTTGTCGGTGTCATATGACAGCTGTCTGTTGTTTTACGTGATGGGCTTGGAATTTCAAATGCTGATAAAAGTTTTCCTAACATATCAATAACTTTGTCTTCGATCATTATCAGTGCTTCGTTGTAGATTTCATCTGTGAAATCTAAGTTCAGATTGGGATTTTCTCGTTGCAGACGTCGCAGAATATCTCCAACCATGCAGTCCTTGTATTTTTCCCACATAGTATTGGATTGGATACCTCGCAGCATGAGTAAGATAGCATGAAGAGTTCGAATTTTTGAAAGTGAATCTGATTCTTTCGCTTCGTTCAATGACCCATAGCCAAACATGCAGCGTGATATGTCTCACATAAATCTCCACTTATAGTCCGCAAATCTACTAACTTGTAGGTCCCTTGATCTTATGAAGAAGCATTCGTATGTAGTAACATTCTAAGTTCCTCAAATGGACTGTATAGACGCGACCAAGTGAGTCACCAGAACGGACGCCGCCAGGTCCTTCTACAATTGAGCCTTATTTACGACGATTGAAGATCTTCTTCGACCTGTCCCACGTAAAATATTGCGGCACTTCAAAATAAAACAATATCTTTGCAAAGTCATCTCTTTTGAACAGTTCAAAGAAATCTGTTAAAGTAGTTTTTGGTGGATTTGATAGGCGGTCTTCTAGATTGTTTTCATTAAAGTAAACTCTCTGGCCATTCTCCAAATGTACATCAAAGTGCATCACAGTTGGGTAGCGTTCATGAATTGGAAAGTACACCACGCAGCTTCATTACTACTTATATACCGGCCTGCTTGATATTCAGTAATTTCATCCACACCATTGTCACAGGATTGAGCGGCAAATACACCTTGGTTAGAGCCTTTGTGTACATATTTGAGAGTTGCAACGCTCAACGTTAATATGGGCATCAAACATCTTCAAAAGTAATGGACTGTAGGGGACAGTCCATCTATTGTCAAGCTCAACTTCTTGAGTTTTACGCCCTGACCTTAATTGTTTTACGCCCTGACCTACGGCGACGATAGAGCGGATAACCATCAGTTGCTGTTTGCGTTTCGCTTATCAGTGGTCGCCGAAACATTTTGTGTACTTTCCATCGTTCATGCATGGTGAATTTGGATTCAACGAACCGCACGGACCGTGCTCCATGTTTTTCATAAGGATATCGTGTAGGTTTTTATCGGTAAGTGGGTTGGGGATTTCAGCTGAGATAAGTTGATCGATTTGATTTGGATTTAATTCTTTCCATAACCATATTAAAATATGAGCGTGTGGCAGACCTCTCTTTTGCCATTCAATTGAGTAAAGCCAGTACTTGACGGTTCCGAAGACTTCATCTTTAATAAGTGTATCTACAAATTTAATTACCTTTTGTCGGAAAATTCTTACAACCAAATCGTGACGATCCGTTCTTTATTGGCCGTTAATTAAATTTTCCTACATTTCCTGGCAATTCGGATTGAATGTGTAAGTAATGAAAAGAGATAGCTTACCTCCATGTCGAACGTATGTAATTGCGTCTTGGGCGTATACGGAAGTATTACCAGCTTTCCGTGATTTGTAGCAACTCCATCATTTGCTACTGTATCCTTTAAGTGAATATATTCATCGACACGAAGTTTCTTTTGGTTGAGGCGAATGTAGAGCAGCCGTTCATGTTCCATTTTCGCATACATATCAACCAGATATTGATGAAGTAGTTGCCGGTAGAGTAACAGATGATTTATTTGATTTTGCCTCACCATTAAACGGTAAGGGTAGAAAGACATGGCTGATATAGTTTTGCTGACAGTATTATTTGTTCTGGGGATAACTTGGCTAATGTTTATTGCATAACCGTTTCTTCTCTTGGAAACATGAGCGGATATTGCAGTGCATCATATGTGAGTTTCGCTGATTCTCTTAAGCTCATTGCTTCTCGTCTTCAATAGAATATCTCTGTTTTTGAAGTCATTTCCAGCAATGATAATAACTCCACAACTTCATTAACTGTTGGTTCATTGAAAACTCTGGCATGTGCTGCGTGTGGTTTTTTATCAGCTTTGGTCACTATTTTCATGTCATCTTGTAGATTTTCGTCTCCTGATGTGTTTAATTTCTTATCGATCCCAGGTATAATGGAGCAACGACGTTGAGCTTCTGCTTCTTTATCACCCAATAAGTAATTCTATAGGAACCGCCTTTGTGATACACTTGTATGGAGAAAGTTGGCGTAAACCCTTTGTTTTTATTCATTGGCACGGATGTACGAAAAGAAGTCATCTGCGAAAGCTTGAATTGTACTTCTCCTTTGATTTTTGATGATCACCATTCATCAGACTATTTAATGGCTCTGGTAACTTGTCGTAGTTGAGCAACTTGACTTTTCTGTTGGAACAACATAAACCGGGTGTTTCTTATTTAAATTTGAGTGCTCCACAGAAATTACACTTATTGTCCATCTTACGGTTTGTTTTCTACGTCTGCTTGCTTCAAGCTCTTTTTCTTTCAGAGCTTCTGAAGCATTTTCGCGTGATACTTTTTTCTTTTTCACTTTCTGGGCATTTTTCGTTGTTTCTTATTTTATCTTTAATTACTTGACTATTTACTGCTTCACTAAAACGTGATTTGCATTTGAAAATTCATGTCAAATAAAAACAGACATTTTCGTTCACCGTATCATAGTAACCTTTTCTTTTTTAAAAAGCGCAAGCTATACCTACTACGATTTGCGTTTTTGAATAATTAAAATTAAACGTCAAAATTCAATAATACTCTTAGAAAATTCAAATGTCCGTAACTCCTAACGGACTCAACTTGAAGAACTGAAAATAGTTGCGTTGACCTAGAAATCAGGAGACCTGTCCAAAATGTCCAAGACCACCTTCCTAGCACGCTCCGTTTAGGAGGAGTTTAAGGGACGGAAATCCGGACAAACTTTAAGAATTATAGTATAGATCTTACATTTTTTTTATTGATTCAATTAATTTTTTCTTGACTAATTTTTTTTTTATTTTGTTGTTTCATTTCAGACATATCAAATATAAATATACAGCCATATCAACAATATATAATAATAATACAAAATAATATATCATCGTTGTTATTCTATTTATCTTATTTTTCTGTAATACATATTTGCATCAATTTCAATTTAAAAAAACAACATTTCTTCGTATTTCAATCATTTTATTTTCTTATTTCAAATAATTAAAACCCTAAAAATAAAAATAATTTTATCAACAATATTAAAATGACAACAAAAAATGCCCACTGGGCATTAAAATTTATCCAATTTTATTGGATAATAATAACAATAATGAATATCAAACCCTCGTATTGTCAATCGGGTACACCACAAACTTGTCCATCACCAAATGATATATCACCGTGTCAATGTCAAGTGAAAAAAAATGGTTTGGATATATTATGCGAAGCAACCGATAGTGGGCACATCAATAAAGCGATGACAACGTTAAAAGGAAAAAGTCCAATTATATTCTATTTAAAATTACGTCATAATAATTTACCAAAATTACAAGGGTTTGTATTCCTTGCGCTCGACATACGACATTTAACCATCCATAATAGTAGTTTGGCGGCTATAGAAGAAACAGCGTTAAGTTCATTAGGTAAGTCACAATAAAAAATAATTTTACAATTAAAATTTTGACTTTTGACTCGATCACTTATTGTTATTATATTTATACAACACAACTTGAACTTTGAACGGACGACCAGATCCACAACACACAAAAAAAGTTAATTAAATTGTATCCACTCCTAAGAGTATATATTTATGTATTTTTATGTTCGTTATTTTTTCTAGTCAAATAAACAAATGAAGAAGCAAAAAATTTAAAAAAAATTGAATTATCTTACGTTTTCTTAAGGAATAAAAATATCGAACATATTTTCCAATATGTTTTCATTCCGTTAAACTTTAATATTAAATTACAAATCCTGACACGCAACACAGTGTACATACTCACAATAACAACAAAACTAACTAGATGATGTAGAAGAGTAAAAAGCACATAAATTTTATATTCTTTTAATTAAATTGAAAATCTAATATTTTCTGTAAACAATTTTCATTTTACACAATCAATCGATTTTTTTTTTTTTTGCCAATTTCATATCCCAAACGATTACATGTCTCAATTTGAGTCATAGATGTCACTTTACGTAATGGAGGAGCTAAAGTATTATTATAAGTCAATTAGCGTTATCATTTTCAATTTCGATATGTCGACTCATCACAAAATGGTGTATCATCATTATCACATCATTATCATTAATCAAAAAGTGTGATAGACAAACAATGCAAAAAATGAGGATGAAATTATACAAATAAATTAATCGTTTGATTCTATATATAAATTACGCGTATGTATATGAAAACTGTGTACAGTAATCGTAGTGGATGTGTCATGTCTATAAAATTGAAAATGTTGAGAAATAAATGGCAAAATTATTGTCGATTCCGTCATAATTTATTAGGCGATAAAATTTATTTAGACTTTTAGATAGACGATATGGGAAATGGGAATCGTTATTTCTTGGAATGGGTTGTAATGCAAATTTCGAGTTTATCGTTTTTTTTTGTTTTAGAATTCAGAAGCATACAAATGTCTGTATAAACATGTCGTAAAATTAAGCAGATTATGTACATGTGGAAATTTAAACAAAGTGTGAAATTGTTGGTGTGTGATGAATAATTATTAGTTGCTTTTTCTAAATAGTAATTAATTGTCTGTAGAACATGCAGTGTGTCGGGCAGTTGTAAAATTTATTTGTCGTTGTCACGAGCCGATAAAAAAGGCGTGAGATTTGGTTGGTTGGAATTTTGGTTTGTTATTCATACATACATCGTGAAATTTTTTAAACAACAATTAGGATTAGGATTTAATTATTAAATCTGAAATCTTTAGTACAGGTACGAATTTATGAAATTAATTTACTTATTTGTGTAGTTATAGTTTGCGGATATGAGGCTGCATCTTTATAATAGTGGCTCCAACTTTCTCCTGCATCGTTCGATGATAACTTTACCGAAAATAGTTAAACGCTTGCTTGCCTTCCTCCGTCTCTGCTAAGAGTGTTGTATATACACTATCAATTTCTCTTATATCTTAAGTTAATTGGTTTACTTTCAACTGCAGGGTCAGGAATCTGTTGGATCAGTTACCAGCTCCTAATGTCTGAGGTTGTTAATTTCATGATATCTCTTCGTTAGCCTTAGAGTAGAGTTTATAGAAAAAAAAAAAACGGAAAACAGCTTATAACCGCTGTTTCTTTTAAATTTAAAACATAAAACAACTGTTTTAAACGTAAACCCTATCTTAGGGGTCAACTATTTATTCCATAAAAATGTACGATTTGAAATTTAAAGGAACAAATTTGAAAAGATATTATTTGCTTCATCAACAATGACACATTTGTGGGAAAAAAAGCAACAAATGGCAACTATAGATGTAATATACATAATAAGCAAAACAGACAAAGTGAAAATAAACCAATTCTTACATTTTATTGGCACTGGGTTCCGCCAGCTCTGGAAGAAGGTACACGCAGCGCCAATAAAAAGAAGCTATCTATTATGTTAAGGTCGGCAATTTCAGGGGGCCACTGTGTAGCCGTTAACACATCACGCTAATTAGGACTTAAGTGGTAAATTTGTTCTTCTTGTGACGAGGTAGGGATGAGTTTTTATTAAAAATGTTCTTCTTTTATACAACAACAATTTTGTATGATTTCCGGTGGAGGTAAAGCGTTATTGTTATAAGAGTTGATTGTTGAACCGTGCCGACGTTGACCCGAGCATCATGAAATTTAAACTTTGTAATTAACGAATTCAAAATTTTTAGAAACACGGAAACGTTTGTTTAGGAATATTAAAAGGTAAAAAATTTAGGAATTTAAAATTTAAGGATTCTATAAAGCTAAATAATTGAAAACTATAGGAAATTAAAGAATTTAAAAATATGTATAACGGATTAGGAAATTTACAATATTTCGAAAATTAAGTAAAAAAAAAAAAGGAAAGTTAGAATATTTTACTTCAACACTTAAGGTGACTAGGCCAACAACGACTAAACCTAGGCGAAGTCTGAACAAGTTTGAAAACCCAGAACATTTCGTCTTAAAAAGTCAGGAAACTTTTTAAGTCTCTAATTTGTTTGCTTCGAAGATCATCCACTTGCTACAAAATTTATTTGTAGTGAAATATCTTCTAGAAAATTAGATTAATTAATTGATCATCAAATATGTTGCTTAAGTAACCAAATTTTAATGGAATTGATGCTTAATTGCAGAAGTTCCATTTCAGGAAGGGATGGAGTTTTTTAAATAGAACATGACCAGAATTCAATAAATGTTCCGGCTTCAATGTAAGTCTTCTATTCATATAGGGCTAGATACTCGATACTCTGGCAATTCGCAACTCTGTAAATATGGCGGATTTGCTAATCGAAAATTTGCTTGCGTAAACTATTCGATTATTTTAGCAAAGTAAAATATATTTTTGTATTCAGCACAAACGTTAAAGTGCGTTAAAGTATTCCATTTTCTGAAATTCAGAAACAAATTGGGTTGCTAAATTATTGTGCATAACATTTCTAGCAAATTCGTAAAAAATAACTGCTTATCTGCTTGCTTGAGTATGAAGTACCTGCCCCATAATCTTCTATTCTTCTACAATTTTGTATGAATTTTTTTTTAAGTCATTATAGAAGAAAAAAATAAGAATTGCTATTCGACACCCCAAAAAATTATTTTAAATAACTTTTGACATAGAATATTTTTGCAAATAGAAGAAGTAAAATTCATGATTTTATGTCAACAAGAATTACTTTTATTGCTCGTTTTTTAATTACTTGAGTTTTAAAAAATTATATTTGTTTAAAATTAAAGTGGGTACACTCGTAACTAAAAAAATAAGGATTTTTGTTTAATGCGAGGATAGCGAAATCGTCGAAAACGAACTGCTATGTAAATAAAATAAAACCTTATTTAAAAAAGTTTGCCTGAAATTTGAAATTTTTTTATATTTTAGTTCAAGATTAAGAATGAAATTAAGACATGTTCGAATGAACAGTACACCGTACGAGTTGCCAGATTGTGTTTTTAATAAACTCTTTCGTCTAGAAAAAAGAAATGTTATGATATTAGTGTCCGAGTTTGGTGTGAAGTCGAGTTTTAATTCGATTCCATTTAAAATACAAGTATGTATTGTATATTTTTACAAACCTCAGTATCAATTATACTATATATCAGTTTAAGGTTCTAGCTACGTTACATTTTTATGGACAAGGCAGTTATCAGTCGTCTATTGGCAGCAGCCATGTGCTACGTTTATCGCAACCTAGTGTATCTCGTTGTGTCGAAAACGTGACAAACCTAATTATGAAATATTTAGTACCTGGAAACTTTTGAGAAATCAAAAAACAAATCCAGGTAGAAACACAAAATTAACCGATGAACTAGAACGTGTTCCTTCATTTATTAACAGATTCTTTATCAAATATACGGAATTCGAAATATAATAGGTGCCATTGATGGAGTTCATATAGCGATAATCGCCCCACCAGAGAACTCCATCGACACTCCTGGAAAATTGTATATTTCACGAAAAGCATACCACAGTTTAAACGTTTTATTGGTAAGTTTAGTCTGTCCTAGTTCGAAATTTACAAAAAAATAAAATAAAATGCAGTATCATTATTTAATTTACATTTTTGTTAATTAAAGTGTTGTAATGCAGATCTGAAAATTATCTTCGCAGGAAGACTTCCCAATTGAGAAGTCATTTGCTAAACAGATTCTCAACGGTGCATTCACAGGCTGAATTTATGATTGGTAAAATAATTATAATTTAGAAATTATCAATCTTTTGGAGAATCGTAAATCTTAATAAATTTATAGGTGATTCGGGATTTCCCTTAGAACCTTGGCTTTTAACCCCTTACGACAACCCATCTTCCGATTCCGAGGTGAGCTTCAACGTAAAATTTATCAAAACGCGAAATTGTTTGGAACGCTGTTTTGGGATTATTAAAATTCGGTTTCGTTGTATGTTTCGGCATAGAATCTTGCATTATTGCCACAAAAAAGCAGCTCACATTATTTATGCTTTGTTTGCTTTACACAATATGTTTATTAAAGACAGAGCGATTAATGAAGAACTAATCGATTTTGATGATAATCCTGACTTGAGTGAACAGTTGAAAGATGATACTCCATCAATAGATAATTATTCAACAAGGCAGCAATGGCATAACTTAGGTTCTCAAATTCGTGATATATATGCGGCTAATGTATAAACGAAGCTTCATTACGTAAATTAATAATTTCAAAACAACTAAAAAATGTATTCAATAACTCTTATATAATAATAAAATTCCAGTTTCTTAACACTAAAGATGGTTTATATCACAAATTTTAATACAGTAGATTACGTTTATTTTTATAGCAACCTCGGATATAACTACATTGCGGTTGAAACGACAGATTTCAACGGTTTCTTGAAGGTTATTATAGGCGAAATCTACTTTATGTAATTAATAAATAATAATATGTACAGTAGGTTTCGTATAAAATAAGTTGCAACAGGAATTCGTTAAACCGAAGTCGCTATAAATGAAATCTACAGTAATCACTGTTTGTAAAAAAACTTTAATCCGCAAATAGAATTTCAGTTCCGCAATAATTTTCAAGTATTGGCAGATTTCCTTCCTCGATACACTGATTTCCTTTACAGTTTCGTTCAATCCACTTCTTGCCCTTGATCGCTTTTCTTCTGTCTGTTCCGCAAATTCTTTATCTAAAAGGGTTCATAAATATAGTATTAGATCAGGCCAATTAGCAACTTTTAATTAAATTAACTCTTGCGGTAAGTCGTCCACTCACATATTTTTCATTACTTCGCTTAGATGTTGATGGCATGGTATCAGAAATATCCATCTCGACGGAAGTATCTTCGATATCTTACATGATGCCCACAATTTCTAATGGTGCTTCTTGAAACCCTACGGCTTGCTCTTCTTCGTGTCCTTCTATAACTACTTTACCGCAGCATTCATCGCCCGATTTTTCAAATCAGTCAATGGCTTTGCGTCATTTGGCCCGTCCCGTTTTATTTGCAGATACTTTAAACGCACGAGCTTTAAAATTGGTGTCGTAGTACCAATTGTCGAACACCTGAAACGAAATAAAGATTTATTAAACACGATTTATTGTACCGTAATGTATAATCTACCTTTTTCCAGTCTGGCTTGAATTTAATGGGACCATTAATTATTTAATAAATTTATAATCTCATCCCACAGGTATTCAATCGAGTTATCACTAGGCTTTTTACTTGGAAAAACTTCATTGGCCTCCATAAATGATACGTATAATTCCTTTTGCTCCATAAGCTCATTTTCTCGTCTCGTTTAATATTTTTTCTAAAAAAAATATTGAGCTATGCATACATAAATTAAAAATGCCATATTGCCATCCAACATAAACAGAAAACAGGCAAGTTCTTATTTAACACAATTCAATTTAAAACTTTATTATATGTGTTAAAACTTACTTGTATTATGCTCGACCATTTTTTTGTTTTAAAATTATTAAAATATTTATTCTTGATGCGATTTAATATTTATAGGCCAAATCACTTTAGTTGTAGTTGTCTTATAATTTAGTTTCTCCTTTTCATTCGTTTTGACATTTACCCAAAATAGAAGAAAAAATTCGATGTCGAAACTTTCGGTATTAAAAATAGAGGTTTAGAATCCCACTACTACATTGAATACCAAAATAGAAGAATCTTCTATTTTTGATTATTTCTAGTTATTTGAAGAATATTTTACAAGAAGGATAGAAGATTTCATTGAATCGGGCCCAATATTGCGGAATACTACTAATGACACTTTGGTCGTTAAACAAAAGCCATAAACCAAAAAGTTAGGTTTGCTGAAGAGAAAATTGTATTTTACAACCATACCCAATCCGGGCCTTTGTTACCTTTCCAGCATCACATGGAATACACGCTTGTCAATGAATTTCATTGAAATTGTATATCTATGTCATTAAGCCAATTCAGTAAGTATAGTTTCTAAACTAATATCGAAATTCACGCTTTGAACAATTCCTTGGGTCATATCATTTGGGGTTTGATTTCCTGGTATTTAGGAAATAATCAGTTCGATTCAATGTAAATCTTCTATTCTAAATTTCTTCTATTCTTCTATAATTTTATATGAAAAACATATTATTTCAAAATAGAAGGAAAAAATAGAAGAAATGCTACCTATTCAACTTAAAAAAAATTTTATTTTCGAATTTTTCGCTTAGAAGATTTTTACTAAAAATAGAAGACATAAAATTGTGGCTTCTATGATAGAAGAAATAATTTTTGTTGGTTGGAAAGTGGATTGTTTTCTGATTTTGCTGATATAATTAAAGAGTTATTTTTAAGAGATGGATTTTATTTGATGCGCAGAGGAAGAAACCACCAAAAGCGACTAGCTACGTAAGTGAATTTATTATTTATTTAACAAAAATTAATTAAATAATTTATTTTATGAAAATTAAAAATGATATTGAAGGACATAAGAATGAACAGGGATCCCTTCGATCTTCCTAATAGTACCTTCCGTAAATATTTACAAGTGCAAAAGGGAAGTGCTGTGACATTGATATCTGAGTTAGCAGCAAAATCGCGGTTCCACTCAATACCATTAAAAATACAAGTTTATTTGAATTATTTTAAAATAAATGCACCTGTCATGATTCGGCGATATGGAAAATGTCACTGAGAAATCATCTTTCAAATTGATATATGTAACTGCAAATGCAATTTATCATTGATAAATTTCAATTACAAAATATGTCGCATTTTATTTTGCCAGATTATAGTGTACTTAATTTATAGGTGATTCTGGATTTCCATTGCAGCCATGGCTTCTTAATTCTTACACCAATCTATCGATTGATACTGAAACTCTTTTTAATTCGAAATTTAATACCACTAAAGCTCTAAATGGCTCTAAATGATTCTCCTCAGAAAGCAGCCCTTATCATATATGCTGCCTTTGAATTACACAATATGTTTCTCAATGATACTGCAATAAACGCTGAAGATTTAATTGAACTTTGAACAGAAACATCGGAAATTTCCATTAATAGAAATCAATGGCACAATTGAGGATGTCAAATTCATAAATATTTTATAAAAATAAAATAATACAGTTTTCTTAACATAATTTATCTATAAAAAATAACAATAAAATATTTCACTTCTTTTTACATATCTTAATAAAGTAAGTGAAAGTTTTGTAATTTCGGAAATTATTTAATTTCCAAAATATGGCATATTTGTTTTATAGAACTGCTTATTTCCTTAACACTGAAGTTTAGTTCAATGCGAGATTTGGACTTCTCTTCTTCCGCTTTTTCGGTGAATTTCTTGATTTCTGTATATAAAATTACAAACAGTTAAAAATCAAAATAATAAAATTATAACTTAATTAAATTACAAGCTGCGGTAAGCCGGCCAGTGCCAACTCCTAAGTTTTCATCTCTTTTATTCTGTTCAGTTAATCTAGGCGATATTTAACGAACTATAAGTATGGCATTTGCACTTACGGGTATTAATTCACAATCCATTACTTCGATTGCTTCATATTGAAATCCAATTGCCGCCTACCTCCGCGTGTAGCATATACAGGGTGTTTGGTGCATCGTTTGCCAAATTGAATTGGCCCAAAGGAGAGGTCATTTGCTATCTCTTAAGCCCCAATAACTCATTTTTGGCCCTACGGATTTCTTTTGATTAACTCTTAAAATATGTGAAATCTAAAGTAAAAACTTAAAACTCAACTTAACATTGCAATAAAAAAAAACTAAGAGTGATCGTGATCTTCGCACTTTTTTATTAAGTTCTCTAGTCTATCCCCTTTCCAACACTAGGCAATATGCCATAAAAACCAATTCAAATACTTTACTATACTGATATTCGACATTCGCGATAAAAACTGGTTTTGGCTTAAATTACACACATACATAAAGGCAAGGTCATTTGCTATCTCCTAAGCCCAATAACTCATTTTTGGCCCCAATTACGATCACTTTTAGGTTTTTTTTTATTGTAATGAAAAGTTGAGTTTCAAGTTTTTTGTTACCTTCTTCAAACATTTTACGAGTTAATAAAAAAAATCCGTAGTGCCAAAAATGAGTTATTGGGGCTTAAGAGATAGCAAATGACCCCTCCTTTGGGCCAATTCAATTTGGCAAACGATGCACCAAAGACCCTGTATGTATAACATTTTAAAATAAATGAAGTTTTTTATGTAATTTAATTTACTTTTAGTTCAAAATTAGTTTTAATTTTAATTTTATTTAATATTTAAAAACCAAAAATTATTGTAGTTCACTTTGACATTTAAAAAATAGAAGAAAATATTCTATGTTGAATTTCGATCCTGAAAAATAGAAGATTAGAAACACACTACTACATTGAATACCAATATAGAAGAATCTTCTATTTTTGATTTCTTCTATTTATTTAAAGAAAATTTTACAAGAAGAATAGAAGATTCCATTGAATCGAACTGAATATTTGCTTAAATTCTTCTTAGCCTAAATAAGTGTATTGGAAATCATTTTAGGGTTTTAGTATAGAAAAACTCATAAAACATTTGTTGTTTAAACTGTAAAGCAAACTAATGGCCAAACCTGCCTGTGTATATCACCAGATTTATATTCGATCGAAAGTTGAACTTTGCCCTTGATGGTTGATGGTGAATTACTTTTTTATGGCCTGATAGCAATGCTCTCTACAGGTCAAAACATTCAGGTACATTCATGCATTGTATAGTATTACCAGATACAACGTATTTATCGTAGGTCTCTCATTTTACTAAACAAACATGAACAAAAATAAACTTCTGATATTTCCAATGTTATGATTGTATTGATGGATTTTATAAGGCAATGATTTTAAAATGCGTTGCATAAACAGGGTGAGGAAAAAGTATGGAAATCGCTAGAACGTACGGTCAAAAAAAAAATTAACAAGGTTAAATCTTAGCTAATTTTCAACAAGGAATTTAATGGTGAGCTTGGATGTAACCTTGAACCTCATCTTAAAGTTCCTTTTTTTAAATGAAAACCCTTATTTTCGACATCGCAATCGAAAAGAGTGTGAAATTTTACGTCCGCATATGTATTTTCCATAACCTCCCAAGATCACCTGACGGAATATATTTTAATTATAATGCTTTTGACTTGCTATGAAAATTAAAAAAAATAAAAAAAATTAATTCTTCAGTTTTAAAATTAATTTTTTAATTTTGTTTTATTTTCATAGCAAAACATAATCTTTATAATTAAAATATATTTCTGCAGGTGACCTTGATAGGTCATGAAAAATACATATTTGGACGTAAAATCTCCCACTCTTTTCGAATCCGATGTTGTAATAGAGGCTCCCATTTCAAAAATTACCTTGACCTTAGGACCTTGTAGATCATTTTCAAGATTGGATCCAAGGTCACCTTTGGTGACCTTGGGATATCATGTAATATACATATCCGGGCGTATATTTCCTGCGCTTTTCGTTTCTTCAAAAAAATGACCTTGACCTCAAAATGCGCTCCTCGTTCTAGCGTTTTGCTTGAGTTGAAGAAAACTAGTAGTACCATCTCTAGCCCTTATAGTCATTAATCTATCTTTTACAACTAACCTACTAAATTACGAAAAATTCAGAACGTATGCTGCATTTACTTATGTACGTATAAAATATCTTTATAAAATCACTGTTCTATTTTCTGCAAGAAATTCAACATGTATTTTTGATATTGGTTTTGTGTTTCTGAGATAGGCGAAGCACAGGTTCATAAAGCTCCGGTTCCAACGTGCCATGAAAATACTAGTGGAAGATTAGTAAGCTCCCACATTCCTTCTGTAGGAAAGAAAATCAAGGCTAGATCAGATATTGGAATCTGAAATCATTAGACATGCTCAGTGCTGAACTCGATCGAGTGCAGCCATGTGGGTTTATTTATTTCATCCGCCAAAGAACAGATTCAGATGTGCTTATATACTGGAGCCCCCATTCCGAAATATGGTTCATATTTGTCGTTTCTGCCGGTGAAAATCCACGGCTGAAACTTAAGCAAGTTGCTCTGCGAGAGAGTTGTTTTACGATGAAATAGAAGAAGGTAAAGAAAAAGGGAAGGGGAGTGTGCTGTTATCAGCACCGGAATTAATTTGATAGAAAGTATCAGTTAAGAGAACATTATCGAAAATAAGAAAAATTATAGGGGATAGGACGGATTCCTGAGGAACACCAACATCTAATCTCTTCGGAACGAAAGTCATGCCATCCACCACCACTTTTATTCTGCTTCAATAAAGAAGTTCTCAATTTAGAAACCAGCGTACTAAGAAGTTCAATTGCTCTCAACTTTTATCTCTTGTGCTTTGCTGCAGACAAGGTTGAATAAATCACAGACCGATTGGCCATGTTGAAACCTGTAGTATTGGTCTAATAAACCGTTGGTGTTCTTCCAGTTATTTCATCAGAAGAAAATTGATTAGTGTATATTCTGACAGAGGTAAACACTCTCATGCGACAATTCAACACAGATCAGATGGCATGCATTTCTTGCGCATAGGATGAAGAATTACTATTTTCCTGACTGAAGAGGAACAGAAAAGAGGTCTGCAATAACTTTCCTCACTACCATAGGCCTGAATCTTATGCATCGTTAGAATTCGTGGCAAATTTACTATGGAAATTTTTTATTTTTATAAAAAAGTTATTCGCTTTAACAAAAAGAGATTTAACAGATCCAATATTAGAAATGTCAACGAAAATGGAGCTTTGAAATGTATTAACAAAATATTTGCATTGCTCACATAATAATAATTCAATTTTACGTAACTGTGTTTCGGCACGGAAAAAGGGTATGGGTGGCGGGGGTCATATCTAAGAACTTCATCTAAAAATTATTTTACAATCCCCTTTACATTGTACCTATCGAGTTTCATCCTAATCGGTTGATAAATAGCCAAGTTCCATCCTACTCATGGAACATTACATCTTATCATAAAAATTTGATAGTTTGTCATTTGATAAGTTGACCCGCTCATTCTGATGTGCAACGATTATCACTTATCATTATCAAAATTTGATAAGTTTTTAAATTGATAAGTGAGTGAAATTTTTTTACTTTTGGTGAAACACTAATCACATGTTATATCAAAAAACTAACTTATGATAAGTTGATAAGTAATAAGTGATAAGTAGTTGGTGCAATAGGGCCCTGATCGTGTTAAAACGACTACCTATACTTATTTTATTATTCTGCGCTCAATAAATGCAATGGACTATTGGTAATAGCTCGCAACTCTAAAAATGTATAGAGCATCCCTGATTCTTACGTTTAGACTCGCCTTTTGCTCTATATGTGTTCATTTCTATTTTATAAAATTGGTACATAAAGGGTAGTAGTATCATTTTAGCGCCCTTTGTACCTGACACCAAAAGTGAGCGCCTGTTAAGTCTGTACATAGCCATGAGCCTATACCTGCACGATTATTTACGAATAATCTTGATATTTTTCGAATTGATTTTTTTTAGAATTATTATAAGGCTTTTTGAGGTTCAAAATTTAACGAGATTTTTAAAGTTTTGCTTATTGCTTTGCGTTGCTTGACTTTGAGTAGCAATAAGATAAACATTTTCTAACATAGGACGAAATTTTCCAAAACTTTAAAGATGTTTTAATGTTACCAGATTATTTGCTTTTTATCGAGATTGTTGATTTTAATTGTTGATGATGATGTTGAGTTGCAGGTATTGGCTTGGCTTCCCTATCATTCGAGATAGGTTACCCGCTATGCAACTTTCGGAATTTTTGGAGAACTGGTTTTGTGTTGCCTAATGTTCCATTGTGACTAGTGATTAGTGCTTGATGTTGAGTTGCACATTGTTAAGTGTTATTCAGTCTTTTGATGGCTTTCCGAAAAGATTAGCGTTATATATGCCAACCATATTCGCATTACCTTTGGTGAATGTAGCGATAAACAAGTCTCCTATTAAAAAGTGACCAGGCGTGAGATTTATATCATTCGGATCTGCTGATATTGGTGTTAAAGGCCTTGAGTTGAGACATGCCTCGATTTGAGAGGTTAACCGTGGCTAGCTCCTCGGATATTAATGTAGTATCCCCAATTATTCGCTTTAGGTGGTGCTTCATGGATTTCACTGCTGCCTCTTAAAGCTCTCCGAAATGTGGTGCTGAAGGCGGTATAAAATGCCATGTCGTACCACTTTTGGCAAGCATTTCTTGGAGTTGTGGAATAGTTTATTAGTTTAGCCTTCAAGCCGCAAGTTTTTATTTTTCCAATATCGACCGAGCTCCGAGGAAGTTTGGTCCATTATCAGAGTAGATGTGCTGACACAGGACTCTGTGAGCCATACATTTTTTAATGCTGCTATAAACGCGATTGAATCTGATCGCTTACAACCTCTAAGTGTATTGCCTTGGTTGAGAAGCATACAAATACTGCTATATATCATTTGTAAGATTTCGTACCTCTACCCTTTTACAATCTCACTTGAATTGAGCTACGAAATCTACGCTAGTATGTGTGACCGGACGAGAATGGACTATCCTTTTTTTTTTTTTTGATGTATCTGCCATGAGTTGTAGCCTGCTAGTAGCCTTGAAAAGATGACATTTTTCGCATTTATTGATTTTTCCGAGCGCACTCTTTGTTTGCCATTTATAAACCAATAAATCCTTCGTAAATAGGCCAGGGTTACTTGGATTCCTCCATAAAATGTTTGTAAATGTGCATCTGCAATTATACTAGCTTCGTTATACGATGTTTAGGCGGCAGCGGAATCGGATGCTTGACATCGAAGTCTAACTCGTTGTTTGCTATGCGACCTCCTACTCGAAGTATTCCTTTGTTATCAATGAAAGTGTCAAGTGGCATCTGATTTCCCCTTGGAATTCTTGCCTGATGGTGTGGTATTTTATGAAGGATCGTCGTGTGGTCTCCTTAAGTATCTTCTAATGAAACGTTGAGAGCAGCTGATGATGCGGACTATTTTATTTACATCAGAGATTCTGTTTAGTAACTTCAATTCAAGACCTATATTGTCATTGAACGAACTTGTTGTGGCCAGTTTTGGCTAGCCAATTTAAGCCATAAAGGAACAGTCCACCATAAACTGTGTTTTTTTAATTCGGTTGGATGAACTCCTCTAGAGCCACAATCAGCAAGATTCTCTTTAGAGCTTATGTGTTGCCACGTGCTGGACTTGATTTCCCTTGGATTTCTGAAATTCTGTGAAACCTTTAAATTTGGTACCTGTAATGCTTCAGTGACTTTGCCCATCAATTTTACGAGTAACAAAGCCGCACATAGTTCAAGTCGTGGTATTGATAAGATAGTTTTAATTGGTGCTACCTTTGTTTTAGACGACATTAGTGTCACCTGGGTTTTTCCATCGAGACTCACATTTCTGGCATAGACGACTGCTGCATAGGCCTTCTCAGAGGCATAGCAAAATCCATGTAGACTGATTGATGATGTTTTATCAAAGTAGACCCACATGGGTATGATTATCCCTTCTAAAAAGGGTAGATCATTTTTGAAATTCTCCCATTGAATTGATAGAGCCATTTATAGAGTAGTGATTGATCCCAGGAAGCTCCGGCTACCCAGAGTTCGTGCATCATAAGTTTACCTACTATTGTAACTCCATCCATAACAGCCATCCTAGGGGATCAAAAAATTGTTCACTGTCCGAAAGTAGGCTCCGTTTGGTAAAGCTCTTGTTTTTTGAAATTGGAAAGTTTTGACTGTGTCATCAAGCTTGAATTCAATAATTCAATTATTTCTCAGTTCTTTTGGTTCGGCTTCTATCAGGTCATGGTGGTTGGCAGCCCATTTACGTAGGTTAAATCCGCCAGTTTTAAGTAGTTTTATGAACTGTTCTTGAGCAATTACGGCTTCCTGTAGTGTATTGTTTCCAGAAATGAGGTCATCTGTGGAAGCTTTCTCTTGCTAACTGTTGCAATGTACGCCGTAAGTCACGGTGGTAAGTTTGTACTCCGTTATTTGTTGTTCAAGTAATTTTCTCCATAAAATGCGTTGATATTCCTGGCTATCTTCATGCACTGTGATTTGGCGAAACATTTTTTCTATGTCGGCTCTATACACGAATTTATGCTTTCGCCATCGAAGTATTATGCTTAGGTCTTGTTGGAGCGTGAGACCATTCAGCAGGACATTATTTATAGAAGTATCTGTAGATGTCTTAGCTGGGTAGGCTTCCGGTTATTTTCTTGAAGACCATAGCTTTGACTTTTAGCTTGAAGTTTGATGAAAACCTCGGTCTGATGGTGAATTCTACAGTAGATTTTGCTGTACCGGCTTCTGTTAGTCCCATGCCAGCAGTGTTTGATTGGATTGGAGTTCTTGTTAAATTATTTGCCACTTTTTCTCATATACCTTGTTGTTTGTAAAGTTGTATTGGTTGGAACTTCAGGCTTCTTTACTGCCTTCTTTTCAATATCGAGGAGTAGACTATGCGATAAGCTCCATGACATTTTTCAAATTTCTTGCGGCAGTATTGCCCGTGGTAGGCCCGGAGACATTTTTTTGCATAAAGCTTTCTTTTTTCAGTTGCTGTCTTCTCCAAAACTGATAAAGCTTGGGATTCTTTACAGCTTGTAATTTCATGGTTTACCATTACATTGAGCACAGTTTGGAGATGCATGAGTCATTACAACATGTGTTGTCCTCTTTGGATTGTCTTGTGGTGGATTCATTTTTTGTTGACCATTTCTCTTGCGATTGTAGCCAGAGACTGAAACCTTGTTTCCAAAAATTCAAAGAAATTTTCCATTGATTTGATTTCTTTTCGATTTTTGAAATTTGATTTCAGCATACAATTTCCTTGTTAAAATGCCAATCACCAAGGCACTCCTGTCTTTTGTCTCATTCCAGGGTGCTGTTATGCATTGTTCTCAGGCTGTTTGCTGATTCTAGGCTTAAGCTGGGTAAGCAGTGTATTGATGTAACTGCTGACCAACTTCCATTTGTCTTCATATCTGGTGATGAGGGTATTCCAGGCAATCAGTCAATTTTCTTCCGACAGCGTTAAATGATTAAATGGCTTTGCTGGTTGTGCTCGAACCAACGAGAGTAGCACATTTTTTCTTCGTTCGACAGACTTTCGTTACAATGTACAGTCTTGTCGAATAAACTGTAGTAGGCTGTTCACTGCTTGCAGCCGTCATAGAACAATGGAATTTCTATGGTCGGTAGTTTGATGCTGGGGATCTTCTTATTAATGCCTTGATCATTGACTGTATGTTGTATGTTGATAACTATCGTCTCGTATTCCACCTGTATTTCGTCAAAAATATTCATGTTGAAGTATTCCTCGGCTTCCAATACTTCTTCAATTGCATTCGCCATTTGTTCATGATTGCATTAGTAAACCGTGTGGAACTTGTTAGTTTCGCCGTATTGTAACATGTTGCTAAAATTTTTCTTTAAGATTCTAGCTTTTGCCAATTAGAGCGTTTTGCTTCCTCTACGGATTCTAACTTAACGTCGCTGGTGTTGGTATTCATTCTCATCTTCACTTTCATCAAATATGTATGAGGAAATATAGGCTGTTTCTTGATGGAATCGTGCTTCGGCCTGAATTGTTTTTTTCTTCAGAACTGCCTGGTGTTGCTTCAAGAAGAGTTGCTTTGGTTTCTTCAAAAATTACCTTCGCTTGACCAAAAGAATTTTTTGCCTTGTATGGATATTGCTCATCAATTTTGTGAATTAATTCTGCATCGGGAGTGCAAATTTTGTAAAGAGCAGTTGATGGTTTATGAGTCGTTCTTCACAGTATTTTTCTGTTTTCCTGTGTGCTCCATCTTTCTTTATGTTGATTTTGATCTGGCTGATTACCTTTCATGTAGCCGTTTGATCACGTAGAATTTTTTCCGTATCCATGATGTATGTGTATGGGATTATTTTATTTTTCCTTTAGAGTATGCTCTTTGTATTATACAAGTTCTATACCTCCAAAGGACTGGTTGCTTTATAGCTTCGATGTACCAACGTTTCTCCGCTGTTGTAGGCAGAGAAATAAATTTTGCTTGTTGTGTTGAAACTAATTTCTGCTTACCGTTGGTCGGGGTTGAGTTTTTATTACTACGTTTTATTTAATGATTTTATGGTTTATATACAAAAATTGTTACAATAATTACATGCCAAATGAACTGCTTGCACATCATTATATGATTTTATTTAATTCTTACATACAAAAATATGTATCGTATATAAAAATATGTTCACACGGCTGAACAGATATAGAGTTATTTCACTTCTTTTCCGAATATTTGTCTAGCTTTAAAAATATTAATTTAAATTTTTCAACTTTTCAAAATAATTTAACAAAACTCCCGAATATATTCAAAACTGAAAACTAAACCTAAAACTATTCTATTTCTCATTTTAAACATAAATGTTATGTTACCACCTCAAGTGTGAACACCAAATAAAAATTAAATTTTAATTTTCCAAATCCTAAAATATCAAATCACATAAATTAGTTTTAGACCACAGTATATATTCGAATGTCTGCCTTGGAATATATAAACACATCCCATATACATATTATATGTTTGCTCTAACTACAAACAATATAAACAGATGAATTTTTAATGACTCTTGTACTACATATATGTGAAATCCAAAAAATTTTATTTCTAAATAGCTAAAACTAGAAAATACAAGACATTATTCTAGCGCAAATTGTTAAAAATCCACGTGGAATATTAAAGTTGATGCGGCATTATACCATATACCGCAAACTAACTAAATGTACATAGGTTTCAATTTTGTTGATTCATTTCAAAAATGTACGTAAAGATGCCGTAGTAGATAAATATCTATTTTATACTGGTATATACACCTATAAAGGAAAGCACATCAACAAAAACAAAATGTGATTACAAAAAGCTTTCGTCAAAAATAGAAATCAACCAGAAATGAAAAAAACAACAAGATGTATGTCATCAGATTATAAAGAGTGTTCCAATATTTATGTTTTGCGACTTTCTTTAATTCTGAAACTGTTTTAGGAATATTTAACTATAGATTGCTTGTTCGAATTGTATTTATGGTTAAAACCACATGTTGGGGCACCCTTTATTTTGATTTTCTATCATATTAGAAAAATATAAAAAAGCTCATAATACAAAGCTTTCATAAATTTTATGCTTTTAGTTAAATGTAAATAAATTTTTCTGTCTTCTCTCTAATACATTATCTAATGTGTACACAAACCTTATACATACGTACATATTATGTACGCGTTTTTCAGAATTCACTTTGTATTAACATGTATCACATATGGCTTTTTTTTGGTTTAGAACCCAAAAAAAAAAGTTAACGGAAAAACCTTCATGCGAAATTAAATTATAATAGGATTCAGCGTTTTTTATATTGTGTTGCCATCGAGGTCTGGGCGGGGTTAAAGGAAAACACAATTTTATTCATCAAATGTTGGTTTATCTTGCGTTTGTTGCTATATTATCTGTGTGAAGATTTATAATGTGTGTACAATCTATCTTATCAGATAAAAGAATTATAATAATTTAATAAAACAAATTAATTCATAAAAGAGATTAAGATTTAAGCATAAGATATTTTATATGTAGGATAAATCGTAAATATTAAATTGTATATTTAATTTTCCGCTTCCGCAATTATTTCGAAGTTTTTCGTAAGCACGTGACCAAGGTATTAATATTCTCATGTACTATACCTAAAGTTTGGGTCGATATTTTCTACATTCATATGCAAAAGGATGTAAGTTCAATTCAAGGACAAAAATTACTCGACTTTGTGATAGAGAAATTTAAAAATTAAATTTCTGTGAAGGTAAATATTTTACCAAAATTATATGGCAAATTCCGTAGATCATACATTTGGATGTTTTTTCAAAGAACATAGGACATCTCAAAGAGATAAACGTACAGAACTGGCACCGCTGGATGCATGATGCAACCAATAAAGCAACAAAATATTGTGATGTCGTACGGTTTAACGGTTACGTCCAAAATTAATATCGGCAATAGTAAAAATTGAATTTGACAATAAAACTGTGGGTTCAGGGACGCAAATTCGAAAAAGTAGTTGAAAATAAAATGTCCCGTCAATTAAGAGAATTATTCAATATCTGTACAATTGCGACGGTCCGGGTGGAAGCGCTAAAACATTTTTGTGCAGAAACTTGCTAAGTTAAAATCGGGGTAAGCAGTGACCATTTGCCCAACAGGAATGCTGCCAATATATTAGATGATGGAAGACCTTACCCATACCCAGTGAAATTGCTTAAATTGTCTTTTGTATCCAAATTTCAACCCTGTTTATTTAATACAAATTGTCAGTTCGACTGGTCAGATAATAGTTACCATTAGCTCAATTGAAGCCTAAAAAAAGCAATTATTTTCTATTTTAGACATCGAAGTAAATTTCGATGTATATTTCAAAAATTGGTAAATTTATAGTATTGCTATAACGGCTAAATGTTTGGAATTCTTAAACTGTTCTAAAATTTAGATTGTGTCCTCTGTCTTAATTGGCAGCCCTTTTCCAACTAAAATTTTTTGGATTTCATACGGGAGCATGTTTATAAAATGTTAGGAAATTTATAATGTACCCTGAAAAGTTTAAAAAGCTTAGGCATCTCCTTAGTTATTCACCAACCAATTACCATAATTCCAATTCTTTTATCTTTGCATTTAATAAATATGATGAGTGAATTTAATTTAGTTCAATTTTTTAAATTGCAATTTTCTAATCAAAGTTGTACAGATACCTATTATTTTATATCCTTGGTCTACAGTTTTTGGAACAGTTATTCATAAGAACAGCAGACGAACTTGATCTCGCCAATCATTTTTGGATCGAAATTCTGAATAAAAACGATGGATGTATTGTCCCAATGTATTGTTACTTGAGGGTATTGATGCAGGAAGAGCACAAAGATACTTCTGATTTCTCTTCATTAAAACTTTTATAAAAACTGGTTGTTATGATGGTAAACGGAAGATCACATAAAGGTACGTCAAAATAAAACAATAATACAATTTTTTCGTTAACTAGATAGTTCAATGGAAAGGAAAAAATTATTTGAAAATGGCCGTTGAATGAACAATAACTCGAAAAACATACCAAGAGATTGTCATTTTTAATTTAACAATATCAAAAAAATTATTATATCATAAAGAAGGATAGCAATAGTATAACTGCTGTACTATCTAAATAATTAATTGTTTTGAATCAAATTATTGTAAGTATTTTGAAGGTTATTGCAATCCGACAGTTTATTAATCCATCTTTACGTGTATATCTGTAAAATTCGTCTAGTGGTATGGTTCGCTTCTTTTTCAACAATTTTAACATTTTCCAAATAAATTTCGTAGTTACGTGTAAATGTGTTGACAACGCAATCGTAAGATCAGAACTCATTTTATTTAGATTCAATCAACGTTATTTTTTCAAAAAGTGATTTCAAGTAAGGAATCGATACATATCTGGCACGATTGTCTTCTAATAGTGGAACAATTTCTACGGATTGCCTATTTTCTGTGGAATTTTTATGAATCGTTAAATTTATGAAAGGCCTGATAAACGAATTTGGATAGCCATTATTAATGAGAGTTCTTTGGAGGAGCCGAAAATTAGTTTTGTGAAATATTAGGGCAAAAAGTTCAAGAATTTTATTCGATAATAAGCTCACAGTATTTCTTTTATATGCTAATGGAAGATGAGAATGGAAATTTAGATATCTGCCAAACCTAGTTGTTTTATGAAACCAATCCGTAGACAATGAACCATTTTCATTACGTACAATAACCTCGCATCAAAAAAAGCAAACTGTGGTTATTCTCTAACTTAATACTGAAAGAAAAAAGCGCATTAGATTTAAATAAAAACTATGTAAAATCAAATGAAATGCGACATGATTTTTCGCCAAAAAGATTTTTATTTAATTTAAAAAACCTCCTGTTCCTTTTATTTTAAAAATCATTTAAGAATTAAAAGATTGTTTTTTAATTCAGAAATTACCAAACCAAAAATTTGGATTTTTAAACCAAATGAAATTTTTTTATTTCAAAAATCAGAAGATTTTTTAATTAAGAATCTCAATTATTCATATTAAAAATCTAAAATTTTCATTTTAAAAAAATGACATTTGAAATTAAAATTAATTTTTTTGTTTTAAATACGTGTAATTTTTAATGAACGTCTAGTTCAAATGTTGAAATTCATTTGTTTTAAAATTAAAGCAACATATAAAAACTACATTTTTGAGTTAAATGCTTTGATAGCTGCTCGAAAGATTTTGAATTTTAAAGCAAATGTTAAACATTTTTGAAATCAAAAATAAACGTTTTTGAAATAAAATACCAATATTTTAATTCAAAAACTTAGGAGTTTTGATTTAAAAGGAGAAACTTGTTGAAATGAAAATCATTATTTTTTTATTTTTTATTCAATTCAAATTTATTAAAAATTTACCGTTATTAAATTATACAATAAAACTATAAAACTGATATAATTTGCATTTGTAATCTACAAGAGATTTCTTTTATTTTGAACACGTTTTCTTTCTTTATTAAAATTATTGAATGCTGCAAATAAAGTATGACTATATGATCAACGCAATGGTAATGAAAAACTGGTTTAAAGTTGAGAAAATTTAGTACACTTTATACAACAAACTCCATAACCAACTCCGCAACGGCTGGACTAGTCGTTTAGTCTTGTTCTTGAATCTAAATTTACAGTTTTGGAGAATTAACTACATTGCTTCAATATACTGGACTTTTTTCAGCTTAGTCTTAGAATTCTGTTTAATTTCAGACCATCTCTCATTAATTAATGATATTGCTAGTTTACTGTTTATATTGGCAAAACGAGATACAACATCCAAAGAAAGGATTATATGATCGTGAGGTAAAATAATATTTTAATTTTGTCCTTAAAGTCAACTGAATTTTTGACAGGTGCAGAAGATTTCCAACAGTGCAGTTCAAAATTCGTGGCACGAAGGCAGAGAGATGATATAATGGAGTTCCGATCGAACTTATACTATGGGTCGGTGCGGAGCATTCAAAAATGATAATCTCTTGGTATGTTTTTCGAGTTATTGTTCAACTGCCATTCTCAAATATTTTTAGTTAACGGAAATTGTTTTATTTTGAGGAGTGCCTCTGGGTAAAAGGGAACAAGTCAATTTTTTGCACTTTTCACGAGATAAAAAATTTATCAGCTTTGACATTTTTGACTTAAATGTTTTCACAAATTTTGATTAAAATATTAAAATGAAACATTACCTTTCAAAATAAAATAATATTTATTAAGTTAGAGAAAATTGTGAAAGATAATCTAAATAAAATATTTCAAAATAGCCAAAATTTATTCTATATTCTCTTCATCCGTGTCAACTATAGGATCAGATTTTACGGAAGCTGTTGGGAGGCTTCTATAAAATTCATGAAATGTAGGGGCGATATAAGGAAAAAGCAAAAATTAAATTAGTAAGAAATTAGTAAAGCAGCACTATACCATGCGAAAGGGCTGACGCAGGGATTATATTTTCCATGTCGTGACATATCCATGATTCTAAATTGATCATCTTCTTTTAGAGAGGTTTTGTAAAATATTTTATATGGTTTACTTTTAGTATATCTTAACCATTTGACGCTATGACAAACAAATTGATCTCCGGCTTCGTTAATTTTTGTTTTAGATGTATTTGAGTCTTCAATTGGGTTAACAGAATTATATTTCTTGTAATCCAGGAAATTAGACTGACTCATATCAACAATTTGGAACTTATATTTCAGTCATGTGGATGGCTGATATTCGTGCTATATCGTTTTGTTAGCTTTTCAATTTGTGCATGATCACATTCCATATGACTGTGGCCGGGCACCATGAATTTGGGATCCAACGTTTCAATGTTTGCTTTAAAGAGGCAAGATTCAATCTCATTGGCTCCTCGTTTGGTAATTATTTTATAGCAAACGAAGCAGATGGCTTGATCATGCTTCATATTAAGGACAGTTAAATTAAAGGTCCACAATTTTCGCTTATAAAAAGATACAGAAATTTCAAGGCTTGGAGTTGGAAGACACTTCGGTAGGTCAAATGACAGTGTTTACACTATAGAATTTCAAAAGAGAGGACTTCCACATGCGGCTATATTAGTTATTCTATCAAACAAAAATTTTACAGATCCAGAAGTATTAAGTGCAGAAATACCAACAATTGATTCCAATCCACGTTTATACCAATTAGTTGCTAAGCATATGATTCTCGGTCCATGCGGTTTTTATGATCCTGCAGCTCCATGTATGGCACGCTAATCTCCGAAAATAGGATAGTTTTGGATCCGATAGGTCGTGCTGTTGTCAAGATTTAAAAAAATTCTTTTAATTTTTTCAAGAAAATTTTCATTTTTTTGAGATTTTTTATTTCAAAATACATACAACCACAAATTTTAACTTCCCTACTCCCCCCCCCCCCCCCCCCACCTCCCAAATTATGAATTTGATTGTTTAATTATTATATTTTTTATTTAATATATCTAGAAATTATTCTAGATATATTTATTTATTTATTTTATATTTTATTTAATTTTACAAAAAGGTTTATTTAATTTAATAGTTGTTAATAGTTTAAAGTATAATAACAAAGTGACAGCGATTAATATATTTGTGCCCTTTATATATGGTTAGTTTATTATGTCTACATATATTTTGAATATTTTTATAAGATGTGCAAAATATGCATTTTGCCAGATGTGTTATTATTTCCTGTGATAATCTTATCTTCTTTGTTCATTGTTGTGTTGATGTTACAATGTATGTTGATGTTTTGTATTAAACGAGAAGTCGTTTATAGCTTTGTGGTATTGGTTTCGTTGATTCGTTCATGTTCAGCTAGAACGGTCATACATAACTCCTCCCCTGTAAGATTTGAGCGTGGATTTCTCCGGAATTTATGCGACAACCATTTGTTTAGTTTAAAAAGGATATAAATTATTATTGCTGGAAATATGATGCTTAATGCTCCATATTGAATGATTTTATGTTTTACTTGATTTTTATTATGAATGTGAATTTCCTCTATATTGTCTAGGGTCCAGTTGTAAATTTTATGGATGTTAAATTCTGGTAATATATGCTGTTCATTTACGTCGTTCCATGGAAGTTCTGATAATTTGATTGTAAATGTTATGTTTGCATTGTTTACTATGTTGTGTTTTCCGATGCTTAGGTAACAGTTAAATATTGTTACCACTGATGGTTCCTTTATTTTATTTGTATTCCTGCTGCAATTTGATTGGAATTCAGTAGGTTGATGTCCAGGTGTTATGAAAATAGTGTTATCGTTAATTTGGATGACCTGTTCTCTTTTCGATATTTGTGTGTAATTGCATGTTGCAATTTGCTGGTTTATTATTGCTGGTATACAGGTGTTTTGTACTTCTTGTAATTGTAATTTTTTGCAATAATATATTTGATATATTTCTTGACATTACAGGTTTAAATATATTATTTTGTTATTTATAGGAATAGGGATTATTTTATGTAATTGAAAACTTTCGTTCCTAAATTTAGGAATATCTATCAAGAATATTAGTTCGTAACTAGTTGTTATTAAACCTTTAATTGTTAACAAATTTAAAACTGCCAGTTCATGCGATATCACTACATGTTGTTCGTGTAATTTTGAAATTATAAAGTTCATTTCTTCTTCGTTTAATAAATGTCTCGAAATTATTTTGTTTTTTGAAAATGTTATTATGTCCAGTAAATTATCTAAATGAAAATTTAAGTTTGTTAATACATAGTCTAATTTGTGAATCTGTTGATCCCATATTAAATGTCCTGTAAGGCTTGTGATTTTATCTTTGATCATTTTTATTGTGTTATTTATGTGTCCTAAGTTTTCTTCTAGGTTATCTTTGATTACATCTAGTCTTATTGCTAGTTATTGATTAATAATGATCTGTTTATTATTGTTGGTTGCTATTTTATCTAAAGAATTTTGAATGTCTTCTAAATCATTGTTATCTAAATTACCTGTTATGTCTTTTATTATTGCGCCTAAGAAGTTCAGTGCTCCCCTTTTTATTCTTTTGGGAACGATGTTATTGAATTTAATCTGATTTTCTAAAATTTTGCTTTGAATTATTTTTATTTTATTTTGAAATAGATTTTTTGCTTCGTCGCCCATTTTGTTCTGAGCTTCCTTTATTAATTTGTCTGAATGGGTTATTAAATCTTGATATTGGGTTAATGGGATAATGTGGATTAGTTTGTTACTGTTTTCTTGATTGAATACCTGTCCTAGGTTTATGGGTATTATGCCTTTATTATCTTTAATTGGTATTATGTTTTGTTCCTGGATTATTATGAAGTGGAACCTGAAATAAATTCTTAATTTTATTCAAGTGTACTTTACCTTTGTCTGTTATTACTACTGGGAATTGGGTGTTATCTGTTAGAATTTCTTTTCTAAATAAAGGATTTAATTTTCCTCGTCTAATATGTTTTCTGAATTAATTGTCTTTTATCATATAAGCATTTCTCGTGTATATTTGCGTATATTTTTTCATACTCGTCTTTATGATATTGGGCATATTCTAGTTCTGTTCCAACTTCTGGGTTGTTTTTAAGATAATGTCCGTTTAGGAGTTGGAATGGGGTCATTTTAGTGGTACTGTGTATTGTATTATTATATGCAATAATTACAGTAGACATGACACTTTTTATAGTTTCATTAGGGTTATTTAATGCTATTATTCCACATAATTCATGTATGGTGGAATGAAATCGCTCAACCGGGGAATTCCCAGTTGAATTATACGGTGTAGTGGCATGAAATTCTACGTTATATTTTCTCAACATATCTTGAATTTCTTGACTACTTGATAGTTCGTTGTCGGCTATCAATTTTCCAGGTATGCCATGTGAGGCAAAGAATCTTTCAAGTCCTTCTTTCATTTTTGTCACCTGTTTTCCGTATAAGTCTATATGCTGCGCCAAATTTGGAAAATTTGTCTATTATTGTTAGAAATGCTGTACCGTTTAGGTGATATACATCTGCGTGTATTATTTCAAGTGGGGATTTTGGTGTTTCAGTTTCTTGAAATTGAATATTGGGTGGATTTTTGTCGTATTTTATTGTTTCACAGGTGTCACATTTTTTTATGTAGTCATTTATCTCCTCCTTCATATATGGAAAATAGAAGGTTCTTTTTATCTGTTCGTAGTTTTCGAGTACTCCTCGGTGTTCATTCCCTAAATGTATTTCTTTTATTTTTTTTCTTTGTTCTTCCTTAGTCTTTAAGTCTTCCAAGAATATTTTTGACCTAACTAAGTTTACTTTGGGTTCTGTTACTCTACCTTTAGTGTTTATTATTTTATTAAAAGTTGTTTTAACCATTTCGAAGCCTTGACTAGGTTCCTTTTTAGTCCTATTAGATTTTGTATGCAAAGTTTGAGTTTAGATGATGCGCCAGTTTTTGATATGTACATCGTTATTCTTTTCTTGTCCTCGAATAATATTTCCTCTTTCGTAGTACAATATTTTGTTACGTCTGGTTTTATATAAATGATTAACTGATGTCTAAAGGTGTTTACACTGTTTCTTGTTTCAGGAATGGGTGTTGATTTGGTAGATAACATGCTTCGTGTATCTTCAGAAGATGATTCAGATATTGAAGAATGATTGATTTCGATTCTTGATAATGCGTCAGCATTAGAATTCAAAATTCCTTTTTTTGTACTGAATTCTGTAATCGAATTCTTCTAATTTTAATCTCCATCTCACTAATTTAGAGTTTGGTTCTTTTAAAGAAAATAACCAGGTTAAAGGTTTATGATCCGTGAGGATTAAAAATTTTCGACCGAAAAGATATGGTCGGAAGTATTTGGTTGCCTAAACGATTGCTAAGAGCTCTTTCTCTATTGTAGAATAGTTTTGCTCCGTTTGTGATAAAGTTCTGCTTGCATAGTAAATTGGTAAATCTTTTTCTTTGGGACCTTGTGATAGAACTGCGCCTATTGCGTAGTTACTTGCATCGGTGGTTAATGTAAATTCTTGTGTAAAATCTGGGTATTGCAATATAGGTTCTTGTGTTAAAATTTGTTTTGCTTTTTCAAAGCTATCTATGTATTCCTGATTTTTTATGTCAATTTTTCTCCTTTTCTTAAGAATTTAGTCATGGGCTTTGTTAGTGTTGCAAATTTTGGTATACATTTTCTATAATATCCTAAAAGTCCTAAAAAACTTTTAATTTGTTTTTCAGTTTGAGGTAATGAACATTTTTTTATTGCTTCAATTTTATTGGGATTAGGTTTAACTCCTTCCGGTGTAATCACATGTCCTAAAAAGGCTACTTCCCTATGTAAAAATTCTGATTTGTCTAACTGAATTTTTAGGTTAGCTATTTCAGGTTTTTTGAAAACTTTACTAAGGCTTTCAATATGTTCTTGTAGGCTTGTAGAGAATATGATTATGTCATCCATATAACATAAACATGTTTTCCTTTGTAGTTCGCCTAAAACGTTGTCCATAACCCGTTGAAAGGTACTAGGAGCGTTTTTTAGTCCAAAAGGCATTCGTATAAATTCGTAATGACCGAATTCAACTGAAAATGCTGTTTTTTCTTGGTCTTTGGGATTCACTTCAATTTGGTGAAATCCTGATGCGAGATCTAATGTCGTAAAATATTGACATTTGCCTAACTTATCTAGAATATCTGTAATGTTTGGTATGGGATACTTGTCGTCTATCGTTTTCTCATTGAGTTTACGATAATCTATAACCATCCTCCATTTTATTTTCCCTGAGGCGTCTGCCTTCTTAGGTACTATCCAAACGGGGCTACTCCAAGGTGAATAAGATTTTTTTATTATTTCTTGAATGAGCATTTTAGATATTTGTTCCTCTACCTCTTTTTTGTGTTTAAAGGGGTAGCAATATGTTTTGGTAAACATTGGTTTGTTATCCGATAATTCAATATTATGTTTAATTTTATTTGTGAAAGAGAGATCTTGATCCTCCCTTTGAAATATATGCTCATATGATCGGCATAATTTTTTTATTGCTTTGTCTTCTTCGTAATTGAGATGTTGGGTCCTAATTAGTTCATCTATACTTTCTATGGATGATTTAGTAGAATGGCAAAAATTTATTTCGTGTATTCGTTCTACATACTCATCTAATTTTCTGCTTTGAAGTGGTTCTTCTAAAAGAAATTGTTTGGTTTGTGGGGAATAATTTGTTACTTCTGTAATGATGTAATTATCTTTACTATTGTAAATACCTTCTGGTATGAGTAATCCATTTGGTAATTGCATGGGTCATATATACACATCATCATTTTTTGTTATTACCGGTATTTGAATAGTGGTTTTACTTCTAGGTGGACAAGTTTTGTTGCTTGGACACAAAGTTGAATTTGTATTTAATTGGAAGTTCAGCATATTTTGTAATTAATAGAGATTTAGATAAACAAAGATCTGCTTTTATTTGATTTATTATATCGATTCCGATTAATCCATCAAAGTATGTGTGAAATTTGAATATGAGGAAAGTTAAAGGCTCGTCATTTTCGAGTTCCATTATTGGTAATGTAACTTCTTCGTTTAACAAGGTGCTGTTAAATAAAGTTGTTATTTTTACTGGAGATATTTTAATTTTTTGTTCCTTTAGGATGAATTCTGGATTTATAAAGGATCGATTAGCACCAGTATCAATTAACATTTTAGCTTTTTTATGGTTTATTGTGATTGTGATAAAAGGTAATTGAATGTCTTTTAGATCAGAGCCACAATTATGTAATCCTAAGTATCCAGCGTTGGGTGTGGTACTTGGCAAAAATCCTGTTCCTCCTCTATTTCGACAATAGGATTTTCCTCGTTAGTTAATTCCTGATAGGTTTCATAGTTTTAATATTGTTCTTCATAGTCGCCTATTTCGTCTTCATTTATTTCAGTGTTATGTATTTCTTTAGCTTGCCATCTGGGAAGTCCAGTGGGTTGATATACGTTATTTCTGGGTAACATTTGACCATAAGTTGGTTGTGTGTATTTGTTCAAATTGGATGTCGTATCCATTGGCATGGGTTTGTCCATAATTTGTTTTGGTGGGGGTGCAAAGGGTCTATGATTATAATAAATATTTGGTCCTAGTCTTTGTGCATTATTGAATGTAGGTTTCTGTGGTAGTGGTAACATTGGTTTCATGTTAATTGGGTTTATAGGGTTCATGGGATACAGTTGAGGTGTATTTTGATAGTTAAATTTTGGTTTGAATGGAAGTACGGGTGGATATTGAGGTTTATTTTGGTACCTCAATACTGCTAAAGATTGTTATTGAATACATATTTGTCTTGCTTCAACCAAATCTTTTGGTCTCATAGATCTAACATGTGATCCCATTGGTTCTTTTAGTCTGCTAACAAATATGTTTAAAGCCATTTTATTGGGAACCGTTCATAATGCCGCGTTTTAAAATGTCGCGTTTTAAAATACCGCGTTTCAAAATGCCGCGTGGTACAAAATGTCGCGTTTTAAAATGTCGCGTTTCTAAATGCCGCGAGGTACAAAATGTCGCATGGTACAAAATGTCGCGTTTTAAAATGTCGCGTTTCAAAATGCAGCGATGTAAAAAATGTCGCGTGGTACAAAATGTCGCGTTTTAAAATGTCGCGTTTCAAAATGCCGCGTGGTACATAATGTCGCGTGGTACAAAATGTCGAGTTTCATAAAACCGCGTGGTTCAAAAAACCGCGTGGTACAAAATGACGCGTTTTAAAATGATGCGTTTTAAAATGACGCGTTTTGAAAAATCCCTTATAAATCACCACAATATGATGTGAAATAATAAATAATTTAATAAAAATTATTTGAAACAAGCAAATTGTGTTTAAACATATAGTAAAATTTTCCTTCACTGAATGGAAATTATTTATAAATGTAATTTTATGTAATTATAAAGTGGGTCTAAGAAAAAGAACGCAAATGTTGAAATTTATTAGAATATTCCTTCACTAAAATGTTAAAGTTAAGTCCTTATATATCGGAAGTTTATATCAGATACACAATTTAATCCAAATTGAAACATTTTTTAAGAATTCCTATTTATTCAAATTTCTTAAATATGTATTTAGAAACTGATTTAAAAACGAATTTATACATATCATCTCACTTATAAACGAATATATAAATATATATATATATATATATATATATATATATATATATATATATATATATATATATATATATATATATATATATATATATTATATATGATATATATATATATATATATATAAGTGGAAATGTTGGCTTTTGTCCGTCAATAATAAGGATTAAAAATACTCACCTTTATATTTCGAAGTTGAAGTATAAACTTACCTTTCAATGCAGCATTTGTATACTCACCCTTTTTTTTAATTGGTATAAAAAGGCAAACGAGAAATTAGGACTGTCATCGTTTTTGGAATGGTTGAAGTTGGAAGAAACGACGAGCAAAGAACGACAACCAAAAAAGAAGAGTGTTAATAAATTGTAAGAATAAAAAGAGTTTGTAATAATAAAAGTTAAAGAGTGTTTAATAAATAAATAGAATTGTATTGATATTGTTTTTATTCAGTTCCGCAATTAATCCCTCCGGTCAAATTCTTACATATATATATATATATATATATATATATATATATATAAAAAATATATATATAAGTTAACGACTAGGAGCACTAGCCTAGTTATAAAAATGCTGATTCTGTACAACGTGACTTTAATTTCATTTGCAACGTGCTATTTAGTTTCCCACATAATTATTCGTAATTTAATCATTTAAATTCCTTTGTAATTAGATTATTTAAAATCGCTTACAACAAAATTATTAATATAAAAAATAGAGTAACATAAAAAATCTGCTTACTACAGATTTTCGAATATAGAAATTTCTGTTATATTTAAGTTTAGTTTTAGTTTGGAATTGTAAGAGAAAAGATCGAAATAAATTTCATTATTTTTAATCGCTCCGAATTGAAATTCGTAACTGGCGCCGAAACAGGGACCGCCACATCATAGTTAAAAATAATAACTCGTGCAAGTAGTGAAAGTTGAGTGAATCACAGTAACGAAACTGTAGTAGGAAAAAGTGAATAAGTTACGCGTATTAAGTCATCACCATAAGAACATAACATATCAGGAGTACAAATTGAAAATGCGGGATTTTTTTCTATTTTTGAACGTTTATTCTGAAAAAATGGTAACAAATGAATTATTCAAAGTATTGTCCATCGCTAGCCACAACTTTTTCCCATCTTTCTGGCAATTTACGGATACCGTCGCGAAAAAATTCGGCCGGCTTGGCTGCTATCCAGTCATCGACCCATTTTTGGGCTTCTTCGTAAGAATGGAAGCGCTGGTCAGCTAGGCCATGTGTCATCGATCGGAAAAGGTGATAATCGGAAGGAGCAATGTCTGGGCTATACGGCGGGTGGGGTAAGACTTCCCATTTCAGCGTTTGTAGGTATGTTTTGACCGGCGCTGCAACATGTGGCCGAGCGTTGTCATGTTGCAAAATTACTTTGTCGTGTCTTTGCTCGTATTGTGGCCGTTTTTCTTTGAGTGCGCGGCTCAAACGCATCAATTGAGTTCGGTATAGTGCTCCTGTGATGGTTTCGTTCGATTTCAATAGCTCATAATACACCACACCCAGCTGGTCCCACCAAATACAGAGCATGAGCTTGGCGCCGTGAATATTTGGTTTGACCGTCGATGATGATGCATGGCCGGGGTAACCATATGATTTTTTGCGCTTCGGGTTATCGTAACGGATCCACTTTTCATCACCAGTGACAATGCGATGCAAAAAACCCTTCCGTTTTTGCCGTTCGAGCAGCAGTTCGCATGCAAAAAAAACGGCGCTCGACGTCTCTCGGCTTCAGCTCATACGGCACCCAATGTCCTTGCTTTTGGATCATTCCGAGGGCTTTTATACGATGGGAAATGGCTTGTTGTGTCACTCCCAATGAATCTGCGAGCTCTTGTTGAGTTTGACACGAGTCTTCATTGAGTATTGCCTCCAATTCAGCATTCTCAAACTTTTTCACTTGGCCCGGCCGCTCTTTGTCCTCAACGTCAAAATCACCACTTCTAAACCGCACAAACCATCTCTCGCACGTTGAAACCGATGGAACATGACTCGGATAAGTCTCGGAGACCAATCGATGTGCTTCAGCAACACTTTTCTTCAAATTAAAGAAGTAAATTAAAACTTCCCGCAAATGCTGTTTTGTTGGCACGAAACTCGACATATTGAGAGCTCAAAAAACTATGAATTTGACACTGCGACAAATTGACACATACTGAAAATTAAAGCTATAAGACGTAGCTTTGACATGAACATAGTCACAGTACTGCCTGATGCGTATAGCGTTAGTAACGCCATCTGTTATCAATCCCGCATTTTCAATTTGTACCCCTGATAATTCGCCAATCCGTACCACAAGTAGGTGCTCTGCAATATTCAACGCAGAACTCCAAACGGGAAATTACGGCTTATCCCAGTAGAAGCTACACAGAAGACACACCGACGGCTGATCCCTAAAAATACCCATTCGGCAAGGAAAAAACTAACCTTTAAAGAAACTCAAATCTTTAGACAGGAAATGCAAATCCTGATAATCTTAATGTAAGTGTAACTAAAATTTTCATTTAATTCTTAATGCTCAAAAAACAAAAAGTAATATAAACGTGAATAATAATAAACGTACCTAATATCATAATAAAGCTATAATAACAAATTCAATTTAATTTAACTTTAATATTTTTTTGACAAACTCTAAAATAAAAATCCTAAATATAATATCAGTGAATAATAAGAAAGTGTAATAATCTCAGTTTACAAAATAAAAAAAAAAAAATGTCGCAAATCGATATATTAGCTGATCAAATAAAACAATTGACTGGTGCTGTTAATGCTCAAATTGAATTATCAAAAAAAATCGAGCAGAGATTATTGAAACTCGAGAATCCCGTAATCCACAAACCAGAAGCACCAACATCACCAAGAACCGAACAAGATCTACAAGAGATTAGTAGACTCCCAGATTGTGTCAAGGAGTTACAAACATTTGATGGCAACCCCACTCAGTATATATCGTGGATCCATAATGTAGAAAATATATTGAAAGATTACGAAATCGTACGTAATAAACCGATATTTAGAGCTATACTCCAAAGTATAAGGCAAAAGATCAGAGGCAACGCCGATGCCGCTCTGATATCCTACAACATCTTTAGCGATGATTGGGCTTCCATAAAAAAATGCCTGTCTCTGCATTATGCTGACAAAAGAGACCTTAGGACATTAAAACACCAACTCAGTAGCATCATGCAGATAAATATGACCATACATGAGTTCTACGCGAACATTAATCATCAATTCTCTCTGATCGTGAATAAAATAAAAACAGAAGAATACTCTCCCGATACAATAGAAGTTTTAATAGAAACATACCGGAACCGGGCATTAGACGTTTTTATTCGAGGATTAAACGGCGAATTATCTAAAATGCTAATCGTTCAACGACCTCAGACGTTACCAGAGGCATACGCTTCATGCTTGGAATTTCAAAATCTAAACTTTAGAAATTTAGTAATACACAAAAGGAATTTTAACAATCCAATAGTAGCTCCAATAAATCAGCTAACTCCCACGAACAATCAAAATCTACCAAGGAAGCCTACGTATACTCCAATGCCACAACACAATATGACCACGCCACAACGGAATATGGCCTATAACATACAACATAACGCACAATATCAAAATAATAGGATGCCGCCCCCTCGACCAGTTGAACCTAAACCACCAACACCAATGGAGATAGACTCATCTATTAACTCAAAGCGAGTTAACTACCAAAACCGCCCAGTAAACGCTAACTATCAAACAGCATTTAAACGCGAAGCTTCGTATCAGAACGAGCCACGAAAAACCCAAAGAATTTATCACCTTGAAAATGTCGATGAAGAAGAACAATACAATCAATTAATCAACGAGAATTCGGACATCAATGTATCCGAAGAAGAACATGAAGAAGAAGACAACTCCGAATTAAATTTTATGATGGCAGCGTACCTTACCTAGAGTACAAAACTAGAGATAATAAAACTCTCAAGTTCCTGATAGACACAGGAGCCAATAAAAATTTCGTAAAACCAGAACTAGCAATAAATTCTATTCCCGCAGAAGCGCAATTCAACATCAGGTCCGCTGGTGGGACCATCTTAACCCTCCGTTACTAACGTTAATTTAACTTACAACGTTACTAACAATGGGTCAAATTGACCCATATTTAAAAACACCAATGTTCCGCCACTTTTAATATATTCCACCAAAATTGTTTTTCCAAATTATACACTGGGTATAATTATATCATACATAAAAAATAAATTATATTTAATGTTTTGTGTCAGTCTGTAGAAAATAAAAACATATATCACAAAATGTAAAATATTTCATAAAAAAATTATATAAAGGCAAATTTAAAGCTCTCCATCGCTTCCTATCAGTCAGAACTTCAAAAGGTTGGAATCGTTGAAAAGCTGGAATTATGAGCGAAAAAATATTACTTAATAATTTTTTGGTGTATAAAGTATTTTTTCCCCAATAAATACCTTTCAAAAATGGCAAAATCTAAACTTCTGAATTACCTACATATGTTCAGATTTTCACAAACAGTGCCTATACTAATTAAATGGCTTCCAGAGATTTAACTTTAACTTTCATTGCATTTAAGTTTATTGCGTCTTGTGAGCAAGTTGTGTTGGTTTTGCGGTCTTGAGTCGGTTGGCAGAGTTGGCTATACCGCGTTTATCCAATGTTTTTTTGGGCAGAGACTCGAACGACGAATTTTGCGCAAATTTGTTACAACTAAATTTGAGATTTGTATTTTATTTTGTGTTTTACTACGTCAATTTTTATGTGGTTGCATAAAAGCTAAATCCAACGTTTTCAAAAATAATTTGCGTTTTTTGAATTGTAATGGCGGATTTTCGGTGGATAATAATGGATAATATTTATTAATTATTTACTAACGTGGGTCAAAATGACCCTAATTCACCTTAAAAATTTTAACTTTGTTACTAACGTGGGTCAAAATGATCCAGATACTTTCTAAAATAATTACCCACTTCCTTCGGCAATCAAAACCACTCTAAAAATTATTTCGACATGACAAGTAAAGACTGAGGTTGGATATCAAGTAACATGAAGTTAATTGTAATTCGTTTTCTATGTATTTTATTAAATTTTCATCGCAATGGGTCAATTTGACCCAGACGTTACTAACCGAGGGTTAATAACAAAGAAGATTGTGGGAAAATTTTTCGAAAGTGTTGGAATTAACAAAAACATAGAATTTTTTGTGCTGCCCGGACTTAGATCATTTGACGGAATAATCGGTGACGACACCTTAAAGGAACTAGGAGCCATCATCGATAGGAAACACAACGTCTTACTCTTAACACCAAATATTAAGATACCACTGAAGGAGAAAACATCATCTCAAGTGAATAATCTGGAAATACGAGATGGCCATCTGTCACAAAAAATGAAACAAAATCTTCAAAAGATGCTATCAAGATTCAATACATTATTCGGACCAGTCAATAATATGGAACCAATCGATACCGATATAAAAGCCGAGATTAAAACGAATACAGAAGAACCTATTTATGCTAAATCGTATCCATACCCCGTTAGCATGAGAAGCGAAGTCGAGAAACAAATTGAAAACTATTGAAAGATGGAATTATAAGACCATCTAAAAGCCCGTACAACTCCCCAATATGGGTAGTAGAAAAAAAACTAGATGCATCAGGCATCAAGAAATATAGGATGGTCATCGACTACAAACGATTGAATGCCGTAACAACACCAGATGCCTACCCGATTCCAGATATATCAAATACCCTGGCAAATCTGGGAAATTCTAAATATTTTACGACAATCGACCTTACTTCTGGATTCCATCAAATCCAGATGAAAGAAGCCGACATACCCAAAACATCATTCTCAACGATGAACGGCAAATATGAGTTTTTAAGACTCCCCTTCGGATTGAAGAATGCTCCGGCCATTTTTCAACGAATGATCGATAACGTTCTGAAGGAGTATATAGGGAGAATATGTTACGTCTATATAGACGATATTATCATATTTGGAGGAAACACCGAGGAAGAACACCTGGCTAATATTGACCGAATATTCTCGAAATTGGAAAAGGCCAACCTACGGGTTAATCTCGATAAGACAGAATTCCTAAAACAAGAAACGGAATTCCTTGGCTACGTTATAACAAATCAAGGCCTTAGACACGATGAAAAAAAGGTGTTTGCCATTCGGAAAATTAAGAGTCCAGAAAACTTAAAAGATCTAAAATCATTCCTGGGACTCACTTCATATTACATAGGCGCTTCATTAAAGATTACGCTAAAATCGCCAAACTATTGACAAATATCACCAGAGGAGAAAACGCTCAAATTCCGGCCAACCAATCAAGAAAAGTTAAAATCACCTTTACCGATGAGGAACATCGCGCATTTCAACAAATTAAGGATTTATTGTCATCCACGGAAATACTGATCTTTCCCAACTTCGAAAAACCGTTCATCTTGACAACAGATGCCTCGAATACAGCAATTGGCGCTGTACTGTCTCAAGGCGAACTCGGCAAAGACAGACCAATCACGTTCATCTCCAGGTCATTGAATAAGACAGAGGAAAATTACGCCGTTAATGAGAAGGAAATGCTTGCCATTATCTGGGCTCTGGACAGCTTAAGAAACTATTTATATGGCGCGACAAAAATTAGGATTGTCACAGATTATCAACCTCTGACATTCTCCTTAAGTAACAAAAACCATAACGCCAAACTAAAAAGATGGAAGTCAAGACTAGAAGAGTATAACTATGAGTTGATTTACAAACCTGGTTGTACCAACAAAATTGCAGATGCTCTATCCCGACTAGAGATAGAGGCCAATATTCTATCAACAGATGGCACAATTCATAGCGCGGATCAGGATAGTTCAGATTTGATTCCATACTGTGATGCACCGATAAACGTCTTTAAGAACCAACTTATTTTTACGGAGAATAAGAATGTTTACGGCTATGAAGAACCACATCCAAATTACCACAGACATTTTATCAGCTTACAGGAAATAACTAAAGAGGCCTTGATGAACGCACTCAAAGAAAGGCTGAACCCTACAACAATTAATGGTGTGAAGATTCCGGAACAATACATCCAAATTTTACAAGAATTATACACAGAACATTTCGCTGGATTCAAAATCCGCCTAACTCAAAGAATCGTACGAGACATCAAGAATGAAGATAATAAATTCAACATTATTCAGCAAGAACATAAGAGAGCTCATCGCAACTGGAAGGAGAATAAAGAACAAATTCTGGAAAACTATTACTTCCCACACATGGCCAACTTGATAAAAAAGTACACACGGAACTGCGAAATCTGCCACACAAATAAATATGATCGCCACCCGGAAAAGGTTAAACTTCAACCCACACCAATACCGACTTATCCAACGGAGATTATCCACATAGACATTATTGACATCAAGAAAGAAAAGTTCATCACTTGTATAGATAAGTTCACGAAATTCACGAAATTCTTCCATATTAAGAACAGATCAGCTCCGCATATTAGAGATAAACTCATCAAAGTGTTGCATTACTTCACGACACCCAGAGTAATGGTGATGGACAATGAGTCAAGTTTTATTAGCCCCATGGTATCGGATTACATCAAGATCGACCCAGAATACCTCCACGATTTACACCTAAACAACGTGAAACATCTTCAAAATTTATTCTCAAAACATAAAGTATCAGAACTTATGGACCTTGGAGTTATAGCTGTGATTTGCATAGCTATATTTATCTTCTCAACACAAAAGACCATTCATCAGTATAAAATAAGGCGGAACAGATCAACTCATCAACCAGAGATCATTCAACAACTCGGGATTCAACCAATTCACTTAAATATCTGACGCACGGGCCGTGGATCTTTAAGAGGGGAAGAGTTAACGACTAGGAGCACTAGCCTAGTTATAAAAATGCTGATTCTGTACAACGTGACTTTAATTTCATTTGCAACGTGCTATTTAGTTTCCCACATAATTATTCGTAATTTAATCATTTAAATTCCTTTGTAATTAGATTATTTAAAATCGCTTACAACAAAATTATTAATATAAAAAATAGAGTAACATAAAAAATCTGCTTACTACAGATTTTCGAATATAGAAATTTCTGTTATATTTAAGTTTAGTTTTAGTTTGGAATTGTAAGAGAAAAGATCGAAATAAATTTCATTTTTTTTAATCGCTCCGAATTGAAATTCGTAACTTATATATATATATATATATATATATATATATATATATATATATATATATATATATATATATATATATATATATATATATATATATATTCATTTATATTGTTTAATAATACACATTTTTTTATTATTTCAATATAACATTTATTTTATTCCTTCTTTACAAACGCGACATTTTGTACCACGTGACATTTTGTACGTCGCGGCATTGTGAAACGCGACATTTTAAGACGCGACATTTTGTACCACGCGAAATTTTGTACCTCGCGGCATTTTGAAACGCGACATTTTAAGACGCGACATTTTGTACCACGCGACATTTTGTACCTCGCGGCATTTTGAAACGCGACATTTTAAGACGCGATATTTTAAAACGCGACATTTTAAAACGCGGCATTTTGACCCGGACCCCATTTTATTATACCATTCAGCTTTGATTGCTTGATTATTTGGTTCATTTATTGTTGACCAATTTTTTAATGAATTTATAGGGCTTGAAATTTTAGCGAAATATTCTTCTACTTTATCGTTACCTTGTTGTATGCTATGTAATTCCTGTATTAGTACT
This sequence comes from Tipula helvola, assembly GCA_963556165.1. Lineage (NCBI taxonomy): Eukaryota > Metazoa > Arthropoda > Insecta > Diptera > Tipulidae > Tipula > Tipula helvola. Next base: position 121,459,534 of record OY744483.1, read on the forward strand.
GTTTCGTCTCGTTTGTACGCGAAGTGGGATATCAGCTTCACTAGCTTTGTTGGTTATTCTATTCCTAATTGCCATATATATTGTGTTGGCGTGAACTGATTCTGCGGGATCTGCTATTTCTAATATGTCCGCGATTTGTTCAATAAAATTATGTAATCCTGGGGGTTCGCCATTATATTCTGGTATATCCCTAATAATTCTAGTGATTTGTATGGTTTTCTCCATTTTTTGTTTTTGATTTTCTTCTACCATTTTTTGTTTCCAAATTCTTTCTCTATTAATTATTTTATTTTTATTTTCAATTTCTACGTCAGATTCGCTATCAAATTCTGACCCTGATTCTACTTTATTTGCAATTTTAATGTTTCTTAACTATTCTAGGCTTAATAATTTTATTTTATTGTTTAATTATTTTATATGTTTTGATAGATAGATTTACTACTTACTATTTTCAAAAATATAATTTTAATTTGTGAAAAAGTTTCAGGAAGGGTTTTAGTTATATACTGATTTTATATTTACCAATAAATTATTACGATGATCACGGTCTTGGACATCACAATAATTTTTTTATTTTTATTTTTACTTCTTGCCTTTTTATCACTGTTCTGGTACTATCCCCAGTAGGAAATTTTTTTTATTTTGTATTTATTATTTCGAATACCAAGGTACTTTGGGTAAGTCTATGGATATTCTTTTCAGGAAAAAAAAAGGTTTATTATCAAAGCTCAATATGCACTTGAGTTTTGTAATTATGTAGTTTAGCACTATCCATCGATATTCCCTCGATAGGTTTTAATTTTCTGATTTCAATATTCTCTTGAAATCTCCAATTAAAACTCACTTAACACGGTTTTACTTTTCACTGATTTTTATTTATTTTTACCTTTTGTATAAAATTTTTTTTTTATAGGTAGGACTTGAAATTAAAATTTCAATTTACCGATCCAGTACCAACTGCGCCAATTATGAATTTGATTGTTTAATTATTATATTTTTTATTTAATATATCTAGAAATTATTCTAGATATATTTATTAATTTTTTTTATATTTTATTTAATTTTACAAAAAGGTTTATTTAATTTAATAGTTGTTAATAGTTTAAAGTATAATAACAAAGTGACAGCGATTAATATATTTGTGCCCTTTATATATGGTTAGTTTGTTATGTTTACATATATTTTGAATATTTTTATAAGATGTGCAAAATATGTATTTTGCCAGATGTGTTATTATTTCCTGTGATAATCTTATCTTCTTTGTTCATTGTTGTGTTGATGTTACAATGTATGTTGAAGAGATATAAATGAGAAGTCGTTTATAGCTTTGTGGTATTGGTTTCGTTGATTCGTTCATGTTCGGCTAGAACGGTTATACATAACTCCCACCCACCCCTCACCCCATATTAATTTTTTAGTGCGATTTTAAAATATACGAAAAATTCATTTTTAAATTGTTTATGCTTTCAAAAGATGAAGGTGTGAACCAATCTATTGACATCTGTCTTACGCATCTACATATATAAAATACCACATTCAAACATCGTTTTCTTTTTTGTGCTGATTTAAATGTTTCCTTGATTCTGCAATTTTTCATAAAGGTTTTACGGATTTACGAACATAAACATCGTGTTTTTTTGGCCAAGATACGCAAATTCAATTGTTGCTTTAAAATGACGTCGTTTGGAGCAACAAAATTTAACGATAATAGATCTGACAAACGCAACTTTTAGTTTACATTAAAAATACAAGGCCAGATGTATCATAAAATTGGTTCATTGAAGCTGATTGCCGATACCTAATGAAGACCCGAAGTTTCGTCAAATATATTTTATGGACAGTGATGAAGAACGTGTGAGAACCAACAATTGTGAAATTGTTGGAAAATTGTATGGAGAATCGAAGTTAACTTATTCAATTGTTTAAAATGGTGTTATCACAATTGAGAAATGACAATAAACAAATCGTCATCAAGGCCGATAAAGTACTATCAGGAGAACATGATGGCAGGTTCAACGCACCAACCGTAGACGAAGTTGCTGTTATTATGGTCGGTGATCCAGTTGAGTGCTATCAAAATCACACGTAGAGACAGCACTGTGAGTACGATTTCGGCAATACACCGTTCGTACGACGCACTCCAATATCCGATATTATAGGAAGAACAGGATGCTTTGGTTGAAACTTTTTCAAGAGATGTTATGCAAACTGATATTCCAATGGAGGGGCAAAGTATTTGTTATGGATTTCAAATTGGTTGCTAGACGTTGGTGAATGTAAAATTAGAACAGCATTCTTTTTAGGAGAAAATATAAGTAGTTGAAATGGATTATTCCCGCTGCATTAAAGAAAATGTAGTTACAAAAATATTTTGGGTCTGAATTTAACCCGGATGATATCGATCTATATCAGAAGATGTTTTAAATATACTGAAAGGCGATGTGAAAACATATAATAGTATACACTCTATAACTGTAGATTCTACTGATCATGAATCGATACAACTATTTCCGGTAGAATATTATACATCAATTAACACCATCCGGAATGTCCCCACATATACTTACTTTGAATGTAGGAGCTATATTCATATTTTTACGAAATTTAAATACTAAAAAGAGGTTATGCAATGGTACTAGTTTAGTAATAAAAGGTATGAACGAAAATGTAATCTTCGTTGAGATTTTAACTGGTAAGCGGTATAAAAGGAACATTTGCTTTTATACCGAGAATTATGCTATTCCAACAGATACTGGTTTACTTATGTAAAATAAAAGAGTTCAATTTCCTTTACGATTACCATTCGCTATGACAATTAATAAAGCCCAAGGTCAATCGTTTGATAAAGTCGGTATTTATTTACCACAGCCAGTTTTCTGGCATGGTCAGTTATATGAAGATTTATCAAGAGCTACCAACAAGGAACAACTTTTCCTGAAAATAAAAGATACAAATAACCAGGGAGAACTGGAATCGAACAAAATCTATACTGTTAATTGTGTGTATAAAGAAGTTGTTTGAATTATTTTTTTTTAACATATTAATTTATTTTTTGAATCTTTCATACGAAAATAACAATAAGTTATCAAATCTTAAATGCTAGTATAGTTAAGTAAATCTCCGGAAGCAGAATTTACATGCTATCAATAATTAATAATTTATGATGTCACAGCCATCGTTTTCTTCTTTAATCGTATATTTAATCAGCATATTCGGATGAGATGACAGTTTCCCTTCATAGTTAATCCGCATCTTTAGTAATTCGTCTTTGGACAGTTATAAACAGTAATCATTCTGAGAAATTTTGACTGAATTCTTTGAACAAAAGCAATATTTGAATTTGAAGTTGATTGCCATAATTGACAGCCATACGACCAGATTCGTTTAATCATTGTGTTATACAGGAGAAGCTTGTATTCTAAATCAAGGGTTGAATATTTCCTCATCAACCAGTGCATTTTATCCATTTTTAATTTGATATGGCTGCGTTTCATTTCAATGTGTTTTCGCCAGGTTGTAACATTCGGTACTCTTGAAGAAGACCAAAGTCACATTAAAAATCAGAAGCTTTGACCTTTTGCCCGCTCAGTCGAGAAGAGGTTGTAAAGTATGGTCGTAGGTGTATAGGTCAGATTAGACTTCTGCTTGCAGTATATACAGAAATATATTGTTCCTTTCACCAACTTTGTCTCGCCTAGCCCAATGATTTAATTTAGTGATTCATATATATAGTTTATGACGTATCACCACAGAAAAAAAAACAACTCAACAAAACACCAAAAAAAATATGTGCAAAAACTTACGGTTTATCTTCTATTGATGGTGAATTTCCGTTACAAATTATTGTATTAAATTTACCCGTCAATGATTTCCAATGGTCCACGTCTAATCCCACAGCTTCATCCAACAGATGGCCAAACCGGTATCCAATAGTAAACAACTCGCCTTCCGCGTCTTCTGATAGCCAAACTTCCCAAAAATCAGATTCTCTTTGCAGCATGTACTGATATATACAAAAAATCGTACCAACGTAAAACCAAATGTGGCGAAAACTCAGTAGTTTCCGAGAAAACAAATCAACTTCGAATAAACGATATAGTGGCGAAACCGTTTGATTTAATTAAAAGAAATTTGGTTTATCATTAATTTGTTTATATTTTTATTGTAACAAATTAACCACAACTTTTATTTTATATTTGTTTTTTTTTTTTTAATTAAAGTTTGCAATACATCATTAACTATTGCTTAAAGTTTATTTAATTCTTTTATTTTATAATTATTTACATTTAGTTTATTAAATTCGTCCATTCACCATAAATATCACATACGTATCAAAAAAAAATCACGGCGAATATTAGCACAGTTTTTGTTTCAATGTCTCAACTGTTTTGTTGCTACTTTTCCGTATGGTTCAATGGCGACATAAACTATTATTATTTTTATTTTTTTTATTTTAAGGTAATATCACTGAATATCACGAAAACTAGGAATTTATTTCACGTAAATTGTTCAACTATAACTATCCCAAATAGTATCGTGAATTTTGACCAACAAAAAAAAATCACTTTTTAAAGAGCTTTTATTTTATTTGTATGAACGCTCCACTTAATGACCAAAATGTAATTGAATTTTTCAAGATCTTTACTTTCATCCAAAAATTCAGCATCAACAAAAATACTAATTATCTAACGGTTAGATGCTGGTGGGGAAATATGCATACATAAGTAAATAAAATAAATATACACCGGGCAACCGGGATATTCTTGTTTAATGTCGTAAAATTCAAGAATCATTCAAAATAATAATAAGACCGTATAAATTATGAAAAATCGAGTGATTACAGTTTAGCATCAGTAATCTCAACCTCTTCGCGGGTATTTAATAAAAACTACAAAAAAAACGTTTTAACAATTAGGACAATTGTTACAAGGTTAATCGTCGGTCTAGATGGACGCCTAGGTATTTTGCTTCGTTGGCCTGAGGAATTTGTATTCCATTCAATGTGACCGGTGGACACATAAGCTTATTTAAAGTGAATGATACGTGAGTCGATTTCTCTTCATTAACCTTTATCCTTCATTTTTTTAGCCAGATTTCGATGTCATCTATATGTTATTGCAGAGTTGTGGACGCTGTTTGTGGATTTTTATGAGTGAATACGATTGCTGTTTCATCAGCGAAAGTAGACGTCATAATTTTCGAAGATGTTGGTAGATCAGAAGTGAAAATTAAATACAAGGTTGGGCCAAGCACATTGCCGTGTAGTACTCATACCAGGACGTTTTTCTCGCCCGATTTAGAGGTATTGTGTTTAACGTCAAATCTGCGATTTGACAAATATGACTTCATAAGTTGATAGATTTCTGGCAATTTAAAATTAATTTTATAAAGCAAACCTTCGTGCCAAACTTTATCGAATGCCTGAGCAATATCGAAGAAAACTGTAGAGCAGTACTTCCTTTTCTCGTGTGCTGATCTTATTTCTGAAGCTACTCGGTGCACTTGCTCAATGGTTCTATAATCTGCTGTAAAACCAAATTGATGATTAGGGATGATATTTCGGAGTTTCGGTTTAATCTTTTCGATAATTGTGTTTTCGAAGACTTTCGAGATTATTTGTAGTAGGCGAGACCTTGGTAGGATTCTTGCCAGGCTTTGGGATCATTTTTATACTTGGCAGTTTCCAGCACTCAGGAATGCATCCTAATTCATAGATTGAATTGAATATTTGAGCTAGTCGATCAAAGGCACACTCAGGCAGTTTTTTAAGCATTTCACTTGTAATTTGATCATACCCAGCGGCTTTCTTTAATTGAGTTTGGTGAGCAACAATAAACTTAACTAGCGGCTTCTTTATCTTGAATTTCCTATCAGGTTCGATTGCTACATCTGTTTGAACCACCGATAATCTAGGGTTGGGAGTGAAAACACCTTCAAGATGATCGGCGAAAACTTTAGCTTTTTCCTCGTCACTAACTTCTAGCCCAGTCACCGTTGGACAGACGAATTTGCGGGTATGGTTGCTGAGGCCGTTTAAGGTATTTAGTGGCCTTCCATAATGAATAGTTTGTGTCAGAGTGGGGAGATAGCTGCTTAAGGTAGTTTTGCAGAAAATTCATTTTATTTTTTTGGATTAGGCTTTGCCGTTTATTGCGTTTCTCTGTCAGTAATTTTTCTATTTCAGCGAATGTTATGGTATGCATTGTATGCTTGCTGTTTTGTTTAGGCGTGGCTGAAATAGCTGCGTTGATCAGTAACAGATTAAATTTTTCCATTGCCATACTTATATCGTTTGCCGTCTCCAGTGTAGATGTCAAGTTGATATGCGAACTGATGTACATCTTGAATTTCAGCCTGTTAGTGAAGATGTTCGTTAGGAAGTTGATTATAGGATATGGCTTTTGGTCAGTCCAGTAATGTAGTAAGACCGGAGAGTGGTCAGAAGATAATTCTGAGAGTAGTTTGGCCTCGATCATTTCCCGGTTTATTTTACTCGTGACAGCAAAATCAAGGATGTCAGGAATTTGTATCCGATCAGTAGGCCAATAAGTTGGATGGCCACACGATGCAACATCGGAATGATTTACCTGAATAACATTCATTAACGTCCCCTTGGAGTAGTCATTCTTGAACCCCAGTAGGTATGATTGGCATTAAAGTCTCCGGCGACTATAAAGCGCTGACCCAGAGTTGCAAAAAACGTTTTATAGATATCTGCCGAAATGTTTTTATTTGAAGGGCAATATATTGAAGCTATGACTAAACTTTCTGTATCAAGATCAACACATACAGAGGTTGCTTTTTGAATTTCTTCAGTGCTATACTCATTCAGAACATAATGGCTTTGAATTGTTATAAATAAAGAAACTAAATTTTCAAAATGACGTTCGGTATTTATTTTTTTTTACCCGGTACTGCCCGAGAAATGTTTAAACATTTTGTTAATTTTGGGTATGTTTCAATATATCATAAATCATAATATATTCATCGTTCAATAACGCTGAATTGACTCTTATTGGTGCTCTATAATAATTTTAGGAAACAATTTAATTTTTGTTTTGCCATACAAAGCCATACAAATATTATGTCGACAAACAACGACACATCTGTTGAATGTAGCACACACCACTCATATGTATGTTAGGTTGATGACTTGAAAAATGATACCCCAATTTACTTACACACTATATACTGGCAAACACCACATGCATAAAAATATTATTATTTTGCATAATTCTGTACATGTTTGTATAAACGTCTTATGCCTTAGGGAATTATTACCTTTTGTCCTTTTTCCATAACATTTTTTTTGTATATATTCTAAAGGTTCGGCAATAAATCTCGAACCCACATACCTCACAGCAAAATAAGTCACCAACAGAAACATAAAACATTTCTATAACAAAAGGAATTTTTTAATGATAACAATGTTCTCAAATTAAATAAATAATGTGTATGTGTATAAGATCTAATTATGAAATAAGAAACGATACAATTTTGTACCGCACCTTATCCGCACAATCATCATTAATAGCGTACATACATTTTTCCTCCAATTTAGTATAGGTAATTTGATTAAAAGCATTTTACTTTGATTTTGTTATAATACACCGTCACTTGAACACAACCTTCAAGACATTACATAAATGAAATGGGTAAAGCTTTTATTTTATATTTATGAAAATTTGAGTTTACATATTTATATGTACTATATGTATGTGTAAACGATACAATTTGGGGTGAGTCACATTAAATATTTAACAGAATTGTTTACCAAAGGATTCATTTCATTTTTATAGCTGCGCGAAAAAAAAAATCTTAACATACTTGCGGATGTTAAGTTCATTTTTGTGTACTATATAACTAAGCAACATGACAGACAAAAGTAATACGAAATAAATAAATATGGCATAAAAAATATGTAAACTCAAACAATTTAATCGTTTCCTTTAATTTCGCAGGTAAAGGATTAACCCAATTGGATGTATCCCAAAATCAATTGCAACATGTACCATCGCACGCTCTAAAAAATCTACATCATTTACTTATCTTGAATTTGAATCACAATAAAATATCGGTGATACACAATAAAGCGTTCGAGGGATTGGATACGTTAGAAATTTTAACATTGTACGAAAATAAACTCACTTCCATTGAGCCAGATGCATTTCGGGGTCTCGATAAGTAATGCATATACAATGTAAATTTTTCTACAACGGTATAAAAACTATTTATATTTCTAGGAAACTAAAACGTCTCAATTTGGGCGGCAATGAACTAACGATAATACCACAAAAGGCGCTTTTTATTTTGGATACGCTAAAAAAATTAGAAATGCAAGAGAATAAATTACGAAAAATTAAGGAAGGTGATTTTGAGGGTTTAAAAAATTTAGACTCTTTAATATTGGCGCACAATCAATTAACAGAAGTGCCAGGCAATGTGTTTAGTCATCTTACGCTATTGAACTCACTGGAATTGGAGGGAAATACAATTGCATCTATTGATCGGCAAGGATTTGCCGGACTTGAAGGTAAGCACAACAAAATTACGATTTTATTTAGAATGTTTATATATTCAAATAGGTCCTTTGTGATTTAAACAGAAATATCATTCTATTGATGATGATGATGATTACGTGATAATTTTTTTTTTTTTTTCAATCATTTTGATTTTGAAATTTGCTAGATAAGTATTTGTATATATACATAGATTGTGTTTGTGTCCGGGTGGTGGACGATTTTTCCTCGATGTGGCATGAGATAGACATAAAGTTTGAAATTACAATTTAATTTTTGTCACGTATCTCTCTTTTGGAAAGTTAATTTGATTTTATTACAACTTTTGTTGTTTAGATACCGCTATTTGAAATTTTGTTGTTTTTTTTTTTATAGTATCCACGTAGGTCTTGTCAATTTAATCAGTTTCCTCATGACTCATGGTAATCGTATTTTGAAATAAGGGGAAACTTCGTAAATGAATAGCAAACACAAAAAAAACTCGCCTTTTTTCGGCTTATATTTAGATTTTAGTCTATTAGGTAACATTCACTTGAAATTGAAACCCAGTGGCACTATTCTGGTTTTCCCGGGGAATTGCGAATTGGGAATTGTTTTATTGTCAGCTTTTAGTGTATATTGGTTTTCTTTTTTCGAAAGCATACTGAGCGATTGGCATTTTGTTCATATATTGGGAAAAAATAATTCCCAGCCAAATTTTTAGGGAAAAATAAACAACAAAATTGCTATGAAATCGAACTATGTTTCCCCGAAATCTAGTATGCTTTGGAAAAAAGAAAACCAAAATACACTGAAAACTGACAATAAAACAATTCCCAGTTCGCAATTCCCCGGGAAAACCAGAATAGTGCCACTGGTAGAATGAAATCGTAGATGCTCTGCTGCAAAATTCCTACGATATTACAACTAGCCTCTATCATTTAAAAATTTAAAAAATCAAAATAAGGGAAAATTGTGGAATGGAAGGAGCCTAATAAGGACCCTCTCCTTTACGATATCGCAAAGTCAAATATCAACTTAAACCACAATTTTTCCGGCTTCGGAAACATCAGTCAAAAACATTTCAGTCAAAACAGCAGTTTCGGCCAAAAATTGGGAGTTAACTCAGTCAAAATAGTTTTTAGCTTTTCAAAAGGCAGGGAAAGGAGATTCAGTAAAAATTGTTCTCCGTCAAAAACATTTTAGTGAAAAAATGAAAAAATGTTCACTCATAAAATTTCCCATACAAATTTTGCGATAAAATCCTTCAAAAAAGGAAGTTCAGTCTAAAAAAAAGTTTGTTCGGTCAGGAAACTGTTTGACACAAATGCCTTTTAAATATATGAACTAAATAAGCTTTTTGAAAGGTATTTCAGTAACAAATTTTTGATCTGAAATACCTTTCGGTTGGTTTGTTTTTGGACTGAAATTCCTTCATATAACTGCATGTTGGCTCCAGTGATCCAGTCAAAAACCGTTCAGTCAACAGGAAAGGAATTTCGTTCAAAAATATGCATGTGAAGTTTATCCTAAATTTCTCCTAAATAAAAAAAATGGCGTTTAGTATTATTTTAGGAGAAACTTCACACGTGTATGTGAAGTTTATAGTAAATCTTTCAAAATACAATAAAATGTGACTATATTAGTGAATTGCAGACATTTAGGTGATTTTAATATACATTTATACCAATAATGTATCCATATATTGCGTTCGCTTTATTCTAAATCCAATATTCTATTAGGCGCAGAATTTTACAAAAACGTATTTTCAGATTTTTTTATTAGTTTCCTTGATAGTAGAACCAAATAACGGTATCATCAGTCCGAGCAACCAGTTTCATGAAGTTCTAATAAATTCTAAACCATCAAATTTGGCTTGGATTGCACCAACCCCGTATTTCATTGAGTACTCAAATCAAAAAGTTTCAGGTTTTACTCATCGGCCTCCCTGATGATGGTATTATCTGTCCGAAGAACTCCTTCTAGTACATTCCAATCTAAAATTATAACTTAGAAAAGATGAAATTTTTGTAAAATTGGGAAGCCAATAATCTCTAGTTTAGTGCACGTCTGTTAAAACGAAACCTATGACAATAACCTAGGTGCTGCTCGGGTAACGCCAAACGTCAGCAATGGGCCGGATCAGAGTGTAGGGCGACCCGAGTAAATAATCTGCCTGGCTTTGATCCATTTAACAAAGTCCAGTCGTGATTGGAGTTATATGGGGTTGGTGCAATCCGGGCCAAATTTGAGGGTGCAGAATTTATTAGAACTCCATGAATCGGCCTGATTGTACAGATATTACCGTTATCTAATTTCTCTATTGAAGAAAGCGATGAGAAAAACTTCTAACTGTGTTTAGTATTACTCCAAAGTTGAGTGCTCGATGAAAAAAGGGGTTGGTGCAATCCAGGCCAAATTTGAGGGTGTAGATTTCATTTGAACTTCACGAATCGGCCTGATTTAACAGATATTACCGTTATCAGACAAAAATAGTTGGATAAATATCGGACAATTTTTTTCGCAATTAAAATATAAAACATCTTTTGGCGACCCACTTGATTCAATGCGTGTTGAAATAGATTGAAGTTCATTACATAAATCCACTGCTTCGATGTCTTTAGAGCCTTCATGAGTTATGGCCTCTCAAGCTTAGTACACGATGCATACAAGTGCTGTGTTGTTACTTGTTGTAGGTTTTGAATGTCAAAAATGAATCCAAAAACTGACTCGAGATTTTGCATCTGCTTAAATCTATCATTAACGGAGTTAACAGCAGTATTAAGGACTGCAAAGTAAAAATGCACTTGAAATCTTTGCTGAGGTTTCGGAATGAAATTATCTTGCCCTTCATATGAAAATTGTTTTTTTTAACCGAATGCGAATTGGCTTAAAAGTCAATTTTTTTAGCAAGCTCAGAAGCATCTACTAACATACTGCCAAATCCAATATCACTACTTAATTTCTCTAAAAACAATTTCGTATTCTGTAATTGTTGGATAGCAGAATGCATATTTAATTTCTTTTCTTGGAGCATTTTCTCGTTACACGAGAAGTTTTTGGGTGTTTTTTCATGCGTTTACCGCGTTTACGCACCGTGTAATTGCGAGGTGATGTTGCGATTAGGGTATCCAAATTACTCCAGTTTCAAAGTACCCGGGTAGTCGAGTACTAGTTTTTTCAATACCTGGGTAATAAACAAAAATGTAAAAACAAGTCATAGATCATACTATTGTCACCCTCTTTTGGATTGATTACTAAGTGGCACATACTACATTCTGAGTCCTATTTCTCTTCCTTCTTAAAATGGTCTCATATGAATTATTTGTTAATGGCATGCATTAGAATATATAGATTAGATCAATTTTTTTAAAGTCAAATTAATCCAAATATTTGTTACATTTTAGTCGTAACCTACAATTTTCGGAAAAACCTTATAAATATAAATTTGTAATTATTTTCTGTTGTACTCATGCACAAGACAATCAAATTAAATCATTATATTTGATTACTAGTTGAATCCAATTAATTTTTACTTTACCATGTATTATTAAAAAATGGTTTTAAAATGCTTCATGGATTCGTGAAGAATTTATGTTCTTGTATACCTATTTAAAATATTTGTCACTATCTACTCGTGATTTTCTAAATTAAATAATAAGACAAACTAAAAATTTAAAAGGTTACCAAAAGCTCAAAAACATGTCGTCAAAAAAAAAGTTATCGAAATTTTAAATAATCTGGAAAATTGATAGAACTTGATGCGTGTGAAAAAGTGCCTTCGAGGTAAAATATTTTGCTCTCAGAACAACGTTTTTTCTTCAATCGAACAAAATAAAATTCAATCCCTCCAAAATTTCCTTTGAATCAAGTTACCCGGGTGGTCGCTCAAATTACGCGGGTAATCGAGTACTCGAAAAAAACACCAAAATAACCGAGTACCCAAAATAATCGATAATCGGTATTGGATACCCTAGTTGCGATTACACGCAAAATGAATCTGTGATGTTACTTGTCTATGCATGTGTAAATTTGCTTTATTTTTAAATTGAGAGACCTTTGCCTTGTCTTGACGGTATAATTAATTGGAACATAATTTGGTTTAGCAGTGTAATATTACACAGCAAATGTAAAATACGAACATAATTTAACCATTTCTAGTACAGTTTAATACTATAATTAATTCTGTGATCAAAGGTGAAATTAGTTCATCTTAGGTGAAATTAGTTGAAAATCTCGGAAATCGAGATACCCAGTATATTATTACGTGAAAACTTGTATTTTGGCATCCTAAAACTATTCTTAAAATTCGAAAATAATTGGATGGCCGCAAGTTTTAAAATCAGGGGTCAAAGGTCACAAAAATCGATTTTTTCTACTTTTTTTGCAAATATCTCGGTTTCTATGGGTTTCACGCTAATTGTATTCATTATCAATATTGTAGAGAATTAAATTCTCTACAACTTTTGTATTTAACATTTTTTCATACCTCGAATTGTTTTCGAGATATATGGCGGAGAGCGCACGGTCAAAGAATCATGTGAGGTCAACTGATAGTCCCGATCAAAAACTTGTAATATTAAGGTTATAAATTATTGTTAAATATATAATTATCATTATTTATTAACTTTTTTATTAAATTCAACCTTTTTTTCGGTTACTAATGAACAGATGTTCATTTGTATAGTATAGTTACTATACGACCACAGAATACCCAGAAGCGACATAACGCGGTTTTTATATGGAGAAAATTGGACTCATTTTTTTGACCTTGGTTTATCGAAGGTAAGATTTTCGGTGTTAAATTATCGTTCAGTGGCTGAAAATTCAAAATTTACATGTAAAATATAAGGTTAGAATACATTCACATTAGCAACTGCTGACCTCTATCGCAAATGCATTGAACTTATCTTTTTATGTATATTTTTATTAAATCAGTTACTCATTGTAAAACAAATTTATACAAAATAAAACTCAAAGAAAAAGGAAGACGAATTAACTGAATTTGAATGAACCTTAACTGAATTTGAATATCTAACACTTGGTAACTACCGACGTAAAATTTTAAGAACTATGGCTGAGTTGTGTTTTATGTGTAATAAGTCAGATTCTTCTGAAAGTGAATTTGTTGAAGTAGTGCGTGGCATGAAAACTTTGAGAACTTCAAGTATTGAACGAAATGACGGTCACATTGACTATTTAAAATCCGTAACCTCTGTGAAAGTGCATGAAAAGTGCCGAAATAATTATACTAATAAACATTGTATTCAAGCAGTAAAACGGCGCCTAGAAGATGAAGAAACTACAGTTTCACCATCTGTACCTTATAAAAGACGAAATGAAGTGTTTGATTTTAAGAAGCAATGCTTGTTTTGTGGTGAAGTTGCTGATGAAGCTGCAGAAAAGAAGAAAAAAGAAAAATATAGACGCAAGATAAAAAAAGTGAGTACCCTTGAGTTTAAAACCACGATTATCAAAAGAGCAGGAGAACGTGGTGATGATTTCGGAGAATTGGTGAAAAGTCGTATCATTCTTCCGCATGATTTGATTGCTGCTGAAGCAAGATATCACGCAATTTGCTTTACAAACTTCTCAAATAAAGTATCATCATCGTCGCCTCAGCAAAAACCTCGTCAAAATAATGAAATTACAGAAGCAATGTTAGAGATTTTCAATTACATTGAAAATAATAACGATTCACAATTTACGCTCAAAGAGCTTAAAGATGTCGTGACAGTGTATGTACCAGATGATAAAACTATCATTACGAAACTACAACAGAAGTACTTAACCGATATTATAATAACGAAGAAAGTAGGAGCTTTCACAATTATTTCTTTCCTTGATGCACACGCTCATATTCTCTCTAAAGCTTGGTATGAAAGTAAAAAATTAGATCCCGAAGCAGAAAGGCTAAGAATTGTAGAAGCTGCAGCAGCAATTATCAGAGAACATATCCGATCATCTATAGTTGAAACCAAGTCTTATCCACCTCCCAGTCAAATGTTGGATGATGTTAATCAAGAGATTCCTAAAACATTACTGCATTTCTTAGAAGAAGTGATCTTAAAAAACAGGAAAGGGAAAGTTGATCAATTAAAAACAAAATGTACTGCAATAAGCCATGCAATAATGGCTGCCATACGGGAGCGTTCTTTTTCATCACAGCTTCTACTAAGCCTTTCTGTGTTTCTTCACAGAAGGTATGGATCTAAAAGACTATTGGATATTCTATCAAGTTTGGGATTTGCAGCTTCTTACAGTAATACTGTACAGTATGAAATTTCAGCAGTTTATCATCCACAGCCTCGTATTTTACCATCAGAGTCTGGTGCACTTGTACAATATGTTGGAGACAATGCCGATATAAATGTCCACACTCTTGATGGTAACAATACTCTTCATGTTATGGGAATAATTAAGATAGTAACTCCGAAAAGTGCTGTTCTGTACGAAGAGCGGATACTAAAATGCACAACCAAACCAAGTGCGAAAGAGTTAGCAGCCATATCACATGTATCTCTTCAAGTTTATGAAAAACCAGTTGTGCCTGGATACAGTAAAGTTCAAGTCGAAAATGTATATGATAATGAAGCATTGGCAGAAAAAAAAATTAACGGAGTTGATTTTTTGTGGTTATATGGTAAGTGGAGAGATATTACGTCGTTGCCAGGGTGGAATGGTTATCTTGAACAGCTCACTAAAAACAAAAAAAAAATTTCAACATCTCAAGTTATGTTTCTTCCTTTTATTGATAATCCTGCCAGTCACGTAGACACTATTTACACAACTTTACATTGCGTTCTCGATATTGCTAAGTCACATGGACAAAAAACATGTGTGATTACTTTTGACCAACCTCTCTACTCTAAAGCACGTGAAATGGTAGCTGCGTCAGCTGTTAACTCACCATTATGTAACATAGTTGTAAAATTAGGAGGCTTTCATATGCTTATGTCCTTTCTTGGAAGCATAGGGTACATAATGGACGGAAGCGGACTCAAGGAAGCTCTCGGTGAAATATATGCAAAGAATTCTGTTGACAAATTGCTCAGTGGTCACGCTTACTCAAGAAGCATTAGAGGTCATACATTATTACGACTTGCATTATCAATGATAATTTTTGAAGATATAAATACTGAGGATGTTACTTTGGATGAGTTAATACAGCAAACAACATCTCGAGATGTTTCTTACGAAAACATAGAAGGGTGTATAAGCAGCTCAATTCATTTTCCTAGGACTTTTATAAACAAACTGGATGAATTAAAAGCTCGAGGTCCAACAGCACAGTTATGGGTACAGTATTTCGAAATGGTTTCAATAGCACTTGATTTTGTTCGCGCTGAAAGACTTGGACTTTTCGAAGAACATCTTGACGCAGTGCGCAGAATGCTGCCATATTTTCATGCCAGTGGTCACTTCTTGTACGCTAAATCAGCACACTTATATCTGCAAGACATGGCGAAGTTGGAAGATACAATGGATGAACAAACTTTTCAGAATTTTAAAAATGGATTTTTCACTGTGAAACGAACAGAAAAATTCAATTCTGGTACATGGACAGATATGGTTATTGAACAAAGTCTTATGATATCAATGAAAACAGAAGGAGGAGTATCTCGTGGTCGAAGTACAAAAGAAAGTGTTTTGTGTAAGTGGGTCTATGCTATGTTTGCTACAAATACTATATGTGAAGAAATGGAAAAGTTCTGTAACATTTCCATGGACTCGACAGAACAACACGTAGATTCTAGAGATTCAAGAGTGAACAAAGATAATAAAGACGTAAAGGCGCTAGTTGAATGGTTTAAACTTCATGAATCTTTTCCAAATACGACACAGTTAATATCATTAAGTTCTGGAATGGTTGGAAATGAGCAAATTAACTGTCACAAATCTCATCAAATCGGATTAGAATCTATAAGTAAAATCACTGGCTTACAATTTCACGAAATAAAATTGAAACGCTCTGATAAGGTATTGCCGCTTTCCATTGTTAATAAATCTGTTAAAATTAAGGATTGTAAAGTTTCAGTTGATCCATTATTACTATTTCAAAGAATAACAGTGAGCAAGCAATTTGAAAGTAACCTTGAAGAATATCTCCAATATGAATTGAGTCCATATCCAACAGCGCTGTTTTTTGATAATAATGGCATGGGGAAAACTACAAAATCGTCATTGTATGACAATATGTCACCTATTAACTTTCATCTCGATGAGAATAATGTTACGTTTATTATTGATGGTGGATTTCTTTTACATCGAGTTGTATGGAGTAGAGAAGATACTTTTTCAATTATCTTCGATAAATACGTAAAGTACTTACAAAGGCATTATCAATCGAAAACAATTGTGCAGCAGAGAGCAATGGAGCAGCAGAGAAGAACGGCTGCACTTTCAAAAACATACGAAGTTTGTTTCGATGAAACAATGGTTGTACCAATTAGTCAAGAAAAATTCCTATCGAATCGCAGTAATAAAGAGAAGCTAATTACGATGCTTATTCAAAAACTACAAGCTGTTGATATCACTACAAAACAGGCCAGAGATGATGCGGATGTCCTGATCATCGAGACAGCTATTGAAGAATCAAAACATGACAAAACAGCAGTTATAATAGGTGAAGATATAGATTTACTTGTGATTCTAATTGGGCGTACATTATCTCATGAACAAGAAATTTTCTTTAAAAAAGTTGGCAAAGCAAATGTAAAAACTGAAATATATTCCACCAAAAGTTTTGATAAATATCCTCGTTCCAAACAACACATTTTGTTTCTGCACGCATTAAGTGGCTGTGACACAACTTCTGCGCTTTTTAAAAAAGGGAAAAAAACGTTTTTAAGAACATTTGAGAAACTGCCTAATTTGGATGAGCTTGCTGCAGCATTTGAAGAACAAAATTGTCCGGTTCAGAGATTATCTGAGAGTGGAATGCAAACCTTATTAGCGGTTTATAATGCTCCAAAATCGGTGAATAGTATCGATCATCTCCGTTATGCATTATACGTCAAGTCAACCAAGTCGAATAAACCTGTGCAGTTATCGAATATTCCACCAACGAGTGGAGCAGCTCACCAACATTTAAATCGCGTTTATTTTCAAATTCAAACTTGGTTAGGGCATGATTTAGAACCTCAGGAATGGGGTTGGACAATGCATAACGAATTCCTGGAACCTATCATGACTATTTTACCACCTGCACCAGATGAATTACTCAATACAATTTTCTGTAACTGCAAGAGTGGCTGTGGCTCAAGATGTGGATGCAGGAAAGCAGGGTTACAGTGCTCTTTAGCTTGCGGACAGTGTAATGGACAAGCTTGTCTCAATGCTGTACCATGTCAGTCCGATATTAATGATGATACAACCTTTGACCCAGAAATCATGAAGAACTTGGAGACAAATGTCGTTGAAGACGATAATGAAGCGGGACTTGAAATTCTGCAGCACCGGGACGATGACGACGATGATGAACAAGAAGAAGAAGAAGATGATGAAGAAGAAGAAGATGATGAAGAAGAAAAAGAAGAGGATTGAAATTAGAACTTGTTCTTCTCAGAATTTTTATACTTTTTTACTCGTTTTGACAATAATATATGTATCGAATGACACTTTTAATAAAAACATTAATTAAAAATTTCTTTCTTTTCTTCTTTATTTATTTAAAAAATCATTAGCATAAATTAGATTAGAATTAAAATATAATTTAAGAATTCCTCAACAATTTCTTAATTACATGACCAGGTAAGTGCTATTACATAAATTGAAACATAATTAATAATAGCTAAGTAACCGAAAAAAAGATTGAATTTAATAAAAAAGTTAATAAATAATGATAATTATATATTTAACAATAATTTATAACCTTAATATTACAAGTTTTTGATCGGGACTATCAGTTGACCTCACATGATTCTTTGACCGCGCGCTCTCCGCCCTCTATCTCGAAAACAATTCGAGGTATGAAAAAATGTTAAATACAAAAGTTGTAGAGAATTTAATTCTCTACAATATTGATGATGAATACAATTAGCGTAAAACCCACAGAAACCGAGATATTTGCAAAAAAAGTAGAAACAATCGATTTTTGTGACCTTTGACCCCTGATTTTAAAACTTGCGGCCATCCAATTATTTTCGAATTTTAAGAATAGTTTTAGGATGCCAAAATACAAGTTTTCACGTAATAATATACTGGGTATCTCGATTTCCGAGGTGAACCCCCTATAATGACTGGACTAAACAGCTTATGTCGACTTAAGATAGTTTACCTTTTGAGCACAGAATTATTCTAAATACCCATAATTAATTGGAACATACTTCTACTTCTCGGAAAATACGGGTGGATCGCTTCGATCAGTTTGTCAAAAAATTTAAAAAATGAATGTTTTCTGTTTTCTATTGGGTATGTGCGCGTTTTTATTTTATTTTGCAGGCTAAAATATTCACTGCGATTAGAAATAAATAAAACTCTTTGATTTCATCTTTTCTTGATTTTTTGGTTTGTTCATTTTTTTCATTTACAAATTGAAAAGCTTTAAAAATTCGCTTGAGCGCTAAAAGTAAAAAACATTCATTGACGCCTAATTCAAAATTTGACGTCTAATAGCAATAACAAATTAACTGGTTCTCGCATTTGACGAAAGGAGGGAGGATAGTAGTGAAATTTTACTGTCAACACGATAACTCCTAATTATGATCATAAAATTAATTTTTAGAACTATACATAATTAATTTTACCGTCAAGACAAGGCTCTTATATTGAACTAATAAAAAAATATCGTAAATTACGAATATTATATAAATAGATTTTAGATTTTGTTTGATAAAAAAAATGAAAAAAAAAAACAGTATAAAGGCCGTATTTTTAGGCGTCCCAAAAACAGTCCAGCGACCTAGGCGGCCGCCTAGTTCGCCTATATGGTAGAGCCGCCCCTGACCGTCATCTAATTCCTCTATTGAAGAAACCGATGAGAAAAACTTCTAACTGAATTTAGTATTACTCCAAAGTTGAGTGCTCAACGAAAAAAGGGGTTGGTGCAATCCAGGCCAAATTTGAGGGTGTAGATTTTATTAGAACTTCATGTAATTCCTCTTATAAGTTTCGGTCAAAAATTAGGAGTTAACTCAGTCAAAATTTAGGCTAAACTGCCTTTTCAAAAGAAAGGGAAAGGTGGTTCATTAAAAGTTATTCTCCCTCAAAAACAGTTTAGGCAAAAAACGAAAGAAGTTTCAGTCATAAAATTTCCCATACAATTGTCACTAAATTTCTTTAAAAAAAGAAGTTCAAAAATTGTTTTATTCAAATGCCTTTTAAATGAACTAACCAACCTTTTTGAAAGGTATTTCAGTAACAAATTTTTGATCTGAAATACTTTTTGCTGGGTCTGTTTTTGGACTGAAATGCCTTCATATAACTGCATGTTGGCCCCAGTGATCCAGTGAAAAACCGTTCAGTCAAAAGGAAATGAATTTCGTTCAAAAATGTGTGTGTCTTACCTTCCAGCTCAGACAAAATATTTTCCAGGCATACAAGTAGTAGTCTGGCCACTTGAGTCCAAAACTAAAAATCCGGGCCACATGAGTCCAAGGTCACCGACTGACCGTTTAAGGTCATTGTTGTCTAGGTCGTTGACCTACTTTGTTGTTGTTGTAATTATCTAGGTCATTGACCTACTTTGTTGTTGTAATTATCAAGGTCGCTGACCTACTTTATTATCGTCTAAGATCGATGACAAGGTCAAAAATCTGGGGCCGCGCCCCCCATTTCCGATTTTAAATGGTTTATGAACATGGCCATGAACAAATTAATATCCCAAGTAAAAAATTCAGAAAGCTTTTTTGACTGGGATTCTTTCTGCATTTTTTACTTGGAAATTCAGTCAAACAATTAAAAAGAAATATTCCAGACAAAATTTTTATAAAAATTGAAATGAATGAAATAGTGAAAGTGTCGCTGAATGCAACGCTGATTAGTAAACGATCAAGAAATTGTCGGTTAAAAAACCAAACAAAATCACCAAATTCTCGAATGTTCAACAGGCTAAGCGACACGTTGAAGCTAATCGCCAACCACTCGCGCTTCTCGACTCACGAAGGAACGCCGAGCAGTGGGTCAACGCCGTCTGAGCGAGTTACAAACATCTCTCGCTTCTCGACTCTATCTAAGGAACGCTATCACAAGATCAAAGACGATGCGTGAGTTTCCAATATTTCACGCCTCTCGTCTTTTGAAGGAATGCCACGCAAATGCATAAAAACCATCTTTAAACCAACACAACTGTCGACACTTTCAAAGCTTAAGATTCTGTGTTTGCTGATCGCGTCTGTGATTTTTGTCCCAAGCGTTGCTACGCCCAACAAGCAAGCATTTGTCGCTCAGATGGATGTTATCCTGAGTATCTTCCGATTGAACTTTGCAACAAACATGTCGCATATCATTTCGTTTTTGATCGTCGTCGAGCACGGTAGCGTCTACAGTCAGTACGGCTTTAAAGGATAAGCAATTCTCTTCGCATAAGATATCTTTGAGTTCACCGAATAGTTGCCAACGGAGCTGCCTCAATCGTCTGATTCTGCGGGGTTAGCCTTTATCACCGAAATGCTGCAGAATTTTTACATCATACGCGAGTTCACAATTTCACGCACATAATGTGAGCGCTGCTGTCCAGTGGTTGAAGAAAAACAACCTGTCGTTCACGACGTGCACAGTGCCACGGTAAGCTCTCACCTTGATGTCGCCTTCTTCAGAGGTCAGCCTCCTCTGGCACCGATCCGCGGTTAGTGGAATCAGAGAAATTTGATGTTTGAAGACAACGCAGGCAACCATTCTATCTTCACAGTGGGATTCCAATACCATCAATGGAAACTTGATCGAATCAGATGGACTTTACGAGACGGCTCGGTAATTATCAAAGCAAAGCGACATCGACCTTCCACCGAACGGGTATCTTCTTGTGAACAACTTTAATGACGTTCGCATCGACTTTATAATGTTCGGAGCTGGATTTTCGATGGACTACGAACAATATTCGTCGATCTACGGTAGCCTCACCTCTTCTACTTCGCCGATTCTAACTCATGTGAACCAAAAAGCGCATCTGCAGTAAACGGTCGAGCGTGTCTTATTGAGTCAACTCAGCCCTAATACACACTTCGGTTATGACTCCAATAAATATGCGTCAGCCTCAGGATGAATCGGAGTTGGCCCGGCTTCCAAGCTATTGCGAACAATATGACTTGCTTCAAATATCCATAAAGATGACCAAAATACTCAGGAGTCTGGCATCAATGGATTTCACGCAGCTCGGCCAGTCACGATCTCAAAGCTAGATTACTTAAAACAGCGAATCTTGGGTAAGGATACGAGTTTCCAGTGCACCGATTACCTCTTCAACGCACTGTCACTGTACGAGTATCACTGTATCATGTGCAACATCAACGCCTGTAGCACGAAATGGTGGAAGACGTTCATCTCTACGTCTTTAACACGCGTAAGCCTGAACAGCATTACAAAGTTATCCGCTTTGTCCATGAATATGCAGCCGGCTTTTACACGAACATCATTGAACGGCATATAACTTTGAACAACTGTCGCTGATGACGTGATGTGATTGTTGACGAAAACGGCACGAAATTGAAAATTAGGCGGCCTTGCTGTCATTCGAGTGCCATTGGGGAGCAAAGATCAACCCAAGGCTTCGAGAGACCGACATCTGGAAAACGCAATTAATTGGGCTAACGCTTTCATCCAGCTGGCCAAACGAGAGCGATTTCTAATTGTCACTGGCGAAGATGAATGTTGGTCAGAGAAATCTCTTTAACCTCATTAAGCAAAGCATCGAGAAGCAGCTGGCTTCATTGGCAATACCGGAACTGGCAAGACGTTCACAAACAACTCTAGCATGGAGCAGATTCATCGCTGCTACAATGGAGAAAAGGATTCGGTGAAGAGAGATGCGCTTACTGATGTCACAGCTAAACTGATTTCTAGCCGTACTCGCTATGGAAATCTGCTGAGACTGCCAAATCACACACGGCAATTACTTGAAACAACTGCTACTACAATGGCTCAACGCCGAGTTTCTTATCGTCGACGAGATTTCTATGGTTCCATACGAGATGCTGAAATGTTTAAACTCCCGTTTCCAACAGAAGAAAAAGACAGCACGGAGCTCTTTGGTGGCTTAAATATTTTACTGAATGAAACTCCGCCAGTTCCGAGAAACACCGTTTTGAACCAACCGGAGAACTTACAAAAATCACACCGCCGGAGTGGAGTTCGCGATTGAAAAAGCACAACGCCCTACGAAAGATATCAAGCAAAGTTGATATCGAAAAACTCATCTTGGAAGACATCAAAAGGACTGGAGTGTTGCCAAACGCATTGTTGCTGTTTCCCGTTGCAAAGATGATGCTTCGGTACAACATCGGCAGAGTTCAAATTCGTCTTTTGCGATTTTCAATTTGTCAGGAGCCAGTCTCCGCGTTTTGCAGGCTGTTGGGGGTCCCATTGTCTCTAACCGGTGTGTAACGGTGTGTCTAATTACGTTCTTATCCAGCGCCCCTTTGTAATTTCCTGAAATTTTGCGAGTAGATTTTGAATTTTGGGATGCAAAAGCAACTTGTCCAGTAATGATAGTGCTTGTTCTGCATTATTTGTAATGATCCCTTTGACAAACTTTGGAGGTTAATGGGTCTAATACCCTCTGTACCTGGATGTCAACTAATACCCCTTTGTGTTTTAGGAAATCTGATCCTAACATTGGAATGGACACGTCTGCTATAACAAATTCCGACATAAACTCCCTTCGAAGTCAAATGTCTAATTTAATTACTTTAACGCCGAAAGCTTTGACTGGTGTTCCATTTGCTGCAAATAAATTTGGTGCCGCTGCCGAAAGGATGTCTTTAAAGAATTTGGCTGGTAGTACTGAAATGTTTGCGCCGTTGTCGATTAAAAAATTAAATTTTTAACGCGTTACCATCAATGGATGCTGTTATCATCAATGGCCGCCGTTGCTCGTTGATGGGAATTTTAAAATCCCCCTTCTGCTCGAGATTTTTGTGACGCTTCGCAAAATGTGCACCCTGAACACATTTCCTTGCTTTGTTACCAAACTTCCCGTACGAGATCGGTCTCTAGGACCATTACCTGAATTGTGCCTTGAACGTGATCGTGATTTTTTAAACTCTCCGCATAATTCCGAATTCATGATTGTCAATCGGTTAATATTTTGTGACATCTTTGATTTTTCGGTTATCGGTGGAGTTTTTGTGTCCACATTCGTTGGTATTGGTACTGTGTATGTCGAAATTTTGTTGATTTGGCCTGAGTTTGCATGTGTCATTATTTCTACTAGATTATCCGCTGGTGTTGCGAGCGTGTTCAGTTCAATGTCGTTTTCAAAGGTTGTTAGAATCAACTGCACCTGGGGGGAAGTCTCTTCATCCACAACTGCCTGAGTGTTCGCTCATCAAAAGCTCCTCTAGCATTGAGACGGAACTTGTTCAATAGTTGTGACGGCTTCTGATCTCCCAAAGTAAGTCCATGCTATAAGTTATTCAATTTTGATAGCTCGGATTTACTTAAGGTTCGGATGACTTCGTTCTTAGAAGCATTAAACTAATTTAAATGCTTTAACAAACAAAATATAAAAAATAAAAAAAAATAACGACAACAATTTAAGTGTTCCAAATTCAAACCAATTAAACTCACCATAATTTTGTTACATACTGATTTAGTTATTGAAATAAATTAATTTTCAATCGAAGTCTCAATTGGCAGTGGACAAATACGGGTAATAGCGCATTTAAATTCGGAGTTCGATGTTTTTAAGGTCACCACTCTCACAAATCCATCCTGCCCTTTATGCAGATTTGTAATCCGAGCCATTGGCCATTTTAATGGAGGGACGTTATCTTCCTTTAAGATTACGAGATCACCAATTTTTAGTGATTCTCATGGCTTAGTCGATTTTCGACGATGCTGTAGAATTGACAGGTACTGATTTAACCATCGCTTCCAAAATGTTTGAAATATAAATTGAATCCGTTAAAATGATTTAAACAATTAAATTTCAAATGTTATAATGATGGATTAGGGATGGAATTGATTGGTTGGCCGATTAAAAAATGACCAGGAGTCAGATTTTCAAATTCATTTGGATTATCTGACATAGGGCCAATAGGACGTGAGTTCAGACATCCTTCAATTTGAAGGTCAATTTGTGAAGTTGCTCGATTGAAAATGACGAATAGGTGAGGACGCGTTTTATTAGATATTTCGTACTTTTAATCCCCCATAGGCTTCCCACAAGCCTCCAAAATGGGGCGACCTTGGGGGAATGGTGTGCCATTGTATATGGGAATCAATACAAAATTTTAATACTTCGCTGTACTATATACCAATAAAATTGGTAGCATTATCTGAATAGATATGTGAGCAAAGCCCATGACGCGATACGAATCGCCGAGGAAATGCTAAGAAAGCTGAAGTAGAGAGGTCAGACACCACTTCCATGTGGACTGCATTTGTAACGAAACATATAAAAATTGCAATGTAAACTTTGAATTGCACTCTAGATTTTACTTGACTAATCGCAAGAAATGGACCCCAAAAATATATTCCTACATTTTGGAAAGGTCTAGATGGTAGGATACGTTTTTCGGGTAATTGACCCATGATTTGATTTAAGGTTTGTGAATATCGTCCTCCTATGACCCAAAACCGTTGACGTAATTTGTATAACAAGGTCTGAGAACCAGCGTGAAGAAGACGCATATACCCATTTCGAACTACCAATTTTATAAAAGAATGCGAACCTGGTACTACTAACTGATGTTTGTGGTTGAAGGGAATATCAACGTTTTACAATCGTCCGCCAACCCGAACCATGCCATCGTCATCGAGAAATGGCGTCAGTGATAATGATTTACTTCGACGAGACACCGATTGATTTTTACGAAGATTATGAATTTCTTCTGAATAATGAGTTTGAAGAACGATTTAAAGCACAATCAATTTCATTGATTTCGAGTGATTTAATAGTTAGTGGTTTTGACAATTTATTTAAAGTTCGAAATTTATTGAGACAAGCCTTTGTAAATCGATAAATATATGCGAAAATACGCAATACTTTTAGATAATTCGAATACTTTATGACAGGCATCCATTCTTCTAGTTTTGTCAAAGATTCAACCAACACATCTGGATATTTCGTTTGCGAAGTTTCATTGTTTATTGTAGTAGGTTGCTTATGTATTATTAAACGAAGTTGGTTAATGTACGATGGACCTGACCACCAATGTTTTGATTTCAAAAATTCATGCGGCATAAGCCCTCTAGACACTATACATATCTGCAGGATTCTCTGTGGTTGGAACATAATACCAATCATTGGGAGAATTCAAATCGTGTATTTTTGAAATCCTATTGGCTAAAAAGACTTCGAAATGCCCTGGAACCGATTTGATTCTATGTAACGTAATTTCAGAATCAGTCCATAGAAAAATTGAATTAAATTTTATTTGCCTAACGAAAATGATTTTTTCAACTATTTGAGCCAAGAGCAAAGAAGCGCACAACACCCGCCGAGGTATAGTTTGAGTTTTAAGTGGAGCTACTCCACAATTTAAATAGCAATTTAACGAAAACGTTGTTTTCATAATCGATTATACGTAGGTAAACCACACATCCGTATCATTTTTCAGATGCGTCTCCAAACCCGTGAAGCTCGATCGATGTTGCGTTTGAAATTATGACACATCGTGGAATGGATATTTCATCGATTGTAGTGAGTTATCGTTTAAACTCTTTTCAATATTCTTGAAGTTGAGGTGGTAACAAATCATCCCATCCAAGTTTAGTTGCCCATAATGTCTGCATAAATGATTTATGCAGAAGATTATGTAATTGCATATTGCATATTTTTTGAATGTAAAATTAAATTTATCGGTGTTTGTGTTCCAATTTATTCCTAACACCTTAATTAATTTGGATTGATCATTAGGATCTGAAGATGCTACAACCGAATGATTCGACGTGATTTTTCGAAGTTCGAACCCTACCTTTAACAATAAATTAACAAGGTCGGCTTTCAATTTGATTGCTGTTTCAAGACTGTCGGCACCGGTTAGTACGTCGTCGACATAAAAATCTCGTTGAAGCACTTTTGACGCTTCAGGAAAATGTATTTGTTCATCTTCTGCTAGCTGAAATAATGAACGGATAGCAAGGAATGGAGCTTTGGCTGTTCCGTACGTTACTGTCCGAAATTGGTAGCTTTTTAATGAGGTGGTTAATTAGATTCACGCCACTAAATTCGTTGCAAATCTTGATCTTTTTCATGCACTAAAATTTGTCTATACATTTTAGTTATACCTTCTGTTACACCGATTGTATGTTTCCGAAATATCATAATAATGGAACATAAGTCCTGCTAAATTGTAGGACCAACCATTAAATAATCGTTTAGTGATATATTCGAAGAAGTTTTCGGGGAAGCGTTGAATACGACGCGTAATTTTGTAGTGCTACTACTTTCACGTTTAACTGCATGATGAGTCTTAAAATAATTAGTTTGCTTGCTTTCAATTTCATCTGGATTAAATGCTTCTATCATGTGTTGTAAATCGATGTACTCAGCCATAAATTGAGAATATTGCTCAAAAAATTCTGGTTTATTATGAAGACGCTGTTCCATTGTGAGGAATTGTTTTACAGCTGTGATAGAAGAATTACCTAACTCACCGATATTTGATTTTTTTGGAAGAGCTTCACTGTACCGACCTGACTTCTTTCTCATGACATTTTTGGAATAATGAGTCTCACATAATTTTTCTTCAATTGAGTGCGTTTTTGGATTTTCAATTGACAAAAAATTTTTGAATTTGCTCATCAAGACTTTCGAAGACACTGAAAACCATAGTCGAAGTATCGGAAATTTCAGAGTTATTAATCGAAGAAGATTCACAAATTATTGTCTTTCCCATTACTATGTCCAAGTCCGAAAACAGTTTTATACGTTGAGAGATCATGACTCGTTTCAAGTTTTCCCCCTAAAATAATTTCAGAATATAGTTCAGCACCAATTAATAGATCAATGGCGCCCGGTTTGTAAAACCAAGGATCTGCGAGTTGAAGATGATCCTTTATAACGGTTTTATTGTATTGTACCGGATATGACGGGAGACAATTTTGAGTCTTACCATACAATCCAAATCACATTGAAAATCCGACGTTCGTGATTCGATGTAAACATTTACTTTTTTAGTTACTGATGATGTCGCGCCACCAATTCTGGTGATTGTGATATGAACCGGTTCTGATTTTAATGACAACTTTTTACACTTGCTATCAGTAATAAAATTATAGCTTGAGAACCACTATCCAATAGTGCTCTATATTGTATTCTATCAACCGAAGAACATCTAATCCAAACAACTACAGTTCCTAATAAGATCTGAGTTCTTTGATGTTTGGGAATTAATGTTGAAGAACCATTCTGAAAAATTGCCGAATTCAAAACGACTGTTGACTGAGACGTTTTTTCGGGAATTTTATGAGAATCATTTGTGGAAATACCCATTACTGAATTATTCCGCCCGAAGTGGAGAAGAATGTTGTGTTTCAAAGAACTCAACGAACAAGGTGATGACTTACAGTAGATTACACGATGAGTCTGTCGAAGGCAATTGGTACATAAATTAGGAGGATGACTGGGTGATCGTTCTATTTGTTGGGAGCTGGTTGAAAATTTTTGAGTTTCCATAATTCTACACCTTTCTCGAAGAATTTCTATGAATTTTTCAAACGATAATATTTCTTTAGCTGGAGAACCTTTTATTATGGCAATTTTTGATTGATTATCCAGTCTATCAGTAAAATGGTGAATAAGAATTAAATCCCGCGTGTCAACTGGAACTTTTAACGCTTTCAAAGAATTATGATGTTTAACAATAACATCGATAAAATTTTGAAGAGATGATACCAAATTTTCGATGGGCTTTTTAATTTCATAAATACTTTTCACATGCAATTTTTGGATTGTTATTTCGTCATTATAATGGTCGGTTAGATTTTTCTATGCTATCGGATAATTTTCAGTTGAAATTGAAAAAGGTTGAATGTATTTATACGCTTTTCCGTCCCTAACACACGTAGCTAAATAGTGAAATTTTGCTAGGTTACTTAAACTATTATTTGAATGAATTAGCTCAATAAAGATACCACGAAAATCTAGCCAATTTAATTCAGGGGTGCGATTATGTATCTCTCGTATTAAGAGTTACGAGTTTCGAGAACTCGAAACTTAGTATGCCGTAATTGCGACATAACGCAATTATGTAAGCAATTTAGCAACCATTACACGATCAATATTAATATCATTACCAGTAATGTCAATACTTGCATCAATACTACTTCAATATTTTTTAACCTTACACAATCATTATTAATGACAGTAATTCTATCATTACCAAGCTTTCATTACTGTTAGTAGAAGCATTTTTTTCTTAAATTTTGCATGGATCCTAAAGAAAAAGCGTGTATTGTATCTGTATCCTCTAATACATAAAACATATCATCCATGTTGATGAATTTTTATTATTTCTATACAATTTAATAATTATATACTTTTTTTATAAATTTATTTAAAATAATATATTTACGTAGATAACCTCAAATTTATGTAATATTCAATAGTACTGACACACAGTAATGACGCGAACCCTACACTATCATTAATAATGACAGTATCCCCACCACACATCAATAATGATGGCTCGAAATCAAAAAAATCCGGATTTTCATCATTACCGACCATCATTCTTCATTACTTCAAGTTACACGATCAATATTAATGTCATTATCAGAAAGTAATGACATTATTATTGACCGTGTAATGGTTGCTTTACGAGAAACACTTTTTTTGTTGCCCGATATCGTGATTTTCGGCATACAATTTTGTTGTTGTTATGCACAGTACTGTGGTTGTTATGAATATTTTGATGTTTTTTCAATCATTACGAGTTGTCTGTCGTACATAAAAAGCTGTACGAGTAAAACAATAACAACAAGCCGCAATTACGAGAACTTGTAAAGTTTTACATAATCGCGTTTTGTCGCAATTTCGAGAAACTCGAAACTCGTAATGCTTACATAATCACCCCCCAGATCCGTCGAATTTTGGTAACTAAATATTTGGAAATTTTAATGATGTCGAAGTTTTTATATGAATCGATTTGTGCCGAATTATCATTCACCCATATTATGACTGTCGCGTCGATCGACAATCGACACGACGGTATTGCGTTTTCTTTTTTACATTTGATAAAACCAATACGAAAAAATAAAATGCAACATAGAGTACTGTCGATTGTCGATCGAAATCATAAAAGGGGTGATTTTGAACATGAAGCTTCTATAAATTCATATTCATCCTCAAATTCATTTCTATATTAAAATCTTCTTCACATAAGATTACCAATTTGGTTTGAATTTCGTCAAACTTATGTCGAATTCGTTTGAAGAAAATTTTGCACACGAAGGGTAAAAAGTGTACTCGATTGGTTGTCAAACTGTCTCATTGAAGAAAAAAAATCCGCTAAGGGTAAACATTTTTTGTACCAGTTTTACACTAGTGCAATTTTTGGTACTCTAGCTTTTTTGGTTGAGTAACCGCTCTTTTTACACGCACCAACAAATATGACCGACATTTTGTGTGGTGACATTTTGATTTATGATGTTTATGACGATTTGTGATATTTTGTGATTTGTCGTGATGCCTTTTTGATTTTAGGCGTCATTTTGAATTCGGTTCATTATAAAAGAATAAAAAATTGGTGTATAATAATTAATTTATCAAAATATTCATTTTTATTATTATTATTATGTTTATTTTGACACAACACACGAACACATGCAAACAATAGTGCAAATAATATTTTCAGTCGATTGACGTTAAAAAATAGGGTGCTCTGTTGAGTGTATTCGAATGAGGGGAAAAATCAATTGAATACCACATTAGAATACGTTACTCGACAACGATTCAATGCGGATTCTAATTCTCCGATGCTATTATATGTAAGGCGACCCTTGTGCGCCGATCGAATATGTTTTAGTTTTTTAATTTGATCTTGAACTTATGGGGTAGGTGTGTGTATAAGTAGAGCAGCGCCGGAGCTGGCGTGATATCTCTGCCTATAGTATATCCCCAATGTTTTTATTTTAGCGCTTTGCGTCTCCGAACGAAATTATGGGTCGATGTGATGGCGGACAGAAATAAAATGCGTGGAAATAATTTTATGTTTTCAACTTTTATTTAATTCACTTGATATTCACTAAATTAGTTGAATTTATTTATTATCCAAGTATTCCACTTGGATGTTTTTTTATTGCCACCAAATTTATATAAAAAACTACTTTTAAATTGCTTGTACAAAATTACAATTTATTTTTTTTACTTTACGTTTTTATTACGACTTGTCGATCATGACGCTGGCTAAAAACCATTATTTTATTAACAATCAACCATGACTGATAACTCGACTTCCGACGAAGGATGTGCGAGAGTAACAGCGTTTTTCAACTTATTTTTGCAGAGTTCGAATGCGTTACTACTTTCGGTAGACCAATCAACTTCTCTTTTATCGTTTTTGCGACTACCCTTTAGAAGATTGTTTAAGATAGCCTGATCTTCCGCGGCGTTTGAAATAAACTTGCGATAAAAGTTAATCATACCTAGGAAACTTCTCAAAGCTTTAATCGTCTGAGGTTTAGGAATGCTATTAATAGCTTCCACTTTCGCTTCAGATGGTTTGATGCCTTCGCTTGAAATTTCGTGTCCTAAGAAAGTAACCTTAGGCGAAGCAAAAACGCATTTGCTAACGTTAATGATTAAACCGGCGTTCTTTAAACGCTCGAATACAATTTTGAGGTGATCTAAATGCTCTTCCATAGAATGGGACGCGATCAATAGATCATCTATGTATGGAAAACAAAACTCAAGGTTTCTTAACACTGAATGAATACACCTTTGGAATGACTGCGCGGCGTTGCGAAGTCCGAAAGTCATCCGCGTAAATTCGAACAGTCCAAAGGGTGTACAAATTGCGGTTTTCGGGATATCCTCCTCGTTAATCGGAATCTGATGGTAAGCCTTGACTAGGTCTATCGTTGAAAATACCATCATTCCGTGTAGTTGATAAGCGAAATCCGTTAAAAATGGAATGGGATACCGATCAGGTTTGGTTTGCGCATTCAGCATGCGATAATCGCCGCACGGACGCCATGATCCGCCTTTTTTGCGAACGAGCTGTAATGGGCTGGACCACTCTGAGTCAGAAGGACGACAAATTCCTTGCTCGAGTAGTATATTGAACTCTTTCTTTGCGATTTCCAATTTTTCGGGAGATAATCTGCGAACTTTTGACGCGCATGGATGTCCCGTGGTAGCGATAACGTGATGTACTTTCAATATGTTAGTATTAACATTTAATTTATCCACTGTTATTGCTTTGAATTGGCTTAATAATTTAAAAATAACCGGATTTAGCGATTCTGAGGAGATTGTCTTCAACTCGGAAGATGGACCTGTTATTGTTCCCTTTGATCGAACGTACATTGATGTCAATGGATCTAGTAATTGTTTGCTTTTAATATCCACCAATAAACCATAGTGTTTTAAAAAATCAGCACCAATAATTGCTTTATCGACATCTGCCAAAATAAATTTTCAAACGAAGTCTCTACGGAGGTTTAAATTTAATTTTAAAATTTTACTTCCGTATGTATTAATTTGAGTGGAATTAGCGGCAAACAGTTTAAAATCGCTTTTGTTATTTTTTTCGTAAATGTTAGGGGGAATGACGGACACATCTGCCCCAGTATCGACTAGGAATTGTATTTTACTAGCAAAGTCAATAACTATAAGACGACAATTATTATAGCAAGCGTCATTGATCGTCATCAACGACGAGCCTACTGGGTTTTTGGTTCATTGCTATTCAATGCTTGCGACTTAAAAATGCAAGGTGTCGTGCACCTATGAGCCTTATCACCGAATTTGAAGTGGTACCAGCACGTTGGGTACTTCTGTTTTCCGTTATTATCTTGCCCTACTTGCGCGTTATTGCTATGACAAGGATTCGATGGTCGCCCTGACGAACGACTTCTACTTCTATGCTGAACCTTCATGAGGTTATTTAGCTGGTTAGAAAGTAAATTAACTTGCTTTGTTAGGTTATCCAATGCGAAAGAATTGTTTGGGGAAATTGAACAAACTTCCGTTACGGATTGAACTTCGGCAATTTTATCTGCCGTGGACGCTAATTTATCCAAGCTACCTTCTTCTAAGCTAGTTAATATGGATTGAGCGTGGGACGGCAAACGTTGAAGCCACAGATTTTTTAAGACTTCGTCCTGCATCTGTGCTTTAGCCAAATTCTGCATATCCCTTAACAATTGCGAGGGTTTTCGGTCACCTAATTGCAGTCCCTTAAGTAACCTATCCAATTTAATTTTCGTTGAGTCGCTTAATCTATCTATGATAGTTTGTTTAAGGTCGTTGTATCTGTCTTTTGCCGGAGGTTGCTTGATTTTTTCTCTGACGCATTTGACTGAATCGGCGTCGAGTGCTGCTATTAGATAGCTGTATTTCGTTTGGTCCGTGGTTACATTTGAAATATTAAACTGTGCCTCTAGTTGATAAAACCATATTTCAGGATCATCCCTATTAAATGGGGGAGCTTTAACTGCAACTCTAAATGATGCTTTTGAATTTTGTTCATCGTCGGACATTTTATTACAAAATAAACAATGGATGCAACAATTTCCACCTTAAACTACACTAAAACTTGTAAACCACTCTCGCGAATTTGGAATATTTTAACTTAGTGTGCGCGTACGCGTATAAATTACGACGGAATACTTAAATGCGGTCTCGTACAGTTTTGCCAAGATCACGTTATAATATATATATATGTGTTTGAATATAATTTTATAAAAATATTAAGAGCTACTTTAAAATTTATTTCCAAGATAAAATAAAAAAAAAATTAATTTTAATCGTGACAATAAAAAATGTGGACACTTACGAATGATCTCTGCTTTTGTCGCCCTGGATGGATGAATTTATGCTTCTTAATATTTAATTGCGTGTTGAAATTGCGGCAATATTATTGTAATACCATTGAAATATCGTTGCAAACCGATAATGGTGACAGCCGTTGAATTATGTTGCAAATTGCAATATATATTACCGTTGATTTTACCTCGTTGAAATACGTATTACGTGTACCATTTCGTATTGTTGATTTTGTACGTTGTACTGTGTACTTGCGTATACCGTTGTACTATATATTTATTCCCACGTATTTTGAGTAGTCGAATTGGAAGTATAAATTTTTCAAACTTTTTATTTCGAATAATTCCGTTTAATTTATATCAGAAGTACTGCAGATTCTTTTTGTCGTGGTCACCAATTATGGGGTAGGTGTGTGTATAAGTAGAGCAGCGCCGGGGCTGGCGTGATATCTCTGCCTATAGTATATCCTCAATGTTTTTATTTTAGCGCTCCGCGTCTCCGAACGAAATTATGGGTCGATGTGATGGCGGACAGAAATAAAATGCGTGGAAATAATTTTATGTTTTCAACTTTTATTTAATTCACTTGATATTCACTACATTAGTTGAATTTATTTATTATCCAAGTATTCCACTTGGATGTTTTTTTATTGCCACCAAATTTTACTTTTAAATTGTTTGTACAAAATTACAATTTATTTTTTTTACTTTACGTTTTTATTACGACTTGTCGATCATGACGCTGGCTAAAAACTGTACTGTAGTATATGTGTATTGAAAAAACGTTTTTTTTCCTTTGTTACTGTGGAAAAATTTTCGAGTGGCGATTGCTATAAGTTATTCCAAAATGACACGAGAGCCGTGCACCGGTTTTAGTTTACGTGAATTTTTAGAGCTGTGAACCGGTTTTAATTTTATTGCTCGAGCATGCTATGTTTTGTGTTTATTTATGCCGCCACAAACTTTTACAACTTAAGGACTTGTATTTATGAAATTGTTATTTTTTTATTATAAATTTTAATATGTCCTACTTGGACTACAAATTTATATTTATTTGTGTTACTCGTATGAAATTCACCTAACACCTGTATTCTACCAATACACATGTATATTGTATATATTAAAGGAAAAACTAGATCACTGTATGAGCTCGCGAACAAACTATGTATATACATTAAATTAGTTTAATTATTTTTAATTTTCGTTGACTCGATTTTTAATATGCACAAACGAGAATCGCAGAAAAACGTACGCCTTATCAAAATGGATACCAAAGAGTGAAGTGAAAAGTAAAAATATTTGACAAGCGAAAAATGAGGAAGGACAGCGGGTGGTATATAAAAAGTTGCACTACAATCACACCGCACTTCATTGTTAATGATTGTGTGCTGGGTGGCACAGTGTGAGGTGTAATAAACTGTGCGATAACGTCGACATAATTATTAGTAGAGCGGGAACTATAAATTAAATTGATTTTTGAAATATTTATTGTTGGGCGCTACAAACTGTTAATTCAGTTTCGTCATCTGATTTCGGCATGTTTATTTTATTTTTTATAAAGCGAATTAATTTGAATTTGAACTACTTTTACACTTTTAATATTTAAAATGAATTGTAATTTAATTCTAAATTAATGTATGAACTTAATCTAATTACTAAAATGGTACCTGAATCCTGGTATAACGATGTTCGTTTTTGAAGATGATAATAAATATTATTTCCTGCTGTCGATGTTCTTGTTTCTCCCGATGATTGATATATGATGAAGCGGCAATGTTCGAAGACGATGAAAATTATGTAATAACGATGTTCGAAGATGCTTAAATTATGGGCCGATGATTCTCGAAGTGATGAATCCAATAAAGCGATGAAATCGAAGAGATGAATATAATAATTTTGTGGTTTGTTCCGAAGATTTTATTTTTTAGAAAGAATTTTTTTAAAAACCAAAAAAATGGAAAAATATGCCGAAATTATTTGGTTTTTTCTTTTTATTAAAATGGAGTCAGCTCAAAAAATTATGACTGGATTAATCACGTTTTTTCTCTGGCCTCTGATGTGTGCCCGGGTTTCTTGATCGAAAAATTGTATTTCCCGGTGAGCGCTTCCCTCTGGTGGAATTTATGACCTCAGGTTGAAATACAAATTTTCGATAAACACAAAAATTCTAATTGCTTAAAACTAAATGTGGTGGTTGTTGCTGAATCCTGGTAATGGTTACTTGTGGTGAAATTTTCTCCCTTGAAAATACCCTGAAGGCTCCTCTGTGGCCTCTTAATTTGATTACTTATGATGAAAATCTGGATTATTTTCCACATTATGCGGAAATTAATGGAAGGCTCTTCTTAATTTGAAATATTCGACGACTTCTTGTCAACAATTGACAGAGGTGTCTTGAAAACAATCAGTTTTGTTATTTATATAAATTACGGATTTAAGTTTATTTAAATCGTTGCTGGCTACTGGACACATAAGAGCCTTAATATTAACAGTGAATCCACACCCGAGTGCCAGTCCATATATTGAAGTATGTATACAGTTGCCGCAGTGAAAATGCTTACCCCAGCAGTATAAATAAAAACATGGGGTAGGTAATTACACCGACATCAAAACTTACCTCCATAATTGGTGACCCTGACGTGATTGGGCACAATCTTCCAACCATTAGTTGAGAAATTTAGATTCATCAAACCGATGTTCGTAATTTCCACGCAAGGATCGTCTGACCTACCAGGTATCCAGGTGTGGATAATAGTGGGTTGAACGTGTAACTTGTGTTGCCTGAGTAATAGCCTAATAACCTTCAAATCAGCAATGACGTTCCAATTATTTCGATAAGCTAGCTACATTTTACATAGGCAACATTCAAGGGTTTTTCGCAAATTTCTAGAGATAGCAGAAGCATTTAACTTTTTTTTTTGTATCGAAACAAAAATGCAAACCAAAGCAACCTGCGGCGTTCACTATTACGTACCTGCACTTCATTGCGCGAGTCTCCATCTGAACGGCGGCGAGTGCGAGCCTTTGGTAGTTTGGTGAATTTTAGAAATGTAGGTTTTCGTCATCACGATTGCCGCGAGAAAAACAATCGCGGATATATAAGAAAATATATAACGTAAATAAAAAATAATCGCAACCGTTTTTTTTCAATGAGGCACATCGTAGTACATTGTAATTGCCCAACAATTGGGACTAAATAAACTAAAGTCTTAAGAAAAATTAAGATCCAAATAAACAAATAAAAATAGTTAATTAAAATTAAAAGAACTTGTTTATGTTGAACTGGTAACTGAATATAACACCACAAACTGGTGACCCCGACGTGATCGGTGGAGTAAAAGGAACGAGCAAGAGCAAGCCACCACCGCTAAACAGATCACGTTAAGTACAGTATACCACAATAAATAGCGGACGTTTTCCTGTAGAGTGCGACAAATGTAAAGGCCGCCCTACACATCGTACTAGT
This sequence comes from Tipula helvola, assembly GCA_963556165.1. NCBI lineage: Eukaryota > Metazoa > Arthropoda > Insecta > Diptera > Tipulidae > Tipula > Tipula helvola. Next base: position 121,496,590 of record OY744483.1, read on the forward strand.
CTCGGAACGCCAAAAGAAGAATCCAGAGCTACGTAACTTATCACGTCCTAGCCGATACACCCACACGGCATTGGGAGCATTAAGTTGGTCAGTTTGCGGATCCTTCAGTCCTAGACGATATATCCAAACGGTATTGGAGCATCAAGTGGGCAGTTAAAGTGTGGACAGTTCATATTTTTACTGCCGCAATAAGGCCAACCGTTCAACCAAGGTGGACAACCCTCGAATCCAGATCCGGACGTCAATTCGACATCCAAATAGCAACACACGAGCAGCACTATGCCAAGCGCACAATCACAATGGTGTCGGTTCAAGAATAAATCGGGTAAGCGATTAATTGTTATTGTAAATTTGCCTTACAAATTTTCTTATCGGCCTTGTTGGCAATCCACCGTTTCAAAAACAATATAATAAACTCACCAAACTACCGAAATTTTTCTGCGTTTGTCGTCGCCCAGAGTTGCGTTGCCAAATTTTTATTTTCACTTCATTTCGCTGTCCGAAAAATAAATTAAATTCCTGATTTAATCGACTTTTGTGTAACTAAGGGCATTCCACGTACACATGCTAAGGCCACCGATTGTTATGATCTGTCTTCTGATCACTCACCGGTAATAGTAACAGTGAGTACCGATGTCTTAAGGAACGAAACACCCAACCGTCTTACAAACAAGCAAACTAATTGGGATCAATATAGGAGGCTAGTCGAACAAAATTGCCTACTTAATATTCCTCTGACCACACCAGCTGATATTGATGCGGCGGCCGAAAATTTAAAAGACATCATGGCATTATCAGTTGAAAGGGCTACACCTGTCATAAGTAGTTCCGAAAAAGTTAATAAGCTGTCTCATAATATACAGGAACTAATCCAGGAAAAACGGAAAATTCGCCGGCTATGGCAGCAAACAAAATCACCGTTATTGAAATGGAAATTAAATCGAGCTATCAAGGCCTTAAGATTTGCTTTGCGGGAAGAAGAGAACCAGAGCGTCCAGAACTATTTAAGTGATCTCTCGGCAACCGAGAGGACAGATTACTCTTTGTGGAAGGCAACAAAACATTTAAAAAGGCCAACAAATTCGAATCCACCGATTAGACTACCAACTGGAAATTGGGCGAGAAGTGATGAAGAAAAAGCCAATGCTTTTGCTGATCATCTAACAACAGTATTCACACCACACGAAGAAGATAATAATTTCGTGCTACCCCAGCAAATGGATGGTGGTTTATCCTACAAACCTATAAAGTATAATTGGAAGAAAGTTAAGAATACAATTAAAAATTGCATAAGCCCGAAAAAGGCACCAGGACATGATCTCATTACTGGAAAAATGATAAGGGAATTGCCAGACAAATGCATAAAACTAATAACATTCATATTCAACGCGATCATGCGAACCAGTTATATTCCTCAAAAATGGAAAATATCTTTGATCACAATGATACATAAGCCTGGAAAAAATGAAACGCAGATCTCATCATATCGCCCAATAAGCATGCTGCCCACAATATCAAAGCTATTTGAAAAAATGTTACTAACAAAATTGAAACCAATATTGGAAGAACGGCGCGTTATACCAGACCATCAATTTGGATTCCGAAACCAACATGGTACCACAGAGCAAATTCGCAGAATTGTAAACGCAATCAAAATCACCTTCGAGGAAAAGAAATATTGTTCTGCTGCTTTCTTGGATATAGCACAAGCATTTGATAAAGTATGGCACGATGGGCTAATATACAAAATTAAAGAGCTTCTTCCGAAGAAATTTCACTCAATTTTGGGAAACTACCTTATTCAAAGGCAATACATTGTCAAACAAAATAGCGCAACTACTTGCTTAAATGATATTAATGCAGGTGTCCCGCAAGGCAGCGTTCTAGGGCCAATATTATACTTGTTGTACACAGCCGATTTACCTGTAACCAACAAAGTAACAATATCAACATTTGCCGATGATACGGCCATCCTGGTGTCACACAATAATCCCGAAATTGCCTCAAAGGAGTTGCAGAATCATTTAAACAAAATCGCGGACTGGCTAAAGACGTGGCGAATAAAAGTGAACGAAAACAAATCAACTCACATCACATTCACGCTGAACAAACGCACCTGCCCACCAGTGAAATTAAACAATACAAATATTCCTCAACAAACGAAGGTCAAATACTTAGGTTTGCACCTGGATAGAAGGTTAACGTGGAAAACCCATATTGAAACTAAGCGCAACCAAATAAAACTGACATTTGCCAAAATGTATTGGCTAATGGGAAGGAAATCTCAGTTGTCATTAGCCAATAAAGTTTTACTGTACAAAGCGATTATCAAACCCATATGGACATATGGTATTCAGTTATGGGGATCCACCAGCGCTTCAAACAGAGAGCTCCTGCAACGAACTCAAGCGAAAATACTTCGAAGTATTACTAATGCTCCGTGGTACATTCGAAATAGTAATATACATGATGACCTTGGTATTAAAACCATTAAAGAAACAATTAAAGAATTCAGTTCTAAATATTATTCAAAACTAGAAGCGCATCCCAACGAATTGGCCAGGGATATATTAAAACAGCCACGATTTAGGCGACTGAAAAGAACAGATCCACTCGGACTGATGAACCTGTGAACCTGTGAATTTATTAAATGTTGATGTTATACATATGTATGTATAAGTATAATCTAAATTAATTAAATTATGAGCACCAACAATAAGTATTAACATTGGTTAAGACTTAAAATATGTAATAATTTTAGCTTAAGATTTGATTACTTCTTGTTAGTTTCTTATGTAGAAAGATTCAAGAATAAAGCCATTGGCAGCATTTTAAAAAAAAAAAAAAAAATTTCGCTGTCCGTATGTATTACGTTCGTAATTTCATTAAATATTTGTTTCGTTCGTGAGTTATCGTCATTTCGTTTATTTATTTTTGTGTGTTCGTTACACCATTATCACTATTATTTTTGCGGCATATGTTTTTTGTGCAACAAAGGCTAGTGAAACATTTATAGATACAGTGAGTCACCGAGTGAAGGAAAATCGCCAATCAACATGGCAAATACTACAGAGAGCACCGTAAACGAAAACCACCCAGTTACGTCGGATGATGGAGAGGGAGGAAGTTCTCGAGCGATGATGGAAATTGAGCTAGAGCGTAGAATTCAGGAGGAAGTCAGGCGAGCGTTGATTGGGCACTCCCACGAACAAACCCAGACGCCTTCGGCCAGCCAGGCATAACAAGCTACGGGAGCAGTCGCAGCAATAGCCACGAAGTTGATACCGCTTACCACGCAGGACCCTCGAATTTGGTTACACGTCGTGGAATCTCAGTTCACACTGGGTAGAGTGAGCAGCCAAATCACCAAATATTACCACTTGCTTGGCGCGCTGAACGATCGTGTTAGCAACGACGTTAGTGATATATACATCGGACCTCGGTCGGACACGCCCTACACGGATTTGAAGAAAGCGATGCTGGATAGATTGTGTGATTCGAAACAAACGCAGATTCGCTGCCTCCTGCAAGGCATTGAATTGGGCGACATGAAGCCATCTCAATTGCTGCGAAAATTGAAAGCCAGCGGGGGATCTGACGTCAACGATGAGTTCATCAAAACCATCTGGCTCAAACGCCTTCCGATACGTGCTCAAGAGATTCTGGCACCCACAGCCGCTTCATTATTCGCAGCATAATTGGCTGAACTGGCAGACCGCCTGCTAGAAACAATGGCACAGGCCCAGGTAATGTCCGTCGCTGCAAACCAAGCAACCGTGCAAAATAACGATTCAGCATTATCTTACCAAATTGACGAAATCATTCGGTGCCTCTACAGCATGGATCGGAAATACAACCAAAATCGGTCCCATAGTAATAGTAGGAGGCGGAGTCCTAGGAGAGACTCCTCAAGCAATCGAGAGGCAACATCGGCAAGCGATAGCGGGCCGCGTTTGTGTTTTTTTCATTATATGTTTGGGGATGACGCCCGCAATTGCAGGCCGAATTGCCCTAACTGGACAATCTTCAAGGAAAAAAACTAAATACACCGGCGCAAACAGCGACTTGCAACGGTAACACTAATAACTGTCGCCTTAAAATATATGACAAAACATCTAATCGTACGTACCTAATAGACATGGGCGCCGACATATCAGTTATTCCAGTAGCAGCAGAAGACCAGCAGAAACACAACCCGGATTTTTACCTATATGCGGCCAACGGTACACAGCTCAAGACATAACGCAACCGGCGAATAAACCTAAATCTGGGCCTTATAGACGGCAATTTACGTGGACTTTCGTCATCGCGGAAGTAACAATACCAATAATTGTCGATATCCAGCACAGTCGATTGTTAGATCCGTTAACCTCGTTATTCTCTCTAGCGTCTAAAACTCACGAAGAGGCACCTACGGTTCGGGTAATTAACTCCAGCGCGATCGATGACCGAATCACACCGCTATTATCGAAATAGCAAGCCATAACACACGCAACGCACGAATTTAGGCCAGTCCAACATCAAATTACGCACCATATTCTAACGCGGGGGGCCGCCGGTATTTGCAAAATCAAGACGTCTGAGCACCGAGAAACTGGCGATAGTAAAAAGGGAATTTGAGTATATGGTTCAACAAGTCATCTGCAGGCGCTCCGATAGCCCATGCGCCAGCCCACTGCACCTTGTGCCAAAGAAAAACGGTGACTGGCGACCGTCCGGAGACTATCGAGCGCTTAACAAGGTCACAGTGCCAGACCGGTGCCCAATTCCCTACTTGCAAGATTTTACGCACCAGTTAGAAGGGTCCACGGTCTTTTCAACCATCGATTTGGTCCGTGCCTATCACCAGATACGAATCGAAGAGTCCGACATCGCGAAGACGGCCATATACACTCCGTTTGGATTGTACGAGTTTACCCGTATGACGTTCGGGTTGAGAAATGCAGGAAATACGTTCCAACGTTTCATGCCTTCAGTGCTGCAAGGTTTAGAGTTTTGTTTTGTGTATTTGGACGATATACTGGTGGCATCCAGGACGACTGCCGAAAACGATTAATGAATTACGACGTTTTTTGGGTATCTTAAATTTTTATAGATCGTTCATTCCCAACGCCAGCAGGAGCCAGGCACGATTAAACGATTACCTTAAAGGAAGCATGGAAAAACGATACCCGAGTTATCGATTGGACCACAGAGGCAGAAGACGCATTCGAGTTGTCAAAAAAGAAACTAGGTGAAGCCACGTTGATGGTCCACCCTTCACCATGGGCTAAATTGGCATTGATGGTAGACGCATCCGACACAGCAATCGGAGCAGTGATCCAATATAGTGGAGCAAGGGTAACGTCAGCGGGTGGCAACCATTACAATTTTACTCAGCAAAATTAACCAGCACACAACAGCGTTACAGCGCCTACGATCGAGAGCTATTGGCCGCCTATTTAGTGGTCAAGCGTTACCGGCATATACTGGAAGGGCGATTATTTACATTGTACACCGACCACAAACCCATAATGTATGCTTTTAACCTGAATCCAGCTAAATCATCTCGAAGGCAGTTCCGTCATTTGGATTTCATCGGCCAGTTCACCACTGATATTCAGCATGTTTCGGGATACCCAAATGTTGTGGCGGATGCACTTTCACGGGTGGATAGCATCAGCATGCCCGAGTCCATTGACTACTGCGCTATAGCCGACGCGCAACGGACAGACGGAGAATTCAGCGAATTGCGAGAATCATCAACTGAGTTGAGATTCGAGGAGCTTCCGATTTCTTTTGGTTCAGTAAAATCATTGTTTTGTGATGTATCCTCAGGTAGGGTGCGCCCCTATATACCAATAAATTTTAGAAAATCAGTTTTTGAAGCAACGCACAACCTATCGCATCCAGGTGTCCTAGCTTCAGGGCTGTCTAGCTTGCCAGAGCTCAAAAGTAGCAAAGCACACGAAAAGCCCGTTGGGAAACTACAATCCGGTAACCCAACGATTTGCAGAGGTTCATTTGGACATCATTGGTCCACTGCCAGTTTCCGAAGAACAAAGGTATTGTGTCACTCTGATCGACCGATTTACTAGATGGACTGAAGCAGTTCCAGTCCCAAATATCAGAGCGGAGACCGTCGCCGTAGCAGTATTCAACAACTGGATCGCTCGTTTCGGAGTGCCGTCCGCAATAGTGACGGACCAGGGAGCCCAGTTTGAATCCGAGCTGTTTGTGGAATTCGCCAAATAACTCGGTTTTGAACATAAGAGGACTACTGCATATAATCCGAAGTTCAATGGGTTTGTAGAAAGGTGGCATAGGATTCTAAAGGCAGCAATAATGTGTCATGGCAGGAGCGAGTGGAGGCGTGTTTTACCGACTGTGCTATTGGGTCTGCGCACAACCTATCGTGAATATATGAAGACCACGTCGGCCGAATTGGTTTTCGGTCAACAAATTCGTGTCCCAAGCCAGTTGTTGGTGGAGGGACAATGCATCACGAACTGCAACCAGAGAGTGTTTGTTTCGCAGGAACTGAACACATGCACACACGTATTTGTACGAACGGATTCGAGTAAAAGATCATTGCAGCCTCCGTACGAGGGTCCATTTCGCGTTGTCAATCGGAACGAAAAGTCGTTCATCTTGGACATCAAAGGGAAACTCGGAAACTTATCAATCGACAGCTTTAAACCCTGTTTCACGGAGGACAACCCAATCGAGGCACCACTAAATGGTAACTATCGAAGAATCGATGTCGCAGAACCAACGGAGAAATGTCCGGACAAAGCGCGCAGAACAAAAATTCGATTCAATCTGGAAATACAACCATCCACCGGCAGTAAACCAACCGGTGCTGTTAACAGAACAAAATCATGTTTGAAGAACAGCTTCAACAACAATTATGCCCAAAACAACGGTGACCAGAGCAGGAAGACATACGAAAATGCCAGCACGTTTCGCGTTTTCGCTCATCGATGATTCACTCGTAAGGGGTTAATGTGGCGTTCACTATACGTACCTGCACTTCATTGCGCGAGTTTCCATCTGAAACAAATAAAAATAGTTAATTAAAATTAAAAGAACTTGTTTATGTTGAACTGTTAACTGAATATTTTTGTGACAAACTGCCGAAGGAACACCACAAACCAACACGAATAAAACTGACAAATAGACATGAATTATAGAAACAAATTTATTTTACTTTCTATTTATGTACCAAAAATTCAAAATTCTTAAAGCTGACGTATCAAACAGAACCGCTAGTTTACTGTGGTAAAGTATACCGATGTCTCTTTTAGTATTATAATTTATTTGTATGGAAAAGTGTAGACAAAGAATTTGGTGAATTCTTCATTTTATGTTATTTCTATAAATTCAACCAATTTTAATCTGGCTTTATCCAATACTTAGCTATATTAGATCTTGTAGAAGATTTGGGTAAATTCGGATATAGCTGGTACAAAACCAATACAAAGCTGCAATGAAAAAGATGTCAGACCTCAAACAAATGTTGACCGATATTGTTATACATACGCTGAATAATAATCCACTTATCCAGATTCAACCAAAATAATTTTCAATCCCCAAAGTATTTCTATCAAAAAATGTTTGTACAAAGTAGAAGCATGAAAATCGTTTACCTACCTGTTACTTTTCTACCGGCACCGATGATGTTCACAAATTTTTAATATAATATTTACCCCCCCAAAAGACATACATACATATTTATGTACGAAAAAAAACGTGTGTAGCAATTTTCCGATTTTTCAAAAATATATTTATCAAATAATAATTCAAACCACCCAGGTATATTGTACCCACACAGCGGGTTAGAAAAGTTCAATAATATAAAGTTGTTTTGCTACTGTTTTAGTAAATTTGTACGTACATATTATAAAAGTATGGGAAATTATGCTGTAGAAAATATTGCAAGTCCCATATGTGTGCCTAATATGGTTGGGGTGTCGTGAAATATGGTTTGAGTGGAGTATATAGCATAAAATAATACAAATATATATTTCTTTTATAATGCTCACCTATATGTGTACCTGTGTATACATATAGCACATACATTGTTACATAAAAACAAGGAACGGGCCATGGGTGGCGAAATAAATTGGGATGGTTAGAAGCTCCTTTGTTCTAAATATCGGAATTATAAATAGCAGAATTGGGATTTCTAGCTGACTTTATTAAATTTTTTATGGTAAACAACATAAATTCTTGATATTTATATGGGGTACAGTGGTGGTGCAGTACAGCCATGCATAATATTTTGATTTTTTATGGTTTATTTGTTGCGTATATATTTACGAGTGTAGGTGAGGCAAACAGATTTTTTTATATGTTTTGAGGTTTAAATATATTTATGTGGAAAGGCTCATTGAAATTTATATCGCAGTTAAAATCTTATTATTTTATGGTTTATTAATCGTTCGGTTGATTACCCCGCTTTATTGATTCATTCGCGTTAAATTGGAAATTAACATTTTTGTTTCCAGGAAAAACTCCCATAAAATATTTTATGTATAGGTTGGAATTGAATTTTTAATTTAAAATATAAATCGCGCAAACAAATCATTTGGTAAATAATTGAATTTTCCACCATTTCATGTTGTATATTAATCCGCGTTTAATCCGTATTTAGAATGATTTCTATAATAAAACCAAAATTTGCATATTTTTTCAATTTAGTTCACAATAAACCGGAAATTTTAATTTTTCACATTTTATATATTTTACTATATAGAAAATCTACAGTACCTGCGTCTGGGAGATAATAATTTACACATGGTACCAAGTGAAGCATTACGCCCGTTACACAGATTACGAAATTTGGATTTGAGATCGAATAATATAAGCGTGATACCAGAGGATGCGTTTGTTGGATACGGTGATTCAATCACATTTTTAAATTTACAGAAGAACGATATAAGAGCGCTACCTGCGATGGCATTTGAAAATTTAAATTCACTGGAAACATTAAATATACAAAATAATAAATTAATTCGTATACCCGAAGAGGTTATGGAACCGGTTATGGATACTTTACGTGTTGTTGATATTATGGGTATGAGAACTACTTTTATCGAATCTTCTGTATTTTATAACTGGACTAAATATTTTTATTCCACAGATAATCCATTAGTTTGTTCTTGTGAACTGTTATGGTTTCCAGACCTGCTACAGGACCTAAAAAATAGGGACGATGAGATGCAACAAAAGAAACGCCCAATGTGCACTATGTTAAATGAACATCGGGAATATTATGTTCAGGACATGCCGGTCGAACGTATGAATTGTATTGGCAAAAATTTTCGACGCTCCGCGATAACAGGTCCAAACAGCTCAAATAAATTAAACTATAAAACTCTATCTTCACTACTGACGCTCTGCTCGTTTATTTTAATTTAAATAATAATCTAGATAAGTATTTTATTATAGCTATTATATAAATATAATATTGTTGTTATTTTTCTTTTCTTACTAATAATAAGCGAAATTTGCAATCATATCAATATATTGTAACAAAAAATACAGTCTGCCTATTTTTCCAAATTGATTTTAATTTTTATTTTCTAATTTTTAATAAAATCTTCAATATATTTGCTTGTTAAACAAATAAACAAAATCGTGATTAATATTTAAGGAGCTTTTAAAAACAGAGATAAAAAAAATCATATCACTAGTATTAACAAAAAAAAAAACAAACTATTAATGATTATTAATTATTAGTATTAAAAATAATATTTATATACATACATATATTGTTGTTGTAACGCCAAATTATTTTTTTTTCTCCAATATTCAACAAAAAAAAAAATTTTAAATTTGCATAACTCTTTTTTTATTTACATAAAATATTTGTGATAAAAACAAACTAAAATAATATATTAAAAATAAAAAAAAATTAATTTTAGAAACCATTACATATCAAAAAAAAAAAAAAATTAATTATCAAAGTAATATGAAACTAAAAACCATATCAAAATACATATCCAATTTTATTTTTTAATTAAAAATAAAAGGAAAATATTATAAATGTTGTTAAAAAAGTTTAAATTAAATTAAAACCAAATTTAAAAATAAAAAAGAAATAATGAAACAGAAAAAAAAAATTTAATTAAAAATACATATGGGGTCAATTTTACATCTTAAAATAAAAATAAATATTATATAATATTATATCAGGATTTTTAATTAAATTTTTTTTTGTATTTTCAAACATTTATCTTTTTTTTTATTTTTAAATTTATCAAAAAAAATAATAAAAAACTTGATAATGAAATATATATCCATACCAAGAATGCTTTTAGTTTTCTGTAAAAAAAGGAAAACAAAATCATATTTATTACAAATTAAAATATAAAAACAAAAAATTTTTTAATAAATAAATAAATGACGTTAAAATTATAAATCATTATAAATAATAATAAATTAAGACGGAAGAAGAAAGTATTTTTAATTTTTTTTTATTCTTATTATTACTAAACGTTTTATTTTAATTTTAAATATTTTATATATAAAAAAAAAACAATTTTATTCTTTCTGAAATCAAATAATTATAAATAATATTTAAAATAATTATAAAAATTTTTTTTTTCTCTAAATGTTTCTATTAAAAAATAAAAATATAAATAAAAACTAAAATATAAAAATTATATTATATATGTGTATTAAAAACAAAAAAGAACTAAAGAAATTACTTTTAAAATTTAAAAAAAAAAAAAAATGTTGATATATACTATTAATTAATGAATTTAATTATTAATATCAAGAAATCATTAAAAATTATATAAAAAATAAAAAAAATGTGAAAAAATGTAAAATTAAAACCCAAAAAAAAAAAAAAATTCAATAAAAACTTACAAAAACCGAAAATTGTGAATTAATTTTGGACAATGTCTATTGATTGCTTAAAAAATGCTTTAAAAGTAAGTGAGTACCTTAACAAATAATTAATTTTGACCGAAGTGAATTTTTTTTTCTACTAAATAACAAACAAAAAAATATCAAGTTGGCAAATACAATTTCGATCTGATTATGAGGATTACGAAAAATGTATTCTCAGTCATCTCATCAGGTGATTGAATCACCCACACCTGATGTTAACAACTCAACAATCATATACGACCAATTTAATTTCGCAAGGTTTTAATATTAACACTAGGATTAAGAAGCGCGTCAATTTGACACATTTTCAATTTCACATAGACAAATTTGGAAATCAGTTAGATTTATCTCCTAGGTCTCAGCACCTATTGATAGAGGTATCAATCATCGAAATCTGAGATCAATTGCAGATTTTCGATTTTTAAAGCTCTGAATTTGTGGGCTATAGTTCAGTTGATTTTCAATAAAATTAAATTTTCCACAAAATGTGTAGAAATATTCGAGCGATCTAAATACCCGTTAGCATCACAATTACAGGTCTCAGCACCTATTGATAGAGGTATCAATCATCGAAATTGGAGCACAATTGCAGATTTTCGATTTTTAAAGCTCTGAATTTGTGGGCTATAGTTCAGTTGATTTTCAATAAAATTAAATTTTCCACAAAATGTGTAGAAATATTCGAGCGATCTAAATACCCGTTAGCATCACAAAATTCAGGTCTCAGCACCTATTGATAGAGGTATCAATCATCGAAATTGGAGCACAATTGCAGATTTTCGATTTTTAAAGCTCTGAATTTGTGGGCTATAGTTCAGTTGATTTTCAATAAAATTAAATTTTTCACAAAATATCTAGAATTATTCGAGCGATATAAATATCCGTTGGCATCACAATTACAGGTCTCAGCACCTATTGATAGAGGTATCAATCGTCGAAATCGGAGCATAATTGCAGATTTTCGATTTTTAAAGCTCTGAATTTGTGGGCTATAGTTCAGTTGATTTTCAATAAAATTAAATTTTCCACAAAATGTGTAGAAATATTCGAGCGATCTAAATACCCGTTAGCATCACAATTACAGGTCTCAGCACCTATTGATAGAGGTATCAATCATCGTAATTGGAGCACAATTGCAGATTTTCGATTTTTAAAGCTCTGAATTTGTGGGCTATAGTTCAGTTGATTTTCAATAAAATTAAATTTTCCACAAAATATCTAGAATTATTCGAGCGATATAAATATCCGTTGGCATCACAATTACAGGTCTCAGCACCTATTGATAGAGGTATCAATCGTCGAAATCGGAGCATAATTGCAGATTTTCGATTTTTAAAGCTCTGAATTTGTGGGCTATAGTTCAGTTGATTTTCAATAAAATTAAATTTTCCACAAAATGTGTAGAAATATTCGAGCGATCTAAATACCCGTTAGCATCACAATTACAGGTCTCAGCCCCTATCGATAGAGGTATCAATCATCGAAATCGGAGTACAATTGCAGATTTTCGATTTTTAAAGCTCTGAATTTGTGGGCTATAGTTCAGTTGATTTTCAATAAAATTAAATTTTCCACAAAATGTGTAGAAATATTCGAGCGATCTAAATACCCGTTAGCATCACAATTACAGGTCTCAGCACCTATTGATAGAGGTATCAATCATCGAAATTGGAGCACAATTGCAGATTTTCGATTTTTAAAGCTCTGAATTTGTGGGCTATAGTTCAGTTGATTTTCAATAAAATTAAATTTTCCACAAAATGTGTAGAAATATTCGAGCGATCTAAATACCCGTTAGCATCACAATTACAGGTCTCAGCACCTATTGATAGAGGTATCAATCATCGAAATTGGAGCACAATTGCAGATTTTCGATTTTTAAAGCTCTGAATTTGTGGGCTATAGTTCAGTTGATTTTCAATAAAATTAAATTTTCCACAAAATGTGTAGAAATATTCGAGCGATCTAAATACCCGTTAGCATCACAATTACAGGTCTCAGCACCTATTGATAGAGGTATCAATCATCGTAATTGGAGCACAATTGCAGATTTTCGATTTTTAAAGCTCTGAATTTGTGGGCTATAGTTCAGTTGATTTTCAATAAAATTAAATTTTCCACAAAATGTGTAGAAATATTCGAGCGATCTAAATACCCGTTAGCATCACAATTACAGGTCTCAGCACCTATTGATAGAGGTATCAATCATCGTAATTGGAGCACAATTGCAGATTTTCGATTTTTAAAGCTCTGAATTTGTGGGCTATAGTTCAGTTGATTTTCAATAAAATTAAATTTTCCACAAAATATCTAGAATTATTCGAGCGATATAAATATCCGTTGGCATCACAATTACAGGTCTCAGCACCTATTGATAGAGGTATCAATCGTCGAAATCGGAGCATAATTGCAGATTTTCGATTTTTAAAGCTCTGAATTTGTGGGCTATAGTTCAGTTGATTTTCAATAAAATTAAATTTTCCACAAAATGTGTAGAAATATTCGAGCGATCTAAATACCCGTTAGCATCACAATTACAGGTCTCAGCCCCTATCGATAGAGGTATCAATCATCGAAATCGGAGTACAATTGCAGATTTTCGATTTTTAAAGCTCTGAATTTGTGGGCTATAGTTCAGTTGATTTTCAATAAAATTAAATTTTCCACAAAATGTGTAGAAATATTCGAGCGATCTAAATACCCGTTAGCATCACAATTACAGGTCTCAGCACCTATTGATAGAGGTATCAATCATCGAAATTGGAGCACAATTGCAGATTTTCGATTTTTAAAGCTCTGAATTTGTGGGCTATAGTTCAGTTGATTTTCAATAAAATTAAATTTTCCACAAAAAGTCTAGAATTATTCGAGCGATCTAAATATCCGTTGGCATCACAATTACAGGTCTCAGCACCTATTGATAGAGGTATCAATCATCGAAATTGGAGCACAATTGCAGATTTTCCATTTTTAAAGCTCTGAATTTGTGGGCTATAGTTCAGTTGATTTTCAATAAAATTAAATTTTCCACAAAATGTGTAGAAATATTCGAGCGATCTAAATACCCGTTAGCATCACAATTACAGGTCTCAGCCCCTATCGATAGAGGTATCAATCATCGAAATCGGAGTACAATTGCAGATTTTCGATTTTTAAAGCTCTGAATTTGTGGGCTATAGTTCAGTTGATTTTCAATAAAATTAAATTTTCCACAAAATGTGTAGAAATATTCGAGCGATCTAAATACCCGTTAGCATCACAATTACAGGTCTCAGCACCTATTGATAGAGGTATCAATCATCGAAATTGGAGCACAATTGCAGATTTTCGATTTTTAAAGCTCTGAATTTGTGGGCTATAGTTCAGTTGATTTTCAATAAAATTAAATTTTCCACAAAATGTGTAGAAATATTCGAGCGATCTAAATACCCGTTAGCATCACAATTACAGGTCTCAGCACCTATTGATAGAGGTATCAATCGTCGAAATCGGAGCATAATTGCAGATTTTCGATTTTTAAAGCTCTGAATTTGTGGGCTATAGTTCAGTTGATTTTCAATAAAATTAAATTTTCCACAAAATGTGTAGAAATATTCGAGCGATCTAAATACCCGTTAGCATCACAATTACAGGTCTCAGCACCTATTGATAGAGGTATCAATCATCGTAATTGGAGCACAATTGCAGATTTTCGATTTTTAAAGCTCTGAATTTGTGGGCTATAGTTCAGTTGATTTTCAATAAAATTAAATTTTCCACAAAATATCTAGAATTATTCGAGCGATATAAATATCCGTTGGCATCACAATTACAGGTCTCAGCACCTATTGATAGAGGTATCAATCGTCGAAATCGGAGCATAATTGCAGATTTTCGATTTTTAAAGCTCTGAATTTGTGGGCTATAGTTCAGTTGATTTTCAATAAAATTAAATTTTCCACAAAATGTGTAGAAATATTCGAGCGATCTAAATACCCGTTAGCATCACAATTACAGGTCTCAGCCCCTATCGATAGAGGTATCAATCATCGAAATCGGAGTACAATTGCAGATTTTCGATTTTTAAAGCTCTGAATTTGTGGGCTATAGTTCAGTTGATTTTCAATAAAATTAAATTTTCCACAAAATGTGTAGAAATATTCGAGCGATCTAAATATCCGTTAGCATCACAATTACAGGTCTCAGCACCTATTGATAGAGGTATCAATCATCGAAATTGGAGCACAATTGCAGATTTTCGATTTTTAAAGCTCTGAATTTGTGGGCTATAGTTCAGTTGATTTTCAATAAAATTAAATTTTCCACAAAAAGTCTAGAATTATTCGAGCGATCTAAATATCCGTTGGCATCACAATTACAGGTCTCAGCACCTATTGATAGAGGTATCAATCATCGAAATTGGAGCACAATTGCAGATTTTCCATTTTTAAAGCTCTGAATTTGTGGGCTATAGTTCAGTTGATTTTCAATAAAATTAAATTTTCCACAAAATGTGTAGAAATATTCGAGCGATCTAAATACCCGTTAGCATCACAATTACAGGTCTCAGCACCTATTGATAGAGGTATCAATCATCGAAATTGGAGCACAATTGCAGATTTTCCATTTTTAAAGCTCTGAATTTGTGGGCTATAGTTTAGTTGATTTTCAATAAAATTAAATTTTCCACAAAATGTGTAGAAATATTCGAGCGATCTAAATACCCGTTAGCATCACAATTACAGGTCTCAGCACCTATTGATAGAGGTATAAATCATCGAAATTGGAGCACAATTGCAGATTTTCGATTTTTAAAGCTCTGAATTTGTGGGCTATAGTTCAGTTGATTTTCAATAAAATTAAATTTTCCACAAAATGTGTAGAAATATTCGAGCGATCTAAATACCCGTTAGCATCACAATTACAGGTCTCAGCACCTATTGATAGAGGTATCAATCATCGAAATTGGAGCACAATTGCAGATTTTCGATTTTTAAAGCTCTGAATTTGTGGGCTATAGTTCAGTTGATTTTCAATAAAATTAAATTTTTCACAAAATGTGTAGAAATATTCGAGCGATCTAAATACCCGTTAGCATCACAATTACAGGTCTCAGCACCTATTGATAGAGGTATCAATCATCGAAATTGGAGCACAATTGCAGATTTTCGATTTTTAAAGCTCTGAATTTGTGGGCTATAGTTCAGTTGATTTTCAATAAAATTAAATTTTCCACAAAATGTGTAGAAATATTCGAGCGATCTAAATACCCGTTAGCATCACAATTACAGGTCTCAGCACCTATTGATAGAGGTATCAATCATCGAAATTGGAGCACAATTGCAGATTTTCGATTTTTAAAGCTCTGAATTTGTGGGCTATAGTTCAGTTGATTTTCAATAAAATTAAATTTTCCACAAAAAGTCTAGAATTATTCGAGCGATCTAAATATCCGTTGGCATCACAATTACAGGTCTCAGCACCTATTGATAGAGGTACCAATCATCGAAATTGGAGCACAATTGCAGATTTTCGATTTTTAAAGCTCTGAATTTGTGGGCTATAGTTCAGTTGATTTTCAATAAAATTAAATTTTTCACAAAATGTGTAGAAATATTCGAGCGATCTAAATACCCGTTAGCATCACAATTACAGGTCTCAGCACCTATTGATAGAGGTATCAATCATCGAAATTGGAGCACAATTGCAGATTTTCGATTTTTAAAGCTCTGAATTTGTGGGCTATAGTTCAGTTGATTTTCAATAAAATTAAATTTTCCACAAAAAGTCTAGAATTATTCGAGCGATCTAAATATCCGTTGGCATCACAATTACAGGTCTCAGCACCTATTGATAGAGGTATCAATCATCGAAATTGGAGCACAATTGCAGATTTTCCATTTTTAAAGCTCTGAATTTGTGGGCTATAGTTCAGTTGATTTTCAATAAAATTAAATTTTCCACAAAATGTGTAGAAATATTCGAGCGATCTAAATACCCGTTAGCATCACAATTACAGGTCTCAGCACCTATTGATAGAGGTATCAATCATCGAAATCGGAGCATAATTGCAGATTTTCGATTTTTAAAGCTCTGAATTTGTGGGCTATAGTTCAGTTGATTTTCAATAAAATTAAATTTTCCACAAAATGTGTAGAAATATTCGAGCGATCTAAATACCCGTTAGCATCACAATTACAGGTCTCAGCACCTATTGATAGAGGTATCAATCATCGAAATTTGAGCATAATTGCAGATTTTCGATTTTTAAAGCTCTGAATTTGTGGGCTATAGTTCAGTTGATTTTCAATAAAATTAAATTTTCCACAAAATGTGTAGAAATATTCGAGCGATCTAAATACCCGTTAGCATCACAATTACAGGTCTCAGCACCTATTGATAGAGGTATCTATCAATCATCGAAATTGGAGCACAATTGCAGATTTTCGATTTTTAAAGCTCTGAATTTGTGGGCTATAGTTCAGTTGATTTTCAATAAAATTAAATTTTCCACAAAAAGTCTAGAATTATTCGAGCGATCTAAATACCCGTTGGCATCACAATTACAGGTCTCAGCACCTATTGATAGAGGTATCAATCATCGAAATCGGAGCATAATTGCAGATTTTCGATTTTTAAAGCTCTGAATTTGTGGGCTATAGTTCAGTTGATTTTCAATAAAATTAAATTTTCCACAAAATGTGTAGAAATATTCGAGCGATCTAAATACCCGTTAGCATCACAATTACAGGTCTCAGCACCTATTGATAGAGGTATCAATCATCGAAATTGGAGCACAATTGCAGATTTTCGATTTTTAAAGCTCTGAATTTGTGGGCTATAGTTCAGTTGATTTTCAATAAAATTAAATTTTCCACAAAAAGTCTAGAATTATTCGAGCGATCTAAATATCCGTTGGCATCACAATTACAGGTCTCAGCACCTATTGATAGAGGTATCAATCATCGAAATTGGAGCACAATTGCAGATTTTCCATTTTTAAAGCTCTGAATTTGTGGGCTATAGTTCAGTTGATTTTCAATAAAATTAAATTTTCCACAAAAAGTCTAGAATTATTCGAGCGATCTAAATACCCGTTAGCATCACAATTACAGGTCTCAGCACCTATTGATAGAGGTATCAATCATCGAAATTGGAGCACAATTGCAGATTTTCGATTTTTAAAGCTCTGAATTTGTGGGCTATAGTTCAGTTGATTTTCAATAAAATTAAATTTTCCACAAAATGTGTAGAAATATTCGAGCGATCTAAATACCCGTTAGCATCACAATTACAGGTCTCAGCACCTATTGATAGAGGTATCAATCATCGAAATTGGAGCACAATTGCAGATTTTCGATTTTTAAAGCTCTGAATTTGTGGGCTATAGTTCAGTTGATTTTCAATAAAATTAAATTTTTCACAAAATGTGTAGAAATATTCGAGCGATCTAAATACCCGTTAGCATCACAATTACAGGTCTCAGCACCTATTGATAGAGGTATCAATCATCGAAATTGGAGCACAATTGCAGATTTTCGATTTTTAAAGCTCTGAATTTGTGGGCTATAGTTCAGTTGATTTTCAATAAAATTAAATTTTCCACAAAAAGTCTAGAATTATTCGAGCGATCTAAATACCCGTTGGCATCACAATTACAGGTCTCAGCACCTATTGATAGAGGTATCAATCATCGAAATCGGAGCATAATTGCAGATTTTCGATTTTTAAAGCTCTGAATTTGTGGGCTATAGTTCAGTTGATTTTCAATAAAATTAAATTTTCCACAAAATGTGTAGAAATATTCGAGCGATCTAAATACCCGTTAGCATCACAATTACAGGTCTCAGCACCTATTGATAGAGGTATCAATCATCGAAATTGGAGCACAATTGCAGATTTTCGATTTTTAAAGCTCTGAATTTGTGGGCTATAGTTCAGTTGATTTTCAATAAAATTAAATTTTCCACAAAAAGTCTAGAATTATTCGAGCGATCTAAATATCCGTTGGCATCACAATTACAGGTCTCAGCACCTATTGATAGAGGTACCAATCATCGAAATTGGAGCACAATTGCAGATTTTCGATTTTTAAAGCTCTGAATTTGTGGGCTATAGTTCAGTTGATTTTCAATAAAATTAAATTTTTCACAAAATGTGTAGAAATATTCGAGCGATCTAAATACCCGTTAGCATCACAATTACAGGTCTCAGCACCTATTGATAGAGGTATCAATCATCGAAATTGGAGCACAATTGCAGATTTTCGATTTTTAAAGCTCTGAATTTGTGGGCTATAGTTCAGTTGATTTTCAATAAAATTAAATTTTCCACAAAAAGTCTAGAATTATTCGAGCGATCTAAATATCCGTTGGCATCACAATTACAGGTCTCAGCACCTATTGATAGAGGTATCAATCATCGAAATTGGAGCACAATTGCAGATTTTCGATTTTTAAAGCTCTGAATTTGTGGGCTATAGTTCAGTTGATTTTCAATAAAATTAAATTTTCCACAAAATGTGTAGAAATATTCGAGCGATCTAAATACCCGTTAGCATCACAATTACAGGTCTCAGCACCTATTGATAGAGGTATCAATCATCGAAATCGGAGCATAATTGCAGATTTTCGATTTTTAAAGCTCTGAATTTGTGGGCTATAGTTCAGTTGATTTTCAATAAAATTAAATTTTCCACAAAATGTGTAGAAATATTCGAGCGATCTAAATACCCGTTAGCATCACAATTACAGGTCTCAGCACCTATTGATAGAGGTATCAATCATCGAAATTGGAGCATAATTGCAGATTTTCGATTTTTAAAGCTCTGAATTTGTGGGCTATAGTTCAGTTGATTTTCAATAAAATTAAATTTTCCACAAAATGTGTAGAAATATTCGAGCGATCTAAATACCCGTTAGCATCACAATTACAGGTCTCAGCACCTATTGATAGAGGTATCTATCAATCATCGAAATTGGAGCACAATTGCAGATTTTCGATTTTTAAAGCTCTGAATTTGTGGGCTATAGTTCAGTTGATTTTCAATAAAATTAAATTTTCCACAAAAAGTCTAGAATTATTCGAGCGATCTAAATACCCGTTGGCATCACAATTACAGGTCTCAGCACCTATTGATAGAGGTATCAATCATCGAAATCGGAGCATAATTGCAGATTTTCGATTTTTAAAGCTCTGAATTTGTGGGCTATAGTTCAGTTGATTTTCAATAAAATTAAATTTTCCACAAAATGTGTAGAAATATTCGAGCGATCTAAATACCCGTTAGCATCACAATTACAGGTCTCAGCACCTATTGATAGAGGTATCAATCATCGAAATTGGAGCACAATTGCAGATTTTCGATTTTTAAAGCTCTGAATTTGTGGGCTATAGTTCAGTTGATTTTCAATAAAATTAAATTTTCCACAAAAAGTCTAGAATTATTCGAGCGATCTAAATATCCGTTGGCATCACAATTACAGGTCTCAGCACCTATTGATAGAGGTATCAATCATCGAAATTGGAGCACAATTGCAGATTTTCGATTTTTAAAGCTCTGAATTTGTGGGCTATAGTTCAGTTGATTTTCAATAAAATTAAATTTTCCACAAAAAGTCTAGAATTATTCGAGCGATCTAAATACCCGTTAGCATCACAATTACAGGTCTCAGCACCTATTGATAGAGGTATCAATCATCGAAATTGGAGCACAATTGCAGATTTTCGATTTTTAAAGCTCTGAATTTGTGGGCTATAGTTCAGTTGATTTTCAATAAAATTAAATTTTCCACAAAATGTGTAGAAATATTCGAGCGATCTAAATACCCGTTAGCATCACAATTACAGGTCTCAGCACCTATTGATAGAGGTATCAATCATCGTAATTGGAGCACAATTGCAGATTTTCGATTTTTAAAGCTCTGAATTTGTGGGCTATAGTTCAGTTGATTTTCAATAAAATTAAATTTTCCACAAAATATCTAGAATTATTCGAGCGATATAAATATCCGTTGGCATCACAATTACAGGTCTCAGCACCTATTGATAGAGGTATCAATCGTCGAAATTTGAGCATAATTGCAGATTTTCGATTTTTAAAGCTCTGAATTTGTGGGCTATAGTTCAGTTGATTTTCAATAAAATTAAATTTTCCACAAAATGTGTAGAAATATTCGAGCGATCTAAATACCCGTTAGCATCACAATTACAGGTCTCAGCCCCTATCGATAGAGGTATCAATCATCGAAATCGGAGTACAATTGCAGATTTTCGATTTTTAAAGCTCTGAATTTGTGGGCTATAGTTCAGTTGATTTTCAATAAAATTAAATTTTCCACAAAATGTGTAGAAATATTCGAGCGATCTAAATACCCGTTAGCATCACAATTACAGGTCTCAGCACCTATTGATAGAGGTATCAATCATCGAAATCGGAGCATAATTGCAGATTTTCGATTTTTAAAGCTCTGAATTTGTGGGCTATAGTTCAGTTGATTTTCAATAAAATTAAATTTTCCACAAAATGTGTAGAAATATTCGAGCGATCTAAATACCCGTTAGCATCACAATTACAGGTCTCAGCACCTATTGATAGAGGTATCAATCATCGAAATTGGAGCACAATTGCAGATTTTCGATTTTTAAAGCTCTGAATTTGTGGGCTATAGTTCAGTTGATTTTCAATAAAATTAAATTTTCCACAAAAAGTCTAGAATTATTCGAGCGATCTAAATATCCGTTGGCATCACAATTACAGGTCTCAGCACCTATTGATAGAGGTATCAATCATCGAAATTGGAGCACAATTGCAGATTTTCCATTTTTAAAGCTCTGAATTTGTGGGCTATAGTTCAGTTGATTTTCAATAAAATTAAATTTTCCACAAAATGTGTAGAAATATTCGAGCGATCTAAATACCCGTTAGCATCACAATTACAGGTCTCAGCACCTATTGATAGAGGTATCAATCATCGAAATTGGAGCACAATTGCAGATTTTCCATTTTTAAAGCTCTGAATTTGTGGGCTATAGTTTAGTTGATTTTCAATAAAATTAAATTTTCCACAAAATGTGTAGAAATATTCGAGCGATCTAAATACCCGTTAGCATCACAATTACAGGTCTCAGCACCTATTGATAGAGGTATAAATCATCGAAATTGGAGCACAATTGCAGATTTTCGATTTTTAAAGCTCTGAATTTGTGGGCTATAGTTCAGTTGATTTTCAATAAAATTAAATTTTCCACAAAATGTGTAGAAATATTCGAGCGATCTAAATACCCGTTAGCATCACAATTACAGGTCTCAGCACCTATTGATAGAGGTATCAATCATCGAAATTGGAGCACAATTGCAGATTTTCGATTTTTAAAGCTCTGAATTTGTGGGCTATAGTTCAGTTGATTTTCAATAAAATTAAATTTTCCACAAAATGTGTAGAAATATTCGAGCGATCTAAATACCCGTTAGCATCACAATTACAGGTCTCAGCACCTATTGATAGAGGTATCAATCATCGAAATTGGAGCACAATTGCAGATTTTCGATTTTTAAAGCTCTGAATTTGTGGGCTATAGTTCAGTTGATTTTCAATAAAATTAAATTTTCCACAAAAAGTCTAGAATTATTCGAGCGATCTAAATATCCGTTGGCATCACAATTACAGGTCTCAGCACCTATTGATAGAGGTATCAATCATCGAAATTGGAGCACAATTGCAGATTTTCCATTTTTAAAGCTCTGAATTTGTGGGCTATAGTTCAGTTGATTTTCAATAAAATTAAATTTTCCACAAAATGTGTAGAAATATTCGAGCGATCTAAATACCCGTTAGCATCACAATTACAGGTCTCAGCACCTATTGATAGAGGTATCAATCATCGAAATCGGAGCATAATTGCAGATTTTCGATTTTTAAAGCTCTGAATTTGTGGGCTATAGTTCAGTTGATTTTCAATAAAATTAAATTTTCCACAAAATGTGTAGAAATATTCGAGCGATCTAAATACCCGTTAGCATCACAATTACAGGTCTCAGCACCTATTGATAGAGGTATCAATCATCGAAATTTGAGCATAATTGCAGATTTTCGATTTTTAAAGCTCTGAATTTGTGGGCTATAGTTCAGTTGATTTTCAATAAAATTAAATTTTCCACAAAATGTGTAGAAATATTCGAGCGATCTAAATACCCGTTAGCATCACAATTACAGGTCTCAGCACCTATTGATAGAGGTATCTATCAATCATCGAAATTGGAGCACAATTGCAGATTTTCGATTTTTAAAGCTCTGAATTTGTGGGCTATAGTTCAGTTGATTTTCAATAAAATTAAATTTTCCACAAAAAGTCTAGAATTATTCGAGCGATCTAAATACCCGTTGGCATCACAATTACAGGTCTCAGCACCTATTGATAGAGGTATCAATCATCGAAATCGGAGCATAATTGCAGATTTTCGATTTTTAAAGCTCTGAATTTGTGGGCTATAGTTCAGTTGATTTTCAATAAAATTAAATTTTCCACAAAATGTGTAGAAATATTCGAGCGATCTAAATACCCGTTAGCATCACAATTACAGGTCTCAGCACCTATTGATAGAGGTATCAATCATCGAAATTTGAGCATAATTGCAGATTTTCGATTTTTAAAGCTCTGAATTTGTGGGCTATAGTTCAGTTGATTTTCAATAAAATTAAATTTTCCACAAAATGTGTAGAAATATTCGAGCGATCTAAATACCCGTTAGCATCACAATTACAGGTCTCAGCACCTATTGATAGAGGTATCTATCAATCATCGAAATTGGAGCACAATTGCAGATTTTCGATTTTTAAAGCTCTGAATTTGTGGGCTATAGTTCAGTTGATTTTCAATAAAATTAAATTTTCCACAAAAAGTCTAGAATTATTCGAGCGATCTAAATACCCGTTGGCATCACAATTACAGGTCTCAGCACCTATTGATAGAGGTATCAATCATCGAAATCGGAGCATAATTGCAGATTTTCGATTTTTAAAGCTCTGAATTTGTGGGCTATAGTTCAGTTGATTTTCAATAAAATTAAATTTTCCACAAAATGTGTAGAAATATTCGAGCGATCTAAATACCCGTTAGCATCACAATTACAGGTCTCAGCACCTATTGATAGAGGTATCAATCATCGAAATTGGAGCACAATTGCAGATTTTCGATTTTTAAAGCTCTGAATTTGTGGGCTATAGTTCAGTTGATTTTCAATAAAATTAAATTTTCCACAAAAAGTCTAGAATTATTCGAGCGATCTAAATATCCGTTGGCATCACAATTACAGGTCTCAGCACCTATTGATAGAGGTATCAATCATCGAAATTGGAGCACAATTGCAGATTTTCCATTTTTAAAGCTCTGAATTTGTGGGCTATAGTTCAGTTGATTTTCAATAAAATTAAATTTTCCACAAAATGTGTAGAAATATTCGAGCGATCTAAATACCCGTTAGCATCACAATTACAGGTCTCAGCACCTATTGATAGAGGTATCAATCATCGAAATTGGAGCACAATTGCAGATTTTCGATTTTTAAAGCTCTGAATTTGTGGGCTATAGTTTAGTTGATTTTCAATAAAATTAAATTTTCCACAAAATGTGTAGAAATATTCGAGCGATCTAAATACCCGTTAGCATCACAATTACAGGTCTCAGCACCTATTGATAGAGGTATAAATCATCGAAATTGGAGCACAATTGCAGATTTTCGATTTTTAAAGCTCTGAATTTGTGGGCTATAGTTCAGTTGATTTTCAATAAAATTAAATTTTCCACAAAATGTGTAGAAATATTCGAGCGATCTAAATACCCGTTAGCATCACAATTACAGGTCTCAGCACCTATTGATAGAGGTATCAATCATCGAAATTGGAGCACAATTGCAGATTTTCGATTTTTAAAGCTCTGAATTTGTGGGCTATAGTTCAGTTGATTTTCAATAAAATTAAATTTTCCACAAAAAGTCTAGAATTATTCGAGCGATCTAAATACCCGTTGGCATCACAATTACAGGTCTCAGCACCTATTGATAGAGGTATCAATCATCGAAATCGGAGCATAATTGCAGATTTTCGATTTTTAAAGCTCTGAATTTGTGGGCTATAGTTCAGTTGATTTTCAATAAAATTAAATTTTCCACAAAATGTGTAGAAATATTCGAGCGATCTAAATACCCGTTAGCATCACAATTACAGGTCTCAGCACCTATTGATAGAGGTATCAATCATCGAAATTTGAGCATAATTGCAGATTTTCGATTTTTAAAGCTCTGAATTTGTGGGCTATAGTTCAGTTGATTTTCAATAAAATTAAATTTTCCACAAAATGTGTAGAAATATTCGAGCGATCTAAATACCCGTTAGCATCACAATTACAGGTCTCAGCACCTATTGATAGAGGTATCAATCATCGAAATTGGAGCACAATTGCAGATTTTCGATTTTTAAAGCTCTGAATTTGTGGGCTATAGTTCAGTTGATTTTCAATAAAATTAAATTTTCCACAAAAAGTCTAGAATTATTCGAGCGATCTAAATACCCGTTGGCATCACAATTACAGGTCTCAGCACCTATTGATAGAGGTATCAATCATCGAAATCGGAGCATAATTGCAGATTTTCCATTTTTAAAGCTCTGAATTTGTGGGCTATAGTTCAGTTGATTTTCAATAAAATTAAATTTTCCACAAAATGTGTAGAAATATTCGAGCGATCTAAATACCCGTTAGCATCACAATTACAGGTCTCAGCACCTATTGACAGAGGTATCAATCATCGAAATTGGAGCACAATTGCAGATTTTCGATTTTTAAAGCTCTGAATTTGTGGGCTATAGTTCAGTTGATTTTCAATAAAATTAAATTTTCCACAAAATGTGTAGAAATATTCGAGCGATCTAAATACCCGTTAGCATCACAATTACAGGTCTCAGCACCTATTGATAGAGGTATCAATCATCGAAATTGGAGCACAATTGCAGATTTTCGATTTTTAAAGCTCTGAATTTGTGGGCTATAGTTCAGTTGATTTTCAATAAAATTAAATTTTCCACAAAAAGTCTAGAATTATTCGAGCGATCTAAATATCCGTTGGCATCACAATTACAGGTCTCAGCACCTATTGATAGAGGTATCAATCATCGAAATCGGAACATAATTGCAGATTTTCGATTTTTAAAGCTCTGAATTTGTGGGCTATAGTTCAGTTGATTTTCAATAAAATTAAATTTTCCACAAAATGTGTAGAAATATTTGAGCGATCTAAATACCCGTTAGCATCACAATTACAGGTCTCAGCACCTATTGATAGAGGTATCAATCATCGAAATTGGAGCACAATTGCAGATTTTCGATTTTTAAAGCTCTGAATTTGTGGGCTATAGTTCAGTTGATTTTCAATAAAATTAAATTTCCCACAAAAAGTCTAGAATTATTCGAGCGATCTAAATACACGTTGGCATCACAATTACAGGTCTCAGCACCTATTGATAGAGGTATCAATCATCGAAATCGGAACATAATTGCAGATTTTCGATTTTTAAAGCTCTGAATTTGTGGACTATAGTTCAGTTGATTTTCAATAAAATTAAATTTTCCACAAAATGTGTAGAAATATTCGAGCGATCTAAATACCCGTTAGCATCACAATTACAGGTCTCAGCACCTATTGATAGAGGTATCAATCATCGAAATTGGAGCACAATTGCAGATTTTCGATTTTTAAAGCTCTGAATTTGTGGGCTATAGTTCAGTTGATTTTCAATAAAATTAAATTTTCCACAAAATGTGTAGAAATATTCGAGCGATCTAAATACCCGTTAGCATCACAATTACAGGTCTCAGCACCTATTGATAGAGGTATCAATCATCGAAATCGGAACATAATTGCAGATTTTCGATTTTTAAAGCTCTGAATTTGTGGGCTATAGTTCAGTTGATTTTCAATAAAATTAAATTTTCCACAAAATGTGTAGAAATATTTGAGCGATCTAAATACCCGTTAGCATCACAATTACAGGTCTCAGCACCTATTGATAGAGGTATCAATCATCGAAATTGGAGCACAATTGCAGATTTTCGATTTTTAAAGCTCTGAATTTGTGGGCTATAGTTCAGTTGATTTTCAATAAAATTAAATTTTCCACAAAAAGTCTAGAATTATTCGAGCGATCTAAATACACGTTGGCATCACAATTACAGGTCTCAGCACCTATTGATAGAGGTATCAATCATCGAAATCGGAACATAATTGCAGATTTTCGATTTTTAAAGCTCTGAATTTGTGGACTATAGTTCAGTTGATTTTCAATAAAATTAAATTTTCCACAAAATGTGTAGAAATATTCGAGCGATCTAAATACCCGTTAGCATCACAATTACAGGTCTCAGCACCTATTGATAGAGGTATCAATCATCGAAATTGGAGCACAATTGCAGATTTTCGATTTTTAAAGCTCTGAATTTGTGGGCTATAGTTCAGTTGATTTTCAATAAAATTAAATTTTCCACAAAATGTGTAGAAATATTCGAGCGATCTAAATACCCGTTAGCATCACAATTACAGGTCTCAGCACCTATTGATAGAGGTATCAATCATCGAAATTGGAGCATAATTGCAGATTTTCGATTTTTAAAGCTCTGAATTTGTGGGCTATAGTTCAGTTGATTTTCAATAAAATTAAATTTTCCACAAAATGTGTAGAAATATTTGAGCGATCTAAATACCCGTTAGCATCACAATTACAGGTCTCAGCACCTATTGATAGAGGTATCAATCATCGAAATTGGAGCACAATTGCAGATTTTCGATTTTTAAAGCTCTGAATTTGTGGGCTATAGTTCAGTTGATTTTCAATAAAATTAAATTTTCCACAAAAAGTCTAGAATTATTCGAGCGATCTAAATATCCGTTGGCATCACAATTACAGGTCTCAGCACCTATTGATAGAGGTATCAATCATCGAAATCGGAGCATAATTGCAGATTTTCGATTTTTAAACCTCTGAATTTGTGGGCTATAGTTCAGTTGATTTTCAATAAAATTAAATTTTCCACAAAAAGTCTAGAATTATTCGAGCGATCTAAATATCCGTTGGCATCACAATTACAGGTCTCAGCACCTATTGATAGAGGTATCAATCATCGAAATCGGAACATAATTGCAGATTTTCGATTTTTAAAGCTCTGAATTTGTGGGCTATAGTTCAGTTGATTTTCAATAAAATTAAATTTTCCACAAAATGTGTAGAAATATTCGAGCGATCTAAATACCCGTTAGCATCACAATTACAGGTCTCAGCACCTATTGATAGAGGTATCAATCATCGAAATTGGAGCACAATTGCAGATTTTCGATTTTTAAAGCTCTGAATTTGTGGGCTATAGTTCAGTTGATTTTCAATAAAATTAAATTTTCCACAAAAAGTCTAGAATTATTCGAGCGATCTAAATACCCGTTGGCATCACAATTACAGGTCTCAGCACCTATTGATAGAGGTATCAATCATCGAAATTGGAGCACAATTGCAGATTTTCGATTTTTAAAGCTCTGAATTTGTGGGCTATAGTTCAGTTGATTTTCAATAAAATTAAATTTTCCACAAAAAGTCTAGAATTATTCGAGCGATCTAAATATCCGTTGGCATCACAATTACAGGTCTCAGCACCTATTGATAGAGGTATCAATCATCGAAATTGGAGCACAATTGCAGATTTTCGATTTTTAAAGCTCTGAATTTGTGGGCTATAGTTCAGTTGATTTTCAATAAAATTAAATTTTCCACAAAATGTGTAGAAATATTCGAGCGATCTAAATACCCGTTAGCATCACAATTACAGGTCTCAGCACCTATTGATAGAGGTATCAATCATCGAAATTGGAGCACAATTGCAGATTTTCGATTTTTAAAGCTCTGAATTTGTGGGCTATAGTTCAGTTGATTTTCAATAAAATTAAATTTTTCACAAAATGTGTAGAAATATTCGAGCGATCTAAATACCCGTTAGCATCACAATTACAGGTCTCAGCACCTATTGATAGAGGTATCAATCATCGAAATTGGAGCACAATTGCAGATTTTCGATTTTTAAAGCTCTGAATTTGTGGGCTATAGTTCAGTTGATTTTCAATAAAATTAAATTTTCCACAAAAAGTCTAGAATTATTCGAGCGATCTAAATACCCGTTGGCATCACAATTACAGGTCTCAGCACCTATTGATAGAGGTATCAATCATCGAAATCGGAGCATAATTGCAGATTTTCGATTTTTAAAGCTCTGAATTTGTGGGCTATAGTTCAGTTGATTTTCAATAAAATTAAATTTTCCACAAAATGTGTAGAAATATTCGAGCGATCTAAATACCCGTTAGCATCACAATTACAGGTCTCAGCACCTATTGATAGAGGTATCAATCATCGAAATTTGAGCATAATTGCAGATTTTCGATTTTTAAAGCTCTGAATTTGTGGGCTATAGTTCAGTTGATTTTCAATAAAATTAAATTTTCCACAAAATGTGTAGAAATATTCGAGCGATCTAAATACCCGTTAGCATCACAATTACAGGTCTCAGCACCTATTGATAGAGGTATCAATCATCGAAATTGGAGCACAATTGCAGATTTTCGATTTTTAAAGCTCTGAATTTGTGGGCTATAGTTCAGTTGATTTTCAATAAAATTAAATTTTCCACAAAATGTGTAGAAATATTCGAGCGATCTAAATACCCGTTAGCATCACAATTACAGGTCTCAGCACCTATTGATAGAGGTATCAATCATCGAAATTGGAGCACAATTGCAGATTTTCGATTTTTAAAGCTCTGAATTTGTGGGCTATAGTTCAGTTGATTTTCAATAAAATTAAATTTTCCACAAAATGTGTAGAAATATTCGAGCGATCTAAATACCCGTTAGCATCACAATTACAGGTCTCAGCACCTATTGATAGAGGTATCAATCATCGAAATTGGAGCACAATTGCAGATTTTCGATTTTTAAAGCTCTGAATTTGTGGGCTATAGTTCAGTTGATTTTCAATAAAATTAAATTTTCCACAAAAAGTCTAGAATTATTCGAGCGATCTAACTACCCGTTGGCATCACAATTACAGGTCTCAGCACCTATTGATAGAGGTACCAATCATCGAAATTGGAGCACAATTGCAGATTTTCGATTTTTAAAGCTCTGAATTTGTGGGCTATAGTTCAGTTGATTTTCAATAAAATTAAATTTTTCACAAAATGTGTAGAAATATTCGAGCGATCTAAATACCCGTTAGCATCACAATTACAGGTCTCAGCACCTATTGATAGAGGTATCAATCATCGAAATTGGAGCACAATTGCAGATTTTCGATTTTTAAAGCTCTGAATTTGTGGGCTATAGTTCAGTTGATTTTCAATAAAATTAAATTTTCCACAAAAAGTCTAGAATTATTCGAGCGATCTAAATACCCGTTGGCATCACAATTAAAGGTCTCAGCACCTATTGATAGAGGTATCAATCATCGAAATCGGAGCATAATTGCAGATTTTCGATTTTTAAAGCTCTGAATTTGTGGGCTATAGTTCAGTTGATTTTCAATAAAATTAAATTTTCCACAAAATGTGTAGAAATATTCGAGCGATCTAAATACCCGTTAGCATCACAATTACAGGTCTCAGCACCTATTGATAGAGGTATCAATCATCGAAATTGGAGCACAATTGCAGATTTTCGATTTTTAAAGCTCTGAATTTGTGGGCTATAGTTCAGTTGATTTTCAATAAAATTAAATTTTCCACAAAATGTGTAGAAATATTCGAGCGATCTAAATACCCGTTAGCATCACAATTACAGGTCTCAGCACCTATTGATAGAGGTATCAATCATCGAAATTGGAGCACAATTGCAGATTTTCGATTTTTAAAGCTCTGAATTTGTGGGCTATAGTTCAGTTGATTTTCAATAAAATTAAATTTTCCACAAAAAGTCTAGAATTATTCGAGCGATCTAACTACCCGTTGGCATCACAATTACAGGTCTCAGCACCTATTGATAGAGGTACCAATCATCGAAATTGGAGCACAATTGCAGATTTTCGATTTTTAAAGCTCTGAATTTGTGGGCTATAGTTCAGTTGATTTTCAATAAAATTAAATTTTTCACAAAATGTGTAGAAATATTCGAGCGATCTAAATACCCGTTAGCATCACAATTACAGGTCTCAGCACCTATTGATAGAGGTATCAATCATCGAAATTGGAGCACAATTGCAGATTTTCGATTTTTAAAGCTCTGAATTTGTGGGCTATAGTTCAGTTGATTTTCAATAAAATTAAATTTTCCACAAAAAGTCTAGAATTATTCGAGCGATCTAAATACCCGTTGGCATCACAATTACAGGTCTCAGCACCTATTGATAGAGGTATCAATCATCGAAATCGGAGCATAATTGCAGATTTTCGATTTTTAAAGCTCTGAATTTGTGGGCTATAGTTCAGTTGATTTTCAATAAAATTAAATTTTCCACAAAATGTGTAGAAATATTCGAGCGATCTAAATACCCGTTAGCATCACAATTACAGGTCTCAGCACCTATTGATAGAGGTATCAATCATCGAAATTTGAGCATAATTGCAGATTTTCGATTTTTAAAGCTCTGAATTTGTGGGCTATAGTTCAGTTGATTTTCAATAAAATTAAATTTTCCACAAAATGTGTAGAAATATTCGAGCGATCTAAATACCCGTTAGCATCACAATTACAGGTCTCAGCACCTATTGATAGAGGTATCAATCATCGAAATTGGAGCACAATTGCAGATTTTCGATTTTTAAAGCTCTGAATTTGTGGGCTATAGTTCAGTTGATTTTCAATAAAATTAAATTTTCCACAAAATGTGTAGAAATATTCGAGCGATCTAAATACCCGTTAGCATCACAATTACAGGTCTCAGCACCTATTGATAGAGGTATCAATCATCGAAATTGGAGCACAATTGCAGATTTTCGATTTTTAAAGCTCTGAATTTGTGGGCTATAGTTCAGTTGATTTTCAATAAAATTAAATTTTCCACAAAATGTGTAGAAATATTCGAGCGATCTAAATACCCGTTAGCATCACAATTACAGGTCTCAGCACCTATTGATAGAGGTATCAATCATCGAAATTGGAGCACAATTGCAGATTTTCGATTTTTAAAGCTCTGAATTTGTGGGCTATAGTTCAGTTGATTTTCAATAAAATTAAATTTTCCACAAAAAGTCTAGAATTATTCGAGCGATCTAACTACCCGTTGGCATCACAATTACAGGTCTCAGCACCTATTGATAGAGGTACCAATCATCGAAATTGGAGCACAATTGCAGATTTTCGATTTTTAAAGCTCTGAATTTGTGGGCTATAGTTCAGTTGATTTTCAATAAAATTAAATTTTTCACAAAATGTGTAGAAATATTCGAGCGATCTAAATACCCGTTAGCATCACAATTACAGGTCTCAGCACCTATTGATAGAGGTATCAATCATCGAAATTGGAGCACAATTGCAGATTTTCGATTTTTAAAGCTCTGAATTTGTGGGCTATAGTTCAGTTGATTTTCAATAAAATTAAATTTTCCACAAAAAGTCTAGAATTATTCGAGCGATCTAAATACCCGTTGGCATCACAATTAAAGGTCTCAGCACCTATTGATAGAGGTATCAATCATCGAAATCGGAGCATAATTGCAGATTTTCGATTTTTAAAGCTCTGAATTTGTGGGCTATAGTTCAGTTGATTTTCAATAAAATTAAATTTTCCACAAAATGTGTAGAAATATTCGAGCGATCTAAATACCCGTTAGCATCACAATTACAGGTCTCAGCACCTATTGATAGAGGTATCAATCATCGAAATTGGAGCACAATTGCAGATTTTCGATTTTTAAAGCTCTGAATTTGTGGGCTATAGTTCAGTTGATTTTCAATAAAATTAAATTTTCCACAAAAAGTCTAGAATTATTCGAGCGATCTAAATACCCGTTGGCATCACAATTACAGGTCTCAGCACCTATTGATAGAGGTATCAATCATCGAAATCGGAGCATAATTGCAGATTTTCCATTTTTAAAGCTCTGAATTTGTGGGCTATAGTTCAGTTGATTTTCAATAAAATTAAATTTTCCACAAAATGTGTAGAAATATTCGAGCGATCTAAATACCCGTTAGCATCACAATTACAGGTCTCAGCACCTATTGACAGAGGTATCAATCATCGAAATTGGAGCACAATTGCAGATTTTCGATTTTTAAAGCTCTGAATTTGTGGGCTATAGTTCAGTTGATTTTCAATAAAATTAAATTTTCCACAAAATGTGTAGAAATATTCGAGCGATCTAAATACCCGTTAGCATCACAATTACAGGTCTCAGCACCTATTGATAGAGGTATCAATCATCGAAATTGGAGCACAATTGCAGATTTTCGATTTTTAAAGCTCTGAATTTGTGGGCTATAGTTCAGTTGATTTTCAATAAAATTAAATTTTCCACAAAAAGTCTAGAATTATTCGAGCGATCTAAATACCCGTTGGCATCACAATTACAGGTCTCAGCACCTATTGATAGAGGTATCAATCATCGAAATCGGAGCATAATTGCAGATTTTCGATTTTTAAAGCTCTGAATTTCTGGGCTATAGTTCAGTTGATTTTCAATAAAATTAAATTTTCCACAAAATGTGTAGAAATATTCGAGCGATCTAAATACCCGTTAGCATCACAATTACAGGTCTCAGCACCTATTGATGGAGGTATCAATCATCGAAATTGGAGCACAATTGCAGATTTTCGATTTTTAAAGCTCTGAATTTGTGGGCTATAGTTCAGTTGATTTTCAATAAAATTAAATTTTCCACAAAAAGTCTAGAATTATTCGAGTGATCTAAATATCCGTTGGCATCACAATTACAGGTCTCAGCACCTATTGATAGAGGTATCAATCATCGAAATCGGAACATAATTGCAGATTTTCCATTTTTAAAGCTCTGAATTTCTGGGCTATAGTTCAGTTGATTTTCAATAAAATTAAATTTTCCACAAAAAGTCTAGAATTATTCGAGAGATCTAAATATCCGTTGGCATCACAATTACAGGTCTCAGCACCTATTGATAGAGGTATCAATCATCGAAATCGGAGCATAATTGCAGATTTTCCATTTTTAAAGCTCTGAATTTCTGGGCTATAGTTCAGTTGATTTTCAATAAAATTAAATTTTCCACAAAATGTGTAGAAATATTCGAGCGATCTAAATACCCGTTAGCATCACAATTACAGGTCTCAGCACCTATTGATGGAGGTATCAATCATCGAAATTGGAGCACAATTGCAGATTTTCGATTTTTAAAGCTTAAAGCAGTTCAGTTGATTTTCAATAAAATTAAATTTTCCACAAAATGTGTAGAAATATTCGAGCGATCTAAATACCCGTTAGCATCACAATTACAGGTCTCAGCACCTATTGATAGAGGTATCATTCATCGAATTGGAGCACAATTGCAGATTTTCGATTTTTAAAGCTCTGAATTAGTGGGCTATAGTTCAGTTGATTTTCAATAAAATTAAATTTTCCACAAAAAGTCTAGAATTATTCGAGCGATCTAAATACCCGTTGGCATCACAATTACAGGTCTCAGCACCTATTGATAGAGGTATCAATCATCGAAATCGGAGCATAATTGCAGATTTTCGATTTTTAAAGCTCTGAATTTGTGGGCTATAGTTCAGTTGATTTTCAATAAAATTAAATTTTCCACAAAATGTGTAGAAATATTCGAGCGATCTGAATACCCGTTAGCATCACAATTACAGGTCTCAGCACCTATTGATAGAGGTATCAATCATCGAAATTGGAGCACAATTGCAGATTTTCGATTTTTAAAGCTCTGAATTTGTGGGCTATAGTTCAGTTGATTTTCAATAAAATTAAATTTTCCACAAAAAGTCTAGAATTATTCGAGCGATCTAAATACCCGTTGGCATCACAATTACAGGTCTCAGTACCTATTGATAGAGGTATCAATCATCGAAATCGGAGCATAATTGCAGATTTTCGATTTTTAAAGCTCTGAATTTGTGGGCTATAGTTCAGTTGATTTTCAATAAAATTAAATTTTCCACAAAATGTGTAGAAATATTCGAGCGATCTAAATACCCGTTGGCATCACAATTACAGGTCTCAGCACCTATTGATAGAGGTATCAACCATCGAAATCGGAGCATAATTGCAGATTTTCGATTTTTAAAGCTCTGAATTTGTGGGCTATAGTTCAGTTGATTTTCAATAAAATTAAATTTTCCACAAAATGTGTAGAAATATTCGAGCGATCTAAATACCCGTTAGCATCACAATTACAGGTCTCAGCACCTATTGATAGAGGTATCAATCATCGAAATCGGAGCATAATTGCAGATTTTCGATTTTTAAAGCTCTGAATTTGTGGGCTATAATTCAGTTGATTTTCAATAAAATTAAATTTTCCACAAAAAGTCTAGAATTATTCGAGCGATCTAAATACCCGTTGGCATCACAATTACAGGTCTCAGCATCTATTGATAGAGGTATCAATCATCGAAATCGGAGCATAATTGCAGATTTTCGATTTTTAAAGCTCTGAATTTGTGGGCTATAGTTCAGTTGATTTTCAATAAAATTAAATTTTCCACAAAATGTGTAGAAATATTCGAGCGATCTAAATACCCGTTAGCATCACAATTACAGGTCTCAGCACCTATTGATAGAGGTATTAATCATCGAAATTGGAGCACAATTGCAGATTTTCGATTTTTAAAGCTCTGAATTTGTGGGCTATAGTTCAGTTGATTTTCAATAAAATTAAATTTTCCACAAAAAGTCTAGAATTATTCGAGCGATCTAAATACCCGTTAGCATCACAATTACAGGTCTCAGCACCTATTGACAGAGGTATCAATCATCGAAATCGGAGCATAATTGCAGATTTTCGATTTTTAAAGCTCTGAATTTGTGGGCTATAGTTCAGTTGATTTTCAATAAAATTAAATTTTCCACAAAAAGTCTAGAATTATTCGAGCGATCTAAATACCCGTTGGCATCACAATTACAGGTCTCAGTACCTATTGATAGAGGTATCAATCATCGAAATCGGAGCATAATTGCAGATTTTCGATTTTTAAAGCTCTGAATTTGTGGGCTATAGTTCAGTTGATTTTCAATAAAATTAAATTTTCCACAAAATGTGTAGAAATATTCGAGCGATCTAAATACCCGTTGGCATCACAATTACAGGTCTCAGCACCTATTGATAGAGGTATCAATCATCGAAATCGGAGCATAATTGCAGATTTTCGATTTTTAAAGCTCTGAATTTGTGGGCTATAGTTCAGTTGATTTTCAATAAAATTAAATTTTCCACAAAATGTGTAGAAATATTCGAGCGATCTAAATACCCGTTAGCATCACAATTACAGGTCTCAGCACCTATTGATAGAGGTATCAATCATCGAAATTGGAGCACAATTGCAGATTTTCGATTTTTAAAGCTCTGAATTTGTGGGCTATAGTTCAGTTGATTTTCAATAAAATTAAATTTTCCACAAAAAGTCTAGAATTATTCGAGCGATCTAAATACCCGTTGGCATCACAATTACAGGTCTCAGCACCTATTGATAGAGGTATCAATCATCGAAATCGGAGCATAATTGCAGATTTTCGATTTTTAAAGCTCTGAATTTGTGGGCTATAGTTCAGTTGATTTTCAATAAAATTAAATTTTCCACAAAATGTGTAGAAATATTCGAGCCATATAAATACCCGTTGGCATCACAATTACAGGTCTCAGCACCTATTGATAGAGGTATCAATCATCGAAATCGGAGCATAATTGCAGATTTTCGATTTTTAAAGCTCTGAATTTGTGGGCTATAGTTCAGTTGATTTTCAATAAAATTAAATTTTCCACAAAATGTGTAGAAATATTCGAGCGATCTAAATACCCGTTAGCATCACAATTACAGGTCTCAGCACCTATTGATAGAGGTATCAATCATCGAAATTGGAGCACAATTGCAGATTTTCGATTTTTAAAGCTCTGAATTTGTGGGCTATAGTTCAGTTGATTTTCAATAAAATTAAATTTTCCACAAAAAGTCTAGAATTATTCGAGCGATCTAAATACCCGTTGGCATCACAATTACAGGTCTCAGCACCTATTGATAGAGGTATCAATCATCGAAATCGGAGCATAATTGCAGATTTTCGATTTTTAAAGCTCTGAATTTGTGGGCTATAGTTCAGTTGATTTTCAATAAAATTAAATTTTCCACAAAATGTGTAGAAATATTCGAGCGATCTAAATACCCGTTAGCATCACAATTACAGGTCTCAGCACCTATTGATAGAGGTATCAATCATCGAAATTGGAGCACAATTGCAGATTTTCGATTTTTAAAGCTCTGAATTTGTGGGCTATAGTTCAGTTGATTTTCAATAAAATTAAATTTTCCACAAAAAGTCTAGAATTATTCGAGCGATCTAAATACCCGTTGGCATCACAATTACAGGTCTCAGCACCTATTGATAGAGGTATCAATCATCGAAATCGGAGCATAATTGCAGATTTTCGATTTTTAAAGCTCTGAAT
The DNA here is from genome assembly GCA_963556165.1 of Tipula helvola. Taxonomy (NCBI): domain Eukaryota; kingdom Metazoa; phylum Arthropoda; class Insecta; order Diptera; family Tipulidae; genus Tipula; species Tipula helvola. Next base: position 121,534,119 of record OY744483.1, read on the forward strand.
TTGTGGGCTATAGTTCAGTTGATTTTCAATAAAATTAAATTTTCCACAAAAAGTCTAGAATTATTTGAGCGATCTAAATACCCGTTGGCATCACAATTACAGGTCTCAGCACCTATTGATAGAGGTATCAATCATCGAAATCGGAGCATAATTGCAGATTTTCGATTTTTAAAGCTCTGAATTTGTGGGCTATAGTTCAGTTGATTTTCAATAAAATTAAATTTTCCACAAAATGTGTAGAAATATTCGAGCGATCTAAATACCCGTTAGCATCACAATTACAGGTCTCAGCACCTATTGACAGAGGTATCAATCATCGAAATTGGAGCACAATTGCAGATTTTCGATTTTTAAAGCTCTGAATTTGTGGGCTATAGTTCAGTTGATTTTCAATAAAATTAAATTTTCCACAAAATGTGTAGAAATATTCGAGCGATCTAAATACCCGTTGGCATCACAATTACAGGTCTCAGCACCTATTGATAGAGGTATCAATCATCGAAATCGGAGCATAATTGCAGATTTTCGATTTTTAAAGCTCTGAATTTGTGGGCTATAGTTCAGTTGATTTTCAATAAAATTAAATTTTCCACAAAATGTGTAGAAATATTCGAGCGATCTAAATACCCGTTAGCATCACAATTACAGGTCTCAGCACCTATTGACAGAGGTATCAATCATCGAAATTGGAGCACAATTGCAGATTTTCGATTTTTAAAGCTCTGAATTTGTGGGCTATAGTTCAGTTGATTTTCAATAAAATTAAATTTTCCACAAAAAGTCTAGAATTATTCGAGCGATCTAAATACCCGTTGGCATCACAATTACAGGTCTCAGCACCTATTGATAGAGGTATCAATCATCGAAATCGGAGCATAATTGCAGATTTTCGATTTTTAAAGCTCTGAATTTGTGGGCTATAGTTCAGTTGATTTTCAATAAAATTAAATTTTCCACAAAATGTGTAGAAATATTCGAGCGATCTAAATACCCGTTAGCATCACAATTACAGGTCTCAGCACCTATTGATAGAGGTATCAATCATCGAAATCGGAGCATAATTGCAGATTTTCGATTTTTAAAGCTCTGAATTTGTGGGCTATAGTTCAGTTGATTTTCAATAAAATTAAATTTTCCACAAAAAGTCTAGAATTATTTGAGCGATCTAAATACCCGTTGGCATCACAATTACAGGTCTCAACACCTATTGATAGAGGTATCAATCATCGAAATCGGAGCATAATTGCAGATTTTCGATTTTTAAAGCTCTGAATTTGTGGGCTATAGTTCAGTTGATTTTCAATAAAATTAAATTTTCCACAAAATGTGTAGAAATATTCGAGCGATCTAAATACCCGTTAGCATCACAATTACAGGTCTCAGCACCTATTGACAGAGGTATCAATCATCGAAATCGGAGCATAATTGCAGATTTTCGATTTTTAAAGCTCTGAATTTGTGGGCTATAGTTCAGTTGATTTTAAATAAAATTAAATTTTCCACAAAATGTGTAGAAATATTCGAGCGATCTAAATACCCGTTAGCATCACAATTACAGGTCTCAGCACCTATTGATAGAGGTATCAATCATCGAAATCGGAGCATAATTGCAGATTTTCGATTTTTAAATCTCTGAATTTGTGGGCTATAGTTCAGTTGATTTTCAATAAAATTAAATTTTCCACAAAATGTGTAGAAATATTCGAGCGATCTAAATACCCGTTAGCATCACAATTACAGGTCTCAGCACCTATTGACAGAGGTATCAATCATCGAAATTGGAGCACAATTGCAGATTTTCGATTTTTAAAGCTCTGAATTTGTGGGCTATAGTTCAGTTGATTTTCAATAAAATTAAATTTTCCACAAAATGTGTAGAAATATTCGAACGATCTAAGTACTCGTTGGCATCACAATTACAGGTCTCAGCACCTATTGATAGAGGTATCAATCATCGAAATTGGAGCACAATTGCAGATTTTCGATTTTTAAAGCTCTGAATTTGTGGGCTATAGTTCAGTTGATTTTCAATAAAATTAAATTTTCCACAAAATGTGTAGAAATATTCGAACGATCTAAGTACTCGTTGGCATAACAATTACAGGTCTCAGCACCTATTGATAGAGGTATCAATCATCGAAATTGGAGCACAATTGCAGATTTTCGATTTTTAAAGCTCTGAATTTGTGGGCTATAGTTCAGTTGATTTTCAATAAAATTAAATTTTCCACAAAATGTGTAGAAATATTCGAACGATCTAAGTACTCGTTGGCATAACAATTACAGGTCTCAGCACCTATTGATAGAGGTATCAATCATCGAAATTGGAGCACAATTGCAGATTTTCGATTTTTAAAGCTCTGAATTTGTGGGCTATAGTTCAGTTGATTTTCAATAAAATTAAATTTTCCACAAAATGTGTAGAAATATTCGAGCGATCTAAATACCCGTTAGCATCACAATTACAGGTCTCAGCACCTATTGATAGAGGTATCAATCATCGAAATTGGAGCACAATTGCAGATTTTCGATTTTTAAAGCTCTGAATTTGTGGGCTATAGTTCAGTTGATTTTCAATAAAATTAAATTTTCCACAAAATGTGTAGAAATATTCGAGCGATCTAAATACCCGTTAGCATCACAATTACAGGTCTCAGCACCTATTGATAGAGGTATCAATCATCGAAATTGGAGCACAATTGCAGATTTTCGATTTTTAAAGCTCTGAATTTGTGGGCTATAGTTCAGTTGATTTTCAATAAAATTAAATTTTCCACAAAATGTGTAGAAATATTCGAACGATCTAAATACCCGTTGGCATCACAATTACAGGTCTCAGCACCTATTGATAGAGGTATCAATCATCGAAATCGGAGCATAATTGCAGATTTTCGATTTTTAAAGCTCTGAATTTGTGGGCTATAGTTCAGTTGATTTTCAATAAAATTAAATTTTCCACAAAATGTGTAGAAATATTCGAACGATCTAAGTACTCGTTGGCATAACAATTACAGGTCTCAGCACCTATTGATAGAGGTATCAATCATCGAAATTGGAGCACAATTGCAGATTTTCGATTTTTAAAGCTCTGAATTTGTGGGCTATAGTTCAGTTGATTTTCAATAAAATTCAATTTTCCACAAAATGTGTAGAAATATTCGAGCGATCTAAATACCCGTTAGCATCACAATTACAGGTCTCAGCCCCTATCGATAGAGGTATCAATCATCGAAATCGGAGTACAATTGCAGATTTTCGATTTTTAAAGCTCTGAATTTGTGGGCTATAGTTCAGTTGATTTTCAATAAAATTAAATTTTCCACAAAATGTGTAGAAATATTCGAGCGATCTAAATACCCGTTAGCATCACAATTACAGGTCTCAGCACCTATTGATAGAGGTATCAATCATCGAAATCGGAGCATAATTGCAGATTTTCGATTTTTAAAGCTCTGAATTTGTGGGCTATAGTTCAGTTGATTTTCAATAAAATTAAATTTTCCACAAAATGTGCAGAAATATTCGAGCGATCTAAATACCCGTTAGCATCACAATTACAGGTCTCAGCACCTATTGATAGAGGTATCAATCATCGAAATTGGAGCACAATTGCAGATTTTCGATTTTTAAAGCTCTGAATTTGTGGGCTATAGTTCAGTTGATTTTCAATAAAATTAAATTTTCCACAAAATGTGTAGAAATATTCGAGCGATCTAAATACCCGTTAGCATCACAATTACAGGTCTCAGCACCTATTGATAGAGGTATCAATCATCGAAATTGGAGCACAATTGCAGATTTTCGATTTTTAAAGCTCTGAATTTGTGGGCTATAGTTCAGTTGATTTTCAATAAAATTAAATTTTCCACAAAATGTGTAGAAATATTCGAGCGATCTAAATACCCGTTAGCATCACAATTACAGGTCTCAGCACCTATTGATAGAGGTATCAATCATCGAAATTGGAGCACAATTGCAGATTTTCGATTTTTAAAGCTCTGAATTTGTGGGCTATAGTTCAGTTGATTTTCAATAAAATTAAATTTTCCACAAAATGTGTAGAAATATTCGAACGATCTAAATACCCGTTGGCATCACAATTACAGGTCTCAGCACCTATTGATAGAGGTATCAATCATCGAAATCGGAGCATAATTGCAGATTTTCGATTTTTAAAGCTCTGAATTTGTGGGCTATAGTTCAGTTGATTTTCAATAAAATTAAATTTTCCACAAAATGTGTAGAAATATTTGAACGATCTAAGTACTCGTTGGCATAACAATTACAGGTCTCAGCACCTATTGATAGAGGTATCAATCATCGAAATTGGAGCACAATTGCAGATTTCCGATTTTTAAAGCTCTGAATTTGTGGGCTATAGTTCAGTTGATTTTCAATAAAATTAAATTTTCCACAAAATGTGTAGAAATATTCGAACGATCTAAGTACTCGTTGGCATAACAATTACAGGTCTCAGCACCTATTGATAGAGGTATCAATCATCGAAATTGGAGCACAATTGCAGATTTTCGATTTTTAAAGCTCTGAATTTGTGGGCTATAGTTCAGTTGATTTTCAATAAAATTAAATTTTCCACAAAATGTGTAGAAATATTCGAACGATCTAAGTACTCGTTGGCATAACAATTACAGGTCTCAGCACCTATTGATAGAGGTATCAATCATCGAAATTGGAGCACAATTGCAGATTTTCGATTTTTAAAGCTCTGAATTTGTGGGCTATAGTTCAGTTGATTTTCAATAAAATTAAATTTTCCACAAAATGTGTAGAAATATTCGAGCGATCTAAATACCCGTTAGCATCACAATTACAGGTCTCAGCACCTATTGATAGAGGTATCAATCATCGAAATTGGAGCACAATTGCAGATTTTCGATTTTTAAAGCTCTGAATTTGTGGGCTATAGTTCAGTTGATTTTCAATAAAATTAAATTTTCCACAAAATGTGTAGAAATATTCGAGCGATCTAAATACCCGTTAGCATCACAATTACAGGTCTCAGCACCTATTGATAGAGGTATCAATCATCGAAATTGGAGCACAATTGCAGATTTTCGATTTTTAAAGCTCTGAATTTGTGGGCTATAGTTCAGTTGATTTTCAATAAAATTAAATTTTCCACAAAATGTGTAGAAATATTCGAACGATCTAAGTACTCGTTGGCATAACAATTACAGGTCTCAGCACCTATTGATAGAGGTATCAATCATCGAAATTGGAGCACAATTGCAGATTTTCGATTTTTAAAGCTCTGAATTTGTGGGCTATAGTTCAGTTGATTTTCAATAAAATTAAATTTTCCACAAAATGTGTAGAAATATTCGAACGATCTAAGTACTCGTTGGCATAACAATTACAGGTCTCAGCACCTATTGATAGAGGTATCAATCATCGAAATTGGAGCACAATTGCAGATTTTCGATTTTTAAAGCTCTGAATTTGTGGGCTATAGTTCAGTTGATTTTCAATAAAATTAAATTTTCCACAAAATGTGTAGAAATATTCGAGCGATCTAAATACCCGTTAGCATCACAATTACAGGTCTCAGCACCTATTGATAGAGGTATCAATCATCGAAATTGGAGCACAATTGCAGATTTTCGATTTTTAAAGCTCTGAATTTGTGGGCTATAGTTCAGTTGATTTTCAATAAAATTAAATTTTCCACAAAATGTGTAGAAATATTCGAACGATCTAAGTACTCGTTGGCATAACAATTACAGGTCTCAGCACCTATTGATAGAGGTATCAATCATCGAAATTGGAGCACAATTGCAGATTTTCGATTTTTAAAGCTCTGAATTTGTGGGCTATAGTTCAGTTGATTTTCAATAAAATTAAATTTTCCACAAAATGTGTAGAAATATTCGAGCGATCTAAATACCCGTTAGCATCACAATTACAGGTCTCAGCACCTATTGATAGAGGTATCAATCATCGAAATTGGAGCACAATTGCAGATTTTCGATTTTTAAAGCTCTGAATTTGTGGGCTATAGTTCAGTTGATTTTCAATAAAATTAAATTTTCCACAAAATGTGTAGAAATATTCGAACGATCTAAGTACTCGTTGGCATAACAATTACAGGTCTCAGCACCTATTGATAGAGGTATCAATCATCGAAATTGGAGCACAATTGCAGATTTTCGATTTTTAAAGCTCTGAATTTGTGGGCTATAGTTCAGTTGATTTTCAATAAAATTAAATTTTCCACAAAATGTGTAGAAATATTCGAACGATCTAAGTACTCGTTGGCATAACAATTACAGGTCTCAGCACCTATTGATAGAGGTATCAATCATCGAAATTGGAGCACAATTGCAGATTTTCGATTTTTAAAGCTCTGAATTTGTGGGCTATAGTTCAGTTGATTTTCAATAAAATTAAATTTTCCACAAAATGTGTAGAAATATTCGAACGATCTAAATACCCGTTGGCATCACAATTACAGGTCTCAACACCTATTGATAGAGGTATCAATCATCGAAATCGGAGCATAATTGCAGATTTTCGATTTTTAAAGCTCTGAATTTGTGGGCTATAGTTCAGTTGATTTTCAATAAAATTAAATTTTCCACAAAATGTGTAGAAATATTCGAACGATCTAAGTACTCGTTGGCATAACAATTACAGGTCTCAGCACCTATTGATAGAGGTATCAATCATCGAAATTGGAGCACAATTGCAGATTTTCGATTTTTAAAGCTCTGAATTTGTGGGCTATAGTTCAGTTGATTTTCAATAAAATTAAATTTTCCACAAAATGTGTAGAAATATTCGAACGATCTAAGTACTCGTTGGCATAACAATTACAGGTCTCAGCACCTATTGATAGAGGTATCAATCATCGAAATTGGAGCACAATTGCAGATTTTCGATTTTTAAAGCTCTGAATTTGTGGGCTATAGTTCAGTTGATTTTCAATAAAATTAAATTTTCCACAAAATGTGTAGAAATATTCGAGGGATCTAAATACCCGTTAGCATCACAATTACAGGTCTCAGCACCTATTGATAGAGGTATCAATCATCGAAATTGGAGCACAATTGCAGATTTTCGATTTTTAAAGCTCTGAATTTGTGGGCTATAGTTCAGTTGATTTTCAATAAAATTAAATTTTCCACAAAATGTGTAGAAATATTCGAGCGATCTAAATACCCGTTAGCATCACAATTACAGGTCTCAGCACCTATTGATAGAGGTATCAATCATCGAAATTGGAGCACAATTGCAGATTTTCGATTTTTAAAGCTCTGAATTTGTGGGCTATAGTTCAGTTGATTTTCAATAAAATTAAATTTTCCACAAAATGTGTAGAAATATTCGAACGATCTAAATACCCGTTGGCATCACAATTACAGGTCTCAGCACCTATTGATAGAGGTATCAATCATCGAAATCGGAGCATAATTGCAGATTTTCGATTTTTAAAGCTCTGAATTTGTGGGCTATAGTTCAGTTGATTTTCAATAAAATTAAATTTTCCACAAAATGTGTAGAAATATTCGAACGATCTAAGTACTCGTTGGCATAACAATTACAGGTCTCAGCACCTATTGATAGAGGTATCAATCATCGAAATTGGAGCACAATTGCAGATTTTCGATTTTTAAAGCTCTGAATTTGTGGGCTATAGTTCAGTTGATTTTCAATAAAATTAAATTTTCCACAAAATGTGTAGAAATATTCGAGCGATCTAAATACCCGTTAGCATCACAATTACAGGTCTCAGCCCCTATCGATAGAGGTATCAATCATCGAAATCGGAGTACAATTGCAGATTTTCGATTTTTAAAGCTCTGAATTTGTGGGCTATAGTTCAGTTGATTTTCAATAAAATTAAATTTTCCACAAAATGTGTAGAAATATTCGAGCGATCTAAATACCCGTTAGCATCACAATTACAGGTCTCAGCACCTATTGATAGAGGTATCAATCATCGAAATCGGAGCATAATTGCAGATTTTCGATTTTTAAAGCTCTGAATTTGTGGGCTATAGTTCAGTTGATTTTCAATAAAATTAAATTTTCCACAAAATGTGTAGAAATATTCGAGCGATCTAAATACCCGTTAGCATCACAATTACAGGTCTCAGCACCTATTGATAGAGGTATCAATCATCGAAATTGGAGCACAATTGCAGATTTTCGATTTTTAAAGCTCTGAATTTGTGGGCTATAGTTCAGTTGATTTTCAATAAAATTAAATTTTCCACAAAATGTGTAGAAATATTCGAGCGATCTAAATACCCGTTAGCATCACAATTACAGGTCTCAGCACCTATTGATAGAGGTATCAATCATCGAAATTGGAGCACAATTGCAGATTTTCGATTTTTAAAGCTCTGAATTTGTGGGCTATAGTTCAGTTGATTTTCAATAAAATTAAATTTTCCACAAAATGTGTAGAAATATTCGAGCGATCTAAATACCCGTTAGCATCACAATTACAGGTCTCAGCACCTATTGATAGAGGTATCAATCATCGAAATTGGAGCACAATTGCAGATTTTCGATTTTTAAAGCTCTGAATTTGTGGGCTATAGTTCAGTTGATTTTCAATAAAATTAAATTTTCCACAAAATGTGTAGAAATATTCGAACGATCTAAATACCCGTTGGCATCACA